>CM045760.1:139856245-140456245 GCA_025200525.1 Camellia lanceoleosa | reverse complement strand
AATAGCCAAATTTAAGGGAATATAAGGGAAACAAGGTATGAATAACAATACGAAACCATGAAACCTGAGTCCAGAATACAACAAGGGTCGGGTCAAAATCGGAATCACTGTAATCTCTCCCTTTAAAGAATTTCGTTCCCGAAATTACAAATCAAATTTTAAAGCCATATTCAAACTAATAACAACACTAATAGTCATTCATTTCCATCGCCATGACCCACTCTCCGGTCATTCATTCTCATCAACTCGATACACATGTTTCGATATTGAAAATACAACTCATATTTTTCCAAAACATATACAATGTTTATATTAGAGCCATGTTTCCAAAACATATACAACATATACAATGTTTCTATATTTCATTAACATAACACAATTTCAATACATGCTCAAACATCAATAAATAAATCCAAATACTTCTCATGGACTTCCAACTCACATTTCCAAGTTGCTTCCTCAATTTCGTGATGTTTCCACAATACTTTAACCAAGGGAATTGTCTTGCCTCACAAGCCTTGGTCCTGAGTATCCAAGACTCTCACTAGTCTCTCCTCATATGAGGCATCCTCATCTACCTCTAAGTCGGTCCAATCCAACATGTGCGATGGATCTGGCTCATACTTTGGAAGCATGCTAATATGAAACACATTATGAGCCCTGGAAAGTTGTGGCGGTAAGGCCAAACGATAAACTACATCTCTAATCTGCTTGAGGATCGCAAAAGGCCCAATGAATCCAGGGGATAGCTTCCCACTCTTTCCAAACCTCATCAAATCTCTCCTAGGTGATATTTTCAAGAGGACATGGCCTCCTACCTCAAAAGACAAAGGTCTCCTCCTATGGTCAGCATAACTTTTTTGGCGACTCTGGGCTGTAACCAATCTTTTATGGATAAGTGTAACTTTTTTCGCCATTTCTTGGACTAACTCTAGACCCAACATAAGTGCATCACCCACCTCGGCCCAACACACATAGGATCTACATGGTTGACCATACCAATACTCGATTGGAAGCTATTGTTATAGCCAAACTCTACTAAGGGCAAGTGTCTCTCCCATAACCCCTTAAAGTCAAGAACACAACCACGAAGCATATCCTCAAGGATTTGAATAGTATGCTCGGACTGCCCATCAGTCTGAGGATGATACGCGATACTAAAAATCAATGTCGTGCCTAAGGCACTCTGTAGGCTCTGCCATAACTGAGTCATGAAACGCGGATTTCTATCTGAGACAATCGTCATAGGGACCCTGTGCAACCTCATTATGTCCCTAATATAGAGGTTGGCAAGATGATCTACCGAGTCACTCACATGCATAGGTATAAAGTGCGCCGACTTGGTCAACCGGTCAACTACCTCCTAAATTGCATCACTACCCCGTTGAGTCCTCGGAAGGCCCACAACAAAATTCATCGTGATATGCTCCCACTTCCACTCAGCTATAGGCAAGGGTTGCAACAAACCGCTGGCCACTAATGTTTGGCCTTCACTTGTTGACAAGTAAGGTACCTCGATACAAACACAGCCACATCCTTCTTCATTCCCCTCTACCAAAACTAGCGGCTAAGGTCGTGATACATCTTTGTGCCTCCTAGATGCACCACAAATCGTGAATGGTAAAACTCTTGAAGTACTTCCTCTCAACAAGACTCCAGCACGAAAAGGCAGTCACAGTATCTAATACTCGAATCGGGATACACATTCAAGCCTTTCTCCACCTTTCCACTGGAGATCTTCTCTAGGAGGGATTCCACCTCAAGGTCACCCCTCTGTGCTTCTATCACTCGGTTTACAAGTGTAGGTTATGCAACTTCTGAAAACAAGGCTGCCGACTCAACAGACTCCCCGAGATGCAATTCAAACTCACCGATAGCACCTTGCATTTCCCATTCCCAGATGGCAATACAAGCTACACTACTAATAGATTTCTTACTCAATGTATCGGTCACAATATTGGCCTTCCCCAGATGGTAATGTAACTCAAAGTCATAATCCTCTGTGAACTCCATCCATCTCCTCTGCCTCAGAATCAAGTTTTTTTGTGTAAATGGATACTTCAGACTCTTGTGATCAGAAAACACTTCAAACTTCTCACCATACAGATAATGCCTCTAAATCTTTAAGTCAAAGATCACCACCGCTAACTCAAGGTCATGAGTAGGGTAGTTCCTCTCATGTGTTTTCAACTACCACGAACCATAGGCTCCTACCTTCCTTTCTTGCATCAAAACACAACCCAAACCATCCCGTGAAGCATCACAATACACCAAATAGCCCAAACCCCTTTCCGGAATAATTAATACGGGAGCAGTGGTAAGCCTAACCTTAAGCTCTTAAAATGACTTCTCACAAGTCTCACTCTACACAAACTTAACTTTCTTCCTTGTCACTCTAGTTAACGGTGAAGCTAATCTAGAGAAATCTTTCACAAACTGATGGTAATACTCGGCCAACCCCAAGAAACTACGAATCTCAAAAGGATTCTTAGGTTGTTCCCAATCTTGCATTGCCTCTATTTTGGATGAGTCTACAGTCACCCCTTCCCTGGATACCACATGGCCTAAGAACTTAACTTCCTTCAGCTAAAATTCACATTTCCCAAACTTAGCATACACTTTGTGGGCTCTAAGCAACTTAAGCACCACTCGTAAGTGTTCATCGTGCTCCTCCTCAGAGGGTGAGTAAATCAAGATGTCATCCACAAAGACGAGCACAAATGGTCTAGGAACTCACGGAAGATCCAGTTCATCAAATCTATAAACACAGCTGGTGCATTGGTTAGCCCAAAGGGCATCACTAGGAACTCATAATGGCCATACTGCGTACGGAATACTGTCTTCTGGATATCCTCCTCCCTTACTCTTAATTGGTGATAACCTGATTTCTAGTCTATCTTGGAGAAACAACAAGACCTCTTCAATTGATCAAACAAATCATCTATACAAGGCATTGGGTACTTATTCTTAACAATTATCTGCTTCAACATCCTGTAATCAATACAAAGTCGCAACACACCATCTTTCTTTTTCGCGAAGAGAGCTGGTGCTCCCCAAGGTGAAGTACTAGGGTGGATACCTTATCTAACAATTCTTGGAGTTGAATCTTTAACTCACTCAACTAGGTAGGTGCAAATCTATATGGTGCCATAGAAATCGGTGCCGTGCCAGGCACTAAATCAATAGAAAACTCGATCTCTCAGTGAGGTGGTAAACTAGTAAGGTCCTCAGGAAAAACGTCTAGGTATTCACAAACCACCATTGGCAACTCAACTCAAACTTTATCACACTCCCTACTCAAGAAGTTGGCAAGAAGGCAACTAAGTTCACTCCGCCCATGCGGATCATACACAGGTGATAAGACTGTATCAACCCGGTCTCCCAAGAAATAAAAGCAATCACCGCTCAAGGTATGTATAACCCTTTGACGGTAGCAATCTATGACAGTCCGATATGATGACAAGCAGTCCACACCCAAAATAACATCAAAACTAGACATGTCAATCAACACAAATGAAAAAGGAAGTCGACGATCGGCAACCTGTATGTCACAACCTCGACACCCCTGATTCAAAATAATCTCACCACCAATAAGTGACTCTACACAGATAGGAGATGCTAATTGATCCAACTCTAACCCCAAAATCGATGCAAATGTAGACGAGATAAATGAATGGGATGCACCTGTATCAATCAATACATTAGTAACTGAATTACAAAACAAGAAGGTATCTCTCATTATTGAAGGAGCTGGTACAAGATCTAGCACGGTAATAGCATACACACGCCTTGTAGGTCTCTATTCAAGCTGCTCACCCCTCAGAGCATAAGCCTGATGCACTGACTGAGCTGAAGAGGCTCCTTGATTGGCCTTTGAGGCCTGTGCTGATTGTGTCGTCTGGTGGCTCTGTGTCTACCTCGAATACGACGCACCAGGTGTGTTACCCAACTGAGGGCAAAACCTCTTCATGTGCCCCGCTTGCCCACACTGATAACAAGTGAGCGGCTGGCCTCTCTCCTAACTCTGGCTTTGGGAATGAGCCGAAGATGATACAGACTACTACCCTCCTCATCTCTGTGGGCAAGCTGGAGACTTGTGGTCTAACTGACCACACTTGAAACAAGTGACATCTTCTTGACCACCTCTCCCAAAACTCGAACTTAGTACATGAAAAGTGGACCTCGATTGAGCTCCCTAGGACTACTGTGGGTTAGAACCCCTCTGCCTTTTACTATCCCCTTGAATATCCTGTCTCCTCCTGAAGCCCCTCATCCTCTCCTTCTCCATTTGCATTACGGTCTCCAGATGAGCCGCCGCCTCCACAAGGTGTCCACAGTCTCTAATCATTGACCCAGCCACTTTGAACACGAGCCCGGTCCTTAATCTCTTCTCGAACTCTAAACAACGGTGCTCCTTAGTCGCCACGAGTTCCGGTGCAAACCTTGACAAGCTAGTAAATGTGGCCTCAAACTAAGCTACCGGAGTGTTCAACTGCACAAGCTTGGAGAATTGATCTCTCAACTTCTCCCTAATAGTGGGAGGCAAAAACTTATCCTGGATGGCACTGTCAAAAGCCCTCAGGTCAACCCAATGTGCCTACGTGCATACTTCCACCACTAACCCGCATCTCCCTTTAGTTGGAAGGATGCCAGGGTCATTCTGAACTAGTTGTTGTAGACACCCCATTTTTGACCGTCCTCGAGACTCGGTTGTGCTTGCAGGTACATCCGGCTACGAGTTTGATTGCTTGTTGGGCAATCGACTTTCACGGCGGAACGTCATAGGTTCAAGCTTTTCAGACCCTGTATCCTTTCTGCCCCTTGTTTTGGACCTTGACTTGGTCCTTTTTGCACCTTTCTCCTGGTGCATTGTCGGCCATGGTCTGGCACCGCCGGCCATGGTTTTGTTGTTGCCAGCTACTGATGAAGCCTGCCGGCCATCACTGATGGCCGGCACACCCCCTGTCTCAGTTGGCTTTACTCCAGATCTTTTGAGCCAGCTGGAATCTGGTTATCTGCCCTCTATACACGTGTATGGAGGGATGAAGCTCTTGCTAAGCTTCTTGAAGAAGCTTTGCATTGTTTTCCTTCTATATAAGGAGAGAGCCTCTCTCCTTAGAAGAGGTTCAACACTTTTACAAGAGATATAGCTCTCTGTCTCTCTTTCTCTCTCTATTTCTTGCTCTCTCTCTCTCTCTATTGTTGTGTTTTAGTCCATTTTCCTTGCACTTTTACACTACAACACATAGAGATACACCACCACCATTGGACTGAGGTTCTTGGGTGGACTTCTTGAGCTCTGAAAGTGAGTTTTTGGCCCCTGAAGTTGCTGGTCTCGAAGTGGTTCTTCAAGGGTAAGTTTCTTCCCCTTTTTAGCACTTTCTTGTACCTCATTTTGGCCATCCTTGCATATTGATTTAGGCCTTTCTTTCAACTGAAAAAATTCTTTTTTTAAGTGCTTTTGGTGGTTGTTTAAGGTCTTTTTGCTGTTGAGGGTCTTCAACCCTCTTGTTGGATTTGTTTAGCGTTGTTTTGAGCCATGCCTTAAGGCCTCCGAGCTAGCCTTGGTTTGGCCTTCTAACCACTGAAATCCAGTGGATTTTTAGTGGTAGGCATGAGGTTTTGAGGCCTCAAATTAGAGGGGGTGGCCCCCTCTCTTTGTGTGTTTGTTTACTTGCACCTTTGGCCTTCCAAAGGAGCATGCCTCTATGTATTTTTGAGGCTTGGTTCAGGCCATTTTTTGTGACTTTTAGGACCTTCCTTAAGTCTATCCATGGCTGGTTTGGTCATATTTTGCATGGATCTTGTATGTGTAGTGTAATCCCATTCATAGCCATACAAAGTAGCATGTTTTTCTTGCATGTGTTGGCTCCATTTTAGTAGGTTTTTGGTGATGTTTTACCATGCTTTAGATCTTTTTTGGGTTGGTTTTGTCACTCCATGCATGCATCTTACACTTGTAGTGTAAATCTCTTAAACTAGCTTCACATGCTTCATGCTTTGACATGTCATTCTAGCTTATGTTGAGCCCATTTTAGTATGTTTTTAGTGATGTTTTTCCATGTCATGACTCTGTCTAAAGTGGGTTTGGTCATCCTTTGCATGCTCCATATACTTGTAGAACAAATCTTGCTTACTAGCTTCATGTGCATGATGCTTTGACTCATCATCCTAGCATATTTTGCCTTTCCTCCAGCATGATTTTGCTCTTATTTTGAGGTGTTCTAACACTGTTTTGGGCTGCCATGGCCATATCACTCATGCTTTGTATATCTATAGTGTAAATGCTTAGGCTAGTCTTGGGTTTTGAAGCCCCTATCATGCCATACATGTGACGTTTGCATGATTTGCCATCATTTCAAATGTTATTTCAGTCCATGAAATGTAGTCATACACTTGCATTTGACATGCTTTTAATGCCTTGGAGGCTTGGCTCTTTATGCCTCAAGAATGAACTTTTGTGCATGCCATTAAGCCTAAGCCTTTGGGTCATTATATCAGTGCATTTTTGGTCTTTTTATACCATGATGTAACTTTGTTTTATGCTATCCAAGTCATGCCTTGCTTGGTCTTGGTAGGTGTAGTGTAAACCACCTTATTTGCCTTGTATGTATCATGCCTCATGCTCACCATGCTAGCTTATTTTGGCTTCCTTCTATGAATGTTTTAGTCTCATATTAACATGTACTAGGACTATTTTGGGTTGCCCTTGCCATATCCTTCATGCTTTGTATAGTTGTAGTGTAATTGGCCTTGCAAGCTTTGTGTTTTGTTGACTCATTCATTATATCTTTGAGCTATTTAGATGATTTGGCATCACTTAATACTTCATTTCAGAGCCTATAGAATTTCCATATTTCCACTTCAATCATGCTTTAAGTACCTTTGAGTGTTGTGCATTATTGCCTAGTTTATGGCTTAGCTTGTATACTTGCATGCCTAGGTCTTTGGGCCCTCATCTCAGCATGTTTAGGTACTTATTTTGACCTATTTAAGCTCTGTCCATGCTTAGTTCATGCATTTGTGCCATGTATCGCATGCCTCCTTTGTAATCCTCTTTGATAGCTCCATGCTTTAAGGACCTTGGCATGCTTTACTTGTGTTGTTTAAATGATTTGGCATCGTTTATCATCTCATTTAAGTGCACTTAGTGTTGTTACACTCGCACATTTGTCACTCCTTAAGCACTCTAGAGAGTTGAGCTCTTAGGCCTCTTTGATGAGCCATTGCATTTTGCATGCGTGTGTGTGTTTTGATGACTTAATTTCAACACATATGGCCACTGATTTAGGCCTATTTTAGAGCTGTCCATTTTAGTGTAAGTCCATGTCCTTTGCATGTTGTTGCTTGCTTGTCTTGCATATTGTTCTATGTTTGCTCCATCTCTGCATGCTGTCGCATGCTAGTTCCATTATGTTGTTGGATGTTTATTACACTGCATTTTGCATGCTTAAGTCATATTGCATGATTGCATGTTTAAGTTAGCATTGTGTATGCCATCCTTGCATTGCATTGTTGTTTGGATTAAGTGTTAATCCGAGCACGAGAAACAAGGAACGTTTCATGCTTCAAGTGATGAAACGTGTCTCAATTCTCGGTTGCCGACGTTCTTGATTATCTATGATAGAGTTCTAGGCACTTATGTGTTTATTTGTGCATTCATTTCACAATGATTTACACAAGTTGGATCTTTGGCCATCATGTATCGGGATGCGTGATTGATGGTCTTGGATCCGACTATGCCTCTCCCTTGATGTTTCGAGGTGATATGGGGTGGCATAGTGCGTACATATCCTTGGGAGACCCTCCCTTTTCTCTATTTTGTGCTCTATTGTAGCTTGGTGTCCCAGTACATTAGTGGCCGGTAGTGCCCTACAGATGGCCGGTAGCTCTTTGTCCTTGGCCGGCAGTGTGCCATCATTGGCCGGCAGGTGGTCGGCAGTGGCTCCCCATGGCCAGTAGGCCACTGATGCACTCCCTAGCATGTTTTTGGTAAGGTTCAGCAGGAATTCCTTGAGGACACCCTGCAGACAGAGCCTCTAAAGAGCAATCGGAGAGTGTTTCGAGGCGAGAACCCGAATGTGAGCATGCATACCCTTCTGCTTCTGTGAACAGAGCTGGAGCAGCTTTGTTTGTTGCTTTTCATTTTGTAATTAATTAATTTGTTAATTAATTAAGTTTTGTAATAATGAGTTGTAGCTAGTTATTCAATTCGGTTATGTAATAATTAATTAGCTTGTTAGTTAGTTAATTAGTTGGCATGTATTATTCATTCGGACCCTCCATCGAGAGGGCGAATTTTGTAATAAGTGTGCCTGCGTGTGTGCATGTCCCCCAACCTCCATTTCTTTCTCCCTTTTACTTACATGCTTTCATTGGTTAGTTTTAGGTCATGTTTCAAATTAGCATACTTATGCTTTTCATGTTTGCATCCACTCATCTGTCTAGCATACTTATGCTTGCATGTTTGCATCATTCATCTACATTATATGCACCGGGCTCGGCGCATCATACTAACCGCATTATACTTCAATTCCAAGTTGAATACATGTTATCTAAATTGCATCTCACATGACATCTTAGGATAGCTGAGCCTATTTCTAGTTGCATTTTGCATGTGTTGCATTAGCCATCTTAACATGAACTAGGATCATGCATTGATTACTAACTAGTTTCTGTCTTGGCTCGGAGTACACTGTAAGTGTTTACGATTTAGCATACTGCATGTGTGTTATTGATTGCCATGATAGCATGCTTGCCATGAGGCTATTTGTTTAATTGATATAACTGCCTGAATGCCTATGGGTGAAGGTTGGATTGCTTGAATTAGAACAATTCATTGAAATCCGTGTTTTAGCCTACTTACGAGTAGCAAACTTCAAGCTATTTTCCAAACAAACGGATATGCGATGCTTTATTCCAAATTAGGCGATCTAGTCTATACTTGTTTTACTGTGCGCATCACATAGTAATTCTAGCTAATTAACCGGAATAAGAACACATGTTTTCAAAAACCAGATATCATGTTTAGTAGTGGCCGATCTTTGATCGGGTGAGCGGGGGTGTTCATAGCTGACCTTCCCCAATCGTACCCAAAGTTCCCGAGTTGAGGCAACTTTGGTGATGATGGACACGTGGCCTTAGGCACGAGTCAGGGTTTTCTAAATTTTTTCAAAATAAAATATTTAGGTGGCGACTCTGTATCTGGCAAAGCAGTCCATGTTTGGCACTTCTTTACAAAAATCAGTTTTCCAAAACAATTTGCCGGATTTGGACTCTTTGGTAATTTATCAATCTCACATCGCACATTGTGAGATCAGATTAAGAACCGTGACAATTTGAGTCCGAACTGTAGCATGAGGCCCTCTCGGGGCACGTCTACAGTTGTCCTCAATGCCAAGCATCTTAAATGTCTTCACTATTTGTTCTAGCAACTCATCCGCCTTCAGTGGCTCCTTGGGATCACCGAAAAAGTCATCTGGATTCGATCGAAAAATTCCCGCTTCACGAAAGATGGCCCTACTTTAGCCACTTGGGCCTGGACTTGATTTTTAGCTCTGAGAATGTACATAGACTCCTGTGATGCTCCGGCCAATTCACGGGCTAAGGCTCCCATGGCTTGATGACCCACTGGTTCGGCCACATTGGCCTGACTAACCCCCTTCTTCTTGAGTCGGAACATCATCCGATAAAGGCACCTCATGTCTTTTAGGCCTACCACACCTACCACCACCACGTCTATGTCCTTACATCCTAAAGAAGGTAACGCAAGAGATTAGGACATTTAAAAATATGCCAAAGCTAACTCACTCGCGTCCTAATGTGGTGGACAACAGCAATTCACTCCACATAAGCACGTTGTCACATAAACACATATGAATTTCATTTCCGGAAAATGACCATTCCGTGACGTTGTTAGGTTTCCAATTAGAAACAACAGTGATCAAGTGCTCTTCTAATAGGACTTCTAGAAACCCGTAGACTCAATCAATATCGCAGAAACTAAATCCCATACCCATATAGCCACACAAGCATGTTATCATATAAGCACATTGTACATCCTAAAATCTCTATCAAGTGAGACAAATCCATTGTGGCAAAAACCACTTCCTACGTACCCAAAGTATTCAAACCCGGTACACTCTGATACCGAGTTGTAACGCCCCGAATTAAATGCCATAAATCCTTCCAAGACCATATGTAAATAACAATATAAATCAGAGTATAAAGTTTTTTCCTTTCATGAGAGTTAATAGTACAAAAGAGTTTAACTAAATAAATGGCCTATATGCTTACATATTTCTAAGACCATGCTTGGTTACAACAAAAGTGGATATAAATCCAATACATGTAAAGCCCTTGGCTGGAATCAAAATAATAACATAATACACAAAAGAGAAGCCTTCAGCCTCAATTCCTCCCAAGCTATTGCCTTGGCGGAGGCATATCACCAACACCTGAAAATGGTTTTTCTCAAATAAGGTGAGCCAAAGCCTAGTAGAAATAATCTAACATAATGTATAAATATTAATAAAGATATAAGTATGATATGCATATCCAATGCCCATGATAAAACCATTTATAACTCTTTCAAAAAACTATGCCATTCCAAGCTTTATATTTCAGTTTTTTTTATCTCAATTCATAAGCCATTCACCATTTCATTTAGAGGACCAAACTGAGGGTACAACTCAGTGGGTCTCTAACTAACATAGCCCTTTACACAAATACTTCGATTTTTCCACTTTACGGTATTTCATCCGCTAGAATCGACACCCATGTATACGCGCAGTTTTTGGGGCTATCACTCTGGACACATAGGCCAACTTAATTCAATGGAGTCCATCCCTTTTCTTCTCCCAAGCATGAAGTACATCCCCTTTCTTCTCTCAAACATCATACATTTACAATGTATCAAAGACATAGTCATATTCAATGACAATAGATAAGAGATTAGTTTCAATTCACCTAATCATCATGCAATTTCTACAACAATCATAACTATCCTCCACCGATAGCCCAAAACATATATTTCTAAACAGATATACAATCTTTAAGACAGATATATTATCCAAATTTCCATAGATGAGAGGTAACATTTACCCAACTTCGCCACATATATAACATTCATCCAATTTCATTTATTTATACAAAATAGCTATTTGAGACATTTTAGGGAAAAACCCCATTTCTTTCCCAAAACCCATCCCGGGTATCAAAATCAACAAATTTATCATAACACAACCTCACATCTACTCCCATAACCATCTTTAATACATACATTTGAAAACTCTCTTTTGATTTTAAACCAAAACCCTAGGTTTGTTCAAAATCATGACAAATACCAATATTCTTTACATATCAACAAATAACCAAATTAAAACTCATAGAAGAGTGTAGAAAGTCCCTACCTCGAAGCTAGGGATCAAGGAGAAAGCGAAGATAAGGCCTTGTGGAAAAGGGTAATATGTTCCCCCAGCTCTCCATGATTCTCTTTACTCCTAGCTCTCCATGATTCTTACTTTTAGTAATGTCGTCCCACTTCACCAAATGTAATTTCCTTTTTAAATCTGAACCTCCCCAAAGAAATGTAGCAAGAACCTTATCAATAACCTTTGCCACTCTTCTGGCATTTTAAACAAGGACATATAATACATAAGGAGACTTGATAGCACTGATTTAATTAGAGTTGGTCTTCCACCGAACGATAACATCCTCCTTTTCCACCCTGCTAGCTTAGACTTGAACTTATCAACAACAGTTTTCCAAGTTTGCAATCTCCTTGGACTAGTCCCTAATGGCAAGCCTAAGTAAATAAAAGGTAATTTGCTAGACTTGCAATATAGTCTAGCTGCAAAATCCTCAAGAAGCCCCTCTTCCACACCTACCCCGTAAACACAACTTTTATGGAAATTTATTTTTAGACCAGACATTAACTCGAAGCATCTTAGAATTCTCTTGATGGTGAGCACTTCCACCCAATCTGCCTCATAAAAGACGATGGTATCATCAGCAAATTGCAGATGGGATATAACCTCATCACTGGCCCCAACCTTTACCCCACTAACCTGTCCCAAATCCTTAGCTCTAGTAAGCATAACATGGAGAGCCATTAAGAAGGACTGAAACTCTTGCTGCAGTTACACAGTCCTGTATCTAGCCAATCTATTTCCTTCCAAAGCCAAAGTTTCCAAGCATAGAAAATAAGAAATCCCAATTGATTGAATCATATTCTTTTTCAATATCCAATTTAAGAATCACCCTTTTCTTATGCGAACACTTCCACCAATCCAATATTTCATTCGCAATCAACACCTCATTGAAAACATTCCTCCTCTTCAAAAAAGCAGATTGTGCCTCACCAACTACCATAGGGATTACGCGTTTCAATCTGTTAACAATTACTTTAGATAAGATCTTGTAAAATGCCCCAATGAGACTTATTGGTCTAAAATCAGTAAGACCCATTGGACAATCTTTCTTTGGAATTAAAGTTTCAAAGGAACTAGTAAGGGACTTAGCCAATTTGACATTACAATGGAAATCGGTAAAATACAGAACCATCTCCACCTTAAACACCTTCCAACACTTCTAAAAACATGATAGGTTAAACACAACTGGGCCAGGAGCCTTATTACTATCAAACTCCTTAACAACAACCCATATTTTAGTTTTAGAGAAAGCAGATTCCAACTCAACCTTAGTATCATTACTCCCAATTGATTTAAATACTCCTCTAACCTTAGGCCTGACCTTCCAAGATTCTAAAAATAAACATCTGAAAGGCTAAAAACTTCTTCCTTAATAATCACTAGATCCTCAATCACATTTCCATTAACAGTCACTGAATTTAACGAATTCTTATTTTGACGACAAGATGCGATGGAATGAAAGAACTTGGTGTTCTTATCCCTATTCAATGTCCATGACAATCTTGATTTTTGAAGTCACAACCATTCCTTTCTCTTACTCCACTTAAGCACTTCCCCTCTAAGCTCCCTTCTTCTTTCTAAGTCACCATCATCAAGATCTCTACTTTTAGCAAGCAGATCCAGCTCATGTAATTCTTCCTCAGAGGCTTTAAGCTTGTGATTAACATCACCAACAACTTCCATATTCCATTGCTTCAAGGATGCCTTGACTACTTTTAACTTAGCAAAAATTTTATAACCAGCCCAACTTGACACCATTGTTTTCTCCCAGGCTTTCTTAACTACAGAGATGAACTGAGGATGCAAAACCTAAGCATTAATGAACCTAAATGGTCTTGCACCCCAATCTCTTGTATCCTCCATTAGAACCACTAGGCAATGATCATAAACTATTCTAGGCAACCCCTATACATTGAACTTGAACATTAAGAGCCACTCAGGAGACAAAAGAAACCTATCAATTTTGCTCCAGTTTTCTCCCTTCGCAGCATTACACCAAGTATACTTCCTTCCAAGCATATCCAAATCTGTAAGCTCTATCCGATCAATGAAATCGTTAAAATCCTTCATACCTCTCTCCCTTCTAGAACAGCCTTTCCTTTCCCCAATATTTCTAATCTTGTTAAAATCCCCCCCAGACACCAAGGAAAATGGAAAATCAACTTTAACCTTGTGATGGACTCCTATACTAAACCCCTCCTAGAAACCTTGTTTGGTGCATATACATTCATCAACACACACATAAAAGATGGAGCAATAGTACCGATCAACAAGATAAAGTTCCGATTGCAGCAACATCTTGACAATGCAAAAATCGATGGCTTCCATATACACAATAGGCCACTAGCTGACCCATCCAAATCCACTGCCATGAAATCCATCTCCACCCTTGGCCGTAATAAACGTACTACTTCCTTCGAAATGTCTGCTCTCATTGTCTCCTGAAAAAACACCATATCCACTTTTCTTTGAGTGAGCACCTCATTTACCTTTTTTCGTTTTCCAGCATTCTTTAGCCCTCTAATATTCCAAGTGAGAAAAATCATTACAAACCAATCTAACCTCCCAAATCCCCAACTTGAGGTGTTTAGGGCCGATCAACCCCCACCTTCTGAATAGCCCTATCTGTATCATTCTTTTCCAATTCCACACATTTAAGTAATAAATCCTCTTCACATCTCTTACACTGCATATCCAGTGCTCAGCCATCTTGTATTGTCGCTTGTGCCTCTGTACGCATTAGACATCCTCTATTCTGAGATTAATCGCTTGACATGGATGATGACATCGCTAAAATTGCTGCTCTACAAACCCCTCCTCTGTTCCAGCTTCCCATAGGAATTGGTCCCCCTTTTCTTTCCAAACCAGCACCTCTTGCCATCCTTTGAATCCATCTTGAATCAGCCACCGTCAATCTTTTCCTTCCCCTTACTCTGCTACTCTTTTCTAACTCAGAACATCCCCTCCAACAACCACATTACCCATTAGCCCAGATGATGGACCTAATCCAATCCCAATAAGACTTTGGGCCTTAAAACCTTTATAACCCAAAACACTCCTTTCGCCAAAATTGGATACAATAGGCTTATTTGATGGCCTAGTCACATGGGCCTCTTCAATATTCACCACCAGATGGACTCTTGGCCTATCCACTTCTGTTCTATTAAGACTTTTCAAAGAGCTTGGGGTGATAATTTCATCTTCTAAAACCTACTTTTGGGCCTTAATAATGAAATATGGAGAGACTAACTCAACCACCCCCTTCATAATCAAGACTTGCACCCCGACTGCATCATCATTACTATTTCCCACGATATGGTTTGTCTCCTCAACAACTATGTCTACCTCATTACACATATTGTTAACATTCGCCAATTGAATGTTAGCCACCTCTTCAAACTTTGCTGACTCAGCACCACACTTGACCTGCATTGCTTCCAGATCAGCATCATCTTTCATTCTGCTAATGCCCTTTGCTGGTTCAATTTCCACCATGCCCTTGCCTCCATCGTTATCCTCCACATTACTCCATACCTGCACTGCTTCACCATCCTCATTACCTATGCAATCATCATTAGAATCCATGCTAACAACCACATTTGAGCAGTAACCATCCATAAACCTTGAATGACTCATGTTGCTGATAGTTGCTTTATCAACTATTTGTTCTTCACACACCAAAATTGGATAACATCTACCTTTACAATGAAGATTAATGGTAGTGTTAATATGCTCTATACATCTTGCAGCAACATGGACCTTCCCATAACAAAATGAAGAGGGTTGGCAAATATCATCCTTTAACCCAATAACATTCCCCTATATGTTCCCAATACACTTAAATGTGGATTTGTTCCATACGTTAAGAGGAACACCAAAGCACCTAAGCCAAACACATCTCTCTTTCTCAAGATGCAAACTTGGTTTTTAGACAACAATCGACTCACACCATTCATCAAACCATTCCTTAATGAGGCCAAAATTTTTCTTCATGATCTCTTGAGACTTGAATGTGAACACAACATCCCTTCCTCCACCACACCTTACCATTGTTTGATCTAAACCTGTATCGTTTAGCACATTTTGAATGCTATGGATTGAGCACTCAATCTTCAATCTCATAATCACACTTTCAAGCAACGACCCGTGTCCATCTTCATTCACAGTTATGGTTAAGCTTGTCTTCTCCACTACCATATTTGTATTACCTTTTAATGCCTCTGTAAATGATCTCTGCCCAAGCTCTGTCCCTCAGCCATTAATCCTCTAAACATCAGGCTGTGGTCTCCTTGTTGGCTCCTCCTTTTTGCCTCTATCATAAGCAGCAATCTTCCCTTGTAAACTCCTATCATCAACCCACAAACCATTGGCTTTCTGGATTGTTATCTTTGCCGCAACTTGACAATGAAACCTAACAAATCCAAACCTCGACTTTGTTACCTTCCTCATTTTGAAAGGAATGTACATGTCCATAATAACTCCAAACTTCATAAAAAGTTTAAACAAAGCTTTTGTATGCATTGAAGATGGTATATTATCCACGAAGACATTGAATAACCCATTACCAATCCTCTAATTGCTATGTGCTCCACCACCCTTCCGCGGATGAATCACTGGAATCAAGTTTCCCTTTCTTGTATCCTGTTGCTCTCCCACTGTCAGCATAGTGCTCCTTATTGTAATATCTGATTGTTATCAATTAGTGCACTGGCTTACTTGTTGGTGGGGATTGGAGTGTGAATCCACAACCAATGTTGCTTGATGGACCTCACACTCTTATTGCATTCAATCTTGGGTCAGAGGAATACCAAATGGTGCCCTTTCCTGAGTGTGGGGCTGTCGATTTTTATTTGAAGTTTGCAGTCTTGGATGGATGCCTTTGTGTGCTTCACTATTATCCCGAGAAGGGTGTTGATTTATGGGTGATGAAGGAGTATGACGTGAAGGAATCTTGGACTATATTGATCTACATTGCACAATAGAATATAATTAATTCTTTTGCTATTTATTTGGAGCCCTTGGCATATTCAAAGAATGGTAAGAAGGTTCTTTTTGAACATGACTCGCATAGGTTTCTTTGGTATGACTTAGAAAGAAGCCAATTGAGGTGGTTACGATTTAGGGTAAGCCAAATCATTGGGAAACAACTGTATGCTTGGGTAGCCTTGTCCCACTTGATGGTGGTCGTCTGGATGATAGCAAGGACCAAGCAACAAAACACAAAAAGAAGAAAAAGGTCATCAGAAGGTAAACTAAAATGAAGTCATTATGCCTTATTTGCTTGTGCTACTTTGTAAATGGTGCTTGATATTGCTTGGCATTGTTTGTCATAGATGTAATTATGATTCATTAAATGACATGATCAAATATATTATATTGGATGAAAATAGATTTTCTTTATATAGTATACTAGTTTCATGGCACCGTGTGTTGCACAGTAAATCTTGCTTGTGGCGTGCACATTTTTTTAGTAAGAGGTTTACAACATAGTGTTTTCATAAAAATGTAAATGCAAAGTTAAATGAAAGCAATTTTAGAAGATTTATATACATACAAATCATACAAATTAAATAGAGTTCATAATATACAAAATCTTAGGAGTTAGACAATACATATACTCAAAAAAGTTGACAAGTTTTTAAGAACTAAACATAAAAGTGAAATATTAACTTCGCATGTGCATAAATAAAATTCAATGATTTATTATATTGATTTAAGCTCCTAGTACTTAGAATTGTAGTTGCTAAGAAAGTGTAATTTTGTAGAGAAAAAAAAATGACATGGTAATATTGTTTGAACATTGATAGGGGACAAATTCATTTTAAAATTTGTTTGTATTCTATTTATAACATTCTACTTTCAAATTTAATCCAGTGTAAACTTGTAAAATACCATGATTAAGAAGATTATTGTTGCATTTGATTTTTTTAATAGCCTGAATTATGCTACTTATCTTCAAGTGCCAAGTACAACAATTAGGGTTGTTCATGCACTCGATTCACCCGTCCAAACCAACTCTATCCAAAGCACTATGGGTGATTTTGATGCGGTATATGATTGGCTAGGTTTGTGAATTTAATTTGTCTTCAAGTTTCGGTCAGTTTCGGGTTTATAAAATCTTCACCCGCCGAAACTGAACCGATCGAAACATATTTTATTAAAATAAATGTACACATGCATTGAAAACTGTATGAGGTTGGGATTATGAGCTTATTACATATCTCTCTATCTCTATCTCATTCTAGACTGTTCATATATATATATATATATCTCTCTCTCTCATCTACAATGTGCAACATTGCAACCAGTGACTCCCCTCCATTTGATAAACTAGTTGCACCCTATTCCTTCCCAATCTCGCTCATCCTCTCCTCCTGTTTGATCTCTCTCAAATTCCTCTTCTAGTCTTCCTTATTCTTGGAATTGAAGATGACGATGATGACTGTATATGGTGGGTTTATCCAGATCGACAACATCTTAGCAAGCAACATATTAGAATACTGAGAAGATCATATTATATGACTCTTAGATTAAGAGATAATTTTGAATTTTTTATTTTTATTTTGAAAGATGGGTTAGGTTTTTTTTGTTCCAGATTGTAAGACCCTCTTGAAATTCTCATACAAAATGGAATGAAGAGAAGAAATAGAGAACGTGTATGCATGGATGGAAATGAAAGATTGTGATTCACCTTGAATGGTAAAAGAAATAACAGAAGCAGAAAGACATTGTTTTCCAATTTGAAATCTAAAGAATGCTAAAACTGTCAAGATAGAAAGGTTAGTAATCATAACTTTATTCGATATCACAAAAATAACGAAGAACACAAATTCAACACAACAAATATCATAACAACTAACATAAACTATTTAAGTGTTATTGCCTCTAGTATGATGCGAGAATTTTACTGATGCTCTTCTTAATTACCTTCGTGTCACTTAATCTTTTGTATGTTGGATTTTGTTTCTCTTAGTGATGATTTCCTCTAAAAGGGGTTCAAGCTGTTACTGTAAGCCACTGTTAAAAGGAGCAAGAAGGTGTTGAGGTAGGCTAATGAATTTCATCTATTATCTTCTAAAGAACTGCCAAGTAAGGATGGTTTATCTTTGATTTGACCAAATCTGGCTAGTTTGTTCAATGGAATTCATATGTGGATGATTTTTATATGTGCAAAGATTGGATTGAGTTATTTATTGCCAAGCTGCGTTTATCAAATATCTTCACACCTGCTTGAGGGGGAGTGTTGAAATATAGTACACAAAAAATTCTAGAATAGGACCCTTTTTATGGCCAATGTTTAGGCCTTGATGTTATTTCCTATCTTGTACAGTTTCCTAGATATATTAGGTATTGATTTCCTAGATATATTTGTATTGCTATAGTTAGGTTTATTGTAGGATTCTCTTTCTCATAGTTAGGTTTCTAGTAGGATACTATTTCTCAACCTATATATATATATATAGGACTATTCTAATAATGTTGAGTAGAGTGTTGTGGGGAATGCTTGGCTAAGCACTACGGAGAGCGCTCTTTTCCTCCAAGTTGAGGTCCGTGAAGTCCTCTATGTCCCATCCAAGTCCCAAATCTTCATTTGGGTTTTCCAATGGTGCTAATATGATGGAGATGTGGTGGTCCAAATCCCTCTTTGTCGGTCTTTGCAAAAGGATGTTAATTCAAATTCTCCCGAAATGTAGGATCGGCATTGCTTTGCCTGGCAGGTGGATCCCTAGAGAGTGAGGTTGCCTTCTTGGTTTGGCAGGAACCAAGCGTGGGCTTGTTGGACGATGATGAAAATGTGGCCTGAGATTACCAGAGGTGGAAAAGGAGAAGACCAAGGCAGGCTTAAAGAGGAATGAGGTGGCAGTGAGTGACCTTGAACACTTAGTGTATATTGTTGCTATGATTCTTGTTGCTCTCTAGTTATATGATTGTGGTTGCACTTCTGATGCCGTTATATAGACTCTAGAAGTATAGGAGCCCAAGCAACCTCCAGACAGGTGGCAAGTTCTCATTGATTTGACAGGAGAGTGATATCAGCCCTACTAGCTGTGTCCTGTGATTCAGGTCCTTGGGAAGGTTGCATCATAGGAGCTGCATATATAGGTATGACATCTTGAGAGGTGTATCATATATGCAATAGATGTAAGTGTAAGGTCAATGTCCCCTTTCTCTAAGCTAGGTCAAGGTGGAAGTGTCACTATAGGGAGACATCTACATGACCTTGTCCTCAACATGGCGGACCACCAACATGGTAGACCAAGTTCTTGGCTCCCTAACATGGCAAACCACCAACATGGCGGACCAAGTTCCTAGCTCCCCAACATGGCGAACCAAGTTCTTGTCTCCCCAACATAGCAGACCACCAACATGGCGGACCAAGTTCTTGGCTCCCCAACATGGCGGAGACTAATGAAGAAGAGCTCCCTTTAGAGCCGGCTCCTAATTCTTGGAGAGTTAGCTCCCCAACAAAATAGAGCTCTCTAATTTCTTGGCTCACCAATGTGTATAGCTCTAAATACGCTATTATTAGTTTCGGCTCCCACGTGGTGATAGCTCCTAAATATTTTATTATTAATTGTTAGAGCTCCCCAATTCCAGCTTTCTTGACTAAGCTCTCCAATTTTATGGTTCTTCAAGATGGCATGGTGATCACTTCTAACTCCTAAATATATTATTATTAATTCTTAGAGCTCCTCAATCTTATAGTTCTCCAACAAAGCAGAGCTCTCCAATTTCATGGCTCTCCAGGATGGCGGGGACCAATGAAGTAGAGCTCTCTTTAGAGTTAGCTCCTAATTCTTAATTCTTGGCTCTCCTGAGTTAGCTCTCTACAAAGTAGAGCTCTCCAACTTCATGGCTCTCCAAGATAATGGAAACCAACAAAGTAGAGCTCTTCTTAGTAGAGTTGGCTCCCAATCTTCTCATTAAATTTGCTAAGTGTCCAAAGCGGGGAAGTCAACAAAAGAGTGGAGCCCACAGTGATAGCTCCTAAATATTTTATTATTAATTCTCATGTCTCTCCCATAATGTAGAGCTCTCCAACTTCATGGCTCTCCAGGATGGTGGATGCCCCAAGAAAGTAGAGCTCTCCTTTAATAGAGTGGGCTCCCAATTTTCTCATTAAATTTGCCAAGTGTCGAAAATGGAAAAGTCAACAAAAGAGTGGAACCCACATGGTTATAACTCCTAAATATATTATTATTATTAATTCTTAGAGCTTTCCAATTTTATAACTCTCCCACAAAGTAGAGCTCTCCAACTTCATGGCTCTCCAGGATGGCAGACGCCAACACAGTAGAGTTGGCTTCCAATTTTTTTCATCAAATTTGGTAAGTGCCCAAAGAGGAGAAGTCAACAAAAAGAGTGGAATGAAGAGCCCACATGTGATAGCTCTAGATACATTATTGTTAATTTTTAGAGCTCTCCGACTCTATAGCTCTCCCACATGGTGATAATTCTTAGAGTTCCCTAACTCTAGCTCTTTTGAGTGAGCTCTCCAATTTTATAGTTCAACATGGTACTAGCTCTTAAATATTTTATCATTAATTCTTTGAGCTCTCTCCAATCCTTTGGCTCTCCATCAGAATAATATTTTATTATTAACTTTTAGAGCTCTCTCTAATCCTTTGGCTCTTTACCAAAATAGAGCTCTCTAATTTTGGCTCTCCAAGTTCCTCATCAAATTTTTGGCTAAGTCTAAAGCCCAAATGATGATTCACCAATTTTTAGGCTCTACAACAAAAATCTACAATTTTTATTCATCAATTTTTTGGCTCTCCTAAGGGCTAGCTCTTCACTTCTCATGATAGAACCTAATGAAATAGAGCTTGGAGCTAGCTCCAAATATTTTTGGGAACTTCACTTATATTAAAAAAAAAAAAAAATCAATGGAAGGAATTATGGTTAGAAGCATACCTCGACAAGTTGATCTCTAATTGCACAAGTCACGATAGAAGAATTCCAAGCAGGTGGAACCCAGATTGTGGCTCACCTTCAAAAACACCCTTTCATCATTATGGCTCACTAGCAACTCTTAATGGATGCCCTAGTAGCCTTACAAAGGGCACCTACACTTCCATCATCATTTAACCCCCTCTCATCATCACAGAATGGTGTTCCGCCATCAGCTCAGAATGGCTTAGAGGCTAGCTCCACTCTACAAAACAACTTGCAAAACCAAGCGGGAGGACAAGTAGCTGCCTCGCTCCCTTCATTGGCTCACCATGAGTTAGTTCGATCGACAGAACTCCCGCCGTAGTGGCTTCAACTTTCTCTCCAGCTCTTCCGCCAGACTAGATTCCTTCAATTCAACCCCCAACATTGGACGTAGTGAAAGAACACATACATAACCTACTTCAGACAAACAAAGGTCACATCCCTGCCTCTCTAGAACTGAACCTCTGCCCCCTTGCCTTATTCATATTGTAAGTCTCCCATATCTAGTAGGGTACACTGTACCAATGTTTGTATGTTCTGATGGACAAAAATGGAACACTAGGGAACACATTTCGCGCTTTCTTGATGCTTTTGGTGCTCACCGAGAAGACCAAAACCTCCACATGAGAGAGTTTTCCAAGTCCCTCACAGATCGGACGTTCTAATGGTACGCCAACCTCTCAACTGGCTCAATCTCCTTGTAGGAGAACTTGGTGAAAAAGTTGATGGAATTCGGAAATAGTGATATTATAATTATGGTAGTGTTGGAATTAGGAAATAGCGATATTATAATTATGGTAGTGCGTATAAAATTTGTGATTGTGTCAATCATAGATTTAATACATTTTTTTTTATATTTGTTTCCTATTTTGTTCATTTCTATTTTGTAATATTGTTTCATTATAAATAGAAGGCTCTACCTCATTCATAGGTAAGCCAAAAACAATTCTTTTCATCCTTTTTGGTATTAGAGCCAAAATACAGAAACCCTAGACCACCCCCTCCTCCTTGTTGGCCCTATTCTTTATTGCCCAGTAGTTTCTTCATCTTTTTTCTTTTTTCCCCAGTAGCCAACAGACCTGCTTTCTTCTCTAGACAAGGTTCTGAAAAGCAGTTGCGGTTGTAAGGTGTAAAGGCCGTAGCGTAGCGGTTGCGGTAATCGGAATTGAGATTTTTTTTAAATTTTTTGCACAATTTGAAGAAAACTTACTGATACACACACATATATATATATATATTTTAGATCCACAATTATTGAGGTTTAAAAGAAATTTTAATCAATTTTTGTTAATTTTTAAGTATGATCCAATATATATATTTTCAAATTACTATAAAAGGAGTTTTTTTACATTTTATTTTAATAGTTAATAACTATAAGAATAATTGATTTTAAATGTTCACAAATTATTTTTGACCAATACCTGAGCTAACTAAATAAAAAATATTCACAATTATTAAATGATTATAACAATAAAAATTGTGTGATAAACAAAAATTATTTTTTAGGCATTTTTTTTAGACAACACTTTATAGCTAACTAAATAAAATTATTTACAATTAAGTATTAAAATAAATGATTATAAAAATAAAAATTGTGCCATAAACAAAATTATTTTTGAACTACTGGTTTTATTTATTTTTTAAAGATATTTTTAGACAACACATTAACAAAATAAAAAATATTAAATAAAATGATTATAAAAATAATTGCAGCCACTGTTTATATACTTTTTATTTTACATACTAATGTAATGAAATAAAAATTAAAAAAAAATAAAAAATTATAAAGAAAAAAAATTCATAAAAGATTTTTTTTCTTTGAGTTTAGATCACTTGAGTATTTGTTCTTTCTTTGTAAGCTTTTATTTATTTATTTTTTTAGGAAAGGAAACTATTTAGAATATTGTAAAAGAGTATAAAGGAGTGTAATAGACCATTACGGCTATTACGGTATTGCTATGGCCGTTACATGACATCGAAACGGCCGTTACACATGTGAATTGTTGTCACACCGCTATAGCAGCTATAACGGGTGGTGATAACTACCACAACCATTATGTAACGACATTATGTAACAGTTGCGACACGCTTTTTAGGTGGTCTGAACCCTTTTTCTCCCTTTTACAGGGTGTAGTGCTGATGATTTAAGCACTTTTCTGGACTTCTTTTTTCCTTTTCTCTTTGTGGGCTACCAGGTTTATTTGGTAGCATTTAGACGTTGAGTTTTTTTTTTTTTTTGACTTGTTTGGTTGTTTACTCGGACTGTGTTGCTGTGTTGCTGTATTGCTGTCTATTTCAGCTCTCATCATCTCCTCATGGATAACTCATCTTCTACCATTCCTACTGAGGTATCTACTGAGGCCTCCACCAAATCTGTGCCTGTGCCAAGTATTGATTTTTCTCTTTCCCATCACACTCCTATTCATCGTATTACAAGTGTGGTGTTGAATGAGAAAATTTTTGCTACTTGGAGCCGTTCCCTTAAACTCTATCTTGGGGAAAGGAAAAGGCCAATTGGATTTTATCTACTGTTACCCCACTGGCTATGACAGACCCTACATGTGCTTAGTGGGATATCGATAATTGCATTATATTGGGATGGATGTTCAATTCCATGGAAGATTGGATTTATCATATGTTCTTTTATTGCGATACAATACCGACTTTATGGCAAGCATTGTCATAGATGTATGTTCATGCTCACATTGATGCACGTATCTTCGAGCTTTACCAGGATATAGCCGAGCCTCTCAATCATCTCTTGGCCTTTATGTAGCTGAATTCTTTGGATATCTTCAGGCTCGTTGGGAGGAACTTGCTTAACATGAGCCTTTGACTGACCTTATACCAGAAGCCGCCGCCCTGTGTCCAGGCTTGCCCGACAGCACAGTTATCAGTTTCTCATGGGTTTAAACTCTAAATTTGAATCTCTTCGAATTCAGATTCTCAACACATCACCAATGCCATATCTTTATGAGGCTTTTACCACTATTGATAGTGATGAGTGTCGCCGGTGATTGGTTTAGCCTAATGTTCCTTCAGTACCTCAAGTTTTAGCAGATCAGATAGCTCTTGCTGCGAGATCTGGTTCTCGGAGTTCCACCAGTTCTGTTACTTGTCATCATTGTGGTGCGCCTGGACATGTCAAAGCCTGTTGCTTCAAACTTCATCCTGAGTTGAGGCAACACACTTCCCATTCTTGTGGTCCTGTTACACGTTGTTTTGGCTCTCCTCGCATTGCTGCTTTGGTGAAAGTTACTCCTATTTATAAGCCTTATAATGTCCCTAATCTACAGTAGTTACAGACTCAAATTGGTTAGTTTCAGGCCCAACTTGGGTTTCTCACCACTAGTTCTCTTGGTCCATCATCCTCTACTGCCACCCTTGCTATAGGTACTTTTACTGCTTTCCATGTTCAGTCTACTAGTCCTTCATGGATTCTGGATTCTAGGGCTAATGATCATATGACTGGCGAGTTTTCTTTTCTTTTCTCTCCTGCACCCACCATTGCTGCCTAATCTGTGTGTCTTGCTAATGGTTCTTGCTCTTCTGTCTAACATAAGAGTGTTGTTTCTTTGTCCTTTGATATCACCTTATCTTTTGTGTTGCATGTTTCCAAGTTTTATTATAATCACTTATCTATTAGTCATCTTTCCAAAACCTTTAATTGCGCCGTCATCTTCTTACGTTCTTCGTGTGTTTCGAAGAGGATTTTTGGTAGGGGTTTGAGCATAATGGGCTATACTACTTTAGGGATCCATCGGACGAGCCTTCTTCGACTTTAGCTAGTTTTTAGGCATCTATTTTGCTTGCTTCTATATCTTGTGTTTTTTCTGTTCAAAGTTTAGAGTTATGAAAAGCCCCTATGGGTCATGTTAACTTTCAATATTTATGTCAACTTTTTCCATTATTAAATAAAGCTTGCAAGGATTCTAAATTTCATTGTGTTACTTGTGAGTTGTCTAAACAAATTTGTACTAGTTATATATCACATATGACACGTGTGCTTTTGACCTTATTGTAGCTTGCTTTTTGTGCTCCTTTCAGATATGATAGCCCTATAGTTCGGACTCTCGTGGTTCTAAATCGGATTTCACAAGTGCAATGTGAAATAGATAAACACAAATGAGTCCAAATCCAGCAAATCTTTTGGTAAATTGATTTTGAATAAAAAATGTCAAAAATGAACTGCTTTGCCAGATTACAGAGTCGCCACCTAAATATTTTTGAGAAATTTAGGAAACTCGTGACTCGTGCCGAAGGCTACATTTCCGTCATCACCAAAGTGTCTCGACTCGGTAACTTAGGTATAAGAGGGGAGGTCATGGATTGAGCACCCCACTCACCCAATCAAAGATCTGCCTCTATTAATCATGATATGATTTTTATTTATATCATATGCTCTTTTTTTTATTTATTATTAGGCCTTTTTTACTATGTGATGCACACATGTATAGACGAATTCGCCCAATTTAGAATGTTTTGATTTAATGTTTGTTTTGAAAGGAGTTTTTGAATATGCGTCACTTAAAAGGTGAACTTGTATATACATTAGTCAAAACATCCTAATTCAAGCAATTAGCCTTCATCTGCTGGCATTTAAACAGGTATATCACTTGAGCACTTAGCCTCATGGTATTATGCTTGATATGGCAACAATCACACACATGTGATATGGTAAAGAATTAAGTGCTCACCTAGTACTCCAAGGTAAGCCAAAAGAAACAAAATAATTAGAAAAATGCATGCTCTAAGATGTAAGTGACTAATGCAACACATACAAAATGCAACTATTAGGCTCAGCTACTAGCATAGCATGTGAATCAATTTGATAGCATGCGGTTTAAGCACATTTTCAAAGAAGTAATAAATAACAATGATTGTTAGAATGATGAATCGAACCTTTATGCATGTAAGACAAATGGATGCAAATAATGGAAAATGCTAAAAGAAACATGATGTTCTATGCTATCCATCATAAGCGGGTAAATAAAAAGAAGAAAGAAATGGGGATTAGAAGGCATACATAATATTACAATATTGCCTTTATGCAAGAGGGTCCGCATAAATAACCTAGCTAAGCTAATTATTAAATCAACTAACTATTACAATACTAGGATAAATGAATTATTACACTAGCTAATTATTTACAAATTAGAACTAATTAATTACAACACAAAGTTAATAATTAGCTATTCTAACTAATTAAACAAAACAAACTAACTAATCAGTTACAATACGAAATTAATTATCTAAATAATTAAGTATTACAAACATAATTTAATGAGCCTCGATAAGTGAGGAATGGGTCATGCTTGAATGCGGATTTTGCACCAGAAAATGCCCTCTGTTTGGTTGCCAAAATGCTCCTGTTGTGATACCCCTGTTCCGTAATTAGCTAATTGGTCCCTAATCTAAATATGATTATGTGTTTAGCATGATTTTGTGTGCCATTGTGTGATAATATGTGACTTTGAAATTCTATTTGTTCACCGTAAGAATATCTGTTGATTTTTTCGCTTCGGAAATTAAATTAAGGGCCTTATCGGCCATGAAACTCGAAATTGACTACGCTAATGTGATTAGCGTAATTTTTAGAGCCTACGGTGAAATTTAATTGAAAAATTGATTCGAATCATATTAAATTGATTTAATCAAGGAATTGGTGCCCAAGTATTATTATTATTATTATAATGGAAGTTAGTGGGTTTTGTTGTGAGAAGGCACTATACACTCAAGTCCTCTCCTTATTTTCTTTTGACTGAAATTGTGCTCTAAGAGAGGGGAGAGCCGAACCTAGAGAGGGAAAGAGCTCAACATAGAGGAATTGCTAGGAAACTTGATGATCTTGGAGCTACACTCAAAGAATCAACCATAATTTGTGGGAATTAAGCTCCTAGGTGAGTAAACACCCCTTGGTTTCTAGATTTGAGCTTGTGAATTTGTGTACCCAAGATTGATTATTGGTCAAGAGTAAGAATTGAAAAGGAATTGAGTTGCTGTGTTCAATTGAAGCCTAATATGAGCATGCATGTAAAGGATTCCTATGAAATCACCTAATCTAGCATGTAATATATGAATTATGAAAGATTGTGAGTTGAATCATACATGCAAGCATGTTTTTGTTGAGTTTCATGGTTAGAAGTACCATTTGTACCATTTGAAATGGAAATGGAGTCAAGAATTGACATGCATGCATGATTGACGAGAATATGAAGCTTGAATGCATAAATTTAATGTATTGGAAGTAAGTTTGGTATAATTTGGGTTTGCATGTGATTGAGGGAATTGAGCTTCAATATGTTGTAATTTGGTGTTTATATCATGTTGGTATATGTATATGAGTGCTATGGGCTGTGAAATGCAAGAAATATCAGTTTGAATGTGTATTTCAAGCTCAAGAACAGTTCTGGAAAACCCAGAAAGTTTGGTGCCCACTCGAGTGGAGAAACCGCCGCTCGAGCTAGAATTCGAGCTCCCAGCATTTTTGACAGACATAGTGCCCATTCGAGCGGGAAAGTTTACGCTCGAGCGGGAAGCTATGTAGATAGGCAGTCCGCTCGAGCGGCCGAGTTCACGCTCGAGCGGGAATTTGAGGTAACCAGCACTTTTGCAGACTTAACGGTCTGCTCGAGCGGGGACCCTGTTTTCTGGAATTTTGAAAATGCATTCTGTGTTCTGTCTTTCCGTTCCCTTTCACTTCTAAACACTCTTAGGCATGTATTGAGCATTGTGATTGAATTAAAGAGATAAGAATAAAGCCTCAAGAGGAATATGTGAATTAAAGAACGGATTGAACTATTTGTGACCCATATGTGTTATGTGATATGTAGGGTCAAGCTCCAGGGCAAATCCACATGCCGACCACTTGTAGACACCCCATTTTTGACCGTCCTCAAGACCTGGACGTCACCGTTTGAACACCCGGTGATCATCCATGTTTGTGTTCGTTTGGAGTTCTCGGAGTTCTCGGCTACGCGCCTTGCCTCAGGATCTCCGAACTCGACTGTTTGTGTCTGGTTTTACACCAAACACTTGTGTTTTGCCTTGGAAAGGCAGAGGATGCCTTGTGAGACATCCCCTTGCACCACCGGCAGTGGCTAGAGGCCACCGGCTGGTTTTGTGTTGCCATTGGCAATGTATATTGCCGGTTGGCACTATTTGTTGCCGGTCGGCACTCTTTTTTGGCAAAATGACATTTTTGCCCAGCCGACTACTGTTCAGTTGCTTTTTGAGATATTTTAAGGCAGCTGTCTTGCATCTTCTTTCCCTCCATACACGTGTATGGAGGGATGAGCTTCTTGGTGGCTTAACTTGTAAGTTTGGTTGCCTATAAGAGAACCCTTCCTCCTCTTGGCTCAAGGTTTTTTTTGGAGAGGGTTAGACATTTTGGAGAGAAAAGACCTCAGAGAAGCTCTGGTTTTAGGGTTTGAGTTCTATATCTATCCTATCTCTCTCTTTCTCTCTTGTTTGTACACTAGGTGCTTTAGTCCACATTATTGCACACAAGCACCTAGTGTTTCACCTTCCCTTGGCTACTGAGGTTCCAAGAGGTTGTTCTTGGTGTTCTTGGCTGGATTTGAGCCCAAGGAAGCAACAACATCAACACTTGTGAAGAAGGTCAACAAGGGTGAGAAACTTGCTTTATATACCCCATTCTTGCACTCCATTTTTACCTATCTTTGAACTATTTTTGTGCTTGGTGTTTAATACAAAAAAGTTCTATTTTTTAGTCCTCTTGATAGTTTATTAAGGGTGCTTTGTGCTTTGGGGAAGTTTGGCCCCTCTTAGGCCTTGAAAGGCCTCATTTTTGTGCTATTTTGTTGAGCTCCGGGATTTTGGTGTTTGGGTCTCTTCACCACTGAAATCTTGAGGGATTTTAGTGGTGTAGATGATGCCTTGAAGTCCCAAGAAGGAGAGGGCCACCCCCTCTCCTTGTTGTCCTTGAAAAGGACAAGTTTTGGCCTCTTGAGGAAGCCTTTGTCGGTGTGTGTGTTGAGCATGTCTAGGCTACATTTTATGTTTATTATGCCATGATATAACATTGCTAAGAGTTGGTTTTGGTCCCTTATGCATGCTTAGGATAGTTTCCATGTAATGCCTTGTGATCCCTTAACATGTCTTAGGTTGTGTGCCTTTGTTTCTAGCATGTTTTAGGCTTACATTTGTGAAGCTTGTATGCTTATTTTTCCATGAATGAGGTCTGTCCATAGTTATTTTGGTTGACCCTAGCTTGCATTGTATAGCCTCTTTGCATGTTTGGCTTGTTGGCCTTAAGTGCATAAATGTGTAGCATGCCTTGTTTGCATTATTTTCAATGGCTTGGAACCATTTAGCATGTAATTTGAGTCCCTTAGACATGCTTGTTTGATTGCCTTGCATGCCTCTTTGAAGCTTTGAATGCATATGTTGTATGCCTTATGCCTTGACCTTTGTGTATGCCTTGCTCTAGAGCCACTTAGATGCCATCTAGGGGGTCCCATTTGTATGGTCTAAGGCTACCATAGACCTGTTTTAAGCCTTCTTGGCCTTATGAGGCTTGGTTGGCTTAGCCATGGTTTAGGTCTCCTTTGGCTTGCCTTGGATGCTTGGGCCATTTGTTGCATGCTTAGTCTATTTTGTTGCTTGGTTTGGCACCATGTTTTGCATAATTTTTAGAGCTTTCTATGTATGCTAATTGTCCATGTTTAGCTTCCTTTAAGTGTGCTTAAAGCTTGCTCACTTGATGCTTAAGTTGGTACCTTAACATGTGGATGTGTGCATGCGTGATTAGCCTTCATTTTTGGGCACTTTGGCCACTGATTTTAGGCCTATTTAGAGTTGCCTAAGTCATGTTTAAGACCATCATTTGCTTGCTTGCATGCTTACCTCATGTTTGCTTGTATGCTTTGCATAAGTACATTGCATTGTTCATATTGCATGAAAGCTAACATGACTAGGTTGCATTGCATCAACATGCATTCCTTGTCCCTTGATTTGGTGATAGGGATTGGGATTTATGTGTTTGTTTGGTTTGCATGACATTTGAAATCAAAGTGCATACTTGGTTTCTTGGGCCATCACGCATCGAAATGCGCAATTGGTGGTCTGAGGATCAAGGAACATACCCCTTTGAGTCAAAATCATGATAAGGGATGTGTTGGTGCACACATTCGCTTGAAATTTCATGCCATGCACTGTCTGTCCTTTGTTGCTGTCAAAACTGTTTTCTGCAAGAAGTTTCTACCGACCGGCAACATATCTCGAATGCCCATTTGTGAATGGCCGATAGCTTCATCGTGCCACCGATAGACATTCCTCATGGCGGTGGAATTTCCTTCCGATGGTATTCTACTGAGCAGTAAGAGCGTGTCCCGGACTTTGGTAGTCTTTGGAGAGGCGAGCGAGAGGCAGTGGCATGGTGCGGGTTTTCCGGGCGAGTCGGATTCGAGCATGCATCATTCGTGCATCCCGAGGCAGGGGCTGTGGCCACCTTTCCTTTTTGCATTTAATTTGATAATTAGAATTCTGTAATAATTTATTAGATTCGTATTAATTATTTGTATCAGATATTCTTTTGGTCCCTCTGTGTGAGGGCATATTTGTAATAAGTGTGGGTGAGTTTGTGTATGTCTTCCAACCCCCATTTCTTTCTTCCCTTTTATTTACTTGCTTATGATGGTAGATTAGGGCATATTTAAAATTAGCATACCTTATGCAATGCATGCGTGCATCCATGCATTTGTTGACATGCATCGGGGTCGGTACATCATATAAACTGCATTGTATTTTCAATTCCAAATTGAATACGTGCATCGAATAAAGTGCATTCCACATGCCATCTTTAGGGTTAGCTGAGCCTACTCTTAATTGCATCTTCGCCTATGTTGCATTAGCCATTTAACATGAACTAGGTCATGCATGTTTGCTAACTAGTTTCTTGTTTTGGCACGGAGTACGATGTAAGTATTTATGCTTTAGCATATCGCATGCGTGTGGATGTTAACATAACAGTATGCTTACCATGCGGCTAAGTGCTTATATGAGATAAACTGTTTGAATGCCTGTGGGTGGAGGTTGGATTGCTTGAGTTGGGAAAACTCATTGAAATCCGTGTTTTAGCCTACTTGCGAGTAGCAAATTCCAAAGCATTTTCAAAACGAACGGATATGCAATGTTTGTTTCCAAATTAGGCGATCTAGTCTATACTTGTTTGCTGTGCGCATAACATAGTAATTCTTGGCTAATAATTGGAATAAGAGCATGTAATGTTTTCAAAATCAGATATCACCGTTAGTAGAGGCGGTCTTGGACCGGCGAAAGGGGGTGCTCATAGCTGACCTTCCCCGATCGTACCCAAGCTCCCGAGCCAAGACTACTTTGGTGATGACGGACACGTGGCCTTCGGCACCGAGTCAGGGTTTCCTAAATTTCCCATTTTAAAATATTTAGGTGGCGACTTTGTAATCTGGCAAAGCAGTCCATGTTTGGCTCTACTTTTGAAAAAATCTATTTTTCTTCAAAACGATTTGCCAGAGTTGGACTCTTTGGTTCATATTTAGAACCGCAACAAACAGGGAGTCCGAACTGTAGTAGCGAGGTCCCCCGCGGGCGCTGTTGCAGTTTCTGGCGACTTCGCTCGGGATTTTAGAGAGCTTGACTCAAACTCGTGATATCCTGTTTTGACTACACTTGTGTGTTTCTTTGCATTGCATGTGCGTTGGTGCGCCTAGGACACCGTGTTGGCCATCTACTATTCCTGAGCGGTTTGCTGGAGGCTTGTCTTGTCAAGGCATGACCCTAAGGCTGACCGGTTGCGGGCTCTTTTTGACCATTCGACCTAGTGCATATCGAAATCCATAGTGACCATTCCAAATTAGGACAGGTTGCTTACCCGATATAGGTTGTTTGAAACCGCTGCGTGCATAGTGAAACCCTAGCTCCTGACAAAATAGGACAGGGAAACCCTACCCCAACATAGGGGTGTATTGGCTCTCATTTATCTGCTATATGTTTTTAGAATGTATCTCTGCAGGGGAACGCATATATCAGTTTGCAAAGTTTGAGCATCAGGCCTGAGGGCACTAGTATCAGTATTGTTGAGAATCAGTTATGTCTGCGGGTATCAGTTCAGTTTTGAACAGTAATTCTGGGGGAACAGTGATCAGTAGTAGAGTACAGTTGTCCGGCTACACCCGTGTTTGATCTGTTTGGGGCTGAAATACTGCTTATTTTCCGTTTCAGTTCAGAGATTCAGAGGGTCGATCCAGAACAGCTAGTGTCTTTTCCTTGCTGAGGCAGGACTGAGCATGACGCAGAATTCAGAAGAGATCGTGGTCATGACGGCCGCGTTGAGTCAAGGAATTACCCCGCAGGTTGAGACTACTGTTGACATGCCGCATCCACCTAGGTCGCCTGCCGCGCATCCAATTTGGACCCCTCAACTATATCAGGCTCGCGAGCCTACCACATTTGAACTAATGGGAATGATAGGTGATCTTCAAAGATCCGTGGCGGATCTCGCCTATGGGATGTCTGTTTCGCCACCAGCCACATCATATGTCGGAGGCTTTATACCCCAGGAGCCCCCGCTACCAGGACGAATTGTAATTGAACTCAACCAACCAGAGATGGCCTCCAGCTATGGCAACGACGCAACAAACCAAACTCTAGATCAGGCTGAGGCCAGGGATAAAGGCAAAATGAAGACAGATGCCGACCCTATCGAACAACTGCTGTGGGCAGTCGAGGCTATGAAAGCCGGGGGGATGAACAAGCAACAGATATCCGCAGTTGTGTCAAAAGCTGTGGAGGATGCTTTCCCCGCTCCGCCTGAGGGCAGTTCCAGTCAATTAGAGAACCGGGATAGGCCCCGTCATGCCAAAACAGTTCTTTCCGCTCCCAACCTTGTATCCGAAAAGGATCAGAAATCCAAGGCCGCACCCGCCAATCCGTTCGCCAGTGCATCTAGCAAGAGTGCTCAGGCCCCAAAGTACCTGCCCCGAGGGCACAGGGTCTTCCATCCTCTCTACATGCCTTTGTCTAGGGCACTATTGATTTTGACCAAAAAGGGGCATCTTAAACCCTTGGAGCCCCGACCCCTACCGAAGAATCTCCCTGCCACACATGATGCTTCCCTGTACTGTGCGTACCACCAGCAAACCGGCCACGCCACTGATAATTGCTTCCGCCTCTGTCATGAGGTACAAGATTTGATTGACAACGAGGTTATCCTCCCGCCTACCTCAGCAAAGTCCGTCACCACTCAGTTGTTGGATTTTGAGGATACAGATATTGCGAGTATGTAATCAGAAGGTGAACCGCCTGCGGGTAGTGTCTGGTACATTTTTTTGGATGTGGCGTTTGGCACGCATTTTTGAGCATTTGCCAACGCTAGTTTTGTAAATCCTGACTTGGGTGTCGAGTCAATCTTTTGTTTTATTTTGGGTCTGTCTCTCTGCATTGAGTCAGTCTTTTTGCTTATGGGTCTGTCTTTTTGTAATGAGTCAGTCCCTCTTGTATAGAATACCAGGCGATTCCGGGGTTGTTACCTCAAACACCGTTTTGTAATTATCCTTTTGTTTTTCCTTTTGAGTCTGTCTCGGTTGAGGAGCCAGTCACAATCAGGGAATTTGAGTGAAATAGCCGCGGCCATCATATTTCAGTACTTGTTGTTATTTCAGCCGGTTACGCCAGAGGATGTGAATGGAACGACAGTACATTTCGCCTACTCTCTTGTGCCTTAAACATCATTATGATGACCTAAGCTTTTCATAAAACCCCTTTTCAAACACTGCGGTGATAAAAACGAAGAGGAAAGAATTCCTCGGGTTTTTGCAAAACTTTGATCATTTTGAGAAAAAGAGGGGCATGCTAAGCTTTTAATGAATGAAATCATACTTGTCAGTGTGAGTACTGAGAAGGACCCTGGCCTGATCCAGACTGGTTCCACATTATCTTCAGTGCGAGCGATTTGTCGCTTTCTTAAAAACTTTCAAAAAACAAAATGTTTTGCGCAGTCTTGCGAAGACCTATGTGGAATCGCTCTTGAGATTGTGTAGCCCAAGATCGCTCTCAGCCTCGAGATTCAACCTATCTATTTCAAACCTGGAATCCGTTCAAAACAGTTAACTGGCGTGTAACGCCTGTGCGGCCCAATTTGAAGTAGCCCTCGAGCAAGAGGCATCAAAGTCAGATCAAGGAGATCAGATCTCGCTGAGCAAGGCTCATGAGGCAGCCGTGATGGACTCTTCTGCAAATCAACCCGATAGTCGCTCTCTCGGATACAGAGAGGCTTCAATCTCAAAACCATTTGGCATGGACAAAGCTACACTTTTACCCTTTGAGAGGCTCGCTGGGTCGAAAACCCGGAAGGGTGACCCAGGCAAAAGTTAGAGCAAAGAAAAGAATGAAAAAAGAAAAAATACAAAATACAAAAAATACAGAAAATGCAGAAGGAAGGAAAAAAAATGCAAAAAAAAAGAGAAAAAGCAAGAATGAAATGAAAAGAAAAAGAAGCTCGCAAGGTCGAAAACCTGCAACAGGCACCTTGGCAAAAGTTAGAGCCTAAAAGTGAAGGTTAATACCCGAGTGTACCTTAACCGGAACTACGTAAGGCTTGATTCCCATATTTGGGATACGTAGGCAACTTCATCTTGAAGTCCAGCCCCCAAAGCTTTCATAGCGTCTCGGTCCATGTCATGGTTTTGATCACTTGTATCTCCTCCGAATCCGATGTCTCGGTCACAACGGCTGGAACTATGCAAGTCAATTTCCTCGTGAAGCCCAACCACCAACACCTTCCAGGTGATTGTGTCCATATATTGATTCAGACCGTCCTCGTCTCCTCCGCGTTCGAGGGTCCGATCGTCATCAACAAGGACTGGCTTACAGCATGCCGCGGCATCATCCAAACAAGGGGCAACTTTCCGTTGCCATGCATTGCCATAAGTTGCCCTGAGTTGCCATCTAAACTAGGGGCAACTTTCCGTTGCCTTATCCCCCTTTAAGCAAGGGGCAATTTTCCCATTGCCTCCGATCCAAGGTCGCGCATCTCGAGGGTAAGTTCTGTGCTCGTCGAGCATCGGCTGTTTGCAAAAGTAGTTTTTGAAAATTTTTACTAAAGTTGATTATTTTCTCGAAAACTATTTCATTTTCCAAAATTGGACCATGTTTGGACCCAAAAAGGAGAATTTTCAGTGCTCACAGCCTGACTTGCATGATTTTCAAATCAAAAATCGAATAAGTGTGTTAATCTAACCCTCATTTTTGATCAAAACTGTTTTAGAAAACAAAAAAATGGTCAAAATGATGAACTAGGGGCACGATTGAGTCAGGTCTTCTGTCTTTCCCCCGCTAGCGTGCTTGCCAAGAGGGCACTCTATTCACCAGAAGAAATAGCCGTGAGCTACCAGTGTCGGGTGTGAATCCACGACTTTCTATTCATCTATCAATGACCCAGGGGAGGGATTGAAAAAAAAGAAAGAATAAAGAATAGAGAGGAGTAAGTTGAGAGAAAAGTGAAGAAAAGGGTTTTTGACAGAAAAACTGAGCCTGAGGGTCGAGTGATGTGAGTATCACAAATGAGAAAGGGTGGGAAATAATACCCGGAGGAACTGGCTTCTCAAGATTTCGGGTCTTGTTGTAAACACGTCTGTGTGTCGTGTCTTTTGATTTGTCGACCTTAATTTTGGCTTTTAGTCTTTTCCGAGCATGTCTCGCTATTTTCGGTCGTGTGCCTTTTGTCCCTTTGTTTGAGTCTGTCTCGTAGTGTTTGTGGTAGGCTCGATACCCCGGTCGTGAAACTCTTTTTCAAAATCGTTTGTGCTCGGAATGTTGTGCCATTCTCTACATTTATGCGAGGCAGGGGAGGAAAAGGAAAAATTTGGGACATCCAAGTGTGTTTCAATTTCAACCGTTTCAGCTTTCGTGGTTCGTCTTGTCAGATTGGGCTGTTTGTTCAGGGTTTGCTGTCGACAGAATGAACCGAGCGCTGTGTTATGGGTTGTATGCAGATCAATCCGATGAGAGTGTGAATTTGTGTATTCAGTTTAAGCAGTGATTTGTTTGAGTTGTTTTGCTGCTAATTGGTTGTTATCTGATGATTACAGTACAATTGCTCAATTTTCAGACAACGAGCCAATATCATGCACATTCGAGGTGTAATATGATGCAATGCGGTGCAAAGTATGAAATACGCAAATGTAACATCTTTTAGATAAAAGTTTGTTTCATTTCATATCATCCTTTTCAAGTACATAGTTTTGAAGAAAACAAAAACCTGCCTGCGGCAGTACAAGGTAATCCAACTACCAACAAAAGAAAGAAAAGTACAGGAAGGAGAAAAATAGCAAAAATCTGCGGTAGCATCAGTGGTCTCAGGCCTGAGGGTCTGTCCTCGTCCTCTTCCTGGGCACGAGCCTAGGAGCATCGTCGTCGGCACCATCATCTGAATCCGAGCCTGAACCGTCTCCGGTCTCCTCCTCAGATGACTCAGCCTCAGCCTCTGCCTCTGCCTCCGCCTCCGCCTCGGACTCGGACTCATCATCATCGCCAGCAGGAACAGGCGCCCGAGAGCTACTCTCGACATGAGCATGCCCTCCCCTGGTGCGAGGACTCAGAGTGCCTCCTCTCCTCCTCGGCAGAATAGAGGGCCCAATGAGCACTCCTCAGAGTGCATCGAACGGGACCTAAAAAGGGGAGAAAGAAAACATGAATTGCGACGACAAGATACTAAGTAAGCCGTGAGCAAGATACCAAAGGAATGCGCTGTATGAGTCTGATGTGTGGATGCCGTGAGCAATATACCAGTGCAGAATGCAGTGTATGAGTACAATGTGTGGATGCCGTGAGCAGTATACCAGTGCAGAATGTTGTATATGAGTACGATCTCAAGTCTTCGGACGATTGTATGTCAAGTTTTGTTGTATTGTGCATCATATTGTGTGAACAGTGTATGGTGTGAGGTTGTGGTCAGGAGAACATACCAGGATATCGTAGAAGGCCAGGAGGTCGAAGGTCCGATGTAGCATCCCCATCAAGGAGGCACTCAACTCCAACGCCTGCCGGGTGTACTCCGAGGAAGCCTGCAAAAATGTTTGATACATCAATATTCTGTGGAATATGATATGAAATCAAATGATCAATGCAAGATGCAAAATGTGGTGGTACATACTGGAGGCAAGCCGTGGAATCCAACCAACTCGTGACCAGCCGGAGGAGGGGCGATGGGCATCTGATAAGTCTCCCCACCCGGCCCTCGGCATGCCATCGTGGAGGGAAGTGCTGGCCAACTAACTCCCTGTCCTCTCCGAACTCCACTCCCGCCATGAACTCGGGCCGCCCTCGACGATCCGCCCGCCTCGCCCGGCACCGATGTCACTGCGCCTCCTCTCAGCTCGTCGACCACTGCTCAAGGGTCGCATGATGTAGGTCTGAATGTACTCGGCGTAGTCGCCCTCGCCTCTGTGACGCTCCTCACTCCGCCCGGTATACTCTCAGAGGTGCTCGAGGAGAATCCTCCGTGCCTCATATGTGCAGGAGGAGGAACCCGAACTATTCGCCCGGTGAAACCTGTGGTCCGACACAAGAACGCCGCCAGTACCAGTTCGGCAGCATCGGGCCCTCCAACAATTCGGCGGGAAGTCTCGCCAAGGCTCATAGTGATCTCTCACCACGGCTGGCAACGGAGCCCAAGGCCGCCAGGTGATCTGCGGATACAAATGCAGTTTGTTATCTGTCTATTGTCAAAAATGCAGTGTAAAGCAAAGCTTAAACAAACTTTAAAGTGGAACATACCTCCGCGGCAGTGATAGTGTCGAAATAACAGCGGAAGAAGATAAAAGTCTCCCGAGGTCTCCGGGCGCACCTCACATCGAAGCGGTCAGAAAAGGGGACATCTAGTGGGATCTCCACGTCAGGAACTGGGGCAAGCCTAGGAAAGTAGGCGTACACCCACAACTACAGAGCAAATATCAGTGTGCTTATCAGATAAAAGCAGAATACAGAATAAAGATGAAATAGCAAAACCGTGTGTTGTGCAGTGTATAGTCAAGTGCAAGGCGTAGTATGTGTGCCAAGTGTACAAGATATAGTCGATAGAGCAGACTACAATTAGTGTGCGATGGTACCGAGTACATATAGAAAGCAGAAAAGCAGAAAACAGAAATGTAAAAGGGGAAGAAGATATACCTCCCAAGCTCGCCAGTAGCCGCCAAGAAGCTGTCCACTGAGGCGAGAGGAAGAGCTCATATAGTCGCATGGTGGCCAAGCTCGCGCCCTAGTCGTAGTGGCGGATCGCTGACGTCCACCAAGGCGCCAACATATAGAGGCACGGTGTTCGCCCGGTCGGCGAAGAGAGTCGTCCCGAGCAAGAACATAATGAAGCCCCGTGCGTACTGGTCTACCTCCTCCGGGGTCATCTGCGGCTCCTCCGTCAAGGGTGGCTGAACCCTGAACTGGCTCTCGAACCAGGAGTATCGAACAAAGCCTGCCCGAGCAAGGGGTGGCTGAGTGCCGAGCAGGTACAAATGGGCGGCGTCCCACTCACCCATGTCTGTGTCAAAGGGGATCGGATCACCCCCTACCCCGATGCCAGTAAGCATCGAGAAGTCATAAGGGGTCATCGTCATGTCCCCCGCAGTAGAGAAGTGGAAGGAGTTGGTGGTATCCCACCACCTCTCCACTAAAGCGGCAAGCAAAGGCCTGCAGGTAGTAAGTCGGGAGAGCCCCCTGCAAAAGATGCCGAAACCCGCCTCATCAACGATCTGACGGACTGCACCGGGGAGCTCCAGATACCAATCCCGAGCAACGACGTTCCCATACCCACGGATGGTATGGGAGTCTCCCTGTAATCAAAAACAGCAATTGCGAAGCAATATTCAAGATGCAGTGAAGATCAGCGTACAGATATGGTGCATGTGTGCACATTTTTCAGATTCAAGCAGATATCGGATTACAGTGTACTAGTAGATGAACTACTACGTCTGATGTGTCAGCATGTTTGAATGGTTCAGTATAAATACAGCATGCAGCATGTTTTCAGATTCAAGCAAGTACCGGGTGCCAGTGTGCATAACAGTGAAATACAGTATGCACCGTGTATTCGGGTGATTCGGGGCTAGTGCAGTGTGTGTGCGCATGTCAGTCTCAAACAGATATCACTTGTGAGTTTGTCTACAATCAACTACAGTGTACAGTATATCAGAATTAAGCAGTTAAAGAACAGAGGCAACTATGGCAGTTAAATGTTCTACATTGCGGAAAAGTAAACCGGGGAAAGAAAGTTACCTCGGAAGCGCTGAAAGACAGGTGGGAGGTAGGCTCGCGCAGGAGAAGCTCGCGTGCCACGCCCCTCTCGAAACTCCGGAACTGGCAAAGTCCGTCCGGGAGCATCACATGGACTGCAGGCCTGTAGGTCTCTGGGTCGAATGGCCGGATGCGAAGTGGCACGGGATCAACCTCGGGCTCCATCTCGATCTCTGGAGGGGGTCCACCCTGCGGAAGGTCGTCTGCCATCGGGAAGAGAATGGGAAGATGACCGAAAAATGGAAAACCGGGTAAGAATGTGAAGGGTCAACCAAAAAGTCAACCCCGAGAGGGTCGGGAAAGGCCGGGAAGGTTGAAATGTGAAAAGGCACGGGTATCGAGAAGAGATCGAGGGGAACAAGTTCCAAAAAGATGAAAATGGCAAAGGATGTGCCGAAATGAAATTTTGATCGGTCGAAAATGTGCGAAACACGAAGGTATTCGCGAATCGAACGACGAAATCGAGCCTAAAACGCGAGAAAATGCGAGGATCGAGGGCCGAAAATACTCTAGAGAGAAGGGGGAGGAATTTTCGAGCAAGGAGAAGTGAAAAGAATAGGGTTGGAGGCCCTATTTTAAAACACCCGTAGCGAAATACCAAAACTGCCCCGACACAGGAATTTTGTGCCGGTCGGCCACACTCTTTGCCGGTCGGCACAATAATTTGCCGATGGATTTGTTTTAGTGCCGATGGACGGCCGGTGATGTCCCCTAACTGCCGGTGGGCATCCGGTGCCCTTCCTCAGTGGTTTCCAAGCCTCCTACACCTTTTTTCTGGGTTAAAAGTGTGGTTCAGGGCCTTTGTTGTTCAAAACAGTGCAAAACGGCGCGTTTCCGATGATTAATCGGCCTCCGTTTTGACCTCAGATCGTGTCTTCCGCGCACGACGCTCAAATTCATGCGAAGATGTATCCTTTTGTATCCTTTTGGTTTTTACAAGGTTCAAAAGTTGCCCCGTGTGCGTTGCATACATTCATCACACTGATCGGTGCGTTGCATTGCGCCGTCATGCATTATCATGCATTTTATTACAAGTGTTTTCACGCGTTGTCATGTACCTCAATACATACATTGCCTCGCACATCATGCCTTGATTTACATTTCGTGTGGCATGCGTGTCACACTTGCATTGTTTTGTATTTCGTGTGGCATGCGTGTCACACTTGCATTGTTCTGCATCCCCTTTGAGGCACGCATACCTCATTGCACTTCATTTTCCATTCTTATGAGGCACGCGTGTCTCATTTGCCCCATTTGCGTCGGCATGGGTGTCTCATTTGCATTGGCATGCGTGTCCCATGTGCGTTGTCTCGCACTCCCCCCCTCTCGCGTGTACTACGCTGAGAGGTTTATTTTTGCTTTTTCTCTTTCCTCTCTTGCGTGTACTACATTGAGAGGTTTCTTTTCGCTTTTTCCCTTTCCTCTCTCGCGTGTACTACGCTGAGAGGCTTTTCTCTTTCCTCTCTCGCGTGTACTACGCTGAAAGGTTTCTTTTTGCTTTTCTCTTTCCTCTTTCGTGTGTACTACGCTGAGAGGCTTTTCTCTTTCCTCTCTCATGTGTACTACGCTGAGAGGCTTTCCTCTTTCCTCTCTCGCGTGTACTACGCTGAGAGGTTTCTTTTCGCTTTTTCCCTTTCCTTTCTCGCGTGTACTACGCTGAGAGGCTTTTCTCTTTCCTTTCTCGCGTGTACTGCGCTGAGAGGCTTTTCTCTTTCCTCTTTCCTCTCTCGCGTGTACTACGCTGATGAGGTTTCTCTTTGCCTTTCCTTCTTCTCTTGCGTGTACTACGTTGAGAAATTTTATCTTTCTTCTCTTGCATGTACTACGCTGAGAAGTGTTACTCTTTCCTCTCCTGTGCACGATACGCTGAGAGATATTGTGTTTGAGACTCCGGGTATTCTCGGTAGTCACTTTTAGCCTTCTCCGCGCAAGACGCCGTGAGAATTGCATAATTTTCTTACATCCTTTCTACATAACATGTAGTTTGGTTCAAGTTTACTCGCTTGCATCGCATTCACTTAAAGTGTTGTATAATTGTTGCGTTCCGGTCTGGCGAGACCTTAAACACGCACGGTCTAGGAGACCTTAAATCCTTAGGAGGTGCAAGACCTTCATTCGCGTTGTCTGAACGCATCACGCTGTTTAGCGCATCGCACTAGCTTGTGCATTGCATCCCATTCGTGCTATCTTGTGCGCCTCGTTGGCACTTGTTAGTGCATTGTATATCATTCACACGGTTTAGTGCATCTCATTGCATTTTGCATGCATTCCATCGCGCTATTCTACACATCTCATTGCATTTTACATGCATTCAATTGCACTTTTTTGCACATCGCATTGTTCTGTGCATCACGATCTAGGAGACCTTAAATCCTCTGAAGGTGCAATTCCTTTGGCATTTTTCGTGCCCGAACGACTTTCGGTGGTCTGGTAAAGCCACCTGCCTGTTTTTGCGGTGAGTTCCTAGAAGACCAACTGGGACGGTGAAAAATAAAGTTCGATCGGCTTATGGCTAGAACACAAAGGTTCGGGATTTCCGAGACTAAAGTCTGGTTTAAATACCCAGGGGGTGTACCCTCGGCTTGAAATCTGTATGGAAGCCCCATAGGTTGAGGCGGCATGTCTACGCCTCAATCCTGGATACTGAACCAACCTAGTATATCGCCCTGTTGGTAAGATAGGAAAGCTGCAATCATAGTCATTGCATCATAGTGCATTGTCATGCATCATTTGTAAATACTGCATATGTCATGCATTTCAAAAAAAAAAAAAAAAAAAATCCAAAAAAAAAAAAAACATGCATATGTCATGTATCATTGTAAATATTGCATATGTCATGCATCATCATTGTAATATAGTGCATATGTCATGCATTTTCTGTAAATATCCATTTCCATTGCATTGTAGTTGCATGCATCCACTGCATCATCTTCCATCTATGGCTTGCACCTTTCCTTGTTGAGCTTGGTCTGGTATGTGCCCTTACTTTTCATGTCAAAACACAGTTCTGCATGTGTACGCGCCTATTCCACGTTGGTATGTTAGTTTGAGGATTGCGGCACCTTTTCTGTGTTAGACATGGCTTGTACGTGTACATGCCTTTCCTAGGCAAAATACAGTTTTGGCTACATGCCATATCCATTTCTATTGCATTGTAGTGTAATTGTTGCATCCGGCATTAGGATCATTGTTCTTTCCTCAGCGGGTCGTCACCCCACTTATGTCATTCCACCCAATACTTGTTCTTGTGTCCGTCTGCATCACTCATAGTTCTGCATGTGTACGTGCCTTGGTCATTCCACGCTGGTATGTTGGTTTGAGGGTAGCGGCACCTTTTCTATGGTAGACGGACTTGTTACTTCCATCAACCTATTTGACATTTGTGTGGTTTTGCACCGCTCATGATTGGATCGTGATTCAATTGCATTGCATATTACATTGCATATTATTTGCATTGTTTATATTTGTTTTGAAGTTTTGCATATCATTTGCATTACATTAGTTTCAATTGCATTGCATTTTCATTTGCATTATTCATACATTGTTTTGTATATATTGCATATCATCTTGCATTCATTTCGCATTGTCATGCATATTGCTAACAACATTGTACCTGTTAAGTTTGCTTTCTTTGCAGGCACGATATTGTATGTACGGCTCATTTGAGGCTGGTGCAACCGGACGAGCCGCAGTATTGTATCCTCCGAGTGAGACGCATGAGAATTGCATAATTCTCTTACATCCTTCTGCATTATAGTGTAGTTTGGTCGCTAACTTATAATTGTCGCATGCGTTAACCGTTCTGACTTCCTTTGCATGATCATAAGTTATGCTCGGCCTTTTGCATCGTCAGTCGCATCTTGCCCCCGCCTACGGGCGCATACCTTATCTGCGGCTTGTATGCTTGTGCCAGAACTACGCTGGTTTGATTCCTAAAGGGATACGTAGGCAGCTTGCGAGTTCAACCATTTGCGCTTTGTATGCTTGTCCAAGTCTTCAGCCTTGTCAAAAATGGGTCGTCTCTGGGCTTTGACATTCACTCCCGTCATTGTTATGACTTCGAGTTCACAAGAGGGCAAATAGACACCCCATTTTTGACCATCCTCAAGACCTGGACGTCACCGTTTGAACACCCGGTGATCATCCATGTTTGTGTTCGTTTAGAGTTCTCGGCTACGCGCCTTGCCTCAGGATCTCCGAACTCGACTGTTTGTGTCTGGTTTTACACCAAACACTTGTGTTTTGCCTTGGAAAGGCAGAGGATGCCTTGTGAGACATCCCTTTGCACCACCGGCAGTGGCTAGAGGCCACCAGCTGGTTTTGTGTTGCCATCGGCAATGTATATTGCTGGTCGGCACTATTTGTTGTCGGTCGGCACTCTTTTTTGGCAAAATGACATTTTTTCCCAGTCGACTACTGTTCAGTTTCTTTTTGAGATATTTTAAGGCAGCGGTCTTGCATCTTCTTTCCCTCCATACACGTGTATGGAGGGATGAGCTTCTTGGTGGCTTGACTTGTAAGTTTGGTTGCTTATAAGAGAACCCTTCCTCCTCTTGGCTCAAGGTTTTTTTTGGAGAGGGTTAGACATTTTGGAGAGAAAAGACCTCAGAGAAGCTCTGGTTTTAGGGTTTGAGTTCTATATCTATCCTATCTCTCTTTTTCTCTCTTGTTTGTACACTAGGTGCTTTAGTCCACATTATTGCACACAAGCACCTAGTGTTTCACCTTCCCTTGGCTACTGAGGTTCCAAGAGGTTGTTCTTGGTGTTCTTGGCTGGATTTGAGCCCAAGGAAGCAACAACATCAACACTTGTAAAGAAGGTCAACAAGGGTGAGAAACTTGCTTTATATACCCCATTCTTGCACTCCATTTTTACCTATCTTTGAACTGTTTTTGTGCTTGGTGTTTAATACAAAAAAGTTCTGTTTTTTAGTCCTCTTGATAGTTTATTAAGGGTGCATTGTGCTTTGGGGAAGTTTGGCCCCTCTTAGGCCTTGAAAGGCCTCATTTTTGTGCTATTTTGTTGAGCTCCGGGATTTTGGTGTTTGGGTCTCTTCACCACTGAAATCTTGAGGGATTTCAGTGGTGTAGATGATGCCTTGAAGTCCCAAGAAGGAGAGGGCCACCCCCTCTCCTTGTTGTCCTTGAAAAGGACAAGTTTTGGCCTCTTGAGGAAGCCTTTGTTGGTGTGTGTGTTGAGCATGTCTAGGCTGCATTTTATGTTTATTATGCCATGATATAACATTGCTAAGAGTTGGTTTTGGTCCCTTATGCATGCTTAGCATAGTTGCCATGTAATGCCTTGTGATCCCTTAACATGTCTTAGGTTGTGTGCCTTTGTTTCTAGCATGTTTTAGGCTTACATTTGTGAAGCTTGTATGCTTATTTTTCCATGAATGAGGTCTGTCCATAGTTATTTTGGTCGACCCTAGCTTGCATTGTATAGCCTCTTTGCATGTTTGGCTTGTTGGCCTTAAGTGCATAAATGTGTAGCATGCCTTGTTTGCATTATTTTCAATGGTTTGGAACCATTTAGCATGCAATTTGAGTCCCTTAGACATGCTTGTTTGATTGCCTTGCATGCCTCTTTGAAGCTTTGAATGCATATGTTGTATGCCTCATGCCTTGACCTTTGTGTATGCCTTGCTCTAGAGCCACTTAGATGCCATCTAGGGGGTCCCATTTGTATGGTCTAAGGCTACCTTAGACCTATTTTAAGCCTTCTTGGCCTTATGAGGCTTGGTTGGCTTAGCCATGGTTTAGGTCTCCTTTGGCTTGCCTTGGATGCTTGGGCCATTTGTTGCATGCTTAGTCTATTTTGTTGCTTGGTTTGGCACCATGTTTTGCATAATTTTCAGAGCTTTCTATGTATGCTAATTGTCCATGTTTAGCTTCCTTTAAGTGTGCTTAAAGCTTGCTCACTTGATGCTTAAGTTGGTACCTTAACATGTGCATGTGTGCATGCGTGATTAGCCTTCATTTTTGGGCACTTTGGCCACTGATTTTAGGCCTATTTAGAGTTGCCTAAGTCATGTTTAAGACCATCATTTGCTTGCTTGCATGCTTACCTCATGTTTGCTTGTATGCTTTGCATCAGTACATTGCATTGTTCATATTGCATGATAGCTAACATGACTAGGTTGCATTGCATCAACATCCATTCCTTGTCCCTTGATTTGGTGATAGGGATTGGGATTTATGTGTTTGTTGGTTTGCATGACATTTGAAATCAAAGTGCATACTTGGTTTCTTGGGCCATCACGCATCGAAATGCGCAATTGGTGGTCCGAGGATCAAGGAACATACCCCTTTGAGTCAAAATCATGATAAGGGATGTGTTGGTGCACACATTCGCTTGAAATTTCATGCCATGCACTGTCTGTCCTTTGTTGCTGTCAAAACTATCTTCTGCAGGAAGTTTCTGCCGACCGGCAACATACAGTGCCGACCGGCCATTTGTGAATGGCCAATAGCTTCATTAGCAGCCGATGGACATTCCTCATGGCCGGTGGGAATTTCCTCCAGCCGGTGGGAATTTCCTCCAGTGTGCAAGGAACGTGTCCTAGGACTTTGGCAGTCTTTGGAGAGGCAGGACAGTGTAAACAGAGGCAGCAGTGGCATGGTACGGGTTTTCCAGGCGAGTCGGATTCGAGCATGCATCATTCGCGCATCCCGAGGTAGGGGCTATGGCCACCTTTCCTTTTTGCATTTAATTTGATAATTAGAATTCTGTAATAATTTATTCTGTATTCGGACTGTATTATTTGGGATTGTATATTCTTTTGGTCCCTCTGTGTGAGGGCATATTTGTAATAAGTGTGGGTGAGTGTGTGTATGTCTTCCAACCCCTATTTCTTTCTTCCCTTTTATTTACTTGCTTATGATGGTAGATTAGGGCATATTTAAAATTAGCATACCTTATGCAATGCATGCGTGCATCCATGCATTTGTTGACATGCATCGGGCTCGGTACATCATAGAAACTACATTGTATTTTCAATTCCAAATTGAATACGTGCATCGAATAAAGTGCATTTCACATGCCATCTTTAGGGTTAGCTGAGCCTACTCTAAATTGCATCTTCGCCTGTGTTGCATTAGCCATTTAACATGAACTAGGTCATGCATGTTTGCTAACTAGTTTCTTGTTTTGACACGGAGTACGATGTAAGTATTTATGCTTTAGCATATCGCATGCGTGTGGATGTTAACATAACAGTATGCTTACCATGCGGCTAAGTGCTTATATGAGATAAACTGTTTGAATGCCTGTGGGTGGAGGTTGGATTGCTTGAGTTGGGAAAACTCATTGAAATCCGTGTTTTAGCCTACTTGCGAGTAGCAAATTCCAAAGCATTTTCAAAACGAACGGATATGCAATTTTTGTTTCCAAATTAGGCGATCTAGTCTATACTTGTTTGCTGTGCACATAACATAGTAATTCTAGGCTAATAATTGGAATAAGAGCATGTAATGTTTTCAAAATCGGATATCACGGTTAGTAGAGGCCGGTCTTCGGACCGGGCGAAAGGGGGTGCTCATAGCTGACCTTCCCCGATCGTACCCAAGCTCCCGAGCCAAGACTACTTTGGTGATGACGGACACGTGGCCTTCGGCACCGAGTCAGGGTTTCCTAAATTTCCCATTTTAAAATATTTAGGTGTGTAGACACCCCATTTTTGACCGACCTTAAGACTCAGACGTCACCGGTCGAGTGCTCGGTGATGTTGCATCATGTGCTTGTTCAAGAGTTTCAGAGTCGCGGCCGTGCGCCCTGCCTCCGGACTCCCAAACCCTTTTCTCTACCTTGTCTCGGTTTGCGAACCAGGCTCGGTTTTCTCTGTTTTCTTTCCCGAGGGAAGGGAGGGTCTCAGAGACTATCTCCGGTGGCCGTGAGTGCATTTCGTGGCCGTAGGCCATTCGCTTATTCGGAGCCCGGTTCCCGGTTTTCGGGACCGTTAGGCCGTGTGCCTCGGCTCGGGACCGCCCAACCATCTCCGAGTTCTCCGGTTTTTGGCTTGCATCACTGTTTTATAGTTCTGAGGAACCCTGGGGCCTCTGATGCCCACTTCGCTGCCGAACACCGCTTCCGGCACCTGCAGCCCATTTTCGGGATCCCGGATTGCCCGGTTTTGACCCCGAGCGTTCATTTCTCATTAGTTTTTGTTCAAACTTGGCAGGTACCTCTGTTTCAATACCAGGAAGATCACTGGGGGGTGGGAGGCCAGCAATTATCCCAGATACTCAGTTTCGCTCTTCCGGCGCCCGTTTTGCTCACTTCCGGGCCAATGTTGAACACCCTAGGGGTATTTTCTTCAGACCAAAGTTACATATCTGTGATCAGGACACCTGGGAGGACCCTACCAACTACTGGTCGGCCAGAAACTGTGAGTTTCATTTTTGGGCCTCTCCTTCAAGCTCTATGTTGTGGCTCCTGGTTCAGTGTTGCCAAATTCCGACCCTGGGGCCTTATTCTACACACATGGGAGGACACTTGTGTATGGTGGTCGGCCAGAGATTTTACACTTCATTTTTTGGGGGTGGCCGGCCAGCCATGGTAGGTGGCTGGCCAGGGTGGGTGTGGTGGTGGCCACCACCTCGCCTAAATTACTGCCCGGCCAGATTCTTGCTTCTGACTGTCCATTGGTATGGGATATCTTCCAACATATCCCGGGGCATCCGGGGGATATTTCGGGAGGGAAAGATTGGGTGCTTTCCCTCCCCTTTTACACCCCATTTCTTGCCTATTTGAAGGCCCCTCCCCCTCCTTCTTCAAGGTTGGAAAAACTTGTCTCAAGGTCACCCCTCCAAAATCCTCCATTTCCAAAGCTTTAAACTCCAAGAAAGCTTCAAGTGTCAAGGCCATTCCTTCATCAACACCTAGCCTCACCTTCCTTACTACCATTCCAGCAGCTAGGAAGTGAATTTCAGAGGTTGAGAAGCTACAAATCAGAGCCAAGAATCAAAGAAAGACAAGTCTTCAAGGGTAAGTCCTCAAAACCAACTTTTAGGGCTTTTTCTTGATTCATTTCTATACTCTATTTGGTTGAGAATTAGGGCTCCGACCCCTACTGATTTTGTGCTTGTTTTGAGCCCCTCTACAACTTTGTAGAAGGGCTCAACTTCATTTGGTGTCTCCATGATACACTTCCTTCAATATCCATCTTGTATGTCACCAATTTGCATGCTAGTTTTAGCCTATTTGCATTTGTTTTTGGGGCTCCGACCCCTACTGGTTTTGTGCTTATTTTGAGCCCCTCTACAACATTGTAGAAGGGCTCAACTTCATTTGGCCATTCTATATACCACCTCTCTTGGAAATTCACTTTAGGCCCTAATTCTTGCATGCTTTGTTAGGCTTACTTGGCTCCGGATTTCAGCCTTCATCAGGCTTAGAAATAGTCTTGTTTTTGTCTCCTTTTCATGTTATGTTGAGGGCCTTAAGCCATTTGGTATATATTTTTGGTACTTCCTTTGAAATCCATCAAATTTACCGTATTCTTGCATGTTTTGTAGCCTCTTGTGCTTTTGGTTTTGGCCTTTGGTCAGAACTGAAAGGGGTCTTATTTTGACCCCCTTTAAATGTTTCATGAAGAAAAGTTTGCTGTTTGGTGCATGGTTTGGCAAGTCTCATGATATAGCCCATTTTGAGCCTATTTTGCATGGAATTTCTAGCATGTTTTTATTCTGATTTTGGGGTTTCCATAAACTGAATATGTGCATATTTTTGGCCCTTCTTTAAATTTGTAGAACTGAGTTTTTGGGTTTGAGCATTGTAGATATCACTTGCTTTGTAATTCCCCCCTTTTACCGTATTTTTGCATGCTAATGTTGCCATATCTGTGCTATTAATTTGGCCATGTTTTGTACTGAAAAAATGCCATATTTGGGACTGCCTTGCTACTGTTCTTGCTGCCATGATCATATCTTGCATGCATAGCATGGCTATAGGCCATTTCGGGGCTTAATTTCACACTTTCGGGATGAATGCATGCTTGGTGTCATTTCGATTTGTTTGGGCTGTTTTCCCTTTATTTAGGTGCTGAAATTCCATTACCATGCTTGCATATCATTTCCGTGCCATTCAGATTATCATTTTGCATTGCCTCGGTTTGCGTGCCAATGGGCACGACTCCGAGGCACCTCATCTTATCATTAAATGACCTATGTGAGTGTGGTTGAGGCCCTCTCATGTCGGCGTAAGCCCAAATTGCATTTTCATGCTTCTACATCATTGCCTCGATTTGCGTGTCGCAGTGCGCTGCGTTCGAGGCAATTTTATTCCCGACGGCCTCCTATGTGAGTGAGCTGAGGCTCTCCCATGTTGGTGTAAGCCCATTTCGGCATTCCGTATGCCATTTCTTTGCACTTCATCATCGCCTCGGTTTGCGCGCCTGTGGGCACGCACTCCGAGGCACTTCGGTTTTATCCGACTTTTCATCCTTCATCATCGCCTCGGTTTGCGGCTTTGTGCGCACTCGCCGGCACGCGACCGGTTTTATCCGATTTTCATCTTTCATCATCGCCTCGATTTGCGCGCCTGTGGGCACGCACTTCGAGGCACTTCGGTTTTATCCGATTTTCATCTTTCATCATCGCCTCGGTTTGCGCGCCTGTGGGCACGCACTCCGAGGCACTTCGGTTTTATCCGACTTTTTCATCTTTCATCATCGCCTCGGTTTGCGCGCCTGTGGGCACGCACTTCGAGGCACTTCGGTTTTATTCGATTTTCCTCTTTCATCATCGCCTCGGTTTGCGGCCCGTGGGCACGCATTTCGAGGCATCCCATTTTTCGTAGCATTCATGTGTATTCATCCCAATATTGAGTTGTGCAAATCTGCTCCTCGGCCATCATGCATCGATATGCGTGATTGGTGGCGCGAGGATCGAGACATGCATATATTTGTGAAATACACTGCTATGCCCTTTTCCTGCTCTCCGTTGCAGCAAAAATGAAGAATTATCAGCTTTTCGGAATCTGGCACGCAATTCGAGGAAAACTGCAAACAGAGGCTAATCAGGGCATCCCAGTGGATTTCTGCGCCAAGCAGCCCAGCATATACTATTCACCAGAAGCGAGGCAGTCCCTGGCTTGCACGCCAGTTTCAATCCTTTTGTAATTAATTTGTTAATTAATTAGAATTTGTATTATTTCGGACTGTATATTCTTTTATTCGGGTCTGTATTATTATTTATTCGGACCCTCTGCGCGAGGGCAATGTTGTAATAAGGGTGTGTGAGTGCGATGTATGTCTTCCAACCTCCATTTCTTTCTCCCTTTTATTTACCCGCTTACGATGGTTAGATATAGGGCATATTTCAATTAGCATACAGTATGATAGCATGTTTGCATTCATTCATCTGTTTTACATGCATCGGGCTCGGCACATACAAACGCATTGTATTTCAATTCTAAGTTGAATACATGTTAATGTGAAAGCATCACCATATGCCATGTTTAGAATAGCCGAGCCTGCTATAGTTGCATATTGTATGTGTTACATTAGGCATTTCAGTATACTTAGGATCATGCATGATTTCTAACGAGCTTCTGTTTTGGCTGGGAGTACTCGGTAAGTTTTATGCTTTAGCATCCTTGCATGCGTGTGAGTGTTGCCATGATAGCATGCTTACCATGAGGCTACGTGCTTATGTGATATAAGCGCCTTGAATGCTGTGGGTGGAGGTTGAGTTATCTGAATTGGAGCAATTCGTCAATTGTTTGTTAAGCCCACTAGATTGTGGCAAAATCTACATTTTAAGCCTACTGCGGGTAGCAAACCATTTTCAAACAAACAAACATGAAATGTTTTGTTCCAATCGAGCAGCCCGATCTATACTTGTTTCATGCGAGCATCACATAGTAATCCTAGGCTAATGATCGGAATAAGAGCATACAATGTTTTCAAAATCGAGATATCATGGTTAGTAGAGGCGGTCTTTGGCCGAGAGGGGGTGCTCACGATGTGACCTTCCCTAATCGTACCCAAGTTCCCGAGCCAACTTTGGTGATGACGGACACGTGGCCTTTCGGCACCGAGTCAGGGTTTCCTAAATTTCCCATTTTCAAATATTTAGGTGGCGACTCTGTTATCTGGCAAAGCAGTCCATGTTTGGCACTTCTTTTCAAAAAATCTGTTTTCCTTCAAAACGATTTGCCGGATTTGGACTCTTTTGGTTCGAGATTGAGAACCGCAACACAAAATCGAGTCCGAGCTGTAGCGAGGTCCCCCGCGGGCGTTGTTACAAGGTGGCGACTCTGTAATCTGGCAATGCAGTCCATGTTTGGCACTACTTTTGAAAAAATCTATTTTTCTTCAAAACGATTTGCCAGAGTTGGACTTTTTGGTTCAGATTTAGAACCGCAACAAACAGGGAGTCCGAACTGTAGTAGCGAGGTCCCCCGCGGCCGCTGTTACACCACTGTGAGTAATATCGATATGTGAATGCTTGTGAATGTTCAATTGTTTATTCCCTTAAAGCTTATGAATTGCTAATTGGGATTATGGATGTAAGATAAACATGAATGGACCCAAGGTCGTTTTGTTAAACATGAATGGACCCAAGGTCGTTTTGTTAAACATGAATGGACCCAAGGTCGTTTTGTTAAACATGAATGGACCAAAGGTCGTTTTGATAAACATGAATGGACCCGAGGTCGTTTTGACATAAATGATTGGGCCGAAGGCCGTTTGACACGAAAGTGTATATGGGCCGAAGGCCGTTTGACACGAAAGTGTATATGGGCCAAAGGCCGTTTGATACGAAAGTGTATATGGGCCGAAGGCCGTTTGACACGAAAGTGTATATGGGCGAAAGGCCATTTGATACGAAAGTGTATATGGGCCGAAGGCCGTTTGATAAATGATTGGGCCGAAGGCCGATTGATAGATGATTGGGCCAAAGGCTGATTGATGAATGATTGGGCCGAAGGCTGATTGATAAATGATTGGACCGAAGGCCGATTGATAAATGGTTGGGCCGAAGGCCGATTGACATGAATGAATGGGCCAGAGGCCGTTTTGACATAAACGAAAGTCTGAATTGGGCCCAAGGCCGTTCGGGATATGTTGTTTCACATATTGTTGTATCTTCTTATTTGATATTATTCACTGGGCTTTCGCTCACGCTCATTCATGTGTTTGTAGGTGAGCCCGGAGAAGTCCCAACCCAGCCTCAGTGAAGTCAGTGTGGAACAACAAAGATTTTTGGGGAAGTCTGCCCTTGTGTCTCACGCACGAGACCTGCCTTCGCCTTTTGTCATCGTTTTCTGTTCTGTCATGTTGGCGAAGTTTGAGTACGTTTGTGTATGGTTTCGTTTGGCTGACTTAGATTTGAATGATCCTGTCTGTACAACATTTTTATGTCATTGTACTTTATGTCGTGAGTTATTAACATATGTATGTAATGATGTGCATATAAGCACGGCTCTATGGACAAAGTCTTAAATTGCTTCCGTTTGGCCCCCATTAGCTCTGTTGAAATACGTTGGTTTGGTTTGAGGCCGTAGGTAATCGCATGATTACTGGCCGGTTACGTCCTTAACCCATGGAGGCGGGTTCGAGTCGTGACAGAGTGGTATTAGAGCACAAGTTAATAACTCACACACTTGTTCAGGAGAGCAATAAGTGTCTAGAAAAGATCTAGGATGCATTCGTAAGTACGAATTTGGAAGCATCGATATTATGCTTAACTTTTGTTACAAATGATTATGTGCTATAAATTGTGAATTTCTTGCATTATAATTGTTCGAATATGCATGCTTTCTAGTAGATACACACTTGTGTATCTTCTGTATAAAGTATGATGCAAGGTTAATCAGATGGTGAACTTTAAACATTTTCTGACGATACGAAATGATAGGTTTCTTGAAATGCTATTTTGCATGAATGAATGATTGCCCAAATTTTCTTTGAACGTAATTGTGGTATCCTTAGCAAAGGCCCTCGCCCAGGGGACATAATACTGTGGCTAATGGTCATGAGGCCCTAGCCCGGGGGAAATAATACCGTGGCCTATGTATGTGATAACTGAAGGTTCCAGTGTAGAACTTGATATGCTTGACGAACATGTTATGTTACGCTAAGGGAAGTACCACCCACGATTGGAATATGAGATATGAATTGTTACACTAATGTGTACAATAAGTTTGTTTTGATATAATGCACATACATGAATACATGAATCATGAAAAGTTGTTTATGTGCATACGATTCTGCCAATGGCTGTCTTTGTGGAACATGAACATGATTTGAGTATATACTAACTTAGTAAATGTTCAGCATGTGATATTTGATTAGTATGCAATTATCTGTTACGTATGTGATTAATTGCGTATGATATGTGAAATGAGGATGTAACAATGTGCCTATGTACCCATGTGTATTTGTGTTTAATTTCGTATTGGGCATCCCAGTATTTGGTAAAGTTCGATAAGAATTTGTGTAGAGCATGTGCAATTAAGGGCATACGGGTTGGAAGGTTCTTCCACAGCCCGACTTGATAGTCTGGAAAGAGTAGTACAAGGAATGGCAAAGATCTTGAGACAACAATGTCAGTCGTTGCTACGGCAAGAACCTTTGCTACCAAAAGTGTAAGAACACCAAGGAGTTGTTATCGGATTTTTGGGTTTGTTATAGGTGTAGTAAAATGGACCATATGGTAAGGAACTATCCCCGAATTGAACGAAATGTGAATGAATCCTCTGCCTCGGCTGATTCTGTACCAGTGGTAGAAATTGCTACTCAGGATGGAGTAATTGCACTCATCCCAGAAAGCCCTCAGAATACTGCAACCGTTATCCCAAGTATCTATACTGTTTATAAATGAATGCCTATGTGTTGGTTGATTCTGAATTAGTACATTTGTACATCTTCACTTGGGATATTATCTGATTCGAATCGACATATTTTCCATATCTGCTGCATGTGTATCTAGATCGGTTAGACCCACATGATCGAGACTGTATTCATTGGAGGTATATGCCTTGTTTGGGAAAATTGTGGAATATGTATTGGGATATTGATTAACTCCGCACATGCACCTGTACATCTAAACCTATGCTCAGGGTGAATTGTTATATTACTGTCTTCAACGACTAGACTACTAGAATTGTGACCTTGTGACGGTATAACTAAGTTGAGCACCCCAAGTAATTAACTCTGCAAATTACGGACCATGTATGTGGACTGGTAGAAAATTGGTTGAACTACGTGACTAAACTGAGCTTGACTCGTAAGCCCATGTTTTGTGACTGATTTAGAACTTTTGTATAACAGACCCTATCTTAGGTACAACCGAGGAACTTTGTTTAATGTGTTATTGTGCACCATGTACTTGTATGTAAGACTTATTTGGGAACTGCTATATTGATTATGATACGTACCTCCCGACATGAACAACTGCATGCACATGCAACTATACCTGAATTCATGTGGACAATGCCATATTGTACCTGACTTGAAATACTTTGATATGAACAGTTGAGATGAATGATTCTGATATGACTTTGAGAACTGATGAACTTAGGGTAGTTGAGAAACTATCAACCGTGTACCTAAACAAACGAAGTACGCCTTATAGAATCGAATGTGTCCTATTTGAGGAAATTTTTATCTGATTCAACTCGATAGAACCTTTGCCTGATATTGTTTCAATGGAAACCTCATTTGATATGATTTGATGGAATCTTTGTTTGATTTAATTTGGCAAGACCTGTGTCAGGATTGGTTTGATAAGACCCCCTGTCTGATTTAATTTGGCAAGACCTGTGTCAGGATTGGTTTGATAAGACCCCCTGTCTGATTTAATTTCGTAAAAAGGGATTGAGGATTGCCTGTAAATGAATAGCCAGATTATTCTTGGCAGAAAAACTGATAGACCCAAAACTTGAATCTGTTAGAGTACTTAACCTATTTGAAACACCTTCTGTGGACTATGACAGATTGCTCTAACCATGAACACCGTTGAGGACCAGCCCCCAACTATTGAGGATATGTGTTGTAGATGAACTGAATTGTGCAAATCTAGTGATTGGGTGTCTTAAGGAACAACGCGTGTGTGTTGTCATATTCTTGCTTGTTTGACGCTATGAAAACCGATGGCAACAGATTGATTTGATTGTGAACCGTACTGAATATTCATCCTCGACTTATCAGAATATGTTTCATGTGTTTGCTTCAGTGTTATCGGATTTCGGGAAATCAGGTTATAGTAGGTGGTATTGCGTCTGTTTGGACAACATTCTTGAGGTGTCCTTTCGTGCTAGGGGACGTTAAGCCTATGTAGCACCTTCGATTGAGATATCTTTTTCCACCGATGGTTTCGTACGGGTGGGTTTTGTCTAATCGATCTCGGGTCGGCTACGGTCGTGAACGGGTGCGCTTTGATCCCAAGACGATTATTCCTTTGCTTTGTCCGGAATGTCATTCTTTGGTAATTTGTAGATGTTTAAACATCCAAGGAACTTTGAAAAAAACCCTGATTGTCCGTAAGTGCGCGAATTCAGTACGCTTTGTGAATAACTGCTCAGTGTCGTCATATTCTGTGATTGGGGCTTTGAGGATGTGTAAATTGCGTTTAACACGTGATTGATTGTTTTAGTATTGCCTCATGCTTTTGACGACTATCAGATGATGTGGGGAGACTCGATGGAACAGAGAATTGATTACTGAACTGGGTTGGAAACTGTAAACCGTAAATGGTTGAAGGAACTGAGAGCACGTGTATTATGTTAGAAATGGACTGCGTCAGTGTTATTGCACGTTACAATCAGTGCTGTGGAGATATGTGAGCTATGTACATTGTATGGTCGATTGTTTCGTTGTTATCTTGTTGACTCGGGAATCGGTGCCTGGATCCACTTTAAATTCCTGAAGACTTTTGATTGACCTTGGATGACTGTGATGAGTTACTAAACTAAGTACTGAATTGGGTCGTAAATTGCGGGATTATTGGGGAATGAATTGAACTTTTATGACAAGGGAATAGAGCGAACTCCTATGGTAAAGTTAGTTGGCTTTTGAAATAAATATGTTAGCGACCTATTATGAAGAAGGAAGTTGTTGAAATTGTGTTTGAATTCTGAAAAGCCTTCAAGAGGCAATGGGAGCTCAACTTCTGTTCTGTTATATTACCCGCATCTGGAGGTTCCTTTATGGAACTGGTTATCCGTAACCTCACGTGTATATATTCTGTTCCGTTCTGTTAATGCTAATGGATGTATCACGTAAACTTAATCATGACTTATGATTTCTGTATATGATCTGGACGAATTATGAATTTGATATGAAACTAAATTATGATTCGGCGCTATTTTTTTTTCCATTCGCAAATTGATGTGTGATCAGAAAGAACTTTTTAGATTTTTGGGAGGAATGCTCCAAAGATATGCATTAGATTTTAAGGGAAGTTGGAAAGATCTATCCATCGTTGGCAAACTTTGCTTGCAACAACAGCTCACACTCTAGTTTTGGCATGGCACCGTACAAGCCTTGTATGGCGGAAAAGGGTAAGTCTCTGATTGATTGAGAATAGAGCATTGCTTGATCTTGAGACTAAGAGAATGGCTATCGAAAAGGATTGGAACTGTCGAATGAAAAGTGTTCCGAATTGTGTTCGACTAAAGGTAAATTAAGTTTGGAGGACCAACTTCCTAAAGGGGGGAAGACTGTGATACCCTTGTTCCGTAATTAGCTAATTGGTCCCTAATCTAAATATGATTATGTGTTTAGCATGATTTTGTGTGCCATTGTGTGATAATATGTGACTTTGAAATTCTATTTGTTCACCGTAGGAATATCTGTTAATTTTTTCGCTTCAGAAATTAAATTAAGGGCCTTATCGGCCATGAAACTTGAAATTGACTACGCCAATGTGATTAGCGTAATTTTTAGAGCCTACGGTGAAATTTAATTGAAAAATTAATTCGGATCAGATTAAATTGATTTAATCAAGGAATTGGTGCCCAAGTATTATTATTATTATTATTATTATTATTATTATAATGGGAGTTAGTGGGTTTCGTTGTGAGAAGGCAGTATACACTCAAGTCCTGTCCTTATTTTCTTTTGACTGAAATTGTGCTCTAAGAGAGGGGAGAGCCGAACCTAGAGAGGGAAAGAGCTCAACATAGAGGAATTGCTAGGAAACTTGATGATCTTGGAGCTACACTCAAAGAATCAACCATAATTTGTGGGAATTAAGCTCCTAGGTGAGTAAACACCCATTGGTTTCTAGATTTGAGCTTGTGAATTTGTGTACCCAAGATTGATTATTGGTTAAGAGTAAGAATTGAAAAGGAATTGAGTTGCTGTGTTCAATTGAAGCCTAATATGAGCATGCATGTAAAGGATTCCTATGAAATCACCTAATCTAGCATGTAATATATGAATTATGAAAGATTGTGAGTTGAATCATACATGCAAGCATGTTTTTGTTGAGTTTCATGGTTAGAAGTACCATTTGTACCATTTGAAATGGAAATGGAATCAAGAATTGACATGCATGCATGATTGACGAGAATATGAAGCTTGAATGCATAAATTTAATGTATTGGAAGTAAGTTTTGTATAATTTGGGTTTGCATGTGATTGATTCATGGGAATTGAGCTTCAATATGTTGTAATTTGGTGTTTATATCATGTTGGTATATGTATATGAGTGCTATGGGCTGTGAAATGCAAGAAATATCAGTTTGAATGTGTTTTTGAAGCTCAAGAACAGTTCTGGAAAACCCAGAAAGTTTGGTGCCCGCTCGGCGAAGCTACCGCTTCGGCGTAGAATTCGAGCTCCCAGCATTTTTGACAGACATAGTGCCCGTTCGGCGGGAAGTTCTGATCGGCGAAGCTATGTAAACCGAGCGGCCGAGTTTACGCTTGAGCGAGAATTTGAGGTAACCAGCACTTTTGCAGACTTAAGGGTCCGCTCGAGCGGGGAAGTCCACGCTCGAGCGGGGACCCTGTTTTCTGGAACTTTGAAAATGCATTCTGTGTTCTGTCTTTCTGTTCCCTTTCACTTCTAAACACTCTTAGGCATGCATTGAGCATTGTGATTGAATTAAAGAGATAAGAATAAAGCCTAAAGAGGAATATGTGAATTAAAGAACAGATTGAACTATTTGTGACCCATATGTATTATGTGATATGTAGGGTCAAGCTCCAGGGCAAATCCACATGCTGACCACTGTGAGTAATATTGATATTTGAATGCTTGTGAATGTTCATTTGTTTATTCCCTTAAAGCTTATGAATTGCTAATTGGGATTGTGGATGTAAGATAAACTTGAATGGACCCAAGGTCGTTTTGTTAAACATGACTGGACCCAAGGTCGTTTTGTTAAACATGACTGGACCAAAGGTCGTTTTGATAAACATGAATGGACTCGAGGTTGTTTTGACATAAATGATTGGGCCGAAGGCCGTTTGACACGAAAGTGTATATGGGCCAAGGGCCATTTGACACGAAAGTATATATGGGCCAAAGGCCGTTTGACATGAAAGTGTATATGGGCCGAAGGCCGTTTGATACGAAAGTGTATATGGGCCGAAGGCCGTAGGCCGTTTGATACGAAAGTGTATATGGGCCGAAGGCCGTTTGACACGAAAGTGTATATGGGTCGAAGGCCGTTTGATACGAAAGTGTATATGGACCGAAGGCCGTTTGATAAATGATTGGGCCGAAGGCCGATTGATAGACGATTGGGCCAAAGGCTGACTGATAAATGATTGGGCCGAAGGCTGATTGATAAATGATTGGGTCGAAGGCCGATTGATAAATGGTTGGGCCGAAGACCGATTGACATGAATGAATGGGCCAGAGGCCGTTTTGACATAAACGAAAGTTTGAATTGGGCCCAAGGCCGTTCGGGATATGTTGTTTCACATATTGTTGTATCTTCTTATTTGATATTATTCACTGGACTTTCACTCACGCTCATTCATGTGTTTGTAGGTGAGCCCGGAGAAGTCCCAACCCAGCCTCAGTGAAGTCAGTGTGGAACAACAAAGATTTTTGGGGAAGTCTGCCCTTGTGTCTCACGCACAAGACCTGCCTTCTCCTTTTGTCATCGTTTGCTGTTTTGTCATGTTGGCGAAGTTTGAGTACGTCTGTGTATGGTTTCGTTTGGCTGACTTCGATTTGAATGATCTTGTCTGTACAACATTTTTATGTCATTGTACTTTCTGTCGTGAGTTATTAACATATGTATGTAATGATGTGCATATAAGCACGGCTCTGTGGACAAAGTCTTAAATTGCTTCCGTTTGGCCCCCATTAGCTCTGTTGAAATACGTTGGTTTGGTTTGAGGCCGTAGGTAATCGCATGATTACTGGCCGGTTACGTCCTTAACCCATGGGGGCGGGTTCGGGTCGTGACACCTGTTTTGCAATTAGAAAATTTCACTATTTTTGCCTCAGCCTCTGCTCTGTTTTGCAAGGAAAAAGTCATTGCTTGGCCAAAAAGAAGTGGCCGGACGGCTAGAAAAAGTAGTCAGCCGTATAGTAATGTGGCTGGCAAGCCAGCCACAAATGTTTGGTATTGACCCACTGTAATAGACATGAAACAGAGCACAAATAGAGTATTTTTAGGGGATGTTTGTCCACCCTGCCTCTTCTTATTGTCAAACAAATCAAAGGAGGGGTAGGCTTGATTCGCAAACCATCAATCGACGCAAAATCATTGGTGACAACTTATGAATCAATGGTTACAATCTTAATAAATTACAATGGAAGACTAGCAAAACCTCCTTCCTATCATAGCATTAATCAGGGGAAGTGGTTGACCTTGACACATGAACCATTTCCATCACTAAAAAGTATGAAATGAGTTAAGACTCAAGGGGTTCAATTAATGTCTGATTGAACCCAATTTGATTTTATTATCTTGTTCCATTTTAGCCCCAATTTTATTAGCCTCTTTTAATTACCTTTCCATTCGTTAGTCATTTTAGTCCAAGAATGGGATTTAAGTCTGCGAAATGGAGAGAAGTGTCAAACAAGAAGTTGTTTTGGGCATGAGAGAGATGTAATGCTTTGGTAATGAACCTCCGAAGAGATTAAACCATTAAGCATGGAATGATCTCTTTCTCAAGCTTAAACAACACTCGGTTGAAATAACTCTCAAAGAAATAAAAAGCCAAGAAAGGAGTGAGGTTGCAGAGGTGATTACATGTGAACACAAGTATGAAAATCTTGAAATAAATGCTATCAACTCAAATAGGTTAGTGTCTAAGGCCTTCGCTACCAAACCTATGAGGACCGCTACACTACAAGCATGCTATACAAAGCATAAATAAAATAAACACATAAAAATAGTCCTAAAATAAGCTAAAATAGTGCTAGAATTGAGGTGAAAAAGCTAAATGAGTAAGCTAAAATAATGAAGAATTTAAGCTAGTAAACAAGCCAAAGGAGGGGTGGCTAACCCCTCCATTTTTGGGACTTCAAAACAACTTTTTTTAGTCTCTGAAAACCTCTGAAAATCAGTTGGAAAAAAATTGAAAAATTGATGGGAAACACAAGGGCTAAAGCTTGAAAAATAAGGTTTAAAGAAAGGCGGGTTACCCTTTTACCTCTAATAGCTTTAAGCCACAAGTTTCAGCCCATAAACACAGTTGAAAAACAACCCAAAAACAATAAGAGAAGATAGGAAAGAAGTAGTGTAAAAGAGCTAGGAGTTATACCTCTTGAAGAGGAATAACACTTTGAGTTATAAACCAACAATTTCCTACCCTCAAGAGCTGAAATTCCAGCTCAATAACCTCAACAAAGAGCCCTCAAAATTTGGTTTAGGGAGTCTAGGTAAGGTGTATATAGGTTGCAAGATAGAGAGAGAGAAATATTTTCTAAGAATTTTGCTTCACCAAGTTTTTCTAACCTAATTTTATGAAAGGTAGTCAAGTATATATAGAAAAACAAGTTACTCCCTCGGAAATATCAGTATAGAAACAGTTGGTGCAGTGTATGCACCTGTGGAGATAGCTGGCACAGCTGGTTGGCTGGCTAGCCACTAGTGGGCCGGCCGTCCACTTCTCCTAGCCGGTTGGCCACTTGTGGGTCTGTAGGCCTCTAAGTGGTCAGGCTTGGAAAAACACTTTTTTGGTCCAAAAATGGTGCAAGGTTTGCAGGCTTCTGAGACTCAAAACTAAGGCTTCCCGTTAAGGAAATTGAGTGTTTGTTCAGCTTACAAATTCATCATTGGGTGATCAATTGGAGGCGCCCAACTCTTAAGGGTAGTCAAAAATGGGGTGTCTGCAGTTGCTCTGCTTTGACAAAGCTCGAAGTCATGAAATGACGTGAGTGAATGTTAAAGCCCAAAGATGACCCATTTTGACTAGGCCATAAGACTTGGGCAAGCAATCAAGACATAAATGCATTTGGTTAAACCTAAGGGTTGCCTACGTATCCCTTTGCAAGGAATCAAACAAGCGTAGTTCAGGGGCAGAATATGAAATGATACATACAATGCAACAGGTGAGAATACACACGAGCATACCGCCCAGAAAAGATGAGAAAATAATGCAATACAACAGCGAAACAACCTTAACTATGTTTCTGCGTATAAGAAACAATCCAAACCACACTTCTGCATAGAGAGATAACAAAAGAACAACTCTTACTACACTTCCGCATAGAGAGGAACAAGAAACCACCCAAACTACACTACTGTGTAGAGGGATGATCCTAACTACACTTCTGTGTAGAGAGGATAACAAAAGAAAAACCCTCACTACACTTCTGCGTGGAGTGGAACAAGAAACCACCCAAATTACACTACCGTGTAGAGGGATGATCCTAACTACACTTCCACGTAGCATGGTGCAAGAACAAACCAAGCCATGCTTCCGCGTAGCAAGGTGATCCTAACTACACTTTCGCGTAGCGAGGACTGAGAATAACCAAGCTACACTTCCGCATAGCATGGTGATGCTAACTACACTTCCATGTAGAGAGGATCGAGAATAACCAAGCTACACTTCCGCGTAGCGAGGTGATCCTAACTACACTTCCATGTAGAGAGGACCGGGAATAACTAAGCTACACTTCTGCGCAGCGAGGAATGAAAACAACCAAGCTACACTTCTGCATAGCGAGGTGTTCCTAACAACACTTCCACATAAAGAGGATCGAGAAACCACCCAAACTACACTACCTCGTAAAGGGATGATCCTAACTACACTTTCGCGTAGAGAGGACTGAGAACATACCAAGCCACACTTCAGTTTAGCGAGGTAAAGGGGAGAAAACCCAAATCACACCCTCGTAACAAGGGTGGATACAAGAATTGAAAAGCACAATGCACACAAACGAGGCACAAGGCAATATAATCGATGTAAGTACACTGATAATGCATGCTCCATGCATTAAAACAAATAATAAAAATAAGATGTGATGCATGTTTGATGCAAACAGGTATGCAAAACTAAAACAATAAGCAGAAAGTGGTGTTCGAAAACACCCTGCATCAATCTTTGACTTACCGGTTGGAGGCTGAAAAAGGATACAAGTCACTCATATTTGAGATTGGGACACATTCATGCACTAGAGACACAACGGGAATTGGAATGGTGCAAGCGAAACACAATTTCGAGATCCTCAGAAACTGCACCAGCTTCAAATACCTCAATTCTTCTTCCCAGACCCAAAACATGACCTCTCATATACTGTTTGGACAAGATAGTAACAAAAACTAGCTCGGGTCCTTTTGACCGGCCGCCCGTGGCTATTTTGGGGGTGCTTTGGACATTTCGGCTCGGGTCCTATTTAATACACAACCAAGCTTCATTTCCTCACACACACACATTCAAAATCACCCCATCTCTTTCTAGGTGTTTTCTCTCTCTAGATTCGTGCTTTATACGCATTTTCTAACACCCTACACAAACTTTATTCGTAACACCTCTATAGTTCTCTACACTTTGAACCGATCAGATTTTGTTTTCATTGATTTTCTCAGGTTTTCATTACTTTAGGCATGTTTCTCTCGATTTTTTCTTGGGTTTCACGAGTTTTTCTGGGTTTTGACTTTTTCTTCTATTTTTCTCTCTCATAGGGTTGACTTTTCTAGGTTTTTTTTCCACTCTTTTTCCCTCATTTTCTCTAATTTTCACCAGTTTCCCACACGGTGGATGATTTTCCTTACAACGGTGCTCCTCTCAAGGTTCCACCTATAGAAGAGGTCCCACCTATAATAGGGATAAAGGAGTCAATGGTTGCTGAGGTCGACGAGGCAGCGGAGGACATTGCCATTGACTTCAAGGTAGAGGAGGTCTTCGCTCCAGGGCCTGAGCCAAAGTTACTACCACTGAGGGTGAGGTTATGTGATCTTGCCATTTACCACGCATGCATGCACATGATGACGCCTGGAGGCATGCTACGCCTCGATGATTTTGTTGACGGCGTGCCTAAGGATGTTCTGTTGAGGGAAATGGACCTCTCACCTTTCTTACGATGCTATCGAGGTACAAACTCTACTTTCATGCACTTTACCTATTTAGCCATTTCATCACTGTCTTTCATTACTGTATTTCATCACTGTTACACAACTGATGCTTTCTTGCCTTATCACAGGGTGACTCTCGCTTCTGGGAGAGGATATGGGGCAGTGACTGCCAAGGAGTGATATCATGAGCTCACCGCTCAGGTCTGCGAGTTCGTCAACGAGGCAGGCTTTGGCTTATTCTATACCGAACTCTCACGAGACTTGGCCAGCTGAGCCTTACTCGGTGCTTTGGTGGTGAGGTGGTGGGACACCACAAACTCTTTCCACTTCTTTTGCACCGGGGAGATGACGATGACCCCCTATGACTTTTCGATGATCACTGGCGTAGGAGTGGGGGTTGATCCGATCCCCTTTGATATGGATATGGGCCGATGAGAGGCAGTATGAATATATTTGCTCAGGGCACGTCCTATATTAGACAGACCAGCGATGGTATGATATAGCTGATTTCACGATCGCTTCCACGAGAGCCAGCTAGAGACACATGAGGAGATCGAGTAGTACACTCGGGGCTTTCTGATCTATCTTCTCGGTGCCACCTTGTTTGGGAACAGGTGAAATGCTGTAGGGCTATATCTGCTGAGTGCAGTAGTGACATTACCCCCGGTGCGATTCTACGACTGGGGTGGCAGATACATGAGGTCCGCTTCCCGCATGAAGTGGAACAAGGTTGGAGGCTATTAGAGAGCTTGGGAGGTACACACTGCACCTTCAATTTCTGTTTGCCTCTTATGCTTTGCATTTTCTGCTTTCACTTCTGTCTATGCATTGTGCTTTCTGCTTTACCCGTTTTGCCTTTATCACTGATCACACACTGTGTCTTTTGCTTTACACTTTTTGTTTAATATCTATTCGCACATATTGATTCACAACTTATCTGTGCCTTACAGCTTTGGGCCTGTGCCTATTTCTCGGCCCTCACCCCAGTATGGGTAGATGAAGTAGCATTAGCTGTGCCTTACTCGCGGCGGTATGCTGGTAGGTGTTGCCGCAGATGCCATGACGACATGACCTTCGCTTAGTTCCGTCGATATTTCAACACGATGGTGGCCCGCGAGGTAATTCGAAACTCATAGTAATTTTTGCTTTATTTCCACTGCTACTGTTCTGATTCATACTCTAACAACTGATTGCATCTAACAACTTGTAAATTCTCCATTTGCAGATCACATGGAAGCTGTGGGAAATGATGCCAACTAGGGTACGGGACCAGTAAGCTAGAGCTCGGGCTACCTCCCTGTACCGAATCTTGCTAGAGGGTCCATTCTGCCGAGCTTGGTTTTTATATGAGAGGTTCGTATGCCAGAACATGGGCCTATCTGCACCAGTTGTTCCTGCTCCACCCTTGACATCCATGAGAACAGCTGATAGCCTTCCAGTCGAGGCTCTTGTTTGGTTCATGGTGGGGTTGGACGCTGCCTACTTTAGAGGGAACGAAAATTATGCGACCTTCATCCGAACTCACCTCATGCCACCCATGACTGGAGGTCGTGTAGACGATAAAACAGGCGTCCCTTAGCTAGAGAGGCTGCTCATGAGGCCGAGGTTGATATTGGAGAGGCCTCTCCCACTGTGTATGCAGCTAGTTGGCTAGCGATTCCTACTATGATTCCCAGTTGGCAGCCGAGCGTGACGGCTTATCAGATCCCGATAGAGCCACCAGAGGTGGAACACGGGTTTGTTAGAGCTCCGGGCACAACGCAGGTATGGACAATGCTTTACCATTTGCATCCAACTTTCCTTTTTAGATACTGATTGGTTAACTTCACTTTCAGGCGTCTATAGAGTATACAGAGGGTCTTCTTCAGCTAGCTGTCTCTCTGTTTCACATGGTGTAGAGGAGAGAGACGCTGTTTGCTCTCCACGGTATCCAAGTATTCTCCATTCTTCTCATTACTTACCCATACTGTTGTGCACCACGTTATGCTGACGTGCAATACTCACACTGATACATGAAACTCACACTGATACACGATACTTACACTGATACATGATACTCGCACTGATACACACTGCACTTACGCTGAATCTGCCTTCTGCATCATACTCATATTGTATATTACTCTCTGCAAAACAGTCATACCATATTTGATACTCTGATGCTTGTTTTTCAGATCCCACCTGTATCGATGGCACCAGAGGCACTGGTGGCACTGGAAGCACCTCCTGCAGTGGCGGGGAGGATAGTTAGACGAGCCCCAGCACGTAGCAGGGATGACCATCGAGGTTGAGGTAGAGGTCAGGGTGCTTGAGGTCAAAGTTGCGAGTCCCAGACAGAGGAGACCTCCTCCTCCTCGGAGTTGATTTTGAGTGGAGATAATGATGAGACCAGTGGTTTCGAGGTGGCAGTGAGCTGACTCTTTGAGTCTGAGAACGAGGACGATGATGCCGGCTCGGGAACAGGAAATGAGGAGGATGCTAAGGCTAGCTCTGAGTCAGGGAGTGGAGATGGCGATACCAGTTCTAGCTCGGGATCTCACTCTTCAGATAGCCGTGCCGACAGAGATAGTGCCCTCTGTAGCTTGGCTTTTACGCGCCCCTTCTCAGAAGTTCGAAATAGAAGCCCTACAGTTTGGACTCCCGCGGTTTTGAATCTAATCTCACAAGTGCAATGTGAAATTGATAAATATCAAAGAGTCCAAATCCGACAAATGTTTTGGAAAATCAATTTTGAATAAAAAATGCCAAAATTGGACTGCTTTGCCAGATACAGAGTCGCCACCTAAATATTTTATTTTGGGGAAATTTAGGAAACCCATGACTAGTGCCAAAGGCTACGTGTCCGTCATCACCAAGATTTTCTCGGCTTGGGAACTTGGGTACGAGAGGGGAAGGTCATAAATTGAGCACCCCCACTCGCTCAATCAAAGATCGGCCTCTACTAATCATTACATGATTTTTATCGACATTAAATACCCTTGTTTTGGTTATTAGGCTAGCATTACTATGTGATGCGCACATACAAGTATAGACTAGTTTGCTCAAATTGGAACAACTCAATTTCATGTTTGTTTTGGGAAATGGGTTTGATTTTTCCACCTCAAGTGGGCTTAAAGTTTGCGAATTTGCCATTCAACAAAGTGGGCTTAAAGAAACATACATTTATTGAATTATTCCAATTCAAGAAACAACCCTTCATCCACAGGCATTTAAGTAGTTCAACAAGTAAGCATTTAGCCTCATGACAAGCATACTAGTCATGGCAATCACTCACACTCATGCAAGTATGCTAAAACAGTAAAAACTCACCTAGTACTCCAAGCTAAGAAGATATGAGTTAGAAAAATATGCATGATTCCTAACTATGCCAAATGCCTAATGCAACACATGTAATATACAATTAATAGGCTCGGCTACTAATATGACATATGGATCAATTTAAATAGCATGCGGTCTAAGCACATATTCAAAAAAGTAATTGAAATGACAATGCAGTTAGAATGATGTGCCGAGCCTCAATGCATGTAAGACAAATGAAATGGATGTAAGCATAAGGTATGCTAATTGAAATATGATGCTCCTAAACTAACCATCAAAAGTAGTTAAGTAAAAGGGAGAAAGACGTAGGGTTGGAAGACATAAACATTATTACAACATGCTCTCATGAAGGAGAGTCCAAATGAATAAACTAGCTAACCAAGCCAAGCTAAGCTAATTAAGCTAATTATTACAACATAAACAAAATTAGCTAACTACTTAACTAATTTTTACAACACTTGACTTGATTAACTAGCTATAACTAATTAACAAAAGTAAGTACGACAATTGAATAATAATAATAAAAAAATAACGACGAGTTGCTGCTAATTAATTACAACAAAATTTATTCACAACTATGACAATAATACTAATGAAACAATTAATTGCATTTGATAAGAGCATAATGGAAGATGGATGAAGGTTGCAAGCGCACTACCTGAAAGCTACTCTGGCTACCCAGGCCGTCTCTGTTTCACCTTCAGCCACTGCCTCTGTTTTTGCAAAGTTGCATTGTTAGCCACACACCAAGGGCCGGCCGTGCATCACTGACAATCGGCCGAGTCTACAGATGACCGGCCATGCATCAATTTGGTGCAAAGCTCTGTTTTTGTGTTTTGAGGTGAAATCAGTGTAGATAGAGCATTCTTAAGCTCTGTTTGTCCTTTCTTCCTTCTCTGTCATGGGAAATCCTCGAGAGTAGGTTGAAATTGATTCCAAAGCCATCAATGAGCAATATGATTGCTTGAGGATCTTGGATTCAATTTTGGACAAAAGTTAATAAAATGTAAAGAGTAGAACCACCCCTCCCTCTTATCATAGTATGGACTCAAAAAAGAAGGTTGCAACGCTTCAAGAATCATCAAAATGCCATGAATTGGCATGTGACGACTCTTGACACAAGTAACTTGGCATAATGTCCAGCCAAGTTGAAGCAATTTAAACCACTTTCTTTATGTGTGTTGATCCAAGTTTTAAACGAATTTTATTAGGCCTTGCCATTCTTTAGTCCATTTGTCCATGGTGATGTTAAAGTCCTCTAAACAAGAAGTAATGTCAAACAAGAGGTTTTTCCAAAGCATGAGAGAAAGACCACACCGTAGGCAATGAATCTTCGAAAAGATTAAGCCATTCAGTGGGAACCTTTCTTACATGTTTCGAACAAACTCAATCGGTTGAAATCTTTCTCAAGTATGAAAGAGATGAATGATGGATTGATTATTAAACTTAGACTCTTAAAGTGTATGGAGCACAGACATGGTATAAACAAGCTAGGTTAGCTCAAAGGTGACTTGCAATGGAAGAAGGAGGAGGCAAGAGCTCTCAAGGTGTATATATGGTTTCTAGATTTTTGTTCAACCCTTAAAACAATCCCATAGCTTCGTTTTTATAGAATTCAAGCTCAAAAGGTGATAAATATCTTCAAAAATAGACAGCTGGCTGCCTCCCGCCCAGAACAGTGTTTATCGCCATCGCGTGTCGGCCGGCCATCCATAGCCACGGCTGGCCATCACTGATGCACAGCCAGGCCTTGATGGCCTCCCCTGTTTTTTTGGTTAAAACTCAACTCAGGGTGGGAAGTGGTCCAAGAATGAAACTCATAGGTTTAAAAAAGGTAGATGTTGAAGATTTGAGGTTATTTCAAGGGCTTGATTAAATCTGAATCGTTGTGAATTCACAATTCAACTTTCATCATTGAGTGTATCGAACCAAGCGCCTAAGTCTTGTGGGCCGTCAAAAATGGGGTGTCTATAGTTGCCCCTCTTTGACAGAGCTCGAAGTCATGAAATGACATGAGTGAATGTCAAAGCCCAGAGACGACCCATTTTGACGAAGCCGCAAGACTTGGACAAGAAAGCAAAACATAAATTAAATTGGTTGTGCTTGCAAGCTGCCTACATATCCCTTTGCAAGGAATCAAACCAGCGTAGTTCTGGGGTAAAATGCAAACATATGATGCAAGAACATAACTTATGATCATGCAGTGAGGCTGTACAATGAAACATTTGAATGCAAATGCAATGCAAAGAAAATGCCACATTTAAACAAGCTGAAACAAGGCACAGTAATTCTAATCATGAAATGAACTAAGTAAAGAAACACGCCACACATGGGAATCACGAGCCAAACCACATTTCATGTAGAAAGGATGTAAGAAAATTAAAGCTTAACTACGTGTCACGCATGAAAGGCAAAGGGAGATGTAGCCATTAGGTGTACCCGAGGTCTTAACCGAGACCCTCACGCATCTCATGCGAGAGGAGGAAGAGTGGTGTGAACACTGGGTGCACCCGAATGTTTTTAACTGAAGGGTGGTGTGAACACCAGGTGTACCCGAATGTTTTTAATCGAAGGGCGGTGTGAACACTAGGTACACCCAAACCGAAGGGTGGTGTGAACACTGGGCATACCCAAATATTTTTTACCGAATGGTGGTGTGAACACTGGGCGTACCCAAATGTTTTTAACCGAAGGGTGGTGTGAACACCGGGTGTACCTGAATGTTTTTAACCGAAGGGTGGTGTGAACATCGGGCACACCCGAATGTTTTTAACCAAAGGGTGGTGTGAACACTGGGCATACCCGAATGTTTTTAACTGATGGGTGGTGTGAACACCGGGCGTCCTGAATGTTTTTAACCGATTTGAAAAAGGATGCAATCCGAATAGGGCACAAATGATTTTATCTAGAACTCCTCTGAATGAACCTTACATGCAATAACGTACATTTCTTTGAATAAACTGTACATACAATATCATGTGGTAAGAAATGATGGAATGAATTATGAACTAAACAAGACAAGTCATCAATGACCAGAACAGTTTAAACAAGATAAATCACGAATTTAAACTAATGAAATAAAATTAATCAAAAATAAATTAAATCAAATTATGCACTCACGCAACAAAACAAAACGAAATGGATATCTTGCTCCGTCTCTTCAGTTGCTTTGATCTCTTTGCTATTTTGCCTTCATTATTTGTTTTCTTCTCTCTTTATTGTTCCACTCATTGTTTTGCGTTATCATATAACTCATTATTACACCCAAACTAAAAACCCACAATTAAAATTCAAAAAAAAATTAAAAAAATACCCAAAATTAAAACTCAAAATTAAAACCCAAAATTAAAATAATAATGAACTAAAATAAAATAACCAGTAACACATAAACAAAACAAAAAAAAGAAGAACAAACAAAAGAAAAACATAATTGAAATCACCAAAGGTTGGCCAAGCCTTGGCGGCGTACGGCTGGGCTTCAATACAATTGGCCGGCCTTTGACAGCGGCAAGGGGCAGTTCGGTAAAAGCCATGCTTGTGCTTGCTTAAAACACATTTCAAGCTTCATTTGAATCACACCCTAGGTCGAAACTCTCTCCTCCTTCTCTCTAGATTTCCCTTCTCTCTTGATTTCCATTCCTCTTGAGTTACCTAACAGCTTTTGCAAAATTTTCCCTTAAAACCCTCTCGATTCTCCATCTTTTGAACTGATTGGATTTTGATTTGGTAAAGCTTTGAGTTTTCTTGTAAATTTTCATAGATCCTCGCACTTTTACCCAAACTTTTCTCCCTTGATTTTCCATCCCCTCTTTACTTTCTCTCTCCTAGGGTTTTAGTTTTGAAAAACATCCAGCCACTCACTTTTTCTTCACTTTTCACCTCTCTATGGCTAGTGACGAAGTACCTATTCCAGACCTTGCCGTAGGTATCGCTGCTGCCCTTGGTGCAGACATGGAGGCGGAGGAAGCTACTACATTGCTTTCCTTTGCCGAGAGGCCTTTTGATGCGGCCACATACCAGCCGCGTACACATGTGCCACCCCCAGGCGGCATCTTGAGATTCAAGGGCTTCATTCTATGGCTAGATGAGGACATTCTATTGCGAGAGCCCACTTTGCATACATGCTGAAAGTTGAGCTTGATGAACAAACCACTTATCTTTGCTGTACATATACTGATAAAACTGCAAATTGATTGGTGATCACCAGGAGGTTAGGCGGCTACGGCTCTATATCCGGCTCCCGACGTTGGTAGGAACGGCTTTCCACAAAGGTCCACACTTTAGTAGATGCTGCTGGCTTTGGGCCCTTCTGCTCTGGGTTCATACAGATGAGGGCTGAGTCTTGGCTTTATGGGGCCCTGGTAGAGAGATGGTGGGACACCACCAACTCATTTCACTTCTCTTCTACCAGGGAGATGACACTAACCCTATATGACTTCTCGATGTTGACCAGTTTGCGAGTTGGGGTCGGCGGTCCAGTCCCCTTCGATCCAGATATGACTCAATGGAGAGATGCACAGCTCCAGCTTCTTGGGGTGATCCCAGACACTACCAGCCACGGGATGGTGCGCTACTGCTGGTTCCAGGAGCACTTTTCAGGCACTCAGCCAGCTACTGTAGGTGAGGTTGCCCAGTATACCCGTGGCTTCCTAATATATGTTTTTGGTACTACCCTGTTTACGAATAGGAAAAATGCCGTGGGGTTATATATTCTAGGGGCACTGGTACACCTTCCTCGGGTGGCGGAGTACAACTGGGGTGGCGCAGGCTTGGCCACCCTATACTGCTACATGAGCTCCATCTCCCGCTGCAAGGCGGATTTACTCGGCGGCTACTGGAGGGTTTGGGAGGTACACCCTACGCTCACCTTTCTGATATGCTTTAAATTCTGTTCATTGTTGCATTTCTGGCTCATTTGATTTATTTTCTCATGTCATCTGTCTGCCTTTGGTTTGCAGCTTTGGGTCTATACATATTTCACTTCGTTGGCTCTAGTTCTAGTGAGGCCGATCGAGTTGTCTGTACCCCGTTCTCAGTACTACAACTCGCGGTTCGAGTAACGTCGTCTTGTAGATCTCACCTTCCCATATTTCCGCCGCTTCTTTGACACTATCACGGTAGATCAAGTATTGCATAGTTTCCCACATTATATGGCCACCCTTATACTGTTGTACTATTTTGTCTGTACCATATTGCCATTGTCATAATGCACTGACTTCTGACACTACACTAATTTTCCAACATCGTACTACCATTCTGACACTGCACTGATATCTGACACTGCACTAATTTTCTCATATTACACTGATATCTGGCATTGCACTAATTTTTTTAGGTTGACTAGTACCCTTGGGCAGGCATTCCCTAAGTGTCGAGGGCGACCTACACCGTTGCCTGGCATGCTTCCATGATGAAGATCCTGTTTGAGGGCCCCTTTGGTCGAGCATACTACTTGGGAGAGAGATTCAACCCCCAGACGCGGGGCATTGCTAACCTTGATATTCCACATCCTCCTCTTCCTGGCATGAGGATGGTGGATGATCTACAGCATGATCTTGAGCTTGACCTCTTGATGATAGGTGAGGACGACGATCGTCACCATGAGCACGACGACTTTACTACTTTCTTACATACTCAGGTGATGGCGCCTCTTACTCCAGGCGTGGCTTGAGCTGTGCCAGAGGTTGCTGCTCCTACTACTGCTGGGACTGGTGATGCACCCATTGGAGGTGCCCCTATCGTTGCTCCCATTCCTGGATTCATATACATACGTCCAGATGGAGTGATCGAACAGATCCCAGTTGAGCCCATCGAGGAGAGGGATCGCAGACTTGTGTTTGCCCATGGCGTTGAGCAGGTATACTTTCTATTTATGCTAGTCCATGCTGTACTTTAGCTTATTCTCAGCCATTACTGTTCATTATTCAGTTACTTCCATCTGTTTTTCTCAATTTCTGTTCTTTTGTAGATTCCCCGAGCATACGGTGACGAGCTCCTTCGGATGATCGACCAACTACTCATTATGGTATAGAGGAGGCAGATTGCCTTAGTCATCCATGGGATCAAGGTACATTCTATGTGTAGCCTACTGTCGTTGCCATATTGTACACTTCTAATCACTCTTACTCATATTTGTCCTCTTTTGAGCTTGAGTCGGTGCCAACAGTGCCTGCAGGACCTTTCGCAGCAAGTAGGCAGAGACAGGGCCCAATGAGAGGCCGATGAGGCATCGATCGGGGGAGAGGTCGAGTGTGGCAGCACTCGCCTTCCGAGAAGTCTTTTGACGGGTCCACAACCCCTGATGATGAGGGAGAGGAGATTGACTTGCAGTGGAGCTGCCCTAGCGATGATCGTGATGCATCTCCTTCACAGCCGAGGAGGAAGAGAGCGAGGATGGGCTCCTGATGATGATGATTTTGCTTTTATTTTTCTTTTGTTTTCATTTTGTTATGAAGTTATAAAACTAGCTTCAGATAGACCTTTTGTTTTTCAAAAACTTTCTTTGTTTTGGTTGTGTAAAACGATGATTGGGGCTGGGCCCACCAGTTATGAAAGGCAAGTTTTGTTGAATGATCTCTTTGCATAATATGATGAACTACATTACCCTTGCATTTGTAACCTTCGGAACTGTGAATGCTTTGCTCTTGAATTGATTCATGAATCGGATAATGACTTATGATCAGTCAAAACATAAAATATAACTCGAAAAAGCTAACAAACACTTGGTACAAAGAAAATAAAACTCAAAAGTACAGTCGAAGTCCTCCAAACAAAGGTCAGCTTTCGCTGCAATAGATCTGCACTGGGCTAGCACCAAGACCTGGCCGGGTTTCACTGATGCACGGTTGGCCATTAGTGTGATGTCGGTCAGTGCTGTCTAGTTATCATGCTCAGCTCCTTCTCAGACTCTATAAATAATGGTTCCGTGTTGTTTTTCTGGCAAACTCACAAGTCCTTGACATTTTACACTCAAAATAGAGATATTACTTGTCAGTAGGTTTCGAGACTGGATATCCACTTTGGATGGCTTAAAAAGGTGAATTTCCATGGCTTCGGCCTAAATGCCCTTTTTCCTTTGAGCCGCACTTCTCTTTGCTTTCCATTCCTCCATGCCGCTGTTCGATATTGGAACCCAATCACACATGTCTTTAGTTTCGGAGGACAAGAAATATGCCTGACAATTGAAGAATTTCAAGCATTAATGGAATCCCGGCACGATGAGAAAATCATACCTCAGCCCTGTTTTGGCCACGTCCAAGCTTTGGGACAGATGTGTGGCCTCACTCTACATGAGGATCAATCTTTGGTCCACAATGGAGAGTTGGATATTCCCAGTTTGATTCATCAATTTTCTGATGTTGGTGACCAAGGAAACCTTCTCTGTGGGGCTTTCGGCAACATTCCCTCTGCTTGTGTATGTTGGCTCATTTCCTTTTTACCCCTAGTTTTGGTGGTTCTAGCATTCGATTGGTCGAAGTGGCCCAAGGTTTGAAAGAAGGCAAGAGTTGTATTGGCTTGATACTGGCCGAGACTTTGATGGGCTTAGATGCCTTCCATCGGTGAGAGACTACCAAATTCGCAGGGAGTCCACTACTTTTGTAGGTAATGTTCCTGCCTTTTCTCATATGTGCTTCTCACATCACTAGGCACTCATGCTCTGTTTTTTCTCTCAATTTCTCGCTTTTCTCTCAGCATACATCTCTCTATTCTTTAATCTCTCTTTTCTTTCATCCCTTCCCTAGTGTGGCTTATGGATAAGCTGAAGGTAGTGGATTCTTGCCCTGAGTACTCAACTTAAGGTTATTTTTTTCACCAACAGCTTGTGGAATACGTGAATGAAGTGTGGTGGTGCCACTGGATGTGCAACAGGTCTGTTGCTGACATTGCTTCTGGCTTAACCTGACTGAAATGAGCTACAACATGACTTGACAACCTGGCATTCAGCTGATTGGCCTTACACACTGTGTATTCTACTTCCTGTTCAGGTTCAGACGTCAGTTTGGACATGATCAAACTCACCCAAAGGAGGGGGTAGAGTACTCGATTTCATTCCCCATTCGAGGTTCACATTTGGCTAGGTACCTCACTACTTGGAGGACAAGAGAACTTCTCGCTCCTGTCCCTAGTTTCAGCCCTTTTTGGCGAGTGCTTGGCTTAACTTAAGGATGAGGGACAAACCGGGCCAACTTTGGCATCAAAAGTTTTCACGAGCACAAGCGGGGGACGCAGGAGCACCTGACTCATCTATGCCCCTAGTTTATTTCTTTGATCTTTACTTTACAAGTTTTATAAATGTAATAAAAGAATTTTGATTTGTATCGAGAGTCAAAGAACTTTGTATTGAAATCAATGAAATTAAAGTTGTAAGTACTGAAAATTTTCCTTTTGGTCCAAAAATGGTCTAAGTTGTAAAAGGCAAATTTTGAATAAAAAAATCAACTTTTATCAAAACTTTTCAAAACCATTTTCAGTAAGGATCACCACTTGACACACATGGAATCAATCATCGAGATGTACAACCTCGAATCCAAAAATCACAGATTGCCCCTTGATTGAGTAACACTGCTCAGCACTGTAACCAGCTTTTCTCTCAGAGTAGAGATCACAACCGAACTTTCAGATAATAAACAGATAAAGATGACCTGATCAAACATATGGACAGGACAGTTGAGTTGGAGATTTTTACGGCCGAACTTCAGGATGAAGTTGCCTACGTATCTTGAAGATGGGAATCAGGCCTTACGTAGTTCAGTTCAGGTTTACTCGAGTATTAACGCTCTTCTTTTGTGCTCTAACTTTTGTCAAGGCAGCCTTTTAGGGTTTTCAACTTTGCGAGCTTAGTTTTTCTTTATTTCCATTTTTTTATGCTCTAACTTTTGCCTAGGTCGCCCTTCCAGGTTTTCGGCCTAGCGAGCCTCTCAGGGATAGTATTTCTTCAACTTGTCCATGTTGATTGATTGGGAAAATTCTAGGACATCTAGGTCCATGAGAATAAAAGCTCCACCCGACCAAATAGTTTTGATGATGTAAGGACCTGTCCAATTGGGTATGAACTTGCCCTTAGGGTCATGGATGGGAGCTCAGTTGTCTTTCAACACCAAAGCCCCCTCTTTGAGATTCCAGGACTTAACTTTCTTGTTAAAAGCCCTCGCAATCTTACGTTGATAACCCTAAACATGGTACAATGCTTTTAGCCTTTTCTCATCAAATAGCATCAGGTTTTCAAACCTGCTATGCAGCCAGTCAGCCTCTGCTATTTGACACTTGGCCATAACTCGCAGTGACGAAACTTTTATTTCGATTGGCGGAACAACTTCCATCCCATAGACAAGAGAATAAGGAGTTGCCCCTGTAGACGTCTGGATTGAAGTTCTGTAGCCCCAGAGTGCAAATGGTAGTTTTTCTGGCCAGTCCCTATAGGTCTCAACCATCTTCTGCAAAATATGCTTGATGCCCTTGTAGGCAGCCTCAACAGCTCCATTGGTTTGCAGCCGGTATGTAGATGACTTATGGAAAGCCACATTGTATTTCTCTAACAAGCAATCACTTTTTTCTTGAAATGAGAGCCGTTATCTGAAATGATCTCGTTTGGGACTCCATATCAGCAAATGATATTTTTTCGGATGAACTTAGCTATATGTGCTTCTTCAACACTGCGTAGGACTGAGCTTCCACCCACTTCGTGAAGTAGTCAATTGCCACCAGAATGTATTCATGCCCATTCGACCCTTTTGGTGTAACTGCGCTGATGACATCGATTCCCCAGACTGAGAAAGGCCATGGTGAAGTCATATTGTACAGTTTTGATGGTAGGATATTTATGCGGTTAGCATGGATTTGGCATTTGTGGCATCACCGAACAAAACTAATACAATCCTCCTCCATAGTAGACCAGTAGTAACCTTGCCTGGGAATCTTCTGGGCTAACATTACTCCGTTCATATGCGCTCTGCACTCTCCCCCATGGATTGCCTCCATTAGGCGCTTTGATTCCTCTGCTTTGACACACAACTTGTGCATTCCCAGATGACCCCTCTTGTATAGTTTACCTCCTCAGATGATAAATTGAATGGCCATCCACCGTATTGCCCTTTTGTCTTTGGCATTTGCCCCTAGTGGATAAACCTCATTTTCCAAGAAGTTCTAGATATCATAGAACCAAGGGTTTTGATCTTGTGCTTCATCTATTGCGGCGATAGTCTCGTAGGTCGGTATATATCTCTGCTCAATGATGATCGGACCATTCGGACTCCAAGCGGGATGTCTATCATGGATGATAGAGTTGATAAAGTGTCAACAAACCTGTTGTTCACTTTTAATAGATGCGTGAAAGTCAGCTTCTCAAACCTAGGAATCAGAACATCCAAGGTCTAGTGATAGATCTTCATCTATTCTTCCTTGACGTTCTAGTCTCCATTGGCTTGAGAAACAACTAGGCTTGAGTCCTTGATAACGTCCAACCTTTTTGCTCCTAGTTCTACGGTGGCTTCCAAACCAGTGATACACACCTCATATTCTGCTTCGTTATTGGATACCTTGAACTGAAGTTTGAAGGCTAAAAGTATGTGAGAATTGTCTGGTGCTATCAGCAACACACATATCCCATAACCGTACTGATTGAACACTCTGTCAAAGTACATTCTACCACTTCATCCCCTTCTACTGGGTGATCTTCCAGGAACTTCGCTACTGCTCTCCTCTTGACCGACTTGCGAGTGACATACTTCAGATCAAATTTGGAAAGGAGAAGCAACCAACGAGCCAGCCTACTTGTAAGTGCTGGTTTCTCAAAGAGATATTTGATGGGATCTAATCTCAAGACCAGAATTACAGAGTGAGCTAACAAGTAGTGCCTCAACTTCGTGGTAGTCCATACCAAGGCCAAGCAAGCTTTCTCCAAAGGGGTGTAACAGGTCTCGTAATCTAGCATTTTCTTGTTCAACTAGTAGATGGCTTTCTCTACCTTATCCTTAGATTCTTGAGCAAGCATGTATCCCATTATTGTGTCCGTGACTAACATATATAGAATCAAGGGCTTCCCCAGCTCTGGCAGCGACAACACGAGCGGATTCTGAAGATACTCCTTGATCTGCTTAAAAGTGAATTGACATCGACCATCCCATCATAATTTTTTTCCTTTCTTCAGGAGACCAAATAGGGGTTCACAAGTCAAGGTTAATTTTGAAATAAACCGTCTTATGAATTGCACTTTACCTAGAAAACCTTGCACCTCCTTTCAGTCCTTGGTAGTGGCATTTCTAGGATGGCCTTGATTTTGGAAGGATCTACCTCGATGGCCTCTGTGTGATCAAGAAACCTAGCATTTTCCCTACTATTACGCCGAATGTACATTTCTGTGGATTCAACCTCAGTCTGTATTCTTTGATCTATTGAAAGAATTTCTTCAAGGCAGTGTAGTGGCCCTCTTTTTCTTTAGACTTGACAATCATGTTGTCCACATACACCTAGACCTCTTTATGGATCATATCATGCAAAATTGTGGTTGCAGCCCTGTCATGACCCGAACTCGCCCCCGTGAGTTGAGGACGTAACCGGCCAGTAATCATGAGATCTTCTACGGCCTCAAACCAAACCGAATGTATGTTAACAGAGTTAATGGGGGGCCAAACAGAAGCAGTTTAAAACTTTGCCCATAGAGCTGTGCTTACATGGCACATTATAACAAACTATACATATGCATATTAATAACTCACAACAAATATGTACTACACAAGGTTCTGTACATACAGGATCATATGAGTCTAAGTCAACCCAAGAAGAGTATATACAACATATTCAAAGACTTCGCCCACATGACACAATAAAACAGAATGACAAAAAGGCGAAGATGGGTCTCGTGCGTGAGACGCAAGGGCTGACTCTTCAAAACCTTTGTTGTTGCTCACAGACTTCACTGGGGCTGGGTTTGGACTTCTCTTGGCTCACCTACAAATACATGAATGAGCGTGAGCGAAAGTCCAGTGAATAATATCAAATAAAGGAGTTATACAAACAGTGTGTAGAACAACATGCTTTAAACGGCCTTGGGCCCAATTCATATTTTCATTTATGTCAAACTGGCCTTTGGCCCATTCATTTATTCGTGTCAAAATGGCCTTTGGCCCATTCATTCATTCGTGTCAAAACGGCCTTTGGCCCATTCATTCATGTCAAAATGGCCTCTGGCCCATTCATTCATGTCAAAACAGCCTCTGGCCCATTCATTCGTGTCAAAACGGCCTCCGACCCATTCATTCGTATCAAAACGGCCTCCGGCCCTTTCATTCTTGTCAAAATGGCCTCTGGCCCATTCGTTCATGTTAAAACGGCCTCTGGGCCATTCATTCGGTATAGCAACATTGTCTACCAATCGAATCAACGAACTTATAAAGCTTACATAGAAGTAAGTAATTTGGACAACAACATATTTCAGATATCTTTGTTAAGATATTACTCACAGTGATCGGTTGGTTGCTTTGCCCTGGAGTTCGACCCTACACATTCCATGAACACAAAAGGGTCACAAATAATTCAATCCGTTCTAAATTCATATTTTAGGCTTCATTATTATCTCTTTAACTCAATTACAATTCTCAATGCATGCCTAAGAGTACTTAGAAGTGAAAGAGGACGGAAAACAAAACTCAAAATGCCTTTTCAAAATTTCAGAAAACAGGGTCCCCGCTTGAGCGTGGACTTCCCCGCTCGAGCGGACCCATGAGGTCTGCAAAAGTGCTGGATGCATCAAAATTACGCTCGAGCGTGAAGTCTGGCGCTCGAGCTGAAGGCCTGTCTACATAGCTCCTCGCTCGAGCGTGAGCTTCACTACTCGAGCGAACATCCAAGTCTGCAAAAAAATACTGGGAGCACGAAATTCACGCTCGAGCAGCGGTTTCCCCGCTCGACCGGACATCAAATTTTTTGGGTTTTCCAGAACATGTTCTTGAGCTCCAATTCGACATTCAATGGTTCTAGATGCATGCTTTTGGCTCAAACTTCACATAATCATATACTAACATGGTACTAACACCAAATTACAACACAATGGAGCTCAATTTCACAAATTAATCACATGCATGTCCCAATCTGCACCACATTCACTTTCAACATAACAATTTCATGCATTCAAGCTCATACTTCTTATAAATGGTACATGCATGTGAGATATAACTTCCATTTCAACTCAAATTGTACAAATGGTGGTTACAAGCATGGATTCTAGCCACAATTCTACATAGATCGTATTTTTCATGCTCAACTATACAAATTCATGGCTATTATGCACATGCATGCATTCCATGATTTCAAATACAACAAAATCAACTCAATTTCCTTATGATGAATTTAATCCATGTTCTTGACCATTATTCAAACTTGAATTCAAGATCAATTACCTACCTAGAGGCTCAATTTCTCCAATCGATAGCAAATTCATGAGTATAGCTTCAAAGTTATCAAGCTTCAAGACCAAAATTGCACAATTCTCCCTCTCTCTCTCTCTCTCTATAGCCGGCCTTCTCACCCTCTCAAATGTATATCTCAGATTTTGAGCTCAAAAAGAGACCATGAGAGTGTATATGGCCCTTTATATAAAGCCCCACTAATTCCAATTTAATAATAATAAATAATTGGGCCCTAATTCATCAATTTAATCAATTTAATTTGGTCCGAATCAATTTTTCAATTAAACTTCACCGTAGGCTCTAAAAATTATGCCAATCACAATGGTGCGGCCAATTTCTGTTTCGATGGCCGATAGGGCCTTCAATTTAATTTCCAAAGCAGACAATCAAACAGATATTCCTACGGTGAACAGATAGAAATTCAAAACCACATATTTTCACATAATGGCACACAAAATCATATCAAACACATAATCATATTCATGTTAAGGACCAATTAGCATACTACAGAACAAGCATATTACAAGCCCGTTGATAGGTAGCCTTGGCATTCTTCAGCCCAAACGGCATCACCTTGTATCAGTAGGTTCCCTACGGCGTAGTGAATGCAGTTTTCTCTCTATCTATGGGCGCCATCAGAATCTGGTTATACCTGAAAAATCCATCCATGAAGGAAAGCAACGCATGACCCGCAGTGAAATCTACCAATTCATCGATGTGCAGCAAAAAAAAGTCGTTCTTCGGACTAGCTCTATTCCAATCTTTGAAGTCCACAAATACCCGAATTCTCAATCTTTCTTCGACAATAGGACAATGTTGGCCAACCAAGTTAGATACTTAGATGCTAGCAAGAACCCTGCGTCAATCTGCTTGGTGACCTCTTCCTTAATTTTCAAATCCCAATCCGGATGTATTTTCCGTAGCTTCTGTTTGATGGATTGGGCCTCGGGGTCAAGAGGGATTCGATGCTGTACAATCTCAGGATCGATTCCAGGCATGTCTTCGTAGGACCATGCAAAAACATCTTTGAAATCTTTTAATAAAGCGACTAAGCACTCGTGCTCCTCCGAAGACAATGTGGACTCGATCTAGACTAGACGCGAATCCTTCTCAGTACCCACATTAAAAGCAGTGATTTCATCAGCAAGGGGTTTTGCAAACCTCTTCTCCTCTCGATTAATCAAAACTTTCAAAACTAGAGGAATTCTTTTCTCTTCGTTTTCATTAAAATTTTGAAAGTCCTGATCAATGCAATAAACAAGCGGCACAGAGAAATACTCAGAATCTGCAGCGGCATTCTCATTCACAAGGTCAAGCTCATCTAGCTCTTCGGTTACAACCGACTCAAAAGCAAAAGAAAAGGACGACCTGGACAAGACCTTGGCATCCGGGTTATCACCCCCAAGAATACCAGACTCAGACTCAGAAGCACCGGAATCTAATTTCGACTCCACATACTCTATAGAATCAGATTTTGGCTCACTACTCGACTCTGAACTATAAAGGTAGCCCTTCTCCAATTGCCAAATGAGAAATGGTGCTTCAGATGCATCCAAAATGCTGCTAGAATGGTTCACACCCGGTTAGTCCCCGATCATGGAGATGGTCAGGTTAACCCCCAAGCTCTCTGAGTCAATCGGAGGATCCAAAAAGAGACATGCCAATGCTGCCCCTACTTCAAGTTCGTTGCTGTCCAAGTCACTTTCTATGCTCCGCTTAGCTTCAGCAGTTAGTCCAGCCTTTTCCTTTGTATCACTGTCTTGTAGCTACAAGTCAAAGAAAATTTCAAAACCAGGAACCCGCTACTTCTCAGAGTTGAACCAGGGTTTAGGGAAACTAGAAAATGGGAAGTCTTCACCCTTCTGGACAAAATGGCCATTCAGGGTTCCTCGGATTGGTCTGTGTACGAGTTCATAGCGCTTCTCGGTCTACTTAGCTCTACCTCTGCCTGCCATCTATTTTCTGTTCCTAACCCATTCCTCTTTGGTGGGCGTATAGCCAAGACCAAAGGCATATAGATTATGTGGCACATTGGCTAACACTGTGACGTCTTTCTGGCCACGTCTTCCTAGCCCCATTCCTGGCACATGTTGGAGCTTGTTCATGAAATAGATTGATTGGGCGCTGAAATACAAGCCCTCATCTGCTTCCAAGATGTTCTGTACCACTTGGGCCTCAGCCAAAGCAAACCTTGAAAGGAAAACATCTTCCTCACCATGAACAATTTTCAGCACAGGTGTGGTTACCTCTGGCAGAGAATGTATGGATGAATTCCCGAACACAATAGCCACCCCCTTCCCATAAGGGTATTTCAGCATTTGGTTGAGGGTAGAAGTGACAACTTTAACTTGGTGCAACCAAGGTCTCCCTAACAGCAGATTGAAAGTGGCCAGCACATCTAGGACATGAAACTTAATATCTTTGTTGAGCTGGGCCCACTTAAACTCTGATTTGTACTGTGCCCATCATTTCTCTACTCGTATTATCGTACGCCTGAATCACCTGGGCTGTAGGCACGAAAACTGCCGCTTTGAGGCTGATGGCATAAGCTGTGCGAGATGGGCAGATGTTGATTGTTGACCTGGTGTCGACCAATACCACTGGCACCCATTTTTCTCTGCAGTCCACTGATATGTACAGAGGTTTGTTGTGCGCTGAGCCTTTTGGCAGTAGTTCCTTGTCTGAAAAGGTTAGAGTTGACACGACACCTTCAGGGAGGGCCAGCCTCATAAACTGTTCAGGAGTCGTGTTAATGGATAGTTTGGCTTTGTCCATCGCTGATAGTACAGCCTGTCGATGCACCCTAGAAGCCATGAGTAGACCCTAGATTGAAATATCAGCTTGAATTTTCTTTAGCTGTTTTAGCACTGCTTCTTCTTCCAACTGCTTCTCTTTCTGCGTCTCAACCTCTCTATCTTTCCCAGAGGCTTTAGCTTGGTCCAAGTGTGGGGGCTTGAAGTACCACCCACTTCTAGTCATATGGTTAACCTCTTCAAAGTATTAAGTATTGTCTGGTAGGTCTTCACGCCAATCTTTATCAGTGGGGGCAAGATGCAAATCATCATCTTTCTACCGCACACCTCTGGCGACTGACAAGCAATTGTCCAATTTCGGCCTGATCATTCTCTCACCAGAAATATCCCCAGCAGGGCGTTGAGCTGTTCCAGCTTTCTGTTTGTCTTGATCATTTTCTTGCACAAACCACTTTAACGTGGCTTCTTGTTTTGTATCTGTAGTACTCACGGCGCCCAGTTCTTGAGCTAAATTCTTGATACCGGTGCGCTTCAGCAGTTTCCTCTTTTTCTTGGCCATTCCGGCCACTGCAGCTGTTCTTGCTTCATTTTCTTCAGGTTTTGATCCAGTTCCTTCCTTTTGGTTAGGTTCATCACTAAGCCACCCAGAGTTGTCTGTCGACCCATTCAGATTAAACCAGTCAATCTGCACGTCCCCCTAATCCTGTTTGTCATAGAACTACAGATTGTCTAAGCCTTCTTCCAGCTCTACTAGATCATCCAGACCTTGGCTCAGGCCATCCTCATGAACCACATTAACCTCCGCTACTGTTGGCAATACCACTTCAAGTTTGGCTTGATCAATTGGCACAATGTAACAGCATGGGTCATACTTTCCTGCTGATAAGTCCGTAAAGCTCTCAGGCAATGGACTGACATTCTCCTCCAAGGCCAACCTACCTCCTTTTGCCACTGTCACCACCATGGGTTCAGGTTGAAGTATGGATGCATCCATCATGCACAAGTCTATGCTTTCAAGAATGAACACGGCCGGTTTGGGTAGGTGGAAAGGGGTAATATATACACTTGGGTCATATGGGATGGCTAATGTATGTATTAGATTTAGATTCTGAGGTGGGAGAACTTGGTTATGGGCTGGAAGAGGGTTGGTAGTAACATCACATTTGGCTTTTGGGATTATGCTATCACCTTGTTGTCAATGAGATCTTGAATCTCATGACGTAGCCTATAGCATTGGTCAGTGTCATGACCGTACTGTTGATAAAAAACATAGCATTTGGCTGGGTTGTGTTTCTGTCACGCCCCAAACCCGCCCCTAAAAGTTTGGGCATGACCCATTCGAAAATGGACACTAAACCTGTTATATATATATATATATATATCATACGGGGCCTGAACGGAAGCATTCAAGAATATAAAATACATAGAATAACATCCATTGAGCTATTCCTAACATGCTAGGATCCCAACATCACACTGAGTAAATATTATACAGAAAGTTTACACACATATGCCTGGACTCAACCCCACAAATAATAAAAAAAATATTAATGAAGGAGGAATTATATACAATCAACCATAAATAGACGTCCAAAGCATAAATCAAAACTCCTCAAAACTTTACAAAATACTTTACAAAATGCACGGCTTCAGGTGGTGCCTGGACGCATCAAAGGTGACAAGAGAGACACAAGCCTTAAAGGTTAGGTGAACTCCTGATGGTTACCATGTAAATAGACAGACAAAATACAGAATGAGCGAACTCAGTGAATAATAGTACATAAACAATGTAATAATTAACCTGAATAATCAAACATATAACTGCATATATATATGATTAACTATATTCCATAATTATTTCCAAAAGACATGGGTCCAACTTCCGTAATAGAATAGCTTTAAGCTCAGTATATACAGAATAGCCATAGGCCCTCTGCAACGATCGGCAATGTAAATAATTGAAATAATGTAACTAACAGAATAATGTAACGCATAAAGCGTGGGTAACAAAACGCATAAAGCGTGGGTACAGAGGGTACAGAACGCATAAAGCGTGGGTAACAGAACGCATAAAGCGTGGTAACAGAAATAACCAATGTATGGACTCAAGAGGTGGCTCGTACGGATTCCAGAGGTGGCTCCCACCAAAGTGTAGCACTTCGTTCCGTACAGCACTTTGTTCCATACCAGAAAATATCAGAATGACCTAACGGTCCAGAAATAACAGAACGGCCTAGCGGCCCAGAAATATCTATGTATGGACTCAAGAGGTGGCTCGTACGGATTCCAGAGGTGGCTCCCACCAAAGTGTAGCACTTCGTTCCGTACAGCACTTTGCTCCATACTAGATAACATCAGAGAGATTAACTTCAGAATCATACAGAACATACATATATTCTTTCCTTTATTTACATGAATTAACATAAATAATATCAGTTTAACAGAACGTTGCTGATAGTTATTAGTAAACGGTAAACACATTTTTCAGATTGAACACTTTCAGAAATACGTATATACCATAGTTTCATACCATAAATCAATAGATCTCAGGACAAACCACAAAGCAGAATAACTTCAGATATCATCAGAACTGATTAGTCCCAAGTTAGACAGAGGCATACAGATTCTTTTAATCATTTACATGAGTTAACGTAATTAGTTTACATTTAACAGAATACTAATGGTAACCATTAGCAATACATATAACGTATCTCACATTTGTGCATGTGCCATCACAATACTATTCGTAGGGACAAAATAATTACCTCATAACAGTCTTAAATCATCATTGACAAAATGGAATGATTCGCAATGCCCAAGCATCATTATTCTATTTAATTATCGCACCTCCTTAAGATTAATTTATGGATAACAAAACATACATTAAATCATACGGAAGTCAATAGCAAGTTCCCGGTAAGCGGGGGTTTACTTCCATGGGTACAATTCTTATGCAAAATCACCGATAATTTATAAGTTATGGTACATTACTGATAAACGATAAACGTAGCCGGAATACAGAATGGTTCCAGAGTCATTTTGTTGAGTGCTACTGTCAATGCCCACTTTGATTCCCAACCAACACACATGTTGACATATTTACTCAGAGAGAAGAAAATGTCAGTGACAATAATAATTAACAATAAATAACGTACGGTTGGGGTACTGTTACTCACAGTGTTTAGATGATAGGCCTGCCCCTATAGCTAACCCTACACAATTCAATTCAACAACATTCACAACCCAACATAATTACCATCCAATATAATCCATACTATTTAACATTATTCCACTCAATGCTACTAAGTATAACTTCACATAATTCCAATTAAATTGCTAAGGCTTAATTTACATCATCCACATCATCAACAAACCTTTCCCCCCAATCTCCTTCCTTACTAAGACATGATTCACAATGCTTAAAACAAAGTTCATTCGCAAATTTAAACATAATTTCCAAGCATCACTAAATTCCAATTAAACTTGCATATACATAATTCAATACCTCAATTTCATTAATCTACTTTCAATTTGGGTCAAATCTTTGGTTATCATCCTTAAGCAACTTAGGGTTTCAAGAAAAATATTGAGATTTCAAGAAATAAACAAACCTATTAACCCAACACTTTTATTCCAATTTTTCCATTGATTAACATCTAGGACTCATAATCCATCACTTAAACCCATCAATTTCAAGTAGTCAAACTCTTACCTCAATAATCAAGCAAAGAGATGAGCTTGAGAAGAAGCCTCCACAAATCCAAGTTCTAATCGGTTAAAAACATTGATCCTCCTTAGTTCTCCATCTTACATGCCAAAAACCATGGTAGATTGTTGATCAAAGTAGAGGAAATCAAGGATTTGGGGCTAGGGTTTCGAACTTAGGCAAAGAGGACGGAAGAGGAAAGAAGAAAATATAAGAAATGATCCAAAAATCTCGTTCTTAAAGCTGCTATCCCGTAATTCCCGCTCGAGCGGACTGATTCCCGCTCGAGCGGACTCGCCTCAAAGACAGATTTCGAAACTTTGAACAGGCATAACTCTTCCATCCGGACTCCGTTTTAGGTCGTTCTTGTGTCCAAATTGAAGCCCCGGAAATAAGCTTTCCAATGGTTCTAACCTCACATCCAAATTCAAAGTGTGGAAAAAGAAAAGGGAAAAAGAATGACGGCTGATCGTAAGGCAACTATCCGAATTAAATTCTTTGGTCCAATCTTACTTTACCATCATTTTACCACCTCAACCAATACCCCAAAATAAGATAAGAACATTCCAAATACATTAATAAAATATCAAAAATGAGCCCACGTGCCTCAGAAGTACAGCTCAACCTAGAGGCCCGCTCGAGCGCCTAACCTTGCGCTCGAGCGTGCAGACTAACAAAGCCGTCCGCTCGAGCGTAAACTCCCCCGCTCGAGCGGAGAATTACAACTCCCAGAATATCAGACCGTCTGCAGAATTGCTGAAAACCCCAAAAGTCCGCTCGAGCGTTGACTCCTCCGCTCGAGCGGAGGGAAAATTCTGGGTCGTCACAATTTCGGTGGGAGAGGATTAGGTAGTGGGCGTTGTTCTTACAGCTTAAGATGCCTCTTTTTGATCAGCACCCTCAGGGCTTGGGATAAAGGCATATAGAGCGGGGTAAAGACCCTTTGAGATCGGGCTTGGCTATTTGAGGTTTGTGGATTTGTACTGGCAAATGGGTTGGCAGTCTTGGCTGTAGTGGTGACAACATTCACATCAAATGGTCGCGTAGTTGTGTTTTCACTTGTGGTTGCATTGGAACTGCGAGTGAAAGGCCTCTTGGGCTGCTCCTTCTTATCATTTATTAACCCCAGTTTCATTGCATCTTCAATCTGAACCCCTATCTCATGGAGCTCAACGAATGTAAACAACGGCAAGACAATCATCTTCTGCAATAATTTTCCTTGTAGATTGCGAACCACCATCCTGATTTGATCTTTCTCGGATGGCTTGCTAGTCATCATCGAAGCCTTGGCCCTCCACCGGGTCACAAAATCCGAGAAGCCCTCCTTTGGCTCTTGACAGGTTGCCTCAAGATCACAAGTTGTGACCTTGATCTGGGTATTGTAGGAGTACTGTGCGATGAAGACCTTAGTCATTTCCTCTTAGCTTCGTTTCATAGAGTCTTCTAGCTTTGCATACCAGATAGCCACTATCCCTAACAAGGTTCGGCCGAAAAGCAACAACTTTTGAAGTTTAGTGAGGCCCATCGACCGCAGGATATCAAAGAACAACCGCAGATGAACCATGGGATAACCAGAGCCATCGAATCGGTTGATATGTGGCATTTTGAACCGGTCTGGCAGAGTTACTGCGGAGTCAGTGTATCCATCTTCGATGTCAGGGATTGAGTTCACACCCTATGCTCGCTTGAGAAGCTTCTCTAGCTTATTGACCTTTATTACAGTCGGGTCAACTTCGAATTCAAACGGCGCCTCAGTTTGGTACACTGGTGCCTTGGAGGCTTGTGGTGGGATTGGGTCTATCGGATTACCCAAATTCTCTTAGACATTGGCAGTGATTCTAGGTGTTGGGATACCCGTGGGGGGTGCATGGGAACCAAAGGCCGTTGCTGACTGTGGTCGCTATTGCTGCAGCCTATTTATTACTTCAGCTTGGCGCACAGCGTCTTGCTGCATGGTTTCCATTATCTGTTGGAGATGACGAATCAAGTCCTACATACTGGTTGCAGGATACTAAGTCATTTGAACAGGTGAGTGATCTCTTCCGGCGAACCGTCTAGGAATAACAGATGGCAAACACAGTGACTTAAGCGCATCAATGCAAATGCAAAGAACATATAAGTGTAGATAAAATTTCATATCATGAATTTCAAGTCAAGTTCTCTAAATCTCCAGCAAAGTTGCCAGAAACTATAGCTCGGCTTTTTCGTACCCCGTTTCGAAAGTTCGAAATAGAAGTCCACAAGTTCAGACTCCCGCGGTTCTGAATCCAATCTCACAAGTGTAATGTGAAATTGATAAACATCAAAGAGTCCAAATTTGGCAAATCTTTTGGAAAATTGATTTTGAATAAAATATGCCAAAATTGGAATGCTTAGCTAGATACAATGTCGCCATCTAAATATTTTATTTAGGGGAAATTTAGGAAACCCATGACTCATGCCAAAAGCCATGTGTCCGTCATCACCAAGATTGTCTCGGCTCGGGAACTTGGGTACGAGAGGGAAAGGTCATGAATTGAGCACCACCACTCGCCCGATCGAAGATCGGCCGCCACTAATCATGATATGATTTTTATCAACATTATATACCCTTGTTCCGGTTATTAGGCTAGCATTACTATGTGATGCGCGCATACAGGTATAGACTAGTTTGCTGAAATTGGAACAACTCAATTTCATGTTTGTTTTGGGAAAAGGGTTTGATTTTGCCACCTCAAGGGTGCTTAAAGTTTGCAAATTTGTCACTCAACAAAGTGGGCTTAAAGAAACATACATTTATTGAATTATTCCAATTCAAGCAACAAGCCTTCATCCATAGGCATTCAAGCAGTTCAACAAGTAAACATTTAGCCTTATGGCAAGCATGCTAGTCATGGTAATCACTCATACTCTTGCAAGTATGCTAAAGCACTAAAAACTCACCTAGTACTCCAAGCTAAGAGGATATGAGTTAAAAAAATATGCATGATTCCTAACTATGCCAAATGCCTAATGCAACACCTGCAATATGCAATTAATTTGCTCGGCTACTAATATGGCATATGGATAGATTTAAATAGCATGCTGTCTAAGCGCGTATTCAAAGAAGTAATTGAAATGACAATGCAGTTAGAATGATGCGTTGAGCCTCGGTGCATGTAAGACAAATGAAATGGATGTAAGCAGAAGGTATGCTAATTGAAACGTGGTACTCCTAAACTAACCATCAAAAGCAGTTAAGTAAAAGGGAGAAAGACATGGGGTTGGAAGACATACACATTATTACAACACGCTCTCACGAAGGAGAGTCCAAATGAATAAGCTAGCTAACCAAGCTAAGCTCAGCTAATTAAGCTAATTATTACAACACAAATGAAATTAGCTAACTGCTTAACTAATTATTACAACACTTGATTTAGTCAACTAGCTATAACTAATTAATTAAAATAAGTACAACACTTGAATAATAATAATAAAAAAAAGACTAGCTATAGCTAATTAATTATAACAAAATTTATTCACGACTATGACAATAATACTACTGAAACAATTAATTGCATTTGATAAGAGCATAATGGAAGATGGATGAAGGTTGCAAGAGAAGTGCCTGAAAACTACTTTGTCTGCCCAAGCCGTCTATGTTTCATCTTCAGCCACTGCCTACTATTTCTGTAAAATTGCATTGCTGGCCATACACCAAGGGCCGACCGTGCATCACTGACAGCCGGCTTGGTCTACAGATAATCAGCCATGCATCAATTTGGTGCAAAGTTCTGTTTTTGTGTTCTAAGGTGAAATCAATGCAGATAGAGCATTTTAAAGCTCTGTTTGTCCTTCATTCCTTCTCTATCATGGGAAATCCTCGAGAGTAGGTTGAAATTGATTCCAAAGCCATCAATGAGCAATATGATTGCTTGATGATCTCGGATTCAATTTTGGACAAAAGTTAATAAAATGTAAAGAGTAGGACCATCCCTCCCTCTTGTCATAGTTTGAACTCAAAAAGGAAGGTTGCAATGCTTCAAAAATCATCAAAATGCCATGAATTGCCATGTGATGACTCATGACGCAAGTAACTTGGCATAACGTCCGGCCAAGTTGAAGCAATTTAAGCCACTTTCTTTATGTGTGTTGATCCAAGTTTTAAATCAATTTTATTAGCCCTTGCCATTCTTTAGTCCATTTGTCCATGGCGATGTTGAAGTCCTCTAAACAAGAAGTAATGTCAAACAAGAGGTTCTTCCAAAGCATGAGAGAAAGACCACACCATTGGCAATGAATCTTCGAAAAGATTAAGCCATTAAGTGGGAACCTTTCTTACATGTTTCGAACAACCTCAATCGGTAGAAATCATTCTCAAGTATGAAAGAGATGAATGATGGATTAATTATTAAACTTAGACTCTTAAACACGGAAATGAGTAAAAGAAAGCAATATAACAAGGAACAAGTTACATATGCTAACTTATGAGATCACAAATGTACTAAACAAGGCATGAACCAATTGAAAAGGCTTGGACAGCCTCAAAATAACCCTTAATACATGGAAAACAGAGGTAGAACATGCATGAAAAGAGCTTGAAAAGCTAAACAGTAAAAAAGAGAATTAAGGCTAGTAAGCAAGACTAAGAAGGGGTGGGTAACCCCTCCACTTTTGAAGCTTCAAATCATGATTTTTAGTGTTTCTAAAACTCTAAAAATCAGTGTAAATATTAAAGGAAAAGAGTGGAAATGGGAAGGTTTGAGTTTTAAGTAAAGGTATTGAGAGAGCAAGCTCTCTCTACCCTTTTGTTAACTCTTCAAACTCTTTCCCAAACACTTCAAATAAGCTCAAAACAATTCAAAACAGCAAGAACTATGAAGCAAGTGATAGAAATGAAAGTAAGAGAAAACTAAGGCTCTAGAGTGGTAAGACAAGGTTTCAATTCACCCTCAAGCTTGAATTATGCTTCTCCAAGATAAACTAAGGCTCTAGAGTGGTAAGACAAGGTTGTGTATGGAGTATAGAGATGGTATAAACAAGCTAGGTTAGCTCAAAGGTGACTTACAATGGAAGAAGTGTAGGCAAGAGCTCTCAAGGTGAATATATGGTTTCTAGATTTTTGTTTAACCCTTAAAACAATCCCAGAGCTTCGTTTTTATAGAATTCAAGCTCAAAAGATGATAAAGTTCTTCAAAAATGGACAGCTGGCTGCCTCCCACCCAAAACAATGTTTATCACCATCGAGGGCCAGCCGTCCATCCATAGCCACGGCCGGCCATCATTGATGCACGGCCGGGCCCTGATGGCCTCCATTGTTTTTTTGGTTCAAACTCAGCTAAGGGTGTGAAAAGGTCCAAAAATGAAACTCACAGGTTTAAACAAGGTAGATGTTGAAGATTTGAGGTTATTTCAAGGGCTTGATTAAATCTGAATCGCTTTGAATTCACAATTCAACTTTCATCATCAAGTGTATTGAACCAAGCACGTAAGTCTTGCGAGCAGTAAAAAATGGGGTGTCTACACCCCCGAGTACCCTCCGAGGAAGAGGACGAAGAGGGCCTCCAGAGCTTGATATGACCGGCGTAGATTTTTGTACTCTTTTGCTTAGTTTCTTTTCTTTTGATAGCTTAGCACATGTATCGCTTTAGATAGATTTTTACTTTTTGTCTTTGAAACCTTTGTCTTCCTCTTTTGTAAAAACTATTATCGGGCTATAACCTTGTCGGCCACTAAAGGGGACAGTCGGCCAATAAAGGTGGCCGACCGGCCAGGTGTGGTGGTTTATGAACTGGCTAACGGCTAGCATCCACTCACACAACCTCATCCTCTACAAAAGGTCTTCTTTCGTTGTTTCTTTGACAAAACCTCATTTTTGCTATTTTTTTTCTCTAAAAATGGAGATATTCCTTGGTGAGAAGCTCAAAGATTGGATAGCCACTTTGGACAGCACGTAAAGGGTAAATTTTTGAGGTTTCAGCATAAACGCGCTTTTTTTGCTGAGCTGTACTTCACTTTGTTTTTCATTCCTCCATGTTGCAGTTCGATGTTGGGACCCAGTTACACATGTATTCCACTTCAGAACACAGGAAGTGTGTCCGACTCTTGAAGAGTTTCAGGCGTTGATAAAATCTTGACACTATGAGGAGATCATGACGCAGTCCCATTTTTGCCATGCCCAGCCTTTAAGACGAATGTGTGGGCTCACTTTGCACGAGGCTCAATCCCTTGGTTATGATGGAGAGCTAGATATACCTGGCTTGATTCATCGATTTTCTAACATCGGTGACAGAGGTGACCTTCTTTGGCGAGGTTATCGGTAACTTGCCCTTTATTTATGTATGCTTGTGCAGTTTCTTTTGCCCCTGGTTATGGTAGAGCCAACATTAGGTTGATCAAAGTGGCCCAATGTGTGAAAGAGGGTAAGAGTTGCATTGGCTTGGCACTAGCCGAGACCTTGATGGGTTTAGACCCTTTTCATTGAAAAGAGCCTACTCGGTTTGCGGGAAGCCCACTACTTCCCCAAGTATTGTTTCCCACCCTTTCTTATTTATGAGTCTCATCTCACTCGACATTCACTCTCTAATTTTTTCAAGCCCCCTTTCTTTTCTTCTCTCTTCATACACATCTCTCTATTCTTTAATCTCTCATATTTTTTTATCCCTTATCAAGTATGGCTAATGGATAAGCTGAAAGTAGTGGACCCTTGCCTCGAGTATTCAGCTCGAGCTTACTTTTTTCGTCAGAGATTAGTGGACTTTACCATAGAAGGATGGTGGTGCAACTGGATGTGCAACAGATTTGCGGCTGGCATCGCCTTGCGTTGCCTCTGGCTTAACCTAATTGAGATGGGCTACAACATGTCTTGACAGCTGGGTATACAGTTGTTTGGCCTTATACACTACGAGTTCTATTTCCCCTTCAGGTTCAGACGCCAGTTTGGATATGATCAAACCCGGGCAGAAGAAGGGGTAGAATACCCGGCTCCATTTCCAATTCGTGCTTTAAACCTGACTTGGTACCTCACTACTTGGAGGACAAGAGAGCTTCTGGCCCCTATGGTTAGCTTCGGTTATTCCGTTTCCGGTGAGTGCTTAGCTTGGCTTGAGGACGAAGCACAAGTTGTACCAACTTTGGCTGCAGAGGCTTCCATGAGCATGAGTAGAGGACACAGGAACACCTGACTCATCTATGCTCCTAGTTTATTGCTTTGACTTTCTTTTCAAGTTTTATGATGTAAAAGCAACTTTGATTTAGATCAGAGAGTTGGAAAATGTACTTGTGTTGAAATCAATGGAATTAACGTTGTGAGCACTAAATATTTTCCTTTTGGTTCTAACATGGTCTAAGTTGTAAAAGGTAAAATTTTGAGAAAATCAATTCATTAAAACTTTTCAAAACAATTTTTGGAAATGATCACTACCTGACACACACGACATCAGCCCTCAAGATGCACAACCCCGAATAAGAAGATCATAACTGCACATAAATGTATTCACCATCATTGCTCTGTATTACAACCGGCCTTTCTGCAAAAATGAAGATAACACAACCAAGTACAGACGATGGACAAAGATGGCCTGATTAGACGAATGGATAGGACAATTGACTTGGAGATAGTTAGGGCCAAACTTTGGGGTGAAGTTGCCTACATATCCCAAAAATGGGTATCAGGCCTTACGTAGTTCGGTTAAGGTTCACTCAAGTATTAACTCTCTTCTTTTGCGCTATATCTTTTGCCAAAGTCCCTCTTCTGGGTTTTCGACCTTGAAGGCTTAATTTTTTTTTATTTCTAATTTTTCATGCTCTAACTTTTGCCTAGGTCACTCTTCTGGGTTTATGGCCTAGCGAGCCTCTCAGGGGTAGTAGTTCTTTAATTTGTCCATATTGATTGGGCATGAAAACTCCAGGGTCCATAAGGATAATCACTCCCCCTGACTAGATAGATTTGATGATGTAAGGACCAATCTAATTGGGTCTGAACTTGCCCCTAGGGTCATGGATGGGAGCTTGGTTGTCTTTGAGCACTATATCTCCTTTGAGATTTTTGGACTTAACCTTCTTGTTAAAAGCCCTATCAATTCTGTGTTGGTAGCTCTGAATGTGATACAATGTCTTCAGCCACCTCTTATCAAACAACATCAACTCCTTAAACCTACTCTGTTGCCAATCCACTTTTGCTATCTGACACTCAACCATAATTTGCTGTGACGGTACTTCAATTTCAATTGGCAGCATAGCTTCTATCCCATACACTAACGAATAGGGGGTCGTCCCTGTGGATGTTCGAATCAATGTTCTGTAACCCCAGAGTGCAAACGGCAATTTATCCGGCCAGTCCCAGTTGGTGTCCACCATTTTCCACAGGATGTTCTTGATGTTCTTGTTAGTGGCCTCAACAGCTCCGTTGGTCTGTGGTCTATATGTTGATGACTTATGAAAAGCCACGATATATTTCTCGAGCAAATCCACCACCTCTTTCTTAAAGTGTGAGCCGTTATCTGATGTGATCTCGTTTGGAACTTTGTACCGACAGATGATGTTGTTTCTGAGAAGCTTGGCCACATGCAACTCTTTCAACACAGCATAAGATTGAGCTTCCACCCACTTCGTAAAATAGTCAATCGCCACCAAGATGAACTCATGTCCATTCGAACCCTTTGGTGAGACTGCACCAATAACGTCGATTTCCCAGACTGAGAAACACTATGGCAAAGTCAAGTTATAGAGTTTTGATGGCGGGATATTCATGCGATTGGCATAGATTTGATATTTGTGGCATCGCCGTACAAAACTAATGCAATCCTCCTCCATAGTTGACCAATGGTAGCTTTGCCTCAGAATTTTCTAAGCTAGCATCACACCATTCATGTGTGCTCCACACTCTCCTCCATGGATGGCCTCTATGAGCCATTTCGATTCCTTTTCTTCAACACACAACTTGTGCATTCCCAGATGGCCTATCTTGTACAGCTTACCGTCACAGATGATGAACTGGATAGCCAGACACTGTATTCCTCATTTATCGTTAGCATTTTTCCCTAGAAGATATGTATTATTTTGCAGAAAGTTCCCAATGTTATAATACTGGAGGTTCTTGTCTTGAACCTTTATTGTGGTAATGGTCTCGTAAGCCGGCACATATTTTTGTTCAATGATGATCAGATGCATCTTGACTCCAAGTGGGATGTCTACCATGGAAGATAGAGTTGTTAGCGCGTCATCAAACCGATTGTTCTCTCTAGGAAGATGCGTGAATGTCAGTTTTTCAAACCTCAAAATCAGAATATCTAGGGCCTGATGATAAACCTTCTTTTTCTCTTATTTGACTTTCCAGTCTCCATTCTCCTGAGAAACAACCAAGTTTGAGTCCTCGATGACGTCCAACTTTATTGCCCCTAGTTCTAGGGTAGTTTCCAAACCAATAATACATATTTTGCTTCATTATTGGACAATTTGAACCGGAGTTTGAAGGCTAAGGGTATGCGGGAATCATCGGGTGCTATCAGCAACACACCTATCCCATAATCGTATTGATTGGATGCTTCGTTGAAGTACATAGTCCATGTTTCTTCTTCTACTCATAGAATGTCTTCATTTGCGAACAGGTATTCAACTGCCTCATCTCCTTCTACTAGATGATCTGCCAGGAATTCTGCTATTGCTCTCCCTTTGACTAATTTGCGCATGACATGCTTGAGATCAAATTCAGAGAGAAGAAGCAACCAACGTGCTAGTCTACCTGTAAGTGCTGGTTTCTCGAAGAGATAGTTGATGGGATCTAATCTCGAAACTAGAATTACAGAGTGAGCTAACAAGTAGTTCCTCAACTTCCTGATAGCCCATACCAACACTAAGCAAACTTTCTCGAGAGGAGTGTAGCGGGTCTCATAGTCCAACATCTTCTTGCTTAAGTAGTAGATGACCTTTTCCACATTTTCTTCAGATTCTTAAGCTAGCATGCATCCCATGGTCCTATTTGTTATCGATAAATACAAAATCAAAGGCTTTCTTGGCTTTGGCAGCGACAACACAGGTGGATTCTGAAGGTACTGCTTGACCTGCTCGAAGGCAAACTGACATCGATCGTCTCATCGAAACTTCTTGCCCTTCTTTTGGAGACCAAATAGTGATTCACAAGTCAAAGTTAATTTTGAAATAAACCATCTTATGAATTGCACTTTCCCCAGAAAGCTATGCACCTCTTTTTTAGTCCTTGGTGGTGGCATTTCTAAGATGGGCTTTATTTTGGATGGATCTACTTCAATTTCCCTCTGTGTGATCAGAAATCCCAGCATTTTCTCTACCGTGACGCCAAATGTGCATTTATGTGGATTTAACCTCAATTTGTATTCCCTGATCCATTAAATGAATTTTTCTAGCGCGGTGTAGTGGCCTTATCGCTCTTTGGACTTGACAATCATGTCCTCCACATACACCTCAACCTCTTTGTGAATCATGTCATGCAAAATGGTGGTCGCAGCTCTCTGATAGGTAGCCCCAGCATTTTTCAACCCAAAAGGCATGACTCGGTAGCAGTATGTACCCCACGACGTGGTAAATGTAGTTTTCTCCTTGTCTTCTGGTGCCATCAGAATTTGATTATACCTGGAGAACCCATCCATGAATGATAGCAATGTGTGGCCTACGGTGAAGTCTACCAACTCATCAATATGCAGTAATGGAAAGTGGTCTTTTAGACTAGCTTTGTTCAAATCCCGAAAGTCAACACAAACCCAGATTCTGCCGTCTTTCTTCGAAACTGGGACGCTATTGGCCAACCAAGTTGGATACTCGGACACTAACAAGAATCCTGCATCAATCTGCTTGGTGACCTCTTCCTTGATTTTCAGTGCCTAATCCAGACGAATTCTACGCAATTTTTGTTTGACTTGTCGGGCCTCAAGGTCAAGAGGGATCCAGTGCTGTACAATCTCAGGATCGATTCTAGGCATGTCTTCGTAGGACCATGTGAAAACATTTTTGAAATCGCTTAATAAAACAATTAAACACTCGTGTTCCTTTGAAGACAGCGTGGACTCGATCTGGACCAAGCATAGATCCTTCTCAGTACCCACATTAATGGCAATGATTTCATCAATACAGGGCTTAGCACGCCTTTCCTTCTCTCGATTAATCAAGTTTTTCAAAGTCAAAAGAATTTTTTTCTCTTTGTTTTCATTAAAATTCTAAAAATCTTGGTCAATGCAATACATCAGTGGTGTTCTGGCTTTTCGGTTACAACAAACTCAAAAGAGAAGGAAAAAGAGGACCTCAACAAGACCTTGGCATCTGGGTTACCACCCCCAGGAATTCCAAACTCAAACTCCCCGGACTGACTTAAATCTGATTCTAACTCCACAAACTCAATGGAATCAGATTTTGGCTCATCACTTGATTCAGAACTGGAAAGAAAGCCTTTCTCTAGCTGCCAAGTAAGACATGGTGCCCCCGAGGCATCCAAAATACCGCTGGTTGGGTCCACACCCAGTTCCTCCCTATCACGGAGATAGAAAAGTTATCCTCCAAGTTCTCTAGGTCGGTCACGGGATCTGTCAGGAGATTGGCTAGTGCTGCCTCTACTTCAGGCTCGCTGTTGTCTGAGTCATCTTCCATGCTCTGGTTAGTTTTGATGTTTGGTTTAGCCCTTTCCACATCACTGTCCTGCAGCTGGAGAACAAAGAAGATCTTAAATTTGGGGACGCACTTCTTCGAGGAATTTACCTAAGGCTCAGGAAATCCACAAAAAGGGAAATCCTTTCCCCCTCGAACAAAACGGCCATTTAATGTCCCCTGGATTGGCCTGTGGATGAGCTCACAATGCTTCCCAGCTCTCTTGGCCTTGGCTCTACCTCTCATTTCTTTTCCTTTTCTTAACCAGTCCTCTTTGGTGGGCACGTAGCCCAATCCAAAGGCATGTGGGTTGTGTGGCATCTTTGCTAGTGCTGTAGAACTTTTCTACCCGCTCCTTCCGAGCCCCATTCTTGGAATGCGCCATAGTTTGTTCATGAAATAGATGGACTGCGCACTGACGTACATGCCTTCGTTTGTGTCCAAAATTATTTGCACTACTCGGGCTTCCGCTAGAGTGAACCCCGAGAAGAATACATCCTCATCTCCATGATTGATCTCTAGCACTGGCGTAGTCACCTCTAGTGGTGGATGGATGGATGAGTTCCCAAAAACAATTGTTACTCCTTCTTTATGAGGATACTTCAACATCTGATATAGGGTGGAAGAGACAACCTTTATTGGATGTAACCAAGGCCTCCCTAACAGTAGGTTAAAGGTAGCTGGCACATTTAGTACGTGGAACTCAATCTCTTGCTCTAACAGGCCTATCTCAACTTGCACTTTCACTGTACCCATGACCTCACTACTTGTATTATCATATGCCCGTATCACCTAGGCCGTAGGAACGAAGTCCACTGGTTTGAGGCCAATCGCGTTGGCATTACGGGAATGATAGACATTAATGACAGAACCAATATTTACCAACACATCTGGCACCCACTTCTCCCTGCATTCCATGGATATGTATAATGGCTTGTTGTGAGCTGAGCCTTCTGGCGACATCTCTTTGTTAGAGAAAGTGAGCATTGGCTTGGTACTACTTGGGAAGACCAGCCCCGCTAGTTGCTCGGGCGTAGTATCAATGGACAATTTAGCCTTCTCCATTGCCGACAATACTGTCTGTTAGTGTACCCGTGATGCCATAAGAAGTCCCCATATAGAGATATCGGCTTGGATTTTCTTGAGTTGCTTCAGAACTAGCCCCTCTTCCAACTGCTTCTCCTTCTCTTTCTCGACCTCCCGATCCTTTCCTGATGGCTCTACTTGATCCAAGTGTACAGGCTTAAAATACTGTACACTTCTTGTAAGATGGTCTATCTCCTCAGCATACCATGTATCATCTAGAATGCAGTGTCCCTAATCTTCGTCAGTATGGGCTAGATGCAAATCACTGTCATTACACCACTTGATATCAGCTGCTTACAAACAGTTGTCCAGCTCTACTTGAATCATCTTTATAGTACAAGTGTCCCCCTTAGGGCGACATGCTGTTACAGTTTTCCAGTTGTCTTCAATTCTCTCTCTCAAACTGCATTAGCGTAGCTTCCTGTTCAGTGTCTGTGGCTTTCACAAACCCACTTCTCGGATTGGTTTTTTTATTCATGTGTCCTCTGGCAATTTTCCTTTTTCATTAGCCTTCTTGGCCGCTATAGCTACTTTTACTTCCTTTCTCTCTGGCTTAATCCCAATTTCTTCTTCCTTGTTTGGCTTATCACTTAGCCATTCAGCATTATTAGTTGATCCGTTTAGTTCAAACCACGCAATCTATACATCTCATTAATTATGCTCATCGAAGAACTGCAAGTTGTCTAGATCTTCTTCAAGATCTGTAACGTCGTCCAACCCTTAACTCAGGCCATCCTCCCTAACCACAATAATACCTACCGAGGTTAGTAGCACCACTTCATGCCTGGTTTAGATGGTTGGCACAATATAGAAACTCGGGTCATAGAAGTCCTCGAGACGTTCCAACAATAAACTCTCCGAGGTCAACATCCCTTCCACTGCAAGTGTTATCACCACTGACCAATGAGGCTTAGTTTGTAGGTTAGATGTGTCCATCATGCACAAATCTGTGCCCTTAGGAATGAATAACATCGGTTTTGGTAGGTGGGAGGGGGTAATATATACGCTGGGGTCATAGGAGTTGGCCAATATGTAGATAAGGTGAAGGTTTCAAGGTTGGGGAACTGCGAATAAATAGCCTCTTAGCCGGCTCCTTATCATTGGTAATAATTCCCTGTTTCATGGCATCCTCAACTTGAACCCCCATCTCATGCAATTCTTTGAATGTAAATAAGGGGAGAACAATCATCTTCTGCAGGAACTTCCATGCAAATTCCGGACAACCATTCTGATCTGATCAGATCCGATCCTTCTCTGAAGGTCGAGTGGTTATCATTGACACTTTAGCTCTCTATCTTGTCACAAACTCGAAGAAACCTTCCTTTGGCTCTTGACACGTTGCCTTGAGATCATGAATTGTGACCTCAATTTGCGTGTTATAAGAGTACTAAGTAATGAAGGACTCGCTAACTTCTTCCAGTTCTTTTTGATGAAATCTTCCAACTTGGCGTACCAGGTGGCCGCTATGCCCGACATAGTGCGACCAAAGAGAGATAGCTTCTGCAGTCTAGTTAAGCCCATCGACCGCAAGATATCTGAAAACAACTGCAAGTGAACCATCGGGTCCCCAGAACCATCAAAGCCATCCATGTGTGGCATCTTAAAACACTCTGGTAATGTAACAGTAGATTCGGTGTATCTATCCTCTATGTCTGGAATAGAATTAACCCCTTGCGCCATTTTGAACAACTTCTCCAATTTGTTGACTTTGAGTGCGGTTGGATCAACCTTGAATTCCAGTGGTGCCTTATAAACCGGGGCTTTGGAAGCTTGTGCTAGGATGGGTTCTGTTGGAACTGGGAAAACCAGAATACCCTGGGTTTGTGGGTCTTGAGTAGTGGCAGTTTTAGCAGTGGCACCGGGCACAGGGATAGCCGCGGCGGGTACATGTAAAGTAGAGGCCGTAGCCGGCTGCGGTTGCTGTTGCTGTAGCCTAGTTATAACCTCCGCCTGACAGGCCGCGTAATGTAGTAGTGTCTCAACTATTTGCTGCAAATGGAGTATTAATTCTTCCATATTTGTCGGGGGATATTGCACCCTTGGAATAGGTGATTGTTCCTGAGCAAGATTGAAAGTAGATGACTGTTCCTGAACTGGACTGAACATAGGTGAGCTGAGAGGTGACTATTGTAAGAACTAGACTGTGAATTTTGTCTGATTCTCCTTCGCCTTGTAATCGATGATCGTGAAGCAAACACGGGCTGTCCCAGAATAAGATCTCCAACCATGTACAGTCTTTCGACCCGGGTCCAGAGTACTTGGGGGATATTAGAACTTTCATAAGCTATGTGTAGCTCGACTTTTCATGCTTCTTTTGGAAGATGAATAAGTCCTACAGTATCGGACTCCCACGGTTCTGAATTTGATCTCACAAGTGCAATGTGAAACGTATAAATACCAAAGAGTCCAAATCCGACAAATCTTTTTCGAAAATCGATTTGGAATAAAAAAATGCCAAAAATGGAATGCTCTGCTAGATACAGAGTCGCCACCTAAATATTTTTGAGAAATTTAGGAAACCCATGACCTACGCCAAAGGCCACGTGTCCGTCATCACAAAGAGTGTCTCAGCTCGTGAACTTAGGTACGAGAGGGGAAAGTCATGAATTGAGCACCCCCACTCGCCCGATCAAAAGATCTGCTTCTACTAATCATGATGTGAATCTTATTTACATTATATGCTCTTGTTTCAGTTTATTAGGCCAACATTACTATGTGATGCACACACACACAAGTATAGACTAGTTTTGCAAGAATTGGAATACTTGATCTCATGTTTTGTTTTTGAAAAGAGTTTGTGAATGTACTATTTGAAAAAGTGGGCTCATATGAACATTACTCAAATTATCCCAATTCAAGCAACTAGCCTTCATCCACAGCCATTCAAACAGTTTATCACTTAAGCACTTAGCCTTATGGTGAACATGCTTTGACATGGTAACAACCACACTCATGCAATATGCTAAAACTAATAAAAGCTCACCTAGTACTCCAAGCCAAAAAAAGATGACAAAGTTAGAATAATGCATGATCCTGACTATGCAATATGACTAATGCAACACATACAATATGTAATTACTAGGCTTGACTACTAATATGGCATATGAATCAATTTGATTGCATGCGGTCTAAGCTCGTATTCAAAGAGTGTTTAACTAATGATGCAAGTTAGAATGATGCGTTGAGCTCAATGCATACAAGAGAATGGATGCAAGGCATGAGAGATGCTAAATAAAACATGATGCCCTATACTAACCAACATAAGCAGGTAAATAAAAGGAAGAAAGACGTGGGGTTGGAAGATATACATATTATTACAATTGTGCCCCTGTGCAGGAGAGTCTAAATAAACTAACTAGTTAAGCTAATTAACTAATTAACTAACTATTACAAACCAAATTGAAAAAAATTAACTTCCTAGCTAATTATTACAACACCGCAATTAATTAACTATTCTAGCTAATTATTACAAATTGGAACTAACTAATTACTTACAACATAAATACAGCATGAAATAAGTAGCTAAACTAATTAATCTACCTCGAGAAGCGAGGAATGTTCAGCATGCATGGATTTCCATCCCAAAAATCCCACTATTCTACTGCAAGAATGCTTTTGTTGCATAGTGAAACCTCTTTTCACTTTAGCCTCTGCTCTGTTCTGTTCTAGAAAGTTACTGCTCAATTTGACAAAAGTGGCTGGCAGGCCAGGAGTAGTGGCCAGCCGGCCACAAAAGGTAGCCTGCCACCTAGAAATAGTGGCCTGTTGGCCCCAAAAAGTGGTTTGCTGGCCACTGATGCTTGGTTTCTCCTGCTGTAACAGAAAGCATACAGAGCAGAAACAAGGTATTCTTAAGGTATGTTTGTACACCTTACCCTTCCTTATCATCAAAACAGCTCAAATGAGTGGTAAGCTCAATTCACAAACCATCAATTGATGCAATTTCATTGCATGATGGCCTATGAACCAAAGTGTACATTTTCAATAAATGCAACAAGAAATATTCTCAAACCTCCTTCCTATCATGGATTGATCAAGGGAAGTGGTTGACATTGACTGTTGAACCGTTTACATCACTAACGAGTATGAAACGACTCAAGACTCAATGAGTTCAATTAACATCCGATTGAACCCTAACCAAGTTATTATCTTACATCATTTTAGTCCCAATTTTATTACTTCTTTTTAATTACCAACCATTCTTTAGTTCATTGAGTCCAATAGTGAAGATTAAGTCCTCTAATGGAAAGAAGCGTCAAACCAAGAGTTGTTTTGGGCATGAGAAAGACATCACGCCGTTGGTAATGAACCCCCAAAGAGATTAAACTACTAAGCACAAGACCTCAATCTCATGCTTTAAACAAGCAACTAGTTTGAGCCGACTTTCAAAGCAAAGTAAAAGCCAAGAAAGGAGGGAGGTTCCAAAGGTGATTAAAGGTGATCACCAGTATGGAAAGCTTGAAATAAACACTATCAACTCAAATAGGTTGGTGGCTAAGGCCTAAACCACCAAGCCTATGAGGGTAATTACAACACAAGCATGCAATACAAAGCTCAAATGTAATGAACAACCACAAATAGTCCTAAAATAGTGCTAAAATAGTCCCAAAACATGTTGGAATTAAGATACAAATGGCTAGAACAATAAACTAAAACATGGAGCTAGTTGAGCTAGTAAAGAAGCACAAGGAGGGGAGGCTACCCCCTCCATTTTTGGGACTTCAAAACATGGTTTTAGCCACTGAAAAAGCTCTAAAATTTAGTATTTAAAAGCTCAAAAAAAGTGGACAAGGAGGTGGGAAACACAAGGGCAAAGGCTTAAGAAATGAGGTACAAAGAAGGGCTATCCACCCCTAATGGCATTAAACCACAAGTTTCAGCCCAAAATTTCAGAGAACAAATAGCCCAAAAATAGCCTAAAAACTATAGGCAAAATAGCAAATAAAGCAAAGCAATAAGCCAAGTCTTATACCTGTTGAAGATGAACACTTCCTAAGCAACAAATCAACACTTACACACCCTCAAGAGCTCAAAGTAGGCCCAACAGTACCTCAGCTCAAAGACCACAAGTTTTGGTTTAGAGTGTATAGGCAAAAGCTTGCAAAAGCTTAGGAATTTGCAAGAGAGAGAGAATTGTAGAGAGAGAGAGAGAGAGAGAGAGAGAGAGAGAGATAATTTTGCTCCAAAATGTTCAACCCTCAAAAATGGAAAGGAAGGTCTCCTATATATAGAAAAACATCAAACTCCCTCAGCAATATAAATACATACACATGTAGGCAGGCGCATGTATCTGTGCAAACAACTAGCATAGCTGGCCAAAATATCTGAAAAAATACACTTGTGGCTGGCAGGCCACTAATGTTGGCCAGTAGACAAGATCAGTGGCCGGCAGCCAATAGCAGTGGTTGGTAGGTGTAACAAGCCTGTGAGGGACCTCGGCTACAGTTCGGACTCCCCTTTTTGTTTGTTGCGGTTCGTAATCTGAACCAAAGAGTCCAACTCTGGCAAATCGTTTTAAGAAAAACAGATTTTGAAAAGAAGTGCCAAACATGGACTGCTTTGCCAGATACAGAGTCGCCACCTAAATATTTTTTAAAATGGGAAATTTAGGAAACCCTGACTCGGTGCCGAAGGCCACGTGTCCGTCATCACCAAAGTTGTCTAGGCTCGAGAGCTTGGGTACGATCGGGGAAGGTCAGCTATGAGCACCCCCTTTCGCCCGATCCGAAGACCGGCCTCTACTAACCGTGATATCCGATTTTGAAAACATTACGTGTTCTTATTCCGGTTATTAGCCTAGAATTACTATGTTATGCGCGCAGCAAATAAGTATAGACTAGATTGCCTAATTTGGGAATAAACATTGCATATCCATTTGTTTTGAAAGTGCTTTGGAATTTGCTACTTGCAAGTAGGCTAAAACACGGATTTCAACAAGTTTTTTCCAACTCAAGAAATCCAACCTCCACCCACAGGTATTCAAATAGTTTATCTCACATAAGCAGCTAGCCACATGGTAAGCCTACTATCATGTTAACATTCACACGCATGCGAGATGCTGAAGCGTAAAAACTCACTTAGTACTCCGTGCCAAAATAATAAACTAGTTAGCAAACATGCATGCCCTAGTTCATGTTAGAGTGACTAATGCATCGTATGCAATGGTGTAATCTAGACAGGCTCAGCTATCCTGAGCATGGCATATGAAATGCTACAAGTAACAAGTATTCAATTTGGAAATTGAAATACAATGCAGTTAGCGTGATGTACCGAGCCCGGTGCATGTAAGACAAACGTATGGATGCACGCATGCTATCATACTGTATGCTAATTTAAATATGCCCTAATCTACCATCGTAAGCAGGTAAATAAAAGGTAAGAAAGAAATGGGGATTGGAAGACATACACACACTCACGCACACTTATTACAAATACGCCCTCATTCGGAGGGACCAAAAGAATATACAGTCCAAAATAATACAGTCCAAATACAGAATAAATTATTACAAAAAATTCTAATTTAATTAATAATTGAAATGCATAATAGAAAAGGCCACAGCCCCACCTCGGGATGCGCGAATGATGCATGCTCGAATCCGACTCGCCTGGAAAACCCGCACCATACCACTACCGCCTCTGTTCTTACTGCCCTGTCTCTCCAAAAATTGCCAAAGTCCCAGAACACCTTCTTTGCATGCTGCTGTACACTACCGGCTGGAGGAAGTGCCCACTGGCCAGCTAAAATTTCCATCGGCTGCTTAGGAGGTTATCGGCCACCCATATAGTGCTGGTCGGCACTCTATACTGCTGGTCGGCATAAAATTCCTGCAGAAGACAGTTTTTGACAAAGACAGCAGTGCAAAGGCATGGTATGGGATTTTGAGCATATGTAAGCATGGCCAATGCTTCCTATCATGCATGGGACTCAAGGAAGCATGACCCTTGGTTCTTGGGCCATCAATTATGCATCTTGGTGCATGATAGCCTAAGGAACCAAGATTGCATTTCAATGTCAATATGCATGCAACACAAAAATGAGACCAAGACCCTATCATGTATAGATCAAGGGCCTTAGTGACCAAGAATTGAGACAAGTTGCACCACTTGTAGTGTGAACTCCTCTCAACCCTTATACTTGGTTTGACACCCCAAACCAAGACATGGAATGCATGTATACAACATGGCTCAAATGATGCAACATGACATGAAGTGCAAGACATACCGAATGCAATGCAACATGTTATGGCAAGTGTGCAATACTAGGCATGCAAGATGCAAAGTATAATGCAAACATGGACAATCCTTGTAAAAGAACTAGCATATAACAAGGCTTTGCTAATCAAGCATGCAACAAACATGATTCAAGAAGACAACAGTAGACTTAATCCATAATGGGACAGACCTCAAACCTCCCCAAAACAGTGGCGAAAAAAATGCCCAAAATGATGGACCAATACTCATGCAAACATGCAAGCAAATGGGCCCAAAACGAAGGCATCAACAAGGCGCTTTTCACTACCACCAACATGACCATTCATAGCATGTATTAGGCCACCAAAAGCAGATTTCTAGCATGCAAAAATACACACACACCTTTGACATGGTAGTCCCAAATGCCTTAAATATGCAAGCATGCACAATGTCCATTCCTAGGCATAAAAGACCAATGTTTCAAAGCATGAAAGGCATGACAAATGGGGACATATAAACATGGTATAGGGACTGAAATAACGTATTAAATGGTTTCAAATCATCTAAATAACCTATCCAATGCATATACATGGATCACATCCTCAAGGCTTACAAGCAACAATACAAAACAACTACATTAAGCATGCCAAAAATGGTAAAACCAGTGGCCAACAAACCTAAAACAAGACAAATCATGGCCAAAAGCTTCAATAAGTCAAGCCAAAACATGAGGATATACTAGGCTAAACCCATGGCACATTTCTAGGCAAAATGGAGGATTACAAAGCAAGTATACAAAGCATGCTAAGGACCACAAAACCACCATCAGACAGAGATGTGACATGCTCCAAAACATCCAAAAAAACTCTGAAATGGCGCCAAAAACAAGCAAGCATGCATGTTCCCTTTTAAGCCAAAGACAAAGGCAAAAGAGGGACAAAGGGGAGAGGGGTGTCCCTCCCCTATACAAGACTTCAAACCACCTTCTTTACCACTAAAAACCCACTAGTTTTTAATGGTGAAAGGACCCGAAACAACAAGGCAAATAAGGCTCAAAGTAAAGACACCAAAGAGGCCAAAATAGGGCCTAAAAGGGTGAGTTTGCACTCAAACCACAAAATGACCTTAATGAAAGTTCAAAAGCAAGAAAATTTAAGACTTTTTTCAGTTATACACAAAGCTCAAAACACAAAGCAAGATAGGTAAAAACTTGTTACAAAAATGGAGAATCTAAAGTAAAGTGCTCACCCTTGAAGAACACTTGAAGAACAGGTGGTGTAGCCCTCCTCTATTGATCAAAACTAGTCCAAAAACTCAACAAACAACCCTCCAAGCCTCCCAATCTCGAGCTAAGGTGTAGTGGTGTGTGTATTGGTGCAAAAGTAAGGTAAAACCACACTTTTAGGCCTAAAAACACACACACAAGAGGAGAGAGAGGGAAAATGTAGAGAGAGAGATATATATGGCAGATATATAGATACACAAGCTCTGGTTTTTGATCAAAAATGGCCAACCTCTCTCAAAGGGAGAGAGATGGTGTTTATATAGGCACAAATCAAGGCTCAAGGCTTCTCTAAGAAGCTAACTAGAAGGGGCAAAGGGTGCAAAAGGGTCTAGGCTTCTTGGAGAAGCTAAGACAGCTGGCCAAGCTTCTCCAAGAAGCTTGGCCAAAGGTTCAAACTTCTAGAAGCTTAGAGGGTTCAAAGGTGCAAAGTGGTCACACATATGGACGGGGGAATGTGATGGTGTATTCCAGCTGGCACAGTTGGCATGCACCATGCCTCAGGGGTTCAAAGGGTGCACGCCGGCCAGCCAAAGGGATCATCGGCACAAAAAAGTTCCGGTCGGCAACATATAGTGCCGACCGGCCAAAGATTTTAACAAAACAGTGCCGGCGATACACATATGCGGCCGGTGATGGTAGGGAAGGGCCGGTGGTGTGTGGGGATGGCCAACAAGCCATTCCCTGCCCTTCAAGACAAAAAAATAGGTGTTTGGTGCAAAACCAAACACAAAACAGTCGAGTTCGGGGATCCTGAGGCAGGGCACGTAGCCGAGACCTCCGGGAACTCCAAACGAACACAAACATGGATAATCACCGAGTGTTCAAATGGTGAAGTCCAAGTCTTGAGGATGGTCAAAAATGGGGTGTCTACAGTAGGTCCCAAGGGTTTTTAGGCTTAAAAACTAGGGTTTTCGTCCAAAACAATGCAAGAGATGTGTAGGGTTTTGAAGGCTTAAAGCTATGGCATTTTGTTGAGGACTTCGACCACTTGACAAACATATACAACTTCATCATCGAGCGTGCAAGCGGTGGTGTCCAAGTTATAAGCGCGGTAAAAAATGGGGTGTCTACAGTTGCCCCTCTTTGACATAACTCAAAGTCATGAAATAACATGAGTGAATGTCAAAGCCCGAATACGACCCATTTTGACAAGGCCGTAAGACTTGGGAAAAGAATCGAGACATAAATTAAATTGTTGCCCTCGCAAGCTACATACATATCCATTTGCAAGGAATCAAACCAGCGTAGTTCTGGGGCAAGATGTAAATGATATGCATGCAAAAAACTTTGAAAGCTGGACTCATATGCTTTACGAAGCCGGCAATTTTGAAAACTTATGATCATGCAAGATGACGCAATTAGCAATAACAAAAGCCATATGCAATAACAATATAACAATGACTGAGCAGCTTCAAGCTTAAAAGCAACACAGCTTCCATGCAAAAGGATCTAAACACACGCTAACCACACCAAAACGTGAGATGAGGAAAGAAAACACCACTAAGGGTCGCGTTTCGTGTGTCCTGAGAAACTAAGAAACAAAAATCGCTTGGGGTTGCGTTTCACGCGTCCCAAGATGAATATCGCTCAAGGTCGCTTTTCATGTGTCCCGGGCTAAAAATCGCTCAAGTTTGCGCTTCACACGTTCTGAGATACTTTAATCATGTTGAAACCATAAGAAGAGGAGAAAAATTACTTGGGGTCACATTTCACGCGTCCTGAGATAAAACCCGCCCAAGGCCGCCCTTTGTGAATCCTGAGATACAAAGCCACTCGGGGTCGCACTTCATGTGTCCTAAGATAAAATCTACCCAGGGCCGCGCTTCACACGTCATGAGATAAAAAGTCATTCGGGGTCGCGTTTCACGTGTCCCGAGATAAAAGTCTCCTAGGGCCATGCTTCACACATCCTGAGATAAAATGCCTCTCGGGGTCGCGTTTCACACGTCCCGAGATAATACCCTCCTAGGGCCACGTTTCAAGTGTCATAAGATAAAAGCAAAGGTACGAGATTGTACCAGAAGTACACAATGTAATGAAAGTGTGCGATAGATGCACGAGGTGAACAAGTAAGATAGATGCACAAAGTGAACAAGTGCGATAGATGCACAAAGCATATTCCATGCAAGACAGACAACCGACGTATGATGTTAATTGAAGGCATGTTTTATGCAAGAAACAAAAGCATATTCTATGCATGAAGCATGAATGATGCAAGACATGCGTGCAACATAAGTATATGTGAAAATGCACATTTTATGCAATAGAAGAGAACAAAGATGTAATTTGACAAAACAAATAAAAATGATATTTGGTAACAATCTCCGATTTACCCTTCGGAGGGTTTGCAACATACTCAAAAAGGATACACCTCATTCATATTGCCATATTGCAAGTAGAGAACATTTACGCGCCAGAACGTAGTTTCAAGCTCCTCAAAGATCAATCTGAACCCAAAAGAGAACCTTCCATACATTGCTAGGGCAAAGGAGATACATAATAGATCCAGGCCACCAATGAAGACCAACGGCCACCTGCCGGCGGCCCGTTTACTTTCGGGGAAAAAAATGCCAATTCGCCTTGGGCCTTTATAAAGACACATCCACACCTCACTTTTCATATACCTACACATCCGAAATCACTCTCTCTCTCTCTCTCTCAATCTAGGTGCTTTCTCTCTCTAGATCCGTGCTGTATACGCATTTTCCAATGCCCTATGCAAACTTTATTCATGAAGCCCTCTTGATTCTTTACACTTTGAGCCGATCATATTTTGATTTTGTCATTTTTTTTTTGAGTTTTCACCACTTTAGACTTGTTCTCCTCAAGTTTCTTTCGAATTTTGTGAACTTTCTTGGATTTTGACTTTTTCTCCCACTTTCTCTCTCCTAGGGTTAACTTTTTCTAAGTTTTCCCCCTTTTCTCTATTTTTTTTTTTTTTCATTTTTCACCCATTTTTTTGCCTACTTTCCAAATGGTGGATGATGTTCCTCATGATGGTGCTCCTCCTAAGGTTCCATCTCCAGTATCACCCCCTGCTGAGCTTGAGGAGCTAGTGATTGCCGAGGCCAATGAGGCAGCAGAGGACATCGCTATTGATCTTGAGGCAGAGTTCATTCTAGAGCTTGAGCCTGAGCCACAACCATTGGGGTTACAGACATTTGATCCCCTGACTTATTATCCTTGCATCTACATACTGCCGCCTGGAGGCATCAGGCGCTTCAACGATTTCATTGTTGGCGCACCGGAGGATCTTCTACTGAGGGAGCCAGAATCCCATCACTCCTTCAGTGGTACCGAGTTACGAACTCTATTTTCATGCATTCCTACCTTTTCTTTAACTGTATTTCTTGCATTGCTTTTTATCTGAATGCCTTTTTATCACTATCTTTTATTTGCTTCACTTTTTCTCTACCACATGGGGACTCCCGTGCTTATAGGGGGTACGGGGTGACGACAGTGAGAGACTGGTATGATGAGCTCCCCGCTACGGTTCTTGACCTTATTGACGAGGCCTGCTTTGGCCTATTCAACTCTGGGTTTTCACGACACATAGCAAGCTGGGCTCTTCTTGGAGCGTTGGTGGAGAGGTGGTAGGATACCACAAGCTCTTTCCACCTCTCTTCCCCTAGGAAGATGATGATAACTCTTTACGACTCTTTACGACTTTGCCTTACTCACAGGCTTAGGAATAGGGGGCGATCCAATCCCCTTCAACATGAGCATGGGCGAGTGAAAGGCAGCTTGGATCCACCTACTTGGAACGTGCTTACCTCTATACAGACCAACGATGGTGAGGTATAGCTGGTTTGCCAAGAAGCTTCACGAGAGAGAGCCCGAGACACCAGAGGAGGTAGAGCAGTATGCCCGGGGCTTCTTGATGTTTCTCCTCGGTACCACCTTGTTTTCGAACAGGTGGAACATCGTAGGCTTATATTTGTTGAGCGCTCTCGTGACCTGCCTGGGTCCAGTTCTATCATTGGGGCAGAGTTGGCCTCGCCACTCTCTACGGCTACATGAGCTCCACTTCTTGGATGAGGAGAGAGCGAATTTGAGGCTACTAGAGAGCCTGGGAGGTATGCATGACACCTTTCTGCTTTTGCACTTTCTGTTCAACATCTGTTCACGACTTGTGCTTTCTGCTTTGCACTTTCTGTGTCTGTTCATGCATTGTGCTTTCTACTTTGCACTTATTGTATTTGTTCACAACTTGTGCTTTCTGCTTTGCAGTTTCTGTATCTGTTCACATATTTACGCTTTCTGCTTTGCACTTTATGTATCTGTTCGCATATTAACATCACTACCCTCTCCTTGCAATTGTGGGTTTATGCCTACTTCTCGGCTCTGGCGCTAGAGCCTATAGAGTAGATGCCCACTGTCGTGCCGTACTCATGACGGTATGACGGGCAGTGCTGGCGTCGGAGCCGCGATGACATGACCTTCACCTTCTTCTGTCGATACTTTGACACAGTGGCTGCTAGCGAGATAACCCAAAACTCACTGTCATTTTTGCTTTACTACTGCTTTGATTCATACTTCGGCAATTGACTGCAACTAACAATCTGTACGTTCTTTGTTTGCAGATTACATGGTAGCCTTGGGCGATGATGCCAGCTGGTGTGAGGGACCAGTACGTTGGGGCTTGTGCCACGTGCTGATTCTAGATTTTGCTGGAGGGCCCAGTCTGCCGGGCCTAGTTTTTGTGTGAGCAGTTTATATGCCAGACCGTAGGTTCGCCAGATCCGGTTATTTCCATGTGACTCCTAATGTCCATGAGAACAGTAGATAGCCTCCAAATTGAGGCGATTATCCAGTTCATGGTGGGCCTAGATGCTGACTTCTTCAGAGCGGAGGGCGACTATGCGACGTTTATCTAGACTCATCTTGTGCCCCCCTTGGCGGGCGTTCGCGCAGGCAAGGTAGCAGGTGCTCCCGTGGGTAGTGAGGCTGCTCAGGAGGCCGATGCCGGTACTAGAGGGACCCCTCCCATTAGACAGATGACCGGTTGGCCGAAGATTCCCACTGTGCTCGCATGTTGGTGGCTGACTAGGACAGCCTACCAGACTCTGATCGAGCTAGTAGCGGCAGCGATGAGTATGACAGAGCTCGAGGCGCACCTCAGGTATGGGCCACACTTTACGATTTGCACCCCACATTTTCCATTTTATATATTGATTATTCGAGATATTGATCATTCAAATGCACTTGCAAGCACCCACGGTGTATACATAGAGCCTCATCGAGCTAGTCACCTCTTTGATCGGCATGGTGCAGAGGAGATAGACACTGCTTGGTCTCCACGGTATTCAATTAGTTTCCTTTATTTCAACATGTATTTTACTACTAACTCTGTTGTGCACCACATTATCATATTCCTACTGATACATTGGTACTTCCACTGGAGTCTTCCCGAAACTGCACTGATACACTGCATTGGCACATTGTACTCATACTGTATCTGGTTTTTGCATGAAACTCATTCTGCATACTATGCCTATATCTGATACATAAATTGTAACTGATATGTTGACAACTTTTTTTCCAGATTCCATCTATACCTAGGGTACCAGTGGCAGAAGTAGCACCAACACCGGCAACACCTCATCCGGCAATAGGGAGGAGAGACAGATCGGCCCTAGCACGTGGCCGAGATGTACGCCGCAATCAAGGTAGGGATAGGGGTACCCGAGGCTGGAGTAGTCCCTTAGAGCCTATTTTGAGCGATCACGATGCGGAGACCAGCGACTCCAAGGAGGTAGCGAGTCGGAATTTTAAGTCGTCTGAGAGCGGGGATGATGATGTTGGCTCGGTGTCTGGGAGTGGAGAAGACGTCGAGGCTGGCTCTAAGATAGGGAGCATAGATGATACCGAATTTGGCTCAGAGTCTGATTCTGACAGCGGTGCTGACGAAGACAGCGCTTCCGAGTCCCCTCTGAGAAAGAGTATGAAAAGGGCCTCTCATGCCTGAGATGACTAGTGTCGATTTTTGTACTTTTGCTTAGTTTCTTTTTGTTTGGTAGCTTAGCACATGTATAGCTTCAGATAGGTTTTATTGCTTTTGAAACTCATGCTCCCTTTCATAAAAACCATGATTGGAATAAAACATCGTAGTTTTTATGAAAAGTTTTATTATTTTTGCATCATGAGCACCATATTTGCATGAAATGAAAATGGAAGAGAACACTTGATTGAAACAATGTTCTTAATCGGGTAATGAGTAGACCAACAAATAAAAATCCAAAATACAACTCAATAAACAAAGTAAAAACAACTCAAACACAGATATACACACTTGCTACAACTAAAAGACTCAAAACAACACCTCAAAACGCAAAGATCAAGACAAAAAATCAAGCTGCTAACATTACCGATCAAGAAGTGGACAGCAGGCTAGAAAAAGTGGGCTACCGGCCACTAATGTGAAGAACCACCAGAAAGCTTACAGCTAGCCTCCACTATAGCCTTATCTTCTACAAAAGGTCCTCCTTCATGATTTCTTTTCCAGAACCTCAGTTTAGCTACTGTTTCTTCCATAAATGGAGATATTCTTTGCCGAGATGCTCATGGATTGGATAGCCACTTTAGATGGCACGGAAAAGGTAAATTTCTGGGGTTTTAGCATAAATGTAATTTTTTCATTGAGCCATACTCCACTTTGCTTTTCGTTTCTTCATGTCGCGACTCGATGTTGGGACCCGATTACGCATTATTTTGCTTTAGAACACAGGAAATGTGCTCGACTCTTGAAAAATTTTGGGCATTGATGGAAACCCGGTGCAATGAGAAAATCATACCTCAGCCCCGTTTTGGCCACGTCCAAGCTTTCGGACGAATGTATGGGCTCACTTTGCATGAAGCTCGATCTTTGGCCTATGACGGAGAGCTCGACCCTGGTGGGCTTAGATGTTTTTCATCAGTTTGGCGCTGGCCGAGACCCCGGTGGGCTTAGATGCTTTTCATCGGAACAAGACCACCAGTTTTGCGGGGAGTCCACTACTTCTTCAGGTATTGTTTCCCACTTTTTCTGATATGTGTTTCTCACATCACTCGACACTTATACTCTATTTTCTCTCAAAGCCCTTTTCCTTACTTTTCTCTCCACGCACATCTCTTTATTCTTTAATCTCTCTTATTTTTCATCCCTTTCCACGTATGGCTCATGGATAAGCTAAAGGTGGTGGACTCTTGCCCTGAGTATTAAGCTCGAGCTTATTTCTTCCATCAACGACTAGTTGATTTTCCCAACGAGAGATGGTGGTGCAACTAGATGTGCAACAGGTTTGTAGCTAACATAGCTTGGCATTACCCCTGGCTCAATCTAACTAAGATGAGTTACAGTATGACTTGGTAGCTTGGCATATAGTTGATTAGGCTCACACACTGCGTGTTCTACTTTCCCTTCCAGTTCAGACGCCAGTTTGGGCATGATCAAACCTGCCTAGAGGATGGGGTGGAATACCCAGCTTCATTCCCGATTCGTGCTTTGCACTTGGCTAGGTACCTCACTACCTGGAGGACAAAAGAGCTTCTGGCCCCTACCCCTAGTTTCAGTTATGCCCTTCTTGGCGAGTGCTTAGCTTGGCTTGAGGATGAGGCACAAATCGGGGCCACTTTGGCTTCAGAAGCTTCCGCAAGCAAGAGCAGGGAACGTGGGAGACACGAGAGACGCGGGAGCACTTGAGTCACCTATACCCCTAGTTTATGGCTTTGACCTTTTTTTTCAAGTTTTATGATGTAAAAGCAACTTTGATTTGTATTAGAGAGTTGGAGAACTTTATATTGAAATCAATGGAATTAAAGTTGTGAGCACTAAAATGTTTCCTTTTGGTCCAAAAATGGTCTAAGTTGTAAAAGGTAAAATTTTGAACAAAATCAAATTTTCAAAACCATTTTTGAAAATAATAACCACCTGACACGCACGGAATCAATCCTTAAGATGTACAACCCCAAATCAAAAGATCATAACTGCCCCTGATTGAATACCATTAATGCTCTGCATTATAACCAGCTCTTCTTCCCAGAATAAAGATCACAATCGAACTCTCAAATAATGGACAAAGATGACTTGATCAGACACATGGACAGGACAGTTGAGTTTGGAGGTAGTTATGGCCGAACTTCAGGATAAATTTGCCTACGTATCCTAAAGATGGGAATCAGGCCTTACGTAGTTTGGTTCAGGTTCACTCAAGTATTAACTCTCTCATTTTATGCTCTAAATTTTACCAAAGTTGCCCTTCAGGGTTTTCAACCTTGCAAGCTCAGTTTTTATTTATTTCTAATTTTTCATGATCTAACTTTTGCCTAGGTTGCCCTTTTAGGTTTTTGGCCCAACGAGCCTCTCAGGGATATTATTTCTTCAACTTGTCCATGTTGGTCGGCTGCGAAAATTCCAGTCCATCTAAGTCCATGAGAATAACCACCCCTCTTGACCAGATAGATTTGATGATGTAAGGACTAGTCCAATTGGGTCTGAACTTGCCCTTAGGGTCATGGATGGGAGCTCGATTGTCTTTGAGCACCATGTCTCCCTCCTTGAGATTTCGGGACTTAACATTTAAGAGCCCAGGCAATTCTGCGTTGGTAGCCCTGAACATGATACAATGGTTTTAGCCTCCTCTCATCAAAAAACATCAACTCCTCAAATCTACTTTTTTGCCAGTCCACCTCTACTATCTGATGCTCAGCCATTACTCGCAACGACGGGACTTCAATTTTAATTGGAAAAACAGCTTCCATCCCGTAGATGAGAGAATAAGGGGTTGCCCCTGTAGATGTTCAGATCGAAGTTTTGTAGCCCTAGAGTGCAAATGGAAATTTATCTAGCCAGTCCCTATAGGTCTCAACCATCTTCTGCAAGATGTTCTTGATATTCTTATTGGCGACTTCAATAACTCCATTAGTTTGTGGCATGTAAGTCGACAATTTATGAAAAGCCACATTGTATTTCTCCAGCAAGTTTATCACCTCTTTCTTGAAGTGGGAGCCGTTATCTGATATGATCTCGTTCAGGACTCTATACCGGCAAATGATATTGTTTATGATAAATTTAGCCACATGCGACGCCTTCAACACTGCATAAGACAGAGCTTCCACCCATTTTGTAAAGTAATCAATTGCCATCAAGATATATTCATTCCCATTCGACCCTTTGGTGAGACCGCACTGATGACGTCAATTCCCTAGACTGAGAAAGGCCATGGCGAAGTCATGTTGTACAACTTTGATGGCGGAATATTTATGCGATTGGAATGAATTTGACATTTGTGGCATCATCGCACAAAACTAATACAATCCTTCTCCATGGTGGACTAGTAGTAACCTTGCTTGAGAATCTTCCAGGCTAGCATCACACCATTCATATGTACCCCACATTCCCTACTATGGATGGCCTCCATAAGGTGCTTTGATTCTTCTTCCTCCATACACAACTTATGCATTCCTAGATGACCTCTTTTATACAGCTTACCTCCGCAGATGATAAATTGGATGGCCATTCGCCATATACCCCATTTGTCCTTGGCATTTGCCCATGGTGGATACATCTCTTTTTCCAGGAAGTTCCAAATATCGTAATACCAGGGGTTTTTGTCTTGCACATCATCTATCGTGGCAATAGTTTCATAAGTTGGCGTGTATTTCTGTTCAATGATAATCAGACACATCCAGATTCCAAGTGAAATTTTACTTGTGGACACCCCATTTTTGACTGCCCGCCCGCAAGGCTCGAGCGCTTTGTCCGGTACACTAAATGATGAAAGTGGTATTGTACGTGGTTCAAGGTCTCAACAAGGTTTCCATGTTTAAGCTTCGAAACAATATCAAGCCTCCCATATTCCCACTGATTATACCCAAGAAATCCTTTTTTACACATTGTGCCACTCTATGCTGAAAGCTGAAACAAAAAAACAAGGGAGTGCATTGAGGCCCGGTCGTGCCTCATTGAGGGCTGGCCGGGCCATGGTAGCGAAAAACATTGTTCCAGGCGGGAGGCTGCCAGCTGTCCATTTTTGAAAATATTTATGATATTTTTGGTTCAAATTCTATAAAAACAACCATATACCTCTGTTTTAAGGGCTGAAGAATTTCAAGAAAGCCTCTATACCACCTGGAGAGCTCCCTCTTCTTCTTCTTCTTCTTCTTCTTCTTCTTCTTCTTCTTCTTCTTGTGCAAGCAACACTTTGAGTTAACCTACCACATTGAATCTATATCCATACATCATATACACCTTCACACCTTAGCTTAGGAACCTTGGTTGAGCTTTGAACACCATAATTCAAGCTTGAGAATGTGTTGAAACTTAGTTTGAATCACAAGCAAAAGCTAACTTCTTTGAGAGGTATAATCTTGTTATCTTCCCTCTTGCTTTCATTTCTTTCATTTTCTATATAGTTCTTGTAGTTTTATGTTGCTTTGATTCTATTCTAAGTGTTTGAGTTTGAGTTTGGGGAGCTACCAAAAAGGATAGAGAGAGTTTACACTCTTTCTACACCTTTACCTATAGCTCAAACCCTTGATTTTACGCTCCTTTTCTTTGTTCTCTACATTGATTTGCAGAGTTAAAAAAGGGCAAAAAATCATGCTTTGAGATTTCAAAAGTGGAGGGGTTAGCCACCCCTCCTTATTCTTACTTACGAGCCTTGTTTTCTCTCTTTGTTGATTAGCTTTTTTAGTCACTGTTCATGCACTTTTAACCATTGTTTTCCATCTGTTTAGGGTTGTTTTAGGGCTGTCCTAAGTTGTTTAAATATTTCAAGCTTTGATTAGTTTAGTTGTTGTCTCATAAGTTTACCTCCATAGCTTGTTGTCCATTGTTCTTGGCTCTTCTTCAATTTATTTCCATGTTTAAGAACCTCTTTTTAATAATCAACTTGCCATTCATCTCTTTCATTTGAGAGTTATTTCAATCGGTTGACGGTTATTCAAAACATGAATTAGCGATTTACATTTAATGGCTTAATCTCTACAGAGGTTCAGTGCCAACAGTGTAGTCTCTTTTTCATATTGAGAATTACCTCCCGTTTGACATATTTCTCACTTAGTGGACGTAATCCTTAGTGGATGTAACAATCATCTTGGACTTAATGGATTAAAGGATGGTAAAGGCTAATGAATTTGGCTTAAAATGAACCTACCCACATAAAGAAAATGAGTTATATTGCTTAGGGTTCGGCTGAATGTTATGCCGAATCCGTTGTGTCAAGGGTCATGTAAAATCAATTCATGATGTTTTGGATGAACTTTGAAGTGTCTCTATCTCCCACTTTGGGTTCACTCTATGATAGAAGGGAAGGGTGGTTATAGTTCCTTTCATTTATTGATTTTTTGTCCAAATTGGGTATCGAAATCATCAAGCAATCAACTTGCTCATTGATGGTTTTGGAAACGATTCCAACCTTCTCTCAAGGCTTTCCCATGACAAAGAAGTGCGAGAGGGACAAACAGAGTCCAAAACACTCAGTCTCCATTGTTTTCACTTCAGAGCACAAAATAGAATTCCACATGAAATTGAGGCACGACTGACCTTCTTTAGGCCTGACCAGTCTTCCTTGAGGGCTGGCCGATCATCAATGTTTGGTCAGTAGAGTATTTTTGCAGAAAACAGAAGGCAGTGGCTGAAGGTGAAACAGAGCAAGCCAAGCCAGATAGTGATGTTCTGGGACCTTGTGCATGCAACCCTTACTTATTTATGCTCTATGTATTGTTGTAATTAATTAATTTATTAGCCTTGTTATAATTATTCTTGTTAATTTGTAATTATTATAGCTAGTTAGCTTAGATAGTTAATTTTACGTATCATGGCTATCCTTGTTGTAATAGCATAGTTGGCTAGTTAATGTTTTAATTATTCATTCGGTTTTGTAATAAGTAGTTTAATTTGGACTTTCGGACTTTGATTTGCACCCTGTTGCACGAGGGCAATCTTGTAATAAGTTGTATGTCTTCCAACCCCACATCTTTCTCCCCTTTACTTACTTGCTTATGATGGTTAGTTTAGAAGCATCACGTTTTGTTAGCATACTCCATATTTTGCATCCATTTGTCTTACACGCATCCAAGGTTCGGCTCATCATGCTAACCTAATATCAAATGTTCAAATTCATTACTTGAATATGTGCTCTCTCCCATGTCTTGAATGGAATGATATGCCATGCTCATAGCCGAGCCTATAAAATACATAATGTATGCGTTGCATTAGTCATACTACATTAATGAGGAACATGCATCCTTTTCTAATTATTTTGCTTTGTTTTGGCTCAGAGTACTAGGTGAGCTATTTTGAGCGTTAGCATATTGCATGAATGTGGTTGTTGCCATGCCAAAGCATACTCCCATGAGGCTAATTGCGTAAATGATATAACTGTTTGAATGCCTTTGGATGAAGGCTAGTTGCTTGAACTGGGATGGTTTGATCAAATGTCCATTTTAGCCCACTTTTTTCAAGTGGCAAATTCACAAAACAATTTCGAAACAAAACACGAGATCAAGTGTTCCAATTCTTGCAAATAAGTCTATACCTTGTGTGCGCATCACATAGTAATATAGCTAATAAATCAGAATAAGAGCATATAATATAAATAAGAATCATATTATGATTAGTAAGGGATGATCTTTGATCGGGCTAGTGGGGTGCTCAAGTCATAACCTTCCCCTCTCGTACCTAAGTGCCCGAGCCGAGATACTTTAGTGATGACGGACTAATGGCCTTTGGCACAAGCCTTGGGTTTCCTAAATTTTCCAAAAATATTTAGGTGGCGACTTTGAAATCTAGCAAAGCAGTCCATTTTTGGCATTTGATTCAAAATATCAATTTTCCAAAAGAATTGTCGGATTTGGACTCTTTTTGTGTTTTCACTATTTCACGTTGCACTTGTGAAATCAGATTCAGAACCAAAGGTGGAGTTCAAACTGTAGGGCTTATTCGTCTTCCGAAAGAGCGCGAAAAGTCTAGCTGCAGTTTCTGGCGACTTTGCTGGGGAATTAGAGAACTTGACTTGAAACTCATGAGGTGAATTTTTGTCTGCACTTATATGATCTTTGCATTCGCATTTGCATTTGCATTTGTATTGGTGTGCTTAAGTCATTGTGTTTGCCGACTGCTATTCCTGGACAGTTTACCGGAGGCTTGCCCAAACGCTGACCGGTCATGGGCTCTGCCATGTTGGAAACACAATCCTTGGATTTGGGTTATCACTGTACTGCTTGATCCACCTTTCACTTCTCGGTGTTTGTTGTGATATTAGGTACTTTTGCTGAGGTACCCTTTTGACCATTCGACCTAGTTGCATATAGTGAAACTATAGTGACTATTCCAGCTTAGGACATGATGCCACCCATTTGTAGGATGTTATGAAACTCGTTGTTTGAATTAGGGCAGCCTAAATCATGCCAGAAATCTAGGATAGGGTAACCCTGCCCCCTCATAGGGGTGTTTTGGCTCTTTTACTTGCTAGGTAGTTTACAATCATAGCTTCAGAAAGACCGGTATTCCCCAAGTTGTGTGGACCCGCTTTGGCAGGCTTGGAAAAGCTCAAGACCTTGTTGGTGGCCAGCTAGTGTTGGTCTTGCTTCCACCAGTCACTTGGCGGAGAAGGAACAGATAGTCAGTAGTATCAGTACAGAGCACTTTGCAAACACCTATCCGTTCTCACTCGATCAGTTCACCAGCATCTAGTTCACCCAAACTCGCAATGGCACATAATACGACACAGAACGCAGAGGAATTCATTGCCATGATGATGGCTTTCCAAAAAACCATGGACACTGTAAACTAGAGGATGGCTACACAAGATGAAATCATTTCTGATCTACGATGTACGTCTGGGGCATCAACATCAACCGTACACCTGATCTCGGCTGCTCAACCAAACCTAGATCTACCCCCACCAGTAGAAAATCTGCCAGTTCAGATCCTCAAGACATGTTTCCCCCGACTCCAGCTTATCGGCCTTCGGTTCAACCTCTTGCAGAGTTTTTCCTTTTGATATCAATGAAATTGATCCAGCCTTAGTCAAGATTGCTAGTTTGGAGGAAGCATTGAAGAAATCCCAGGGCTTCAACTCCATTCCAGATATCAAAGATGGGTACACTGAAGCTTCAGTCAGATTACCGAAGAAATTTAATATGCCCCCCATCGACAGATTCGATGGGAGTGGAGATCCGATTATACATGTCCATTTGTTTTTAGATGTATTGAGGCCTATAGGTTTGTCTCAGGCGCATAAGCTCTCGTTGTTTGGGAGGACCCTGTTTGATGTGGTGGCTATTTGGTACGCTAAGTTGGAGGACTCAACAAAGCGGAATTGGGAGGAGCTATCTTAGGCGTTTGTCAATCAGTACTCGTATAATACCTAGATAGAAGTAACCATTAGTGAGTTGGAGGCTACTACCTAGAACCCCAATGAATCATTCATTGATTTTGTCACCCGATGGAGAGCCAAGGTAGCCCGAATGTCAAATAGGCCTGCCAAAAGAGAACAAGTCCGGCTAGTGGTCTAGAACCTTGAGCCTGACATGCTACAGAGGATGATAGTGGCACCGTTGTCCACATTTGCTTCTTTACATGAGTTGGGGGTCCAGAATAAGAGTGCATCAAAGAAGGGTATCATCTACAGAACAAGTGAACTCGCAAGAAGGCCATTCTCTCAAAATACTAATGCTAGCAGTAGCACTATTCCATGGCCTACGGATGTCAGTACTGTTGTTTCGACGGCCAAGATGGCTGGTTCTTTTGCTACTGCCACAACCTTATAACTTTCACAAAGTACCGGTCCACCCCGAAATCAAAGAGTTTTTACTCCCCTCTATACGAGCCCAACCCACGCCCTTAAGATATTAATGTAAAAGGGGCATCTCAAGCCTCTTGATCCTCATCCACTTCTAGACCCATTGCCATCCAAACATGACCCTACCTAGTATTGTATCTTCCACCAAAAACATGGCCATTCCATGAACATATGCTACCCTCTACGTCATGAGATCCAGGATCTCATCGACATCAAAGTCATCACCCCACCTTCCAAACCTAATGTAACAACCAATCCACTTCCTACACACAACCAAGTCCCCCCGTGTAGAAACATTAACCACATCCATACACTGCCACCTACTTTTAACCCTAGCACATACATTACCTCATCCCATCTACCAAAATCGGAGGTGGTCATTCCAGAAGGCACAGACATGTGCATGAAGGATTTAACATGACAATCCCAATCCAAGCCCATGGTAGTAGAAACGGAGAAAGAGAAGAATGCACTAAAGATAGGGTCATCTGATACCCGTGTCATAGAAAGGAGGTCTCGCTCGTTGAAGAGTACAATCCCAGTTTATACATTGTGGCCATCGATCAACCGAAGCCAATAGTCATACTACCAGACTTTCTTAGCATTAATGCTATTGGGGAAGACCAAATGGCACAGAATTCGAACGAGTGGCCTGAGCAAGGCCTGAATGACTTAGCGAACCTAAAGGAGGATCTGGCAGAATTAAAAGAGGATCTAGAGGATCTTTACTTCTTTGAGGAAGAAGATACAAGCTATGTGCAAATGGGATGGTGGGACCCACGCTAGCCAGAAACAAGTAATGGATGGTTGAATGAGGAAGAGTCTGATGTGGAGGAATAGACAGGAGAGATTGGGACAAAAGAGGAAATCATTGTTAGTGGCAAAGCTGAAGCTGAACCTCTGGCTGAGAAAGAACAAGCACTTAAATAATTTCAAAGGGAAAGGATAGAGGAGATCCAGGGAAAGATAGCTCTGGAACAGAAAAGAGGAAAAGAGAAAGAAGAAGCTGAATCCACAACCAGCTGTGTTCAAAATGCCAAAAAACCTGAGTGGGAACCCAGTGATCGGAAGAGGAAGTTAAAGAAACTCAAAAAATACCGGGATGCTGAAACCTGAGTTGTAGTGGAGGAAGAATGGTATGATGACGGGCACGTGATGTTAATATGCTCAGAATAGAACCAGATAACTAGTCGGCCATGATCATGGGGGAGTGGTGGGAAGATAGCGATCTAAGCCATGTATACACAGATGAAGGGTGGAAGGATGAGACCCCTGATGATATGTGGTATACTGATGAGATTCATCATTTGACCCATAGTGGTCAATACTTTAAACCCCTGACTTTAGATCAACTAGAATCTTCCAAAGAGAGGCTAAGAAAGCAAAAGAGAAGGATGCTGAGGAAAACCTGGTCTTCAAACAACTAAAGAAGATCCAGGCTGACATATCCATCTGGTGACTGATAATGGCATCTCAGGAGCATAGACAAGCCCGGCTTGAAGCAATGAACTGGACCAAACTGCCCATTGACACCACCAGTGACCAATTGGTGCCGTTGGTCACCTCTGGAGACGTTATGCTAGTAATATCCTTTAGGGATAAAGAATTGCCTCCGGAGGGTGCCAACCACAACTGTCCCTTGTATGTAACCCTAAAAAGTTGAAAAAAGTTGATTTCGGTGGTGTTACTAGATACCGAATTAGCGATCAATGTGTGTCTAGTAAGAACTGCCTATGCCATCGGTTTGAGGCCAATTGACTTTACACCCATGACCCAAGCCGTCCGAGCTTATGACAATACAAGTCGGGATGTTATGGGAACGTTCAAGAGCAATATCCTAATCGGTCCATCCGAACATGAGGTGGAATTCCATGTGATGGATGTTTTGGCCACATTCAACCTATTACTGGAAAGGCCCTGGCTACATTAGATGAAGGTTGTATCATCAACTGGCCATTAGTTAGTAAAGTACCTCTTCAAAAATGGGATTGCCACTGTGTACAGTAACTCTACAATCCATCCTTTCCAGGGACCACCGCACCTGTATTGGAAATCATACATGGGGAAGAAAACGCGTTCCTTTCTGGATTCTCTCTGGCAGAAGCTCGGTTGGCCCAAACCATCATGGCAGAGGGCGATAGAGGCTATGTGAGTGCGCAATCCATATATATGATGAACAAATAGGGGCACATGCCTGGGCCGGGACTAGGTTAAAGTAGTAGATAAGGAGGTACTATTACAAAGGACATGAGTCATAATCTCCACACTTTTGGAATGGGATACAAACCTGCTACTGCAGATTGGCAAAGGAAAGGGTAGGAGTTGAGAGAAAGGCTGAAAGCAAAGAGGACTAGAAAGTAGTACGAGTTAGTCCACAAACCAATACAAGGGACCTTGAATGGACGTTTTGTCTGCCAAGGGGAAGACTTCCCCTTTTATGGATTCCCAGAGCCCTGGTATAATTGGGAAACAAAAACAAGGTATTCGGGGTTCGAGATTTTTTTTGGACACCAGCTACCAGAAGAGAGGATGAACAAGTAGACCTGAGCACTGGTACGGATCAAGGAAGGACTGCAAACTAGGACATCAAAAAGGAGGAGCTGTTGGGAAAGGCACTGGCTGACTTACTGACAAGTTCTACTACTAGAGCTAAGACCACCAACTTGGGGGATAGTTTTACTATCTCAATGATCGGGGATACCCTAGTAGCGGATTTCTCCAATATTATCGTGGATGCATTTGAGGCGCTACGCCTTGTAGACGCGCCCTTGGGGCCTCACTCTACAGTTCGGACTCCCCTGTTTTGTTTCGTTGTGGTTCGTAATCTGAACCAAAGAGTCCAACTCTGGCAAATCGCTTGAGAAAATAGATTTTGTTTTGAAAAGTAGTGCCAAACATGGACTGCTTTGCCAGATACAGAGTCGCCACCTAAATATTTTTAAAATGGGAAATTTAGGAAACCCTGACTCGGTGCCAAAGGCCACATGTCCGTCATCACCAAAGTTGCCTTGGCTCGGGAGCTTGGGTACGATCGGGGAAGGTCAGCTATGAGCACCCCCTTTCGCCCGGTCCGAAGACCGGCCTCTACTAACCGTGATATCCGTTTTTGAAAACATTATGTGTTCTTATTACAATTATTAGCCTAGAATTACTATATTATGCGCACAGCAAACAAGTATAAACTAGATTGCCTAATTTGGAAATAAACATTGCATATCCGTTCGTTTTGAAAATGCTTTGGATTTGCTACTCGCAAGTAGGCTAAAACACGGATTTCAACGAGTTATTCCAACTCAAGCAATCCAACCTCCACCCACAGGCATTCAAACAGTTTATCTCATATAAGCATTTAGCCACATGGTAAGCCTACTATCATGCTGTTATGGCAACATTCACACGCATGCGATATGCTAAAGTGTAAAAACTCACTTAGTACTCCAAGCCAAAACAGAAGCTCATTAGAAATTCATGCATGGACCTAAGCATACTGAAATGTCTAATGCAACACATGCAAAGATGTAATCTAGGCAGGCTCGGCTATCCTAAACATGGCATGTGGGATGCTACAGATAACAGATATTCAATTTGGAATTGAAATACAATGCAGTTTGTATGATGCACCGAGCCCGATACATGTCAACAAATGCATGGATGCACGCATGCATTGCATAAGGTATGCTAATTTTAAATATGCCCTAATCTATCATCATAAGCAGGTAAATAAAAGGGAAGAAAGAAATGGGGGTTGGAAGACATACACACACTCACCCACACTTATTACAAATATGCCCTCACACAGAGGGACCAAAAGAATATACAGTCCCAAATAATACAGTCCGAATACAGAATAAATTACTACAGAATTCTAATTATCAAATTAAATGTAAAAAAGGAAAGGTGGCCACAGCCCCTGTCTCGGGATGCGCGAATGATGCATGCTCGAATCCGACTCGCTCGGAAAACCCACGCCATGCCACTATTGTTTCTGTCTTTACTGCCCTGTCTCTCCAAAAATTACCAAAGTCTCAGGATGCCTTCCTTGCATGCTTCTGTACACCACCGGCTGGAGGGAATGTTCACCGGCCATCCAAAATAGCCACCGGTTGTCCATGAGGTTATCGGCCACCTATATAGTGCCAGTCGGCACTATATACTGCCGGTCGGCACAAAATTCCTGCAGAGGACAGTTTGACAGCAACAGCAGACAGACAGTGCATGACATGGAGTTTTTGAGCAAATATAAGCATGGCCAATGCCCCCTATCATGTATGGGACTCAAGGAAGCGTGACCCTTGGTTCTTGGGCCATCAATTATGCATCTTGGTGCATGATAACCTAAGGAACCAAGATTGCATTTCAATGTAAAAATGCATGCAACATACAAAATGAGAACTAAATCCCTATCATGTCAAGATCAAGGGCCCTAGTGACATGAGAATTGAGGTGTGTTTTGTCACTTGAAGTACAAACACCCCTCATTTCTCACACTTGGTTTGACACCCCCAAACCAAGTAATGCAATGCATGTTATGCAAACATGGCTCAAATGGTGCAAGGTGAGATGAAATGCAAAACATACCAAATGTAATGCAACATATTATGACAAGTGTGCAATACTAGGTATGCAAGATACAAAGTGTGATGCAAACATGGGCACTTAAGGCAATAGGATTGTCATATGTCAAGACTATATTGACCAAGCATACAATAAGCATCAAATAAATGTGCAATGGTGGACTTAAACACAATAGGGCAGACCTCAAACCTCCCCAAAACAGTGGCGAAACATGCCCAAAATAGTAGACCAACACTCATGCAAGCATGCAAACAAATGGGCCTAAACCTATAGCAGCAAAGAGAGCATCTTACTACCATTATCATGACCACTCATGGCATATATTAGGCACATAAAAACAGAGTTTTAGCATGCAAAAATACACCCAAATCCCCTTGATATGGCAGCCCCGAAATGCTCTAAACATACAATGCTTACATAAGACCTATTCCTAGGCATAAAAGGGCACACCCTAAAAGCATGAAATAAGCCACATATGCAAACATACAAACATGATTTATGGGCTGAAATATGACCCTAAATGATGCCAAATCATGAGGATGGTCCAAGCTAAGCATGTTAGAGGTCAATATGCTTAAGGCTTACAAGCCAAAACACAAAGTAACCACATCAAGCACACCAAACATGGAAAAATCAGTGGCTAACAGATCTAACACATGACAAATCATGATCAAATACTTCAAAATGTTAGGCTAAAACATGAGGATATACTAGGCTAATGGCATGGCCCATTTCCAAGCAAAATGGAGGGGTACAAAGCAAGTACAGAAAGCATGTTAAGGGCCAACAAACCCACATTAGACAGAGGTTAAACATGCTCCAAAACACCAAGAAAAACTCTGAAATGAAGCCAAATGCAACCACTCATGCATGCTACCCTTTTGGCCAAAGACAAAGGTAAGAAAGGGACAAAGGGGAGAGGGGTGTCCCTCCCCTATACAAGACTTCAAAATGCTTTCCTCAACACTAAAAACCCTCTGATTTTCAGTGATAAGAAGACAAAAACAACAAAGCAAACAAGGCTTCAAAGAAAAGCAACCAAATAGGCCAAAATAAGGTTTAAGAGGGTGAGTTTGCACTCAAACCATAAAACAACCTTAATGAGAGTTCAAAACCAAGAAAAAGAAAGACTTTTTTCAGTTATACACAAAGCCTAAAACACAAAGCAAGATAGGTAAAAACTAGTTGCAAAAATGGGGAAACTAAAGTAACTAGCTCACCCTTGAAGAACACTTGAAGAACAGGTGGTGCAGCCCTCCTTTAGTGATCAAAACCAGTCCAAAAACTCAACAAACAACCCTCCAAGTCCCTCAATCTCGAAGTAAGGTGTAATGGTGTGTGTATTACTGCAAAAGTGAGGTAAAAACACACTATTTAGGCTCAAAACACACACACAAGATGAGAGAGAGTGAGATATGTAGAGAGAGAGAGTACAACACATATATATATAGATATAGAAGCTCTGGTTTTGTGTTGAAAATGGCTAACCCCTCTCAAAGGGAGAGGGGTGGTGTTTATATAGGCCAAGACTAAGCCACAAGACTTAATGGCTAAGCAAAAGAAAAGGGGCAAGAGGTGCAAAGGGGTCTTGGCTTCTTGGAGAAGCCAAGACAGCTGGCCAAGCTTCTCAAAGAAGCTTTGGCCAAAGGGTCAAGCTTCTAGAAGCTTAGAGGGTTCAAGGGTGCAAAGGGTGCAAAATGGCCACACCTGTGCACGGGGGAGTGTGATGGTGCATTCCAGCTGGCACAGCTGGCATGCACCATGCCTCAGAGGTGTATAGCGTGCACGCCGGCTACAAAAAGGATCATCGGCACAAAAAAATGCCGGTCGGCAACATATAGTGCCGACCGGCCAAAGCTTTTAACAAAACAGTGCCGGTGGAACCAATGTGTAGCCGGTGATGGTAGGGGAGGGCCGGTGGTGTGTGGGGATGGCTAATAAGCCATTCTCTGCCCTTCCAACACAAAACACAAGTGTTTGGTGCAAAACCAGACACAACACGGTCAAGTTCGGAGATCCTGAGGCAAGGCACGTAGCCGAGCCCCCCGGGAACTCCAAACGAACACAAACATGAATGATCACCGGGTGTTCAAACGGTGACGTCCAAGTCTTGAGGACGGTCAAAAACGGGGTGTCTACAGTTGCCCCTCTTTGACAGAACTCGAAAGTCATAACAATGATGGGAGTGAATGTCAAAGTCCAGAGACGACCCGTTTTGACAAGGCCGAAGACTTGGACAGGCATGCAAGACAAACAAGGTATGTGCCCGAAGGCAGGGGCAAAATGCAAGACAATGCAAGAAGCCGAGCATAACTTATGATCATGCAAAGAAAGCTGTAATGAAGCACGCATGCAACAGTTATAAGCTAGCATACACCAGGCTACACTACAATGCAGAGAGGATGTAAGAGAATTATGCAATTCTCTGTACGTCTCACTCGGAGGATACAATATCTATGTGGCTCGTCCGGTTGCACCGGCCTCAAATGAGCCGTACATACAATATCGTGCCTCAAAAGAAAACAAACTTAACAGGTACAATGTCATTAACAATATGCATGCCAATGCAGTCGAAAGTGTGTGATAACGCGTGCCATGTGTATGGCGAGATAGTAGGATTGAACACATGTGAGTAAAGCAATGCACGTATGCAAGCAATGTGAATGGAAAGAGAACTTGAACACATGTGAGTAAAGCAATGCACGCATGCATGCAATGTGTATGAAAAGGGACTTGAACACATATAAGTAAAGTAATGCACGCATGCAAGCAATGTGTATAAAAAAAGGAACTTGAACACATATCAGTAAAGCAATACACGCATGCACGCAATGTGTATAAAAAGAAACTTGAACACATATCAGTAAAGCAATACGCGCATGCATGCAATGTGTATAAAAAGGAACTTGAACACATATCAGTAAAGCAACACACGCATGCATGCAATGTGTATAAAAAGGAACTTGAACGCATATCAGTAAAGCAATACACGCATGCACGCAATGTGTATAAAAAGGAACTTGAACACATATCAGTAAAGCAATACATGCATGCATGCAATGTGTATAAAAAGGAACTTGAACACATATCAGTAAAGCAATACACGCATGCACGCAATGTGTATAAAAAGGAACTTGAACACATATCAGTAAAGCAATACACGCATGCAAGCAATGTGTATAAAAAGGAACTTGAACACATATCAGTAAAGCAATACACGCATGCATGCAATGTGTATAAAAAGAAACTTGAAATCGAACATGGTAAAACATGATGTTGAAATGCAACGTACTGCAACACAGTATAATTGAAATTGATTTATGGAATTCACAAGATATAAAAGGATACGGGAAGGAGCGCCCTTCGCATGTATCGAGCATCACTCACAAAAGTCACGGCCTGAGGTCAACTCGAAAGTCCACTTGCATTCTGACAGTGCATTTTCTTGTATTGCCTTAAGTGATGAAGGTGCCAAACCACACAATTGACCCGAACAAGGGCACGAAAGGTATAACGACCGCGAGGGAGATTACCAGTATCCATTCCGGTACCCTGCTACCCTGTTATTTCCTTGCTTTACTTTCCTTTTTATTAGGAGTTTAAGCACATTGCATTGCCTCAGACAGGTTCTATTTTTTTGAAATTGCATATTTTTCTTCTTCTGCTTGTTTTAGAAATACATGACGGAAATGAAACAGCTATTTGTTCAAAAAGATGTTGCATTCGCACGTGCTACACATCGCATCGCAAGGTTTCACATAACAATGTGACTGAAATTGACACTGGGTTTTGAGAACGAAGCATCGCATCGTAATAATCAGGTAGTGAACCAATTACAACTCGATAAGCAAAACAAAGGGACTCATTATGACCGAGTAGGTGCGAGTACAACTCGATAAACAATACAAAGACTTAAAGAGAGTGAAATACAACTCGATAAGCAAATATACAACAACTCGATAAACAAATGGGCGCGCCTTCATGAGAATTGATCACTGTAAGGTATTGGAAATGGTGGGATTCCTCAAATTCTTAACATAAACAGCTCAGAGGGCAGGGGGGAAGCCACCGGCCAATCAGGAAGGCCATCGGCCGAAAAGGTGATCCATCGGCCAAAACAGATGGCCGGTCGACAATCTATTTGGCCGGTCAAGAAGAATGAAAGGAACGGCAGAATCTCGACACATGCCCTCCATTCAACCTTATCCCCTACAGAAGACTCCAGCTTCGTAGTTTTCTTCATTTCCACACTGATTTACTACAAATGGAAGAATTCCTTGCCCAAAATCTTGCAACTTGGATTAACAACTTGGATGGTTGGAAAAATCAATTTCCTGCCTTCTAAGATAAATGCACTATTCACTGCGTCATACCAGATTTTTCCATTTCTTCATGCCGCGGCAAGGTTTTGGAATCTGGTAACACACGTCTTCAGCTTTAGCGGGCAAGAGGTGTGTCCTACCTTTGAGGATTTCCAAGCTCTAATGGAATCTGAGCGTAATGAAGAGATTTTGCCCCAACTTCGTTTTGGCCACGCTCAAGTCTTAGGACGAATGTGTGGGCTTTCAGTACCCGATGCTCGTTCTCTGATTTGTGATGGGATGCTGGATGTTCCGAGCTTGGTTTGCCGTTTCTCTGGGACCGGTGATCGCGGCGACCATCACTGGCAAGGCTTCCGGCGACACGCCCTTTGTTTGTGCATACTGTCTCATTTTCTGTTTGTATCAGGTTCCGGAGGGTCTAGTGCCCGGTTGATTGAGGTTGCCCAAGGCTTGAAGGAGGGCAAAAGCTGCATTGCCATGATTCTGGCTAAGACGTTGCTGGGCTTAGACGCCTTTTATCGTCGAGAGACGACCAGATTAGCAGGGAGTCCACTATTACTGCAGGTAATGTTTCCCACCCAAACTCACATATATGTTTGCTCATATCACTCGGCCCTCAGGCTCAGTTTTTCTCACGAAAACCCTTTTCTTACTTTTTCTCTCATCGTACATCTCTCTATTCTTTATTCTCTCATTTTTTCATCCCTCCCCAGGTATGGTTGATGGATAAACTGCAGGTTGTGGACTCTTGCCCAGCGTATTCAGCCCGCGGTTACTTCTTTCGGCGATGCTTAGTTGACGCCCTCGATGAGGATTGGTGGTTCGAATGGATGTGCGGTTTGTTCGCGGACCGTATTGCTTGGCGGTGCCCTTGGCTCAATCTCCCGGTAATGAGTTACAGCATAACACGTCAACCTGGAATCCAATTGATTGGCTTGACCCACTGTGTCTTCTAATTTCCATTCCGCATCCTGCACTAGTTCGGTCATGATCAGACTTGCTTGCCGGAAGGGATAGAGTACCCGGCTACATTCCCGTTTCAAGGCGCACAGCTGGCCCGATATGCCACAGCATGGAGGACGAGAGAACTCCTGGCCCCTGCTCCCACCTTCAGCTGCACTTTGTCTGATGAGTGCTTGGATTGGCTTAATGAAGAGGCACAGGAAGGGCCCATTTTAGCATTAGAGGCTTCGACTAGCTCTGGGAGGGGGCGCAGGGACATTTGACTTGACCATGCCCCGAATTTATTGCTTTATTAGTACTTTCAAGTTTTCTTTGTGAGTGTAATAAAAAGCAACTTCAATTGTATGCAAGAGCAAGAGAACTCTGTATTGAAATCAATGAAATTGAAGGTTGTGGTACTGAAAATTTTCCGTTATGGTCGAGAAATGGTCTTAGTTGTAAAAAGATTTATTTGAACAAAGTCACCTTTATTAAAACTTTTCAAAAGTATTTTCGATATGGATCAGAACTGGACACGCCTGAGATCTGTCACTGAGATGCACAACCCCGGATCCTAGCAACTGGAAAGTTGCCCCTTGTTTGAATCTGCATCACAAGACTGTACAACAACGGAAAGTTGCCCCTAGTCTGAATAGCACTGCACCGGAGATTGCAATAGACGCTGATGGACAAAGATGGCCGAGATAATCAAATGGACAGAGTTGATCGGGGAAAAATTTTACGACTGAACTTCAGGATGAAGCTGCCTACGTATCCCAAGGATGGGAATCAAGCCTTACGTAGTTCAGGCTTGGGTTCACTCGAGTATTTTCACTCTCCTTTTGCGCTCTAACTTTTGCCAAGGCCGCCCTTTGCGGGTTTTCAACCTTGCGAGCTCAGTCTTTATATTTTTCTAATTTTTTGTGCTCTGAATTTTGCCTAGGTCGCCCTTTCGGGTTTTCGGCCTAGCAAGCCTCTCAGGGGTAATATTTCTTCAACTTGTCCATGTTGATCGGTTGGGAGAACTCTAGGCCATCTAGGTCCATCAGAACCACAGCGCCTACTCCTTGATGAACTTGGTTTGAGGTTGCGACACCTTTTCTGTGTTAGACATGGCTTGTATGTGTGCATGCCTTTCCTAAGCGAGATACGGTTTGGCTACACGCCATACCCATTGTAGATATTACATTGTAGTGTAATTGTTGCATCCAGCATTAGGATCATTGTTCTTTCCTCAGCGGGTCGTCACCCCATTTATGTCAATCCATTCAATACTTGTTCTTGTGTCCGTCTACATCACTCATAGTTCAAACATCGTTCTATGGTAGACGGACTCGTTACTTCCATCAATCTACTTGACGTTTGTGTGGTTTCGAACCGCTCCTGATTGAATCATGATTCAATTGCTCTGCACGTAGTTTGCATTGTTTCAATTGCATTGCATATCATTTGCATTGTTTATACGCAGTTTAGTATATGGTGCATATCATTTTGCATTCATTTCGCATTGTCATGCATGTGGCTAACAATATTATACCTGTTAAGTTTGCTTTCTTTACAGGCACGATATTGTATGTACGGCTCATTTGAGGCCGGCGCAACCGGACGAGCCGCACAGATATTGTATCCTCCGCGTGAGATGTTTTGAGAATTGCATAATTCTCTTACATCCTTTCTGCATTGTAGTGTAGATTGGCGTATGCTAGCTTATAACTGTTGCATGTGTGCTTCATTACAGCTTTCTTTGCGTGATCATAAGTTATGCTCGGCTTCTTGCATTGTCTTGTATTTTGCCCCTGCCTTCGGGCGCATACCTTGTTTTGTCTTGCATGTTTGTCCAAGTCTTCGGCCTTGTCAAAAATGGGTCGTCTCTGGGCTTTGACATTCACTCCCGTCATTGTTATGACTTTCGAGTTCTATCAAAGAGGGGCAACTGTAGACACCCCATTTTTGACCGTCCTCAAGACTTGGACGTCACCGCTTGAACACTCGGTGATTATCCATGTTTGTGTTTGTTTGGAGTTCCCGGAGTTCTCGGCTACGCGCCCTGCCTCAGGATCTCCGAACTCGACTGTTTTGTGTTTGGTTTTTCACCAAACAGTTGTGCTTTGCCTTGGAGGGGCAGGGAATGCCTTTTGAGGCATCCCTACACACCACCGGCACTAGCTAGAGGCCACCGGCTGGTTGATGTTGCCATCGGCACTATATTGTGCCGGTCGGCACTATTTTGTTCCGGTCGGCACTCTTTTTGGCAAAATGACCATTTTGCCCTGCCGATCACTTTACAGCTGTTTTTGGAGATATTTTCAGACAGCTTTGTAGCACTTCTTTCCCCTCCATACACGTGTATGGAGGGATGAGCCTTTGATTGACTTAGCTTGTAAGCTTTGTTGTCTATAAGAGAAGGCTCTCTTCTCTTGGCTCAAGGGTTAGAAAAAATTGGAGGGTTAGAAAGAAAATACAGAGAAGAAGCTCTGGTTTTTGCATTCTATAGCTATTCTATCTCTCTTTTGCTCTCTTGTTTGTACACTAGGTGTTTGTGTCTCATTATTGCACATCAACACCTAGTGTTTCACCTTCCTCTTGGAGCTGAAGTTCTAAGAGCCTATTCTTGGTGTTCTTGACTGGTTTGAGGCTTAAGGAGACATCAAGGTCACCATTGTTGAAGAAAAGCTCCAAGGGTAAGAAATTAGTCATTTTTACCCCTTTCTTGCACCTTGTTTTTACCTAGTTTAGGACTATTTTTGTGCTTGGTGATCAACACATAAAAGTTCTATTTTTTAGTCCTCTTGATAGTTTATTAAGGGTACTTTGTGCTTTGGGGAAGTTTGGCCCCTCTTAGGCCTTGAAAGGCCTCATTTTTGTGCTATTTTGTTGAGCTCCGGGATTTTGGTGTTTGGGCTCCTTCACCACTGAAATCTTGAGGGATTTCAGTGGTGTAGATGATGCCTTAAAGTCCTAAGAAGGAGAGGGCCACCCCCTCTCCTTGATGTCCTTGAAAAGGGCAAGTTTTGGTCTCTTAAGGGAGCATAGTTTTGAATGTTTGAAGAGCATGTCTTGGCTGCATTTTATGTTTATTATGCCCTAATATGACATTGATAAGTGTTGGTTTTAGTACTCCTTGCATGTTTTGGATAGATGCTTTGTAATGCCTTGTATTGCCTTAACTTGCTCTAGGTTGTTAGCCCTAGTTTGAGCATGCTTTAGGCTTAGATCCATGAAGCTTGTATGCTTATTTTGCCATGCTTTAGGTCTGTCCACGCTTATTTTGGTCGGTCATGGCTTGTATCTTGGGTCCTCTTTATGTTTGGCTTGTTAGCCTTAAGGGTACAAGTGTGTAGCATGTCTTGGTTGCTTTATTTTCAATGGTTTGGAACCATTTGGCATGTCATTTCAGTCCATTTAGCATGCTTGTTCGATTGCCTTACATGCCTCTTTGATGCTTTGGAAGCTTGTGCCTTATGCCTCATGTCTTAGCATTTGTGGATGCCTTCCTAGTTGAGCCATTTAGATGCCATCTAAGTGGTCCTTTGGGCTTAGTTTTACATGCTAAAAATCTGTTTTGGGTTGTTCAATGCATGCCATATTTGTTTTGCATAAGTGTAGTTCAATGCCTCATTGGCTTGCTTTGAAGTGTTGAACCTATGTGCGCATGTTTTGCTTGTCTTGTTTAAACATGATTTGGCATCATTTTATAGCGTGATTTCAGAGCCTAAATTGCATGGTAATTGTCCATATTTGTGCCTCTTAAATGTGTTTAAGAAGTTGCTTTATTATGCTTAAGTGTTGGTGCTTTAACATGTGCGCGTGTGTATATGTGTTTGGCCCTCATGTCTTAGCATTTGGCTACTAATTTTAGGACTATTTGGAGCTGCCTAAGTCATGTCTAAGTCCCCCCTTTTTACTTGGTTCGCATGCTTGCCTTGCATGCTTACTTGTATGTTTGCATAAGTGCCTTGCATGGTCCATATTGCATATTAGTTGACATGTCTAGGATTGCATCACATAAGCATTCATGCTTGGCCTCTTGAGATGAGCATGATAGAGGTTTGGCACCTTTTTGTGTTTATTTGGTTCGCATGCATTTGAAATTGAAGTTGCATACTTGGTTCCTTGGGCCATCATGCATGGAAATGCACGATTGGTGGTCTGAGAATCGAGGCACATCCTCCTTTGAGTCACTAACATGATAAGGAATGTGCTTGATGCATAAATTTCTTGAATTGCATTGCCATGCAAGTTTTGCCCTCTGCTGCTGTGAGTTGCAGGTTCTGCAGGCATTCAGTGCCGGCCGGCAGTGTTTAGTGCCGACCGGCAGTCAATTTGCAGCCGATGGATCAATTCAGTGCCGATGAGCTCAATTCACTGCCGGTAGAAGTTTTGAGCAGCCGGTAGTGATCTTCAGTACCTAAGGAAGTATTCCTAAGACTGTGGCAGTCTTCTGAGATGCAAAGCAGGGAAAACAGAGGCATTCCATGCATGGCAGTGCAATTCCGAGCGGAATCCGAGTGCGCGTGCATTGAGCCCTCGCCCCGAGGCGGTTTACTGTTTTCCCTTAGATTAATTAATTTGTTAATTTAATTAATTTGTAATATTTAATTAGCTTGCGTAGTTAATTATTTGTATTATTCTTTTGGTCCTTCCGAGCAAGGGCAAATCTGTAATAAGTGTGGGTGAGTGGTGCGCATGTCTTCCAACCTCCACTTCTTTCTTCCCTTTTATTTACCTGCTTTTGATGGTAGATTAGGGCATATTTAAAATTAGCATACCTTATGCTATGCATGCGTGCATCCATGCATTTGTTGACATGCACCGGGCTCGGTACATCATACAAACTGCATTGTATTTTCAATTCCAAATTGAATACGTGCATCGAATAAAGTGCATTTCACATGCCATCTTTAGGGTTAGCCGAGCCTACTCTAAATTGCATCCTTGCCTGTGTTGCATTAGCCACCTAACATGACCTAGGGACATGCATGTCTGCTAACTAGTTTCTTGTTTTGGCACGGAGTACAATGAAAGTATTTATGCTTTAGCATCCACATGAGTGTGAATGTTGCCATGACAGTATGCTTACCATGCGGCTAAGTGTTTATGTGAGATAAACTGTTTGAATGCCTGTGGGTGGAGGTTGGGTTGCTTGAGTTGGGAAAACTCATTGAAATCCGTGTTTTAGCCTACTTGCGAGTAGCAAATTCCAAAACATTTTCAAAACGAACGGATATGCAATGTTTGTTTCCAAATTAGGCGATCTAGTCTATACTTGTTTGCTGCGCGCATAACATAGTAATTCTAGGCTAATAATTGGAACAAGAGCATGTAATGTTTTCAAAATCGGATATCACGGTTAGTAGAGGCCGGTCTTCGGACCGGGCGAAAGGGGGTGCTCATAGCTGACCTTTCCCGATCGTACCCAAGCTCCCGAGCCAAGACCACTTTGGTGATGACGGACGCGTGGCCTTGGGCACCGAGTCAGGGTTTCTTAAATTTCCCATTTTAAAATATTTAGGTGGCGACTCTGTAATCTGGCAAAGCAGTCCATGTTTGGCACTACTTTTTCAAAATCTGTTTTTCTTCAAAACGATTTGCCAGAGTTGGACTCTTTGGTTCAGATTTAGAACCGTAAGAAACAAAAAGGGAGTCTGAACTGTAGCATAGAGGTCCCCCAAGGGCGCGTCTACAACGGGTAAGCTTGCCCATTGGTTACTTCTTCTCTTCGAATTTGATCTTACATATATTACACGCAAGTCGGTTAAAGAGAGAGCTGTAGCAGAATTCTTAGCAGATCACCCAGTAGAGGGAGATGAAGCGATGGAGTACTTGTTCCTAGATGAAGATATTCTGCAAATAAAGGGGAAAATATGGATGATGTACTCTGACGGAGCAGCTAATCAATACGGTTATGAGATCGGTGTATTGCTGATAGCACATGATGTTCAAAGTATCCAACAATGAAGCAGAGTATGAGGCGTGTATTACTGGTTTAGAAACTGCCATGGAACTAGGGGCAAAAAGGTCGGACGTCATCGGGGATTCGAACTTGGTTGTGTCTCAAGCTAATGAAGATTGGTGGGCAAAAGAAGAGAAAACAAAGGTTTACCATCAAGTCTTGGATATGTTGATTCCGAGGTTTGAGAAGTTAACGTTTACCCATCTACTAAGGGAGAACAACCAATTCGCTGATGCACTAGCAACTCTATCTTCTATGGTAAACATTCCATTGGGAGTCAGAATGTGTCCGATTATTATCAAACAGAAGTACAAGCCGGCCTATAAAACCATTGCCACGATTGATGAGGCTTCAGACAAGAACCCTTGGTACTATGATATTTGGAATTTCCTGGAAAAGGAGGCGTATCCGCCAGGAGCAAATGTCAAGGACAAATGGGGAATACGGTGTCTGGCTGTCCAATTTATCATCTGCGGGGGCAAGTTGTACAAAAGAGTCCATATGGGAATGCACAAGCTATGTGTTGAGGAAGATGAATCAAAGTGCCTTATGGAGGCCATTCATGGAGAAGAGTGCGGACCCCACATGAATGGTGTGATGCTCGCTCGAAAAATCCTTAGACAAGGCTACTACTGCTCAACCATGGAAAACGATTGTATTGGTTTTGTTCGACGATGTCACAAGTGCCAGATTCATGCCAATCGCATGAACATTCCGCCTTCGAAGCTTTACAACATGTCTTTACCATGGCCATTCTCTATTTTGGGGATAGACGTTATTGGTGTAGTTACACCAAATGGGTCAAACGGGCATGAATTTATTCTGGTAGCAATCAATTACTTCACAAAATGGGTGGAGGCCCAGTCTTACTTTGTATTGAAAACATCACATGTGGCTAAGTTCATCAAGAATAACATCATATGCCGGTATGGGGTGCCCAATGAGATTATCTCTCATAATGGGATGCACTTTAAGAAAGAGGTGATAGATTTGCTTGAGAAATATAACATGGCTTTCCATAAGTCATCAATCTATAGGCCGCAAACCAATGGAGCTGTCGAGGCTGCAAACAAAAATATCAAGAGAATTCTACAGAAGATGGTAGAAACCTATAGGGATTGGCCAGATAAATTGCTATTTGTGCTCTAGGGCTACAGAACCTCGATCCAAACATCTATAAGGGAAACCCCCTATTCTCTCATCTATGGGATGGAGGCTGTTTTGCCGATCGAAATTGAAGTGCCCTTGTCACGAGTTATGGCGGAGTATCAAATAGCATAGGCAGATTGGCAGCAAAGTAGGTTTGAGGAGTTAATGTTGTTTGATGAGAGAAGACTAAGAGCATTATATCATGTCCAGGGCTACCAATGCAGAATTGCCAGGGTTTTTAATAAGAAAGTAAAGTCTAGAAATCTTCAAGAAAGGGACATGGTACTGAAAGACAACTGGGCTCCCATTCATGACCCTAGGGGCAAGTTCAAACCCAATTGGACTGGTCCTTACATCATCAAGTCAATCTGGTCAAAAGGGACAATTATTCTTATGGACTTGGATGGCCTGGAATTTTTGCAACCGATCAATATGGACAAGTTGAAGAAATACTATCCCTGAAAGGCTCGCTAGGCCGAAAACCCGAAAGGGCGACCTAGGCAAAAGTTAGAGCATCAAAAAGTAAAAATAAAGAAAAACTGAGCTCCCAAGGTTGAAAACCCTAAAGGGCGACTTTGGCAAAAGTTAGAGTTCAAAAGGAGAGAGTTAATACTCGAGTGAACTTGAACCGAACTACGTAAGGACTGATTCCCATTTTTGGGATACATAGGCAACTTTATCCTAAAGCTCGACCGTAACTATCTCCAATTCAACTGTCCTATCCGTTTTCATGATCAGGTCATCTTTGCTCACTATCTATTAGGTCGGCTGTGATCTTTATTTTGGCAAGAAAAGCTGATTACAGTGCGGAGCACCAATGATATATAGCCAGGGGCAGTTATGATTTCTTTTGATTTGAGGTTGTACATCTTGAGAATCGATTCCCTGCATGTCAAGCGGTGATTGTTTCCAAAAATTGTTTTGAAGAGTTTTAATAAAAGTTGATTTTGTTCAGAATTTTCCACTTTTACAACTTGGACCATTTTTGGGATTGAAAAGAAAATTTTCAGTACTCGCAACTTTAATTTTATTGATTTCAACACAAGTACATTTTCCCTTTTTTGATTTAGATCAAAATTGCTTTTACATCTTAAAACTTGAAAAGAAAAGATCAAAGTAATAAAACCAAGGGCACAGCTAAGTCAGGTGGCTCGATGCCAAAGACGGCCCAACCTCTGCCTCCTTTTCAAGCCAAGCCAAACACTCCTTAGATAGGGTGTAACTGAAACTAATGGCAGGGGCCAGAATCTCTCTCGTCCTCCAGGTCACAAGATATTGGGGCAGGCACGATGCGTGAATAGGAAATGAAGCTGTCTATTCCACCCCCTCATCTGGTCGTATCTGATCATGCCTGAATTGGCGTCGGAATCGGAGAGGAAAATAGAATATGCAATGTGTAAGACCAATCAACTCTACACCCGACTGTTGGGACATGTTGTAGCTCATCTCAGCTAAATTAAGTCAAGGGCAATGCCAAGTTATGTTGGCTGCGGACTGGCTGCACATCCAATCACACCATAAACCCTCTGAGGGGAAATCCACTAGCCGTTGACGAAAGAAGTAAGCTTGGACCGAATACTTGTGGCAAGGAGCCACTACTTGTAGTTTATCCATAAGCTATACCTTGGGAGGGATAAAAAATAAGAGAGATTAAAGAATAGGGAGGTATACGATGAGAGGAAAATAAGAAAGAGGTTATAAGAGAAAAATAGAGAATGAGTGTTGAGTGATGTAAGAATCATATATTAGAAGGGTGGAAAATAATACCTAGAGAAGTAACAGACTCCCTGCCAACCAGGTGGTCTTTCCTCTGCAGAAAGCATCTAAATCTATCAAGGTTTCAACCAGTGCCAAACCTATGGAACTCTTACCCTCTTTCAACCGTTGAACCACTTCTATCAACTGGATGCTAACTCCGACGAAACAGGGGCCAAGGAGGAATTGCGCAAGAAGGCATAAACAGAGAGTATGTTGCCGATGGCTTCACCAAAAAAGGTCACTCCTATCTCCAATAATGGAAAATCGATGAACTAAACTGGGGATGTCTATCTCCCCATCATGTGCTAAAGACCTAGCCTTATGTAATGTTAACCCATACATCCATCCCAAAGCTTGGGCATGGCCAAAACGGGGCTGAGGTATGATCTCTTCGTTACGCCAGGACTCCATCAAAGCTTGAAATTCTTCGAGTGTCGGACACACCTCTTGGGATCTGAATTGAAACACATGTATGATTGAGTTCCAACATGGAATAGCGACAAGAAGGAATGGAAAGCAAAAAGGAGTGCAACTCAGAGAAGACAGGGCATTTAGGCCAAAACTGCGAAAATTCACCTTTGCCCAGCCATCCAAAATGGCTATCTAGTCTCAGAGCCTATTGTCGCACAATATCTCCATCTTGGGAGCAAAATATCAAAGACTTGCTATTCTACCAGAAAAATAGCATGGAAGCATGGAAGCATTATTTATAGAGGATGAGAACGGGCAGTGCATGATAGCTGGGCAGCGCTGACCGACCTCACACTTAAGCCCGACCGGGTCTAAATGATGTTTCTTAATTAGTACAGTTGTAAGAAAGGCTGACCTTTGCCTTGACGTACCACATCTTTTTTTTCAAGTCTTGTTTTTCTTATACCAAGTGTTTTTAGTATTTTCGAGTTGTTTTCATTTCGTTTCCTTGTTATCGAGTTCTATTTTACATTTCGTCTGGTCGTGGGTTATTATTTGATTCAAGGATGAATGCAAGCGCATATATTTATTGTTTTAAGTCCTATGTGAAGTTACCATGAAAGGGTTATGCCATTCATCACATGCAAATACCATTCATCACATTGTGCGAGGAGATCATTCAAAAATTTGTCTTTCATAAACTAGTGAGTCCAACCCCGATCATTGTTTTACAAAGCAATGAAACAAAAGGGTCTATCTAAAGCTACTCTTTAATTACAAAGAAAAAAAAAAGGAAAAAAAAAAAAAGAAACAAAATCGACGTCCTCATCAATAACCCCATCCTCATCCTCTTTCTCCTCGGTTGCGGAGGACGTGCATCACTATCGTTGTTGGGGCTACTGGACTGCAAATCAACCGCCTCTCCCTCCTTCTCGAGGGCTGTAAACTCGTCAAAAGACTCCTCAGAAGGTAAGCGCTGCCACGCTTAGCCTTTTCCTTGATCGGCCTCACTCTTCATCGACCCGCCTCTGTCTACTAGCTAGAGGAGGTCTCAAGGCATCTTGGGCGCCGCTCAAGTTGAAAAGTGTACGGGTATCAGTATGGACTAATAGGAGTATAAATAGTTTGGCAACAACAGTGAACTACAAACAGAGTGTACCTCAATCCCATGAGTGACTAAGGCAGTCTGCTTCCTCCGTACCATAAGGAGCAATCGGTCGATCGTCCGGAAGAGGTCATCAGCATATGCTCGAGATATCTGCAAAATGAATAGAATTTGAGAAAGGTGACAAAAGTAATAGAGGACAGTGAACGAAAATGGTAGAAAACAAAACAAGATAAAGTGCATTATGGACTATCATAAAGAAATGTGTACCTGCTTGATTCTAGGAGCGAACACTAGGCAGCGGTCCCTCTTCTCGATGCGCTTAAGCGAGATTTGCTCGATCACTCTATTTGGACGCATGTACATGATCCCAGTGGGAATCACAGGAAACTTAGGAATAGGAGCAACGGCAGGGGCACCTCTAGCAGGCGACCAGCCATAGCGGCATCAGCAGCAACCTCTGGCACAGCACGAACCACGCCCGGGGTAAGAGGCGCCATCACCTAAGAATGTAAGAAGGTAGTGAAGTTGTTGGGCTAGTAATGATGATCACCATCCTCTCCGAACATTAGGAGGTCGATCTAAGGATCGTCCTACAGCTCATCAACTACCCTCATGACTAGAATAGGAGGATGTGGAATGTCGAGGTTAGCGACGCCCAGCATCTAGCGGATGAACCTCTCCTCCAGGTAGAAAGCCCACCCGAAGGGGCCCTCGAACAAAATCTGTATGGTAGAGGCATGCCATGCAGCGACATAGGTCATCCTCAACACCTAGGGAATGCCCGCCCAGGGATGCTAATCAACCTATAGAAGTAGACGCAAGAATTAGTGCAGTGTGAGAAATCAGTATAGTATGGAAATGGCAGTGCAGTATAGAAGCAACAGTAGAAGAATGACCGTGTAGTATGGGAAACAGTGCATTGTGTTTACAATATGTAAAAGTTAAAGGTTAATATTTTGTTACCTGATCCGCAATGATCGTGTCAAAGAAGCAGCGAAAGTAAGGGAAATCTCGGTCTATGCGGCGGCGGCGCTCAAATCGGGAGTTGTAGTACCAGGAGCGGGGTACTGACAACTCAATCGGCCTCACCGGGACCGGTGCCAGAGAGGTGAAGTATGTGTAAACCCAGAGCTACAAAAAGAAAAAGATGGATGAAGTAAATGAGTAGAAAATGTATTATTGAACAGAATGCACAAAAAAGATAAGTGTGAGGCATACCTCCCAAACCCTCCAGTAGCCGCCGAGTGAATCCGCCTTGCAATGGGAGACGACACTCATGTAGCAATATAAGGTGGCCAGGTCGGTGCCACCCCAATCATACTTTATCACCTGGGAGAGGTGCACTAGTGCCCCCAGAAGGTATAACCCCACGGTATTTTCCATGTTCGAAAACAAGGTAGTACTGATGAGATACATGAGGAAGCTGCGGGTGTACTCGGGGACCTCATCTATAGTAGTGGGTTGGGACTCCGAGAAATGATCATAAAACTAGTTGTACCTCATCATCCCATGACTAGGGATGTCTGGGATCGCCCAAGAAGTGGACGTTGTGCGGTTCTCCATTGCGTCATGTCAGGATCACATGGGATCGAGCCGCTAACTATAACTCACAGGCCGATGAGCATCGAAAAATCGTACGGGGTCAGAGTCAGCTCTCCGATCGATAAGAAGTGGAATGAATCTGTGGTGTCCCACCATCTCTCGACCAGGGCCCCGTAAAGCAACGACTCAACTCTCATCTGTATGAGCCCTGAGCTGAAGGGCTTGAAGCCGGTTGTATTAACTAGTGCGTAGACCTCTAACGGCAGTCTCTCAAACCAACGCCGGGGGCCAGATATGGATCTGTAGTCGCCTATCCTCCTGGCTATCACCTGCAAATAGGAAATATATGGCATTTAACTAGTGGTCTACTTATGAGATTCAACAATGCATCAAAACAAAGGAAAGTTGCTTACAGTGGAGGCATTGGCGGACAAGTGCTCCGTGGGCCCTCACAGTAAGATGTCCTCGTCTATCCTTGGGATGAGGCCCTTGAATCTCAAAATACCACTAGGGGTGGAGCATGTGTGCGTGGTTAGTAGGTGGCTGCATCAAATGGCCTATCAACGAGGGAAGGCAATGCGGGGGTGTCCTTGGCCTCCATATCTGTGCCTAAGGTGGCCCCAATACCAATGGCGGTGTCAGGGATGGGAACTTCATCACTAGCCATGGAGAAAAGTGGAGGAAATGAAGAGAAAACAAGAAAATTGTAGGGGGCTAAACCCTAGGAGAGAGAAAATAAGAGGGAAAAGTGAAAACATGAGAGTGAGTACAAAAAAAACAAAGAAAACTCGTGAGAAACCCAGCAAAAACAATGAGAAACCCAAAAACTTGATCGAATCAAAATCCAATCGGTTCAAAATATAGAGGAGGGAAAGGGTTTTGAAGAAAAAATGGCGAAGGTTGTTGGGTATTGCAAGGAAAAGAGGAAATCTAGAGAGCGAGGAAAGCTAGAGAGAGAGAGAGAGAGAGAGGAAGGAGTTTCGGATGAGAGGGTGTGAGGAAATAGGGTTTGAGTTTTTTATAAACAAACAAATCACGTGGAATGCCCGAAACTGCCCCTACCGCTATTGAGGCTCGGCCGTGCTTCATTGAGGCCCAGCCAGCTCTCAATGTCAACTCAGTTCAGTTTTGTTTTTTTTTTTTCCTCTCTCTCTTCCTTTTTTATTATTTATTTCTTGTATTTTGGAGTTTCATGAAAACCAAAAAAAGAAAGAAAGAAGAAAACGAAGAAAAAAAGAGAGCTGAAAGAGAAAAGAAAAAGGAAAAAGAGAAATAAAAGAGCATGAAAAAAAAAAAAAGAGGAAAAATATGAAAAGAGTGGAAAAGAAAAGAAAGAATTTTTGTTCATTCAGATTTATTGTATGAATGCACGATTTGATTCATAATTTGTTTGTTTAAACTCATTTGTTTTAACTCATAATTTAAGTCATAATTTGATCTGTTTAAATTTGTTTAAATTGTCCTATTAGTTTATAAATTGTTTTGCCTAAATTGTCTGTTCTGTTATATCGTAAACAAGCAATATTGTATCTACGGTTCATTCAGAGGAGTTCCAGATAAATCATTCGTGCCACAGTAAAACCATCATCCATCTCACAACCACATTGAAATGCGGTGGGTTGTGTTCATTGTTTCAACACATTGGCGAATTGGCTTTCTCTTTACTACACCGTGTAGCTCGGCTTTTTCACGCCCCCTGTTGGAAGTTTGAAATAGAAGCCCTACAGTTCAGACTCTCACAGTTCTAAATCTAATCTCACAAATGCAATGTGAAATTGATAAACATCAAAGAGTCCAAATTCGGCAAATCTTTTGGAAAATCGATTTTGAACAAAAAATGCCAAAATTGGACTGCTTTGCCAAATACAAAGTTGCTACCTAAATATTTTATTTTGGAAAAATTTAAGAAACTTATGACTCGTGCCAAAGGCGACGTGTCCATCATCACCAAGATTGTCTTGGCTCGGAAACTTGGGTACGAGAGGGGAAGGTCATAAATTGAGCACCCCCAACTCGCCTGATCGAAGATCGGCCTCTACAAATCATGATATGATTTTTATCAACATTATATACTCTTGTTCCGGTTATTAGGCTAGCATTACTATGTGATGTGCGCATACAAGTATAGACTAGTTTGCTGAAATCGGAACAACTCAATTTCATGTTTGTTTTATGAAAAGGGTTTGATTTTGCCACCTCAAGTGGGCTTAAAGTTTGGGAATTTGCCACTTAACAAAGTGGGCTTAAAGAAACATACATTTATTGAATTATTCAAATTCAAGCAACAAGCCTTTATTCACAGGCATTCAAGCAGTTCAACAAGTAAGCATTTAGCCTCATGGAAAACATGCTAGTCATGGCAATCACTCATAATCATGCAAGTATGCTAAAGTACTAAAACTCACCTAGTACTCCAAGCTAAGAAGATATGAGTTAGAAAAATATGCATGATTCCTAACTATGCCAAATGCCTAATGCAACACATGCAATATGCAATCAATAGGCTCAGCTACTAATATGGTATATGGATCGATTTAAATAGCATGCGGTCTAAGCGCGTATTCAAAAAAAGTTATTGAAACGACAATGCAGTTAGAATGATGTGCTGAGCCTCGGTGCATGTAACACAAATGAAATGGATGTAAGCATAAGGTATGGTAATTGAAATGTGATGCTCGTAAACTAACTATCAAAAGCTGTTAAGTAAAAGGGAGAAAGACGTGGAGTTGGAAGACATACACATTATTACAACACGCTCTCACAAAGGAAAGTCCAAATGAATAAACTAGCTAACCGAGCTAAGTTAAGCTAATTAAGCTAATTATTACAATACAAATGAAATTAGCTAACTACTTAACTAATTGTTACAACACTTGATTTAATCAACTAGCTATAACTAATTAATTAAAATAAGTACAACACTTGAATAATAATAAATAAATAAAACGACTAGCAATCGGTAATTAATTACAACAAAATTTATTCACAACTATGACAATAGTACTAATGAAACAATTAATTGCATTTGATAAGAGCATAATGGAAGATGGATGATGGTTCCAAGCACAGTGCCTGAAAGCTACTCTGTCTGACAAGGTCGTCTTTGTTTCACCTTCAGCCACTGCCTCTATTTCTGTAAAATTGCACTGCTGGCCACACACCAAGGGCCAGCCGTGCATTACTGACAGCCGACCGAGTCTATGGATGACCGGCCGTGCATCAATTTGATGCAAAGCTCTGTTTTTGTGTTCTGAGGTGAAATCAGTGCAAATAGAGCATTCTCAAGCTTTGTTTGTCATTCCTTCCTTCTTTGTCATGGGAAATCCTCGAGAGTAGGTTGAAATTGATTCCAAAGCCATCAATAAGCAATATGATTGGTTGATGGTCTCGGATTCAATTTTGGACAAAAGTTAATAAAATGTAAAGAGTAGGACCACCCATCCCTCTTGTCATAGTATGAACTAAAAAATGAAGGTTGCAACATTTCAAGAATCATCAAAATGCCATGAATTGGCATGTGACGACTCTTGACACAAGTAACTTGGCATAACGTCCGGTCAAGTTGAAGCAATTTAAGCCACTTTCTTTATGTGTGTTGATCCAAGTTTCAAACTAATTTTTATTAGGCCTTGTCATTCTTTAGTCCATTTGTCCATGGTGATGTTAAAGTCCTCTAAACAAGAAGTAACATCAAATAAGAGGTTCTTCTTACATGAGAGAAAGACCACACCGTTGGCAATGAATCTTCGTAAAGATTAAGCCATTAAGTGGGAACCTTTCTTACATGTTTCGAACAACCTCAATCGGTTGAAATCATTCTCAAGTATGAAAGAGATGAATGATGGATTGATTATTAAAATTAGACTCTCAAACATGGAAATGAGTAAAAGAAAGCTATATAACAAGCAACAAGTTACATATGCTAACTTATGAGATCACAAATGTACTAAACGAGGCATGAACCAATTAAAAAGGCTTGGACAGCCTCAAAACAGCCCTTAATACATGGAAAACATAGGTAGAACATGCATGAAAAGAGCTTGAAAAGCTAAACAATAAAGAAGAGAATTAAGGCTAGTAAGCAAGAATAAGGAGGGGTGGCTAACCCCTTAACTTTTGAAGCTTCAAAACATGATTTTTAGCCTTTCTAAAACTCTAAAAATTAGTGTAAATATCAAAGGAAAAGAGTGGAAAATGGAAGGTTTGTGTTATAAGTAATGGTATAGAAAGAGCAACCTCTCTCTACCTTTTTGGTAGCTCTTCAAACCCAACCCCAAACACTTCAAATAAGCTCAAAACAATTCAAAATAGTAAGAACTATGAAGCAAGTGATAGAAATGAAAGTAAGAGAAAAGATAACAAGCCTATACCTTTTATGGAGTAAGCTTATTGTTGATGATCCAAACTTAGTTTCAATTCACCCTCAAGCTTGAATTATGCTTCTCTAAGATCAACCAAGGTTCTAGAGTGGTAAGACAAGGTTGTGTATGGAGTATATAGATGGTATAAACAACCTAGGTTAGCTCAAAGGTGACTTGCAATGGAAGAAGGAGGAGGCAAAAGCTCTCAAGTGTATATATGGTTTCAAGATTTTTGTTCAACCCTTAAAACAATCCCAGAGCTTTGTTTTTATAGAATTCAAGCTCAAAAGGTGGTAAATATCTTCAAAAATGGACACTGCCAGCCTCCCACCCAGAACAGTGTTTATCGCCATCGAGGGCTGGCCGGCCATCCATAGCCACGGTCGGCCATCACTGATGCACGGCCGGGCCTTGATGGCCTCCCTTGTTTTTTTGGTTCAAACTCAGCTTAGGGTGGGAAGAGGTCCAAAAATGAAACTCAAAGGTTTAAACAAGGTAAATGTTGAAGATTTGAGGTTATTTCAAGGGCTTGATTAAATCTGAATCGCTGTGATTTCACAATTCAACTTTCACCATCGAGTGCATCAAATAAAGCATCTAAGTGTAGATGCGCCCTTGGGCTTCATGCTATAGTTCAGACTCAAATGTCACAGTTTTGAATCTAATCCCGCAAAGTGCAATGCGAGACCGATAAATCACCAAAGTGTCCAAATCTGGAAAATCGTTTTGGAAAACTGATTTTTAAGAAAAAAGTGCCAAACATGGACTGCTTTGTCAGATACAGAGTCGCCACCTAAATATTTTATTTTTGGAGAATTTAGGAAACCCTGACTCATGTCTACGGCCATGTGTCCGTCATCACCAAAGTTGCCTCAGCTCGGGAACTTGGGTACGAGAGGGGAAGGTCATCTATGAGCACCCCCGCTCGCCCGATCAAAGATCGGCCTGTACTAAGCATGATATCTTTTTTTTTGAAAACACATGCGTTCTTATTTTAGTTATTAGCTAGAATTACTATGTGATGTGCACAACACACAAGTATAGACTAGATCGCCTAATTTGGAACAAAGCATCGCATATCCGTTTGTTTGGAAACGGTTTGAAATTTGCTACTCGCAAGTAGGCTAAAACACGGATTTCAATGAATCATTCCAATTCAAGTAATCCAACCTTCACCCACAGGCATTCAGGCAGTTATATCATGTAAGCAATTAGCCTTATGGCAAACATGCTATCATGTTAACACTCACACACATGCAAGATGCTAAAGCATAAACACTTACAGTGTACTCCGAGCCAAAACAAGAACTAGTTAGTAATCAATGCATGATCCTAGTCCATATCAAAATGGCTAATGCAACACAGGCAAAATGCAACTAGAAATAGGCTCGGCTAGTCTAAAATGGTATGTGAGATACAATACTTGATACATATATTTAACTTGGAATTGAAGTGCAATGCAGTTAGTATGATGCGCTGAGCCTGGTGCATGCAATACACATGGATGGATGCAAACATGCATAGCATAAGGTATGCTAAATGAAGTATGCCCTAAAACTAACCATCCTAAGCGATTAAGTAAAAGGGAGAAAGAAAAGGGGGTTGGAAGACATGGATCACACACACGAACGCTTATTACATAATTGCGCCCTCTCGACGGAGGGACCGAAAGAATAATACAAATTAACTAATTAACTAACTAACAAGCTAATTAATTAATTAATTACACAACCAAATCAAAATAAATAACTATTCTAGGTTATTAAAACACTAAAATGACCTTGAGACGAGGGATGAATGCATGCTCGAATGGCTTCGCTCGGAAATCCATTGCCATGCTTCATGTTGCCTCTGTTTGCACTGCTCTGTACCTCTGAAAATTGTGCCAACTTCTATGACACTTCTGAACCACCTTCTGGACATTTTGTGAGGCCATTGGCCAAAGTAAACTGGTCATCGACCAAAAATAGGGCTCTCGGCCAAACGTTTGTTGCCGATCGGCACTGAACATGGTCGATCGACCATCTCTTCCTGTGAAAAGCTCTTGTTACTGCAGCAGAGGATGAACAGAGAATGCCATTACATTTGCAAGAAAATGTCTGCACAACTACACCCCTTATCATGTTTAAGACTCAAAGGTGTGTAGTCCTCGACCCTCGGACCAGCAATCACGCATTTCAATGCATGATGGCCAAATGAGCCAAGTGTGTAATTCAATATCAAATGAAATGCACAAAACGCAAAAGGGGCCCCAACCTCTATCATGCTTGATCAAGAGGCAAGGGATGCACACATAATGCAATGCGAACATGCAAGCATGATGCGAACAACTCAAGCATGCAACAAGTACGCGACAAGATCATGCAATGCATCTAATATGCAATAGACATACAACCTAAACATGTATGGCATGCAACAACATGCAAAATGAAGCAAGCATGCAACAACATGCAAAGATGGACTTAAACTAAAGTGGACAGCTCTTAAACATGCCCAAATCAGTGGCCAAAATGCTAAGAAATAATGGACAAAAGCACATACAAGCATGCATCCCAATTGGCCTATCACCTAGGCATAAAAGGGCAACTTTCAAGAACACTTAAAAGGAGACAAATATGGACATATGACAAACATTGTAAGCTCTGAAATCATGTTAGGAAAGGTGCCAAACCAACCAAACAAAGCAAGCAAGTCATGCAAAAGGGCTTAAAGCTTGAAACTAGCCAAGGGACTCAAACCAAGGCTATGCAAAATCTAAAGCAAATGGAAAGTATAATCCAAAACAGTCTTAGATCATGTCAAAATGAGCCTAAAACATGCAAGGACCAAAGCCAAAATAAGCTAGAACGAAGGGCCAAAAGCATGAGGCATGTAAGGCTACAAAAGAGGTGTTACACTACACCTATCAAAACCAAACATGGCATGACTTAAGCAATAAAAAACAGAGTTATGGCATGGTAAAACAAGACCAAAAACCTAGTTAGATGGCATCCCAAAGACCTAAACATGATGGCATACACAATGACCCATTCATGAGGCATAAAACATCAACTTTTTAAAGCATTAAAGGAGTGACAAGTGCAAGTGTTTGAGCATGAAACATGGACTGAAATTGTATAATAAATGATGCCAAATCATTGACATGGTCCAAGTAAAGCATGCTAGTGACTTGGACACTTAAGGCTAACAAGCTAGAATGCCATATGGCTATACAAAGCATGGCATATATGGTCAAAACAACTCAAATTAGAGCTTAAGAATGGTACAACAAGGCTAAAAGCTTCATGGAGTTGAGTCAAAATCATGCTAGAAACATGGCTTAAAGCATGATGCGTGTTAAGGCAAATGAAAGGATTGCAAGGCAAGTATATGGTGCGTGCAAGAAACCGTTAAACCAACCTTAGATAGAGGTAAAACATGGCAAAATAACACCAAACACTTGATGAAATGGAGCTAAAACAAGCTAAGCAAACATGCTACCAATATAAGCCATTTATACTAGCATACAAGACAACAAGGAGAGGGGATGACCCAAAACCACCTTCCCACCACTGAAAATCCTCTGGATTTCAATGGTAGGAAGGTCATGCAAAGCCAAGAAAAAGGGCCAAAAGGGATGGCCTAAAACAAGGCCTAACAAGGCCTAAGAGAGGGGAAACAACCCCAAACCAAAAAGTGATCTTAAACACAGATCTAAACCATCAAAAATTAAAACTTATTGTAGTTTAGAGTTAAGCTTAAAACAATAAGCAAGAAGGTCTAAAAGCTTAAGCAAGAAAGGAGTATTAAAAGCAAGAATGCTCACCCTTAAAGAACACTTTCAAGAACAAGGCTCTATCAACTTTTCCAAGCTTAAACCACTCCAAGAACTCTAAAACTAACTCTCTTGGATCTCAACAATCAAAGGATAGTGTATTGCTAGGTATTTGTGTGCAATAGTAAGACAATACTACACTTTAGAGCACAAAAACACACACAAAGATATAAAGAGAAGGAAATATAGAGATAGATATATACATCTTCTCTAACCCTATTTTTCAAAACCTCTGAGAAGGGAGAAGGAGCTCCCTTCTTATAGAAATCCAAATCCAAGGCTTCTAGGAGAAGCTAAGCCAAGGGGCAAATCCCTCCAGTATGGAGGGGGTGAATTGTGCATGCCAGCTGTGACAGCTGGCATAAAATATCTGTATAAAGCAGATGAATAGGGTTCGGCCAGAAAACATAGCCGATCGACCAACATAAGTGCCGGTCGACCAAATAATGTGTCGATCAGCCAACACTTTTGGCCGATGGAAAGAAAACAAGGCCGATGGCTTCAAGCCTTGGCCGATGGGTTTAGGGGATGGAAAACAAGCCACCCTCTTCCCTCAGAAGCAAAAACACAAGTGCCTGGTCCATAACCAAGCACAAAATAGACAAGTTGAGAGATCCTAAGGCAAGGCACGTAGCCAAGAGCTCCGAGAACTCAAAACGAACACAGGCATGGATGATCATCGAGTGTTGAAACGATGACGTCCAAGTCTTCAGGATAGTCAAAAATGGGGTGTCTACACTAAGTCTTACGGGCAATCAAAAATGGGATGTCTACACACTGCTTTGATTGTTCTATTTTACTTATCTGATTTGTTTGTTCTTTAATCAATCCAACCTTTCCTCCTATCATGTGTGACATGCTAGGATTGTACTTTTGGTTAAAAATATCGAGTGCACCCAGTGTTCACACCACCTTTCCTCCTCTCGTGTGTGACGCGTTAGGATTGTATCTTCGGTTAAAAACATCGGGTGCGCCCGGTTTTCACACCACCTTTCCTTCTCTTGCATGTGAGACGTTAGGATTGAACCCTCGGTTAAAAACATTGGGTCCGCCTGGTATTCACACCACCTTTCCTCCTCTTGTGTGTGACGCATCAGGATTGTACCTTCGGTTAAAAACATAGGGTACGCTTGGTGTTCACACCACCTTTCCTTCTCTCACGTATGACACGTTAGGATTGTACCTTCGGTGAAAAACGTAGGGTATGCCCAGTGCTCACACCACCTTTTCTCCTTTCACGTATGACGCTTTAGGATTGTACCCTCGGTTAAAAACATCAGGTGCGCCTAGTGTTCACACAACCTTTCCTCTTTTCGCGTGTGACACGTTAGGATTGTACCCTCGGTTAAAAACATCAAGTGCACCCAGTGTTTACACCAGCCTTCCTCCTCTCGCATGTGATGCATTAGGATTGTACCCTCAGTTAAAAACATTAGGTGCCCCCAGTGTTCACACCACCTTTCCTCCTCTCGTGTGTGACACGTTAGGATTGTACCTCGATTAAAAACATTAGGTGCCTCTATTTGTTCACACCACCCTTCCTCCTTTCGCATGCATCGTGTCAGGATCTTGGTTGAGACCTCGGGTGCGCTCGATGGTTACGTTGCCTTTCCCCCTTTTTACTCGAGGCTTGGTTAGGTCTGCATTTTCTTACATCCTTTCTACGTGAGACATAGGTTGGTTTGTGCTTTCTTTGTGTTCTTCACACTCGGCTTGCCTGTTTATTCACATCTTTCTGTGTGAAACACGACGAGGTTATTCACTTCGTTTCGTGTGACACATGGCAAGGTTTATTTTGCTTTGATTTGCATTGTCATTCAAACATTGCATTCTCATCTAGATTGTGGCGTTGTTTCATTGCTTCATTTACACTATGTTTCATTGCATTGCTTCATTGCATGATCATAAGTTAATTGCTGCATTTTGTTTCATTTTGCTCTCGAGTTCAATCTTTGCATTTATGTCTTGATTTCTTGCCCGAGCCTTGCGGCCTTGTCAAATGAGTCATCTCTGGGCTTTGACATTCACTCACATCACTTTATGACTTCGAGCTCTGTCAGTCAAAAGGGGACAACTGTGGACACCCCATTTTTGATCGCCCGCAAGGCTCGAGCACTTTGTCCGATACACTCAATGATGAAAGTGGTATTGTGGGTTCGAAGTCTCAACGAGGCTTCCATGTTTAAGCTCCGAAACAAAACCAAACCTCCCATATTCCCACTGATTATACCCAAGAAATTCTTTGTTACACATTGTGCCACCCTATGCTGAAAGTTGAAACAGAAAAACAAGGGAATGCATTAAGGCCCGGCTGTGGCTATTAAGGGCCAGCTAGGCCTTGGTAGCGAGAAACACTGTTTTGGGCGGAAGGTTGCCAGCTGTCCATTCTTGAAGATATTTATGATATTTCTAGCTCAAATTCTATAAAAATGGCCATATACCTCTATTTTGAGAGTTGAAGAATTTCAAGAAAGCCTCTATACCACCTTGAGAGCTCCCTCTTCTCATTCTTCTTGTGTAAACAACACTTTGAGTTAGCCTACCACCTTGAATCTATATCCATACATCATGTACACCTTCACCCCTTAACTTAGGAACCTTGGTTGAGCCTTGAACATCATAATTCAAGCTTGACAGTGTTTTGAAACTTAGTTTGAATCACAAGCAAAAGCTAGCTTCTTTGAGAGGCATAAGCTTGCTATCTTCCCTCTTGCTTTCATTTCTTTCATTTTATATATAGTTTTTGTTGTTTCGTGTTGCTTTGATTTTATTCTAAGTGTTTAAGTTTGGGTTTGGAGAGCTACCAAAAAAGATAGAGAGAGTTTACACTCTTTCTACACCTTTACCTATAGCTCAAACCCTTGCTTTTACACTCTTTTTCTTTGTTCTCTACACTGATTTTCAGAGTTAAAAAATGGCTAAAAATCATGCTTTGAGGTTTCAAAAGTGGAGGGGTAAGCCACCCCTCCTTATTCTTGCTTACTATCGTTGTTTTCTTTCTTTGTTGGTTAGCTTTTTTAGTCACTTTTCATGCACTTTTAGCCACTATTTTCCATTTGTTTAGGGTTGTTTTTGGGCTGTTCTAAGTTGTTTAAATAGTTCATGCTTTGACTAGTTTAGTTGTTGTCTCATAAGTTTGCCTCCATAGCTTGTTGTCCATTGTTCTTAGCTCTTCTTCAATTTATTTCCATGTTTGAGAACCTCTTTTTAGTAATCAACTTGCCATTCATCTCTTTCATTTGAGAGTTGTTTCAATCGGTTGACGGTTATTCAAAACATGAACTAGCGATTTACGCTTAATTGCTTAATCTCTACGAATGTTCATTGCTAACGGTGTAGTCTATTTTTCATGTTGAGAATCACCTCCCATTTGACATATTTCTCACTTAGTGGACGTAATCCTTAGTAGACGTAGCAATCATCTTGGACTTAATGGATATAGGATGGTAAAGGCTAATGAATTTGGTTTAAAATGAACCAACCCACATAAAGAAAATGAGTTATATTACTTGGAGTTCGGCTGAACGTTATACCAAATCCGTTGTGTCAAGGGTCGTCTAACATCAATTCATGATGTTTTTGATGAACTTTGCAGCGTATCTATCTCCCTCTTTGAGTTCACTCTATTAAATAAAAATCACTTCATGATTAGTAGAGATCGATCCTTGATTAGGCGAGTGGGATGCTCAAGTCATGACCTTCCCCTCTCGTACCTAAGTTCTCGAGCCGAGACACTTTGGTGATGACGGACTAATGGCCTTTGGCACAAGTCTCGGGTTTCCTAAATTTTCAAAAAATATTTAGGTGGCGACTTTGAAATCTGGCAAAGCAGTCTATTTTTAGCATTTGATTCAAAATATCAATTTTCCAAAAAGAATTGCCAAATTTGGACTTTTTGTGTTTTCACTATTTCACATTGCACTTGTTAAATTAGATTCAGAACCACAGGTGGAGTCCGAACTGCAAAGCTTATTCATCTTTCGAAAGGAGCCCGAAAAGTCAAGCTAAACTACCATAGAAGATAGAGTTGCTAAAGCATCAGTGAACCTGTTGTTTTCTCTCAGTAGAAGTGTGAATGTCAGTTTTTCAAACATAGGAATCAAAATATCCAAGGTCTGATGGTAAACCATCATCTTCTCTTCTTTGACTTTCCAGTCTCCATTTGCTTGAGAAACAACTAAGTTCGAGTCCCTGATGACAACCAACCTTATTGCCCCTAGTTCCACGGCGGCTTCTAAACCAGCAATACACGCTTCATATTCTACTTCATTATTAGACAACTTGAACCGGAGTTTGAAGGTTAAAGGTATATGGGAGTCGTCGGGTACTATCAGCAACACACCTATCTCATAACCATACTGATTGGACGCTCTGTCAAAGTATATTGTCCAAGTTTCCTCTTCGACTAGCAGAATGGCTTTATCTGGGAATAACTATTCCACTGCATCGTCTCCTTCTACCGGGTGGTCTACCAGGAACTCCGCTACAACTCTTCCCTTGACCGATTTGCGGGTGATATATTTGAGATCAAATTTGAAGAGAAGGAGCTACCAATGGGCCAGCCTACCCGTAAGCGCTAGTTTTTCAAAGAGCTATTTGGTGGGATCTAATCTCAAAACCAGGATTATAGAGTGAGCTAAGAAGTAGTGTCTCAACTTCTTAGTAGCCCATACCAAGGCTAGGCAAGCTTTCTCCCACGGAGTATAGCGGGTCTCATAATCTAGCATTTTCTTACTTAACTAGTAGATGGCTTTCTCTACCCTATTTTTAGATTCCTGAGCGAGCATGCATCCCATGGTAGTGTTTGTTACTGACAAGTACAGAATCAGTGGTTTCCCCAACTCTAGCGGCGAGAACACAAGCAGATTCTGGAGGTAGTGCTTAACCTGCTCAAAGGCAAACTGATAGCAATCATCCCATCGAAATTTCTTCCATTTCTTCAGGAGACCAAATAGTGGTTCACAAGTCAAGGTTAATTTGGAAATAAACTGTTTTATGAATTGCACTTTACCCAGAAAGCTTCTCACCTCCTTTTCAGTCCTCGGTGGTGGCATTTCTAAGATGGCCTTGATTTTGGAAGGATCTACTTCAATGCCCCTCTATGTGATAAAAAAGCCCAGCATTTTTCCTACTGTTATGCCGAAGGTGCATTTCTGCGAGTTTAACCTCAATCCGTATTCCCTAATCCGTTGAAAGAATTTCTTCAAGGTGGTGTAGTGGCCTTCTCGTTCTTTGGACTTTACAATCATGTCATCCATGTACACCTTAACCTCTTTGTGGATCGTATCATGCAGAATAGTGGTTGCAGTCCTCTAATAGGTAGCTCCAGTATTTTTCAAACCGAACGACATAACTCGGTAGCAGTAGGTACCCCACGGCATAGTGAATGCGGTTTTCTCTTTGTCATCGGGCGCCATCAGAATCTAGTTGTACTCGAAAAACCCATCCATAAATGATAGCAATGCATGGCCCGCAGTGAAGTCCACTAACTCATCAATATGGGACAGGGGAAGGTCATCCTTCGGATTGGCTCTGTTCAAGTCCCGAAAGTCTACACACAGCTAGATTCTACCATCCTCCTTCAACACTGGGACGATGTTGGCCAACCAAGTTGGGCACTCAGATACTAACAAAAAACCTACCTCGATCGGCTTTGTGACCGCTTCCTTAATTTTCAGCGCCCAATCCGAACAGATTCTACGTAGCTTCTGCTTGTCTGGTCAGGCCTCGTGGTCAAGAGGGATCTAATGTTGTACAATCTCAAGATCGATTCCAGGCATATCTCCGTAGGACCACGTGAAAATATCTTTGAAATCTTTTAACAAAGCGATTAAATGCTCGCGCTCCTCTGAAGACAACGTGGACTCAATTTGGACCAGGCGTGAATCCTTCTCAGTACCCACATTAATAACAATAATTTCATCAGCACAAGGCTTAGCAAACCACTCCTCCTCTCGATTAATCAAATTTTTCAAAGCCAAGGGAATTTCATCCCTTTCGTTTTTGTTAAAATTCTTAAAATCTTGGTCAATACAATAAACCAACGGCAAAAAAAAGTACACAGAATCTACAGAGTTCTCATTTCAAAGGTCTAGATCCTCAGTCACAGATTCAAAAGAAAAGCTGAATGAAGACCCAGACAGGACTTTGGTATCCAAGTTACCACCCACAGAAATACCAGACTCAGACTCAAAAGAACTTGAATTTGATCTCGACCCCACAAACTCAGTGGAATCAGATTTTAGCTCATTACCCGATCCTCAGTCACAGACTCAAAAGAAAAGCTGAATGAAGACCCAGACAGGATTTTGGTATCCAAGTTACCACCCACAGAAATACCAGACTCAGACTCAAAAGAACTTGAATTTGATCTCGACCCCACAAACTCAGTGGAATCAGATTTTAGCTCATCACCCGATTCTGAACTGGACATATTGCTTTCCTCTGGCTACCAGATAAGCGATGTTGCCTCTGATACATCCAAAATGCTGCTGGTTGGGTTCACAACCAATTCTTGCCCAATCATGGAGACAGTAAGGTTATCTCCTAAGTTCTCTAGGTCGGCCATAGGATCTATCAGGAGACAAGCCAGTGTTGCCCCTACTTCATGTTTGCTGCTTTCTGAGTCATCTTCCATGCTCTATTTAGGTCCAATGTTTGGTTTAGCCCTTTCCTCATCATCACTATCCTGCAGCTGCAAATCAAAGAAAATCTCAAACCCAGGGACACGCTGCTTCAAGAAATTCACCAAAGGCTCAGGAAAGCCGCAAAAACGGAAGTCTTCTCCCTCTCGAACGAAGCGGCCATTCAATGTTTCCTGGATTGGCCTGTGGATGAGTTCATATTGTTTCCCGGCTTGCTTGGCTTTGCCTCTGCCTTTCATCACTTTTCCCTTCTTGATCCAGTCCTCTTTGGTAGGCACGTAGCCCTGACCAAAGGCATGTGGGTTGTGCAACACATCTATAAGTGTTGTAACATTTTTTCGACTACTCATTCCGAGTCCCATTCCTGGAACGTGCTGCAGTTTGTTCATGAAATAAATAGACTGGGCACTGAAATACATGCCTTCGTCGGCGGCCAGAATGGTCTACACTACCTAGGCTTTAGCCAGAGTGAATCCATGAGGAATACATCCTCCTCGCCATGGTTGATCTCTAGTACTAGTGTAGTTACCTTTGGCAGGGGATGGATGGATGAATTCCTGAAAACAATGGCCACTCTTGCCCCACGAGGGAATTTTAACATCTGATGAAGAGTGAAAGATACAGCTTTCACATGATGTAACCAAGGCCTCCCCAACAGCAAATTGAAGGTAGCCGGCATGTCCAAGACATGAAACTTGACCTCTTGCTCAGCTGGGCCCACCTAGATTTTGACTTGCACTGTGCCCATGACCTCTTTACTCGTATTACCATATGCCCGAATTACTTGGGCTGTGGGAACAAAGTCTGCTGGTTTAAGGCCAATTGCATAGGCAGTGCAAGAAAGACAGACATTGATGGCCGAACTAGTATCTACCAACACCACCGACACCCATTTCTCCTTGCACTCCATAGATATGTACAACAGTTTGTTGTGAGCTGAGCCTTTCGGCGATAGTTCTTTGTTAGACAAGGTCAGAGTCGGCTTGGCACCACTTGGAAAAACTAATCTTACGAGCTGCTCGGGTGTGGTGTCAATGGACAATTTAGTCTTGTCCATTGTTGATAACACTGCCTGTTGGTGTACTCGGGAGGCCATGAAAAGACCCCAGATGGAGATGTCAGCTTGGATTTTCTTGAGTTGTTTCAATACTACCTCTTCTTCCAACTATTTCTCTTTCTGTTTCTCGGCCTCTCTATCTTTTCCAGATGCTTCCGTTTGATCAAGGTGCGGCGGCTTAAAATACCGCCCACTTCTTGTCAGATGGTCTATTTCTTCAGCATACCACGTGTTGTCCGGAAGGCACTTGCCCCAGTCTTCATTGGTGTGGACCAGATGTAGATCACCATCGTCCCACTATTCACCCTCAACATCCGAGCGATTAAATGCCGTCTGCTCGCCAGATCACCTTTACATCACAGCATCCCCAGGTGTCGAGCCATTCTGACTTCTGGTTGTGTTCAATCATTTCTCGTTTAAACTGCTTCAGTGTAACTTCTTGTTCCGTATCTGCAGTGCTCACAGCACCTACTTCCTGGATTGAATTTTCCAAACCAATGCTCTCCAGCAACTTTCATTTCTCATTGGCCCTTCTGGCCACTACATCAATCTCTACTTCATTTCTTTCTAGTTTCATTCCAGCTTTGTCACACCCCAAAACCCGCCCCTAAAAGTTTCGGGCATGACCTATTCAAAACAACTTGAAACCTGATATACATAACATATGGGGCCTGAACGGAAGCACGAAATATGAAAATAATTAAACAAATAAACTCCATTGAGCTACTTCTACATGCCAGGATCTCATTCATCACATGCATTATAGTGGATAAATAAAATTCCAAACTATAACCCGGAGCTTACGCATACATATTTACATTCCCTGCCCTATAACTGGGCATATACAAAAGTAAATATGGAAATTATATACATCAACCTTAAATGGACACTCATAAGCAAACCAACATTTTAACTGCTTAACAAAAACAATGGCTGGTATAGTGCCTGGACATTTGGGGGTTGACAAAGAAAGCGACGTCTTGGCTAGAACTGACCACTTGTTTGGCGACCTCTGAAGCAGACATAATGAGAGTGAGCAGACTCGATGAATAGTAATACATGAATAAAACGATGCTTAACTTGAAACATAATACATATCAACGCATATAAAAATACAGAGTTCACATAGTTAGTCTGATTCTGTGCTAAGTACATGACGGCCTCAGGCCCAATCCTGCAACATAAACATAATGGTTACATGCCCTTATTTCTACAACATAAGCGTCATAAACACAATGACTATAAGCCTTTAATCCTATAATATAAATATCATAGACATAATGGCTATAAGCCCTTGTGCTACCTCGTAATGATCTTAGGCTCTATCTTGAAACATCTTAGCCTGGACATCTTAAAACATATAGCGTGAACATCTTAAACATAACAACTTGAAAATCTTGAAGATATTAGCTTGAACATCTTAAACATATCAACTTAAACATCTTGCACATCTTGAACATTTTAGCTTGAATAACTTAAAACATATAACTTGAACATCTTATACATATCAACTTGAACATAACATTTTGGCTTAAAGCCCTTGAAAGTTGGCACAAAGCCCTTGGAAATTGGCATAAAGCCCTTCCATACTTGAAAGTTGGCATCAAGCCCTTGAAAATGGCATAAAGCCCTTGTAATGGCATGAAGCCCTTGAAAATGGCATAAAGCCCTTGTAATGGCATAAAGCCCTTGTAATGGCATGAAGCCCTTGAAAATGGCATAAAGCCCTTGTAATGGCATAAAGCCCTTGTAACTTGTAATGGCATAAAGCCCTTGAAAATGGCATAAAGCCCTTGTAATGGTATAAAGCCCTTGTAAATGGCATAAAGCCCTTGAAATGGCATAAAGCCCTTGTAACTTGTAATGGCATAAAGCCCTTGAAAATGGCATAAAGCCCTTGTAAATGTTATTTAACCTTGAAACATATTTAAACTTGTGACATATACTTGAAGCATACCTGAAACATTCTTGAACTTGTAACATGCTTGAACATACCTGAAACATACTTGAAACATACGTGAAACATATTTGAAACATACTTGAAATATACATGAACGTGTAACATACATGAACTTGTAACATACATGAACTTATGACATACTTGAACTTGTTCTTGAGCTTGTAACATTCTTGACTTATAACATACATAACTTGTAAGAGACTTAAACGTGAATCATACGTAACCTTTTAACATACTTAAACTTGTTTATGCTTGAACTTGCCACTCATAGTGAACTTGTAACATACTTGTATTTGAAACGTACATGGACTTGTAACATACGTAAACTTATAAATTTGTAACATACATGACTTATCTACTTGGACTTATAACATTTATCTTCCTCGATACATTTACTTAAACATATAACATTTATTTTCTTTGTATCATTTACATACATGTATCATTTATCTTTTTTGAATCATCCACATACATATAACATTTACCTTCTTTGAATCATTTACATACATAAGTAACGGAAATGTAGAATCTTGATTCATGAAGTAGACTAATTTCAGAAGCCTACAAAGTTCCATCGTATCGTCATTCTTTTCATCATCTCATTCATTTATAATTGCCATATTACTAGCATAGATGTTTAATTAACACATAATAACAGAATGCTATTCATTATCTGTAGTAGAGAGTACTACTCACAGGCTACAATGGAACGCTTGCCTCCCGAAGTCGCCCCGCACACCATCATAACTTACAAATTAACTTCCTTTTCTTCTTAAATCATTAAGAAATGCTTTCCGAGCCATTACATTCATGAATTTATAATCATCTTAAAATCATCAAAAAATTATTCTTAAAATACCAGAGGACTGAGCATTCAAAACTGAACAAACAATAATTTTGCCTGAAAATGGGTTCCCCCCGAGCGCCACTTTGGTACGCCGAGCGACCGCACTAAATACAAAAAAAATCTTTGGGAGGTCGTTTTTCCGCTCGGCGGGACTTGTATTTCGGCAGACGAGCAAATTCGATAAAACTGGATTCCAATTTGGGTCCCAACTTTAAATCCAAACCTCCAATCTTACTCTTGCAAAACAACTTAATTCAAAACAAATCTACATGTAATACACACTCTTTTAACATTTCCATCATCAATTCCATACCTAAAACAACCATAACCTTCCAAAATCCCCATTGTTCAAACCCTTAATTCCCAAAATCCATAATTTCTTCTATACACTTCAAATAAATGAAATTTGCACAATTAAACAATGGAAACAACTCAAATCTGCCTATGGATGTAAATATTAAAGAGTATACAAACCCTTACCTCAAAATCAAACAAAAGATGAGCTTGCAAAGAAGCCTCCACAAATCCAAGTTCTAATCGGGTAAAAACGTTGATCCGCCCTTATTCTTCATCCTTGATGCCAAAAACCATGGTGGATCATAGTCAAAACAAAGGAATTCAAGGGTTTGGGACTAGGGTTTCGGACTTAGGCAAAGAGGAAGGAAGAGGAAAGAAAAAGAATGCAAGAAATGATCCAAAATCTCGATTTTAACGCTGCTGCCCCGAAAACCCCGCTCGAGCGGACCTATTCCCGCTCGAGCGTACCTGCTCACAGCACAGATTCCAAAACTTCCAACATGCGTAACTCTCCCATCCGAACTCCGTTTTAGGTCATTCTTGTGTCCAAATTGAAGCCCCGGAAATAAGCTTTCCAATGGTTCTAACCTCACGCCCAAATTCAAAGTGTGGGAAAAGAAAAGGGTAAAAGAGTGACGGCTGATCGTAACATAACTATCCAAATTAAACTCTTTGGTCCAATTATACTTTACCATCATATTATCATCTCAATCAATACCCCAAAATAATGTGAGAACATTCTCAATTCCAATAGATATGGGTGAATTAAAACACATTAACCCCTAATTAAATAAGGATGACTTTTGGGGTCATTACAAGCTTTTTCTTCCTCATCTGGCTCATCACTCATCCATCTAGAGTAGTCAGTTGATCCGTTCAAGTCGAACTAGCTGATCTATACATCCCCTGATCCTGCTCGTCAAAGAACTGTAGGTTGTCCAAATCCTCCTTGAGTTCTGCTAGATCATCTAACCCCTGGCTCGGGCCATCTTCCCTGACCACATTGATGTCTACTGAGGCTGGCAACACCAATTCAGGCTTGATTTGACCAGTTGGCAAAATGTAGTAGCTCGGATCATACACCTTGTCAAGTAAGTCCTCAGAACACTCCTGCAACGAACTAGTACCTTCATCCAAGGTCTACTCCCCTTCCACTGTAAGCTAACATAGGCTTGGATTGAAGGTTGGACGTGTCCATCATGTACAGATCTGCGCTTTTCGGAATGAACAACGTCGGCTTTGGTAGATGGGAGGGAGTAATATATACACTAGGGTTATACGGGGTGGCCAGTGTATGGATCTGGTTGAGATTTCAAGGTGGGGGGACTTGGCTACGGGTTGGGAGTGGATTTGTGATTATGTTTGGCTTTTGGGATGGAGCGATCACCTTGTTGTCAATAAGATCCAGAATCTCATGACGTAATCAAAAGCACTGGTCAGTGTCATGACCATTCTGTTGGTGAAATGCACAGTATTTTGTGGGGTTATGTTTGGATTGAAGAGGATAAGGCAATGGGCGGGGTTCTAAAGGTTTGAGGTGCCCTTTCTTGACTAGCACCTTCATGGCTTAAGAGAGAGTCATGTACAGTTGGTTAAAGGTCCTCTGGGATCGGTTAGGTTTGGGCAGTGTTTGTGAGCTTGTGTTGGCAAAGGGGTTAGTAGTCTTGGTTGTGGTGACAACGCTTACATCTGACAGCCTCGCAGCTGTGCTACCACTAGCAGCATTATAACTGTGGACAAGCAGCCTTTTTACCAGCTCCTTTTCATCTGTAATAAGCCCTTGCTCCATGGCATCTTCAATTTGCACTCCCATCTCATGGAGTTCTATAAATCTAAACAGAAGTAGGACGATCATCTTTTGGAGCAACTTGCCATGTAGATTCCGTACAACCATCCTAATCTTATCCTTCTCAGATGACCTTTTGGTCATCATTGAGGCTTTAGCTCTCCACCTTATCATAAATTTGAAGAAGCCTTCCTTTGGCTCTTGGCGTGTTGCCTCAAGATCACAAGTTGTGACCTCGATTTGGGTATTGTACGAGTATTGTGCAACAAAGGCCTCATCCATCTTTTCCCAATTCTGTTTGACCAAATCTTTCAACTTAACATACCAAGTAGCCGCTATACCAGACATAGTACGGCCAAAGAGAGACAACTTTTGTAGTCTAGGAAGGCCCATCGGCCGCATGATGTTTGAAAACAGCCAAAAGGTGAACCATAGGATCTCCAAAACCATCAAAATGGTTAATGTGCAGCATTTTAAACCGATCCGGTAATGTCACTGTAGAATCAGTGTACCCGTCCTCTATATTTGGGATGGAGTTAACCCCTTGTGCTCCCTTGAATATCTTCTCCAGTTTATTGACCTTGAGTACAGCTGGGTCAACCTCGAACTCAAATGGAGCCTCAGTCTGATAAACCGGGGCTTTAGAGGCTTGTGTCGGGATTGGCTCTGCTGGATTGCCTTGATTTTCTTGGACATTGGCAGTATGAGCAATGGCTTCGGGTGCTGGGATACCCGTGGGAGGTGCATGGGATGCAGAGGCTATAGCCGGCTATGGTTGATGTTGTTGTAGTCGGGTTATAACCTCGGCCTGAGGAGCTGTGACCTCGGCCTGGCGGGTATGTAGCTCGACTTTTCTTGCCCACTTTCGAAAGATGAATAAGCCCTACAGTATCAGAGTCCTGCAGTTTTGAATCTAATCTCACAAGTGCAATGTGAAATAGATAAACGCTAAAGAGTCCAAATCCGGCAAATCTTTTTGGAAAATCGATTTTGAATCAAATTGTCAAAAATGGACTGTTTTGCCAAATACAGAGTTGCCACCTAAATGTTTTCAAAAAATTTAGGAATCCCACGACTCATGCCAAAGGTTATGTGTCCGTCGTCACCAAGATTGTCTCGGCTCGGAAACATAGGTACGAGAGGGGAAGGTCAAGAATTGAGCACCCCCGCTCGCTCGATCAAAGATAGGCCTCTACTAATCATGATATGACTTTTATCTATATTATATGCTCTTGTTCCTATTTATTAGGTTAACATTACTATGTGATGCGTACACATACAAGTATAGACTAATTTGCAAGAATTGGAATGCTTAATTGATGTTTGTTTTGAAAATTGTATCGAATATGTACCACTTGAAAAAGTGATCGCATATAAACATTACTCAAATTATTCCAATTCAAGCAACTAGCCTTCATCCACAGGCATTCAAACAGTTTATCATTTAAGCAATTAGCCTCATGGTAAGCATGCTAAACATGACACAATCACATGCATGCAATATGCTAAAGCGAGTATAGACTTACCTGGTACTGCAAGTCAAAAAGATGAAAGAGTTAGAATAATGCATAATCCTAACTATGCAATATGACTAATGCAACACATGTGATATGCAATTACTAGGCTCGGATACTAATATGGCATATGAATCAATTTGATAGCATGTTGTCTGACCATGTATTCCAAAGAAGCATTTAAACAAACAATGCAAGTTAGAATGATGAACCAAGCCTCGGTACATGCAATAAAAGTGGATGCAAACATGGAGAATGCTAAACAAAACATGATGCTTTAAACTAACCATCATAAGCTAGTAAATAAAAGGGAGAAATACGCGGGGTTGGAAGACATACACATTATTACAACATTGCGCTCTCACAAAGGAGAGTCCGAATGAACCAACTAGCTAACTAATTAAAGCTAAGCTAATTAAGTAATTATTACAAACCAAAATGAATAAATTAGCTAACTAATTACATGAATACAACACGAAAAGGGGGCTATGCTAGCTATTCTAATTATTCTGCCTCGGGAAATGAGGAATGCTCATGCATGCACGAACTTTCCACCCGAAAAAGCCATTGTTTCCGCTGCCAAATGCCTCTGTTGCACAGTAGAACACTTACACTGATTTCCACCTTAGAACCAACTTTATTCTTCTTCAAAAGTACACTGCTAGAGTTTGCACTGGTGGCCAGCAGATGGCCTATCTTCCACTGATGATGGCCTACCGACCAATGATGACTGGATCGTCCTGTTGCAACAGAGAGCAAACAGAGCAGGGACATGGTATTCTCAAGGGTTTGTTTGCACAATTTACCCATCCATATCATTTGAACAGCTCAAAGAAGTAGTAAGTTTGATTCACAAACCACCAATGGATGCAAATTTATTGCATTATGGCTTATGAACCAAGTGTCGAAGTTCAATAAATGCAACAAAATAAGACTCTCAAAACCATCTCCCTATCATTAATGATCAAGAGAAGTAGTTGACAATGAATCTTGAACCGTTTTCATCACTAATGAGTATGAAACGACTCAAGACTCAAGGGTTCAATTAACGTCCGATTGAATTATTATCTTGTACCTTTTTATTCACCAATTTTATTACGCTATTTCAATTACCTCTCAATTCTTTAATCAATTAAGTCCACAAAGTGAATTTTAAGTCCTCTAATGGAAAGAGGGCTCAAACCAAGTGTTTCTTTGGGCACGAAAAAGACATGATACCGTTGGTAATGAACCCCCAAGGGGATTAAACCATTAAGCATTACACCTCAATCTCATGTTTAAACAAACAAATAATTTGAAACCACTTTCAAAGCAAAGAAAAAGCCAAGAAAGGAGGGAGATTGAAGAGGCGATTAAAGGTGAGAACAAGTAAGAAAAGCACTAAATAAATGAAATCAACTCAAATAAAGTGGTGGCTAAAGCCTAAACCGCCAAGCCTATGAGAACAATTACACTACAAGCATGCAATATAATGCTCAAATGCAATGAGCACTTAAAAATAGTCCTAAAACAGTGCTAAATAAGCCCTAAAATATGTTGGAATTAAGACCAAAAATGGCTAGAATAAAAAGTTAAAACATGGATCATGCTAGGCTAGTAAGCAAAAGACAAGGTGGGAAGGCTAACCCTTCCAATTTTCAAGTTCAAACCATGATTTTAGCCACTGAAATAACTCTAAAAATTAGTGTTTAAAAGATCAAAAAAGATAGTGTAAAGATGGGAAACACAAGTGTAAAGGTCTTGAGAACAAGGTGTGAAGAAGGGTGAACCACCCCTCAACCTTTATTGGCCTTAAAACCCAAGTTTCAGCCAAAAAATACAGAGTTTATACAACCCAAAAATAGTGAGAAAATAGTAAGAAAAATAGTAAATAAAGCAAGAAGAGAGGTAAAGCTTTATACCTCTTGAAGAGAAGAACCAATTCTAGGAAACAAATTAAGACAAACACACCTTCAAGAGCTCAAACAAGGCTCAAAGGTACCTCATCTAAAAGATGGAGAGGTTTGGTTTAGAGTGTATAGGCAAAAGCTAGCCAAAAGCTAAGAAATTTCAAGAGAGAGAGAAAATTAGAGAGAGAGAGAGAGAATTTTTTCTCTAAAAATTCCAACCTTAAAAATGGAAGGGAAGGCCTCCTATGTATAGAAAACCAAGCAACACCCACAGAAATATCTATACATACAAGTGTAGGAAGGTGCATGCATCTGTGCCAACAGCTGGCATAGTTGGCAGAAAAATATCTATAAAACACATTGGTGGCCGGCAGGCCACTAATGGTGGCCGACAATCAGAAGCAATGGCCGGCAGCCAATAGCAGTGGTCGGCTGTAGATGTCCCTGAACGTCTCGGGAAAAACTCCCGTTTTGTTCATTTGAGCTTACTACAGTTCGGACTCAAATGTCACGATTCTTAATTTGATCTCACAAAGTGCAATGCAAGAGTGATAAATCACCAAAGAGTCCAAATCCGGCAAATCATTTCGGAAAACTGATTTTTAAGAAAGAAGTGCCAAACATGGACTGTTTTGCCAGATACAGAGTCGCCACCTAAATATTTTATTTTTGGGGAAATTTAGGAAACCCTGACTCGCTGGCTAAGACCACGTGTCCGTCATCACCAAAGTTGCCTCGGCTCGAGAACTTGGGTACGATTGGGGAAGGTCAGCTATGAGCACCCCCGTTCGCTCGATCAAAGATCAGCCACTACTAAACATGATATCTCATTTTTGAAAACACATGCGTTCTTATTCCGATTAATTAGGTAGAATTACTATGTGATGCGCACAACACACAAGTATAGACTAGATTGCCTAATTTGGAACAAAGCATTACATATCCGTTTGTTTGGAAGGCGGTTTGAAGTTTGCTACTCGCAAGTAGGCTAAATCACGGATTTCAATGAATTATCCCAACTCAGGCAATCCAACCTTCACCCACAGGCATTCAGGCAGTTATATCACATAAGCAATTAGCCTCATGGCAAGCATGATGTCATGTTAACACTTACACATGTGCAAGATGCTGAAGTATAAACACTCATAGTGTACTCCGAGCCAAAACAGGAAACTAGTTAGAAATCATGCATGATCCTAGTTCATGTTAAGATGGCTAATGCAACACATGCAAAATGCAACTAGAATAGGCTCAGCTAATCTAAGAATGGCATGTGAAATGCGACAACTTGATACACGTATTCAAGTTAGAATTGAAATACTATGCAATTAGTATGATGCGACGAGCCCGTTGCGTGCAGTATGAATGAATGTATGCAAACATGCTGACATAAGTACGCTAATTGAAAAATGACCTAAAACTAACCATCTAAAAGCAGGTAAGTAAAAGGGAGAAAGACGTGGGGTTGGAAGACATTCACACACGCACGCACACTTATTACAAAATTCGCCCTCTCGGCGGAGGGTCCGAATAAAAGATACAAACCGAATAATTAATCAACTACCCCAGCTAACTAAATATTACTAAACCTTTAATTAATTAACAAATTAATTACAAAAAAATCTAAGTATGAAATTAAAGAGGCCGCCGCAGCTCCGCCTCAAAATGATTGGATGATGCATACTCGATTCGCCTTGCTTGGAAGCCCGTTGCCATGCCACATGTTGCCGCTGTTTGCACTATTTTATGTCTCTGAAAACTGCACAAGTCCCAAGGCTATTTCTGAACCACTCCTTGAGCACTGCGGGATGTCACCGGCCAAGAGATAAGACCATCGGCCATTGGGAAATGATTATCAACCACTTGTGAGGCTCTCGGCCAACAATGCATAGCCGGCCGGCACTAAAGATGGCCGAACGGCCATATCTTCCTGCAGAATCCTGTTTTGCTGCAGCAAAGGACAGACAGTGCATGGCAAGGCATTTACAAGACAATGTGTGCATATCCACTCTCCCTATCTTGTTATGAACTCAAGGGAGTATGGCTCTCGACCCTCAGGCCCCCAATCGTGCATTTTAATGCATGATGGCCAAAGGTGCCAAGTGTGCAAATTAATGTGGAATGAATGCAACAAAACATATGAATGCCTAGAACTCTATCATGCTTGGATCAAGAGCATCAGCGACTAAGGATTAAGGGACGTTTCGTCACTCCAAGTACGAACGTCCTTCGTTCCTCATGTTTGGTTTGACACCCCAAACCAAACAAAATGCAATGCATGTATGCCAAATACAATACAGAACATGCAACTAATCTAATGCGGCATAAGCATGCCAAATGCAATATGACTCAAACATACACACGAGGTTAAGGTAGCAAACATGCCAAATGTAATGCAACCTAAGTTAACATATGAAAAAATACAAACTAACAAACATGCAAGACGCAACCTAGATATACAAACATGTATGGCATGCAAAGGTGGACAAGCATGCAACATTGAACAACATGATGAATGGACTTAAGCTAAAGATAGACTGACCTCAGTCATGTCCAAAATCAGTGGCCAAATGATGAAGTGATAGAATGGAATGCACAATGAGCATGCGCATGCAATGGTCCAAGAGTTTAGGCATAAGGTCACAACACGCAAACATGAGCGAGGGGTGACAATCATGGTAGTATGGTGACACCATAAGCCCTGAAATTATGGTAAGAGTGATGCCGTATCAAACACATAACACAAGCAAGGCATGCTAATGGACTTCAAGTTCAAAGCTAGCCAAGATATTTGAACCAAGGCCATATCAACCAAGCCCCAAAGCACCAAGGTAACCCAAAATAGTCCCAAGGCAGGCCAAAACAAGGCCAGAACATGCATGGAATGTGGTCAAATCAGGCTAGGAAGGTGAGCACAAAACAAGGCGCATACAAGGCCAAAAGGGGGAATTGCACTACACACATTACAACCAAACATGGCATGACTTAATCAAGGAAAATCAGAGCTATAATATGCTAAAACAAACCCCAAAACCCAATGAGATGGCATCCCAAAGACTTAATCATGAAGACATGCACAATGACCCAAACATGGAGCATAAGACACCAACTCTTCAAAGCATTGAAAGGATGGCAAACGCAAGATACAAGCATGAAACATGGATTGAAATAACATGACAAGTGATACCAAATCATTGAAACGGCCCAAGTAAAGCATGCTAATGACTCACACACCTAAAGCTAACAAAGCTAAAATGCATGGTGGCTATACAAAACATGGCAAGCATGACCAAGACAACCCTAATCAAAGCTTAAGCATGGTGAAACAAAGCTAAAAACTTCGCAAAGCTAAGTTAAAACATGCAAGCATGACAGTCGAAGTGCAAGATGCATGTTATGCAAACATGCAAGATTACTCTACAAGTATGTGAAGCATGCAAGAGGCCATCAAACCAACATGGAATAGAGTTAAGGCAGGTCCTAAAAACCACCAAAAAGTGCTGAAATAGAACCAAGACATGCTAAGTAAACATGCTACTCTTATAAGCCAACAACACAAGCAAATGAGACACAAAGGGAGGGGGGTGTCCCTCCCCTATACAAGACCTCAAAACCACTTCTCCACCACTAAAAATCCTCTGGATTTCAGTGGTGAGAAGGTCAAAACAAAAGGGTTCCAAATCCCAAAGAGGAAGGCACAAAAAGAGGCCAAAACAAGGCCTAAGAGGGGGTAGACAACCCCCAACCCAAAAATAACCTTAAACAAACATATTTAGCATACAAAAATAGAACTTTTTGTAGTTTAGTGTCAAGCTTAAAACAATATAGAAGTATGTGTAAAAGCTTAAGCCAAAATGGGATATCAAAGGCAAGTTGACTCACCATTGAAGAACACTTCAACAACACCAAGTCCAGCACCCTTCTTGGATCAAAACCAACTCAAAAACTCTGAAATCAACCTTCTAGTGCCTCAGTAACCAAGGATAGTGTAGTGCTAGGTGTTTGTGTGCAATAGTAAGAACAAAACACACTTTTGAGCTCACACACACACAAAAATCTAGAAAGAGGGAGATATAGAGAGAGATATATCTAACTTCTATATCAGTTGGCTGAACCTCTAGAAAGGGAGAGGAGGCCCTCCTTTTATAGAAATCCAATCTTGCAAAGCTTCCAAGAGAAGCTAAACATGGCTCAAATCCCTCCATACACGTGCATGGAGGGCAAAGTCTGTGCTCACCAGCTGGCACGGCTGGCATGCACAATGCCTGAAAAAGGCAAAGAAAAGGCCTCAGCAAGAAAAAGTAGCCGATCGACCAAAACAAAGGCCGGCCGACCAAACATAGTGCCGATCGGCCAGCACCCTTGGCCGATGGCAAGAAAAAGGGGCTTCAGGCCTCAGGCCTTGGCCGGTGGATTGAGAAAATGGCCTACAAGCCACACTCTTCCCTCAGAAGCAAAAACACAGGTGTTTGGTCCACAACCAAGCACAAAATAGACAAGTTGAGAGATCTTGAGGTAAGGTGTGCGGCCGAGACCTCCGGGAACTCAAAACGAACATGAACATGGATGATTATCGAGTGTTCAAATGATGACGTCCAAGTCTTGAGGACGGTCAAAAATGGGGTGTCTACAGTTGCCCCTCTTTGATAGAACTCGAAAGTCATAACAATGATGGGAGTGAATGTCAAAGCTCGGAGACGACCCATTTTTGACAAGGCCGAAGACTTAGACAAAGCATACAAGCTAGCAAAGGTATGTGCCCGAAGGCAGGGGCAAAATGTAGAGACAATGCACAGAGCCGGGTCATAACCTATGATCATGCGAAGAAAGCTGTAACGAAGCATATCATGTAACAGTTTTAAGCAAGCATATACAAATCTAACTACATTTCATGTAGAAAGGATGTAAGAAAATTATACAATTTTCGCTATGTCTAACGCGGAGAATACAATATCGTCTAGTTCGTCTGGTCGCGCCAGCCTCAAATGAACTGTACATACAATATCGTGCCTGAAAAAAAAGAAACTTAACAGGTACAACATTGTTAGAAACATACATATCAATATAAGTGAAAAGTGCGTGACAACGCAAGTGAGGGGGTGCATGACAATGCGGGTGGAAGGGGTGTATAACAATACAAGAAGGGCATGCGTGACAACGCAAGCCGAGGGGGTGTATGACAATGCAATTTGAAACATAAACACATGTGAGTAAAGCAATACGCGACAACGCATGCAATGTGGGAAGCAAGGAAAGCCTAAACACATGTAAGTAAAGCATACGAGACAACGTATAGCAATGTGTAAAACAAGAAAAGCATGAACACATGTAAGTAAAGCATACGCAACAACGCATACAATGTGTGTAACAATGCGAGAATGTGCATAAACACATGTAAGTAAAGCATACTCGATAACGCATGCAATGTGTGTAATAATGCGAGAAGGTGCATAAACACATGTAAGTAAAGCATACGCGATAACACATACAATTTGTGTAACAATGCAAAAAGGGTGCATAAACACATGTAAGTAAAGCATACGCGACAACGAATACAATGTGTGTAACAATGCAAAAAAAAAAAAAAAAGGTGCATAAACACATGTAAGTAAAGCATACGTGACAACGCATACAATGTGTGTAACAATGCAAAAAAAAAAAAAAACAAAACAAAACAAAAGGTGCATAAACACATGTAAGTAAAGCATAGGCGACAATGCATACAATGTGTATAACAATGCAAAAACAAAAAGGTGCATAAACACATGTAAGTATAGCAATGCAAACAAAAGGTGCATAAACACATGTAAGTAAAGCATACGCGACAACGCATACAATCTATGTAACAATGCGAGAAGGTGCATAAACACATGTAAGTAAAGCACACATGACAACGCATACAATGTGTGTAACAATGAGAAAAAAAAAGGTGCATAAACACATGTAAGTAAAGCATACGCGACAACGCATACAATATGTGTAACAATGCGAGAAGGTGCATAAACACATGTAAGAAAAGCACACGCGACAACGCATACAATGTGTGTAACAATGCGAGAAGGTGCATAAACACATGTAAGTAAAGCACACGCGACAACGCATACAATGTGTGTAACAATGCGAGAAGGTGCATATTCAACGGAAGCATGGTAAAGGCATGTTATTTGTGATGTTGAGATGCAGCTTCAAAACAAGACAAGGCATTGGTCAATGCAAGACGCGTAATGAGTGTGCTTATTACAGGCAAAACGAAGCAACATAATACAACATAATTAAAGCGATTTCTGGAACTCGCAAGATACAAAAGGATACGAGAAAGGATACTCCTTGCACGCACCGAGCATCGCACACTGAAGACACGGCTCGAGGTCAACACGAAGGCCGGTTGAGGTTCAAAAGTGCACTTTCCTGCACTGTCTTGAGTAATGAAGGTGCCAAACCACATAATTGACCCCAAACAAGGATGTGGGAGATGCATCAACCACAAGGGGGGGCCACCGGCATTGATCCAGACATTCTGATGTTCTTTCTTTTCTTTGCACTGTTCATACATTTTGTTGCTTTTCTCCCCCTTTTTGCTTTACTTTTCTTTTTACTGGTAATTTGAGCATATTGTACTGCTCAGGAAAGTTTTACTTTCTCAAAACTATGTACTCTTTGCAAAAGACATAATGGAAATGAAACAGCTATTTTGTTCAAAAAGTGTTACATTTGTACATTTTATGCATCACATCGCATCGCATCGCATTACATAACAATGTAAGTGAGATTTGAACTTTTGTTTGAAAATTAAGCATTTGCATCATAATAATCAGGTAGTGAACTGAATAAGGCCAAAAACAACTCGATAATCAAAACAAAGAACTCGATAGGCTAACCAACTGTAAATACAACTCAATAAGCAAAGCAAAGACTTAAAGAATGTAAAATACAACTTGATAAGCATATGTACAACAACTCAATAAACAAATTGCAGTAACAGGCGCGACTTCGCAAAAATCATCACCAAAAGGCATTGGAAGTGGAACCAGTCACCAGTTCTCAGCATGCTTAACATTTATTCAGCTTAGAGAACAAAATGAGAGGCCATCGGCCACAGGGAGATATCACTGGCCACAATAAATGGCCATCGGCCAACATTTTAGTCGATCGGTCAAAACAGATGGTCGATCGGCGCTATTTTTGGTCGACCGGCCAAAAATGGCAACGACCTTCAGAATTTTGACACATGTTTTCCACTCAACACCTTATCTTCTACAAAAGCCCCAACTTCGTAGTTTTCTTCATTTCAACACTGATTTGCACCAAATGGAAGAGTTTCTTACCCAAAATCTCACAACTTGGATTGCCAACTTGGATGGCTCAGAAAAGCTGAATTTCTGGGGCTTCGGCATAAATGCACTATTCACTTTGGGTTGCACCCCGTTACGTTTTTCGTTCCTCTATGCCGCGGCAAGGTTTTGGAATCCGGTGACACACGTCTTTAGCTTTGGCGGCCAAGAGATGTGTCCCACCTTCGAGGACTTCCAAGCTTTAATGGAATCCGAGCGCAACGAAGAAATCTTGCCTCAATTCCGGTTTGGCCATGTACAAGCGCTAGGAAGGATGTGCAGCCTTACTTTGCATGACGCTCGGTCATTGATTTATGATGGAGAGCTGGACATTCCAAGTTTGGTTTGTCGGTTTTCTGATGCCAGTGATCGCGGTGACCATCATTGGCAAGGTCATCGGCGACATGCCCTTTGTTTATACATGCTATCTCATTTCTTACTCGCCCCAGGCTCCGGCGGGTTTAGCGCTCGTCTGATTGACGTTGCCAAGGGCTTGAAAAAGGGCAAAAGCTACATCGCCATGACATTGGCCGACACATTGATGGGCTTGGACGCTTTTCATCATCATGAGACGGCTAGGTTTGCGGGGAGTCCACTACTATTGCAGGTATTGTTTCCCACCCTGTCTCATATATATATCACTCGCATCACTCGGCCCTCAGGCTCGATTTTTCTCTCAAAACCCTTTTGCTCACTTTTTCTCTCAACGTACACCTCTTTATTCTTTATTCTCTCATTTTTCATCCCTCTCCAGGTGTGGCTGATGGGCAAGTTGAGAGTTGTGGACTCGTGTCCAGCATATTAAGCTCGCAGCTATTTCTCCCAACGACGTCTAGTCGATGCCTTGGATGAGGGATGGTGGTACAGCTGGATGTGCAATTTGTCCGCGGATCGCATTGCTTGGCGCTGCCCTTGGCTCAATTTACCGGTAATGAGTTACAGCATGACCCGTTAGCCTGGGGTCCAGTTGATTGGCCTGACACACTGTGTGTTTTACTTTCTGTTCCGGTTTCGGCGCTAGTTCGGACATGATTAGACTTGCCCAGAGGAGGGGATTGAGTACCCTGCTAGATTTTCGATCCGAGGCGCGCAGCTAGCTCGGTATGTCACGGCATGGAGGACGAGAGAACTTCTGGCCCCCGCTCCTACCTTCAGCTACATCCTCTCTGATGAGTGCCTAGATTGGCTTAATGAAGAGGTGCAGATCGGGCCCAGCTTGGCATTGGAGGCTTCGACCAGCTCTGGGAGAGGGCGCAGGAACACCTGACTATGCCCTGGATTTATTTGCTTTAATCAAAACTTTCAAGTTTTCTTTAGGAATGTAATGAAAAGCAACTTCAATTTTGTATTCAAGAGTAGGAGAACTCTGTATTGAAATCAATGAAATTGAAGGTTGTCGTACTGAAAATTTTTCGTTCGGTCCAAAAATGGTCTAAGTTGTAAAATGATTAATTTGAACAAAATCAACTTTTATTAAAACTTTTTAAAACCATTTTCGATATGGATCAAAACTGGACACGCCTGAAAGTTGTCACTGAGATGCACAACCCTGGATCCTAGCAACTGGAAAGTTGCCCCTAGTCTGAGTAGCACTGCACTGAAGATCACGACCGAGCTCTTGAATGCTGAATAGACAAAGATGACCAAGGCAATCATAGGGACAAAGTTGATCGGGGAAGTGTTTATGGCTGGACTTCAAAATGAAGTTTCCAACGTATCCCAACGATGGGAATCAAGCCTTACGTAGTTCAGCTTGGGTTCACTCGTGTATTAACTCTCTCCTTTTGTGCTCTAACTTTTGCCAAGGCCGCCCCTTTGTGGGTTTTCAACCTTGCGAGCTCAGTTTTTATAATTTCAAATTTTTTTTGCTCTAACTTTTGCCTAGGTCACCCTTTCGGGTTTTCGGCCTAGCGAGCCTCTCAGGGAAAATATTTGTTCAACTTGTCCATGTTGATTGGTTGGGAGAACTCTAGGCTATCTAGGTCCATCAGAACGACAGCTCCACCCGACCAAATAGTCTTGATGATGTAAGGACTAGTTCAATTAGGTCTGAACTTGCCCCTAGGGTCGTGGATGGGAGCTCGGTTGTCCTTGAGCACCAAATCTCCTTTTTTCAAATTCCTAGACTTAACTTTTTTGTTGAAAGCCCTGGCAATTTGTCGTTGATAACCCTGAACATGGTACAGTGCTTTCAGCCTTCTCTCATCAAAAAGCATGAGTTCCTCGAACTTGTACTGCTGCCAATCTACCTCAGCTATCTGACACTCAACCAGTACTCGCAATGACGGAACCTCAATTTCGATAGGTAGAACGACTTTCATACCATAGACCAAGGAATATGGAGTCGCCCCAGTAGAAGTTCGAATTGAAGTCCAGTAGCCCCACAGAGCAAACGGCAGCTTATCAGGCCAGTCCCGATAGGTTTCCACCATCTTCTGCAGAATACGCTTGATGTTCTTGTTGGAGGCCTCAACTGCTCCGTTGGTTTGCGGCCGATATGTAGATGACTTATGAAAAGCCACGTTGTATTTCTCCAACAAGTCGATCACTCCCTTCTTGAAGTGGGAACCATTATCTGAAATGATCTCGTTCGGGACCCCATAGCGGCAGATGATGTCCTGATGAACTTTGCAACATGGGACGCGTTCAACACTGCATAAGATTAGGCCTCAACCCACTTTGTGAAATAGTCTATCGTGACCAGAATGAACTCATGCCCATTAGACCCCTTCGGAGTGACAGCCCCGATCACATCGATTCCCCAAACTAAAAATGGCCATGGCGAAGTTATATTGTACAGCTTCGACAGCGAGATGTTCATGCGGTTTGCATGGATCTGACATTTGTGGCATCGCTGGACAAAGCCAATACAATCCTCCTCCGTGGTGGACCAGTAGTAACCCTGCCTGAGAATTTTCCAGGCTAGCATCACCCCGTTCATGTGCGCTCCGCATTCTCCCCTGTGGATGGCCTCCATCAGGCGCTTCGATTCTCTAGCATCAACACATAACTTATGCATCCCGAGGTGACCTCTCTTGTATAGTTTTCCTCCACAGACGATGAACTGAGCAACCATTCTTCTAATTGCCCTTTTGTCCTTGCCATTTGCCCCTGGTGGATACGCCTCCTTTTCCAAGAAGTTCCAAACATCGTAATACTAGGGGTTCTCATCTTGAACCTCATCTATGGTGGCAATCAGCTCGTAGGCCGGCGTAAATTTCTGTTCGATGATGATCGGACGCATCTGGATTCCAAAAAGGATGTCTATCATAGAAGATAGAGTTGCTAATGAATCTGCAAACCTATTATTCTCTCTTAGTAGATGAGCGAAGTTTAGCTTCTCAAACCGAGGAATCAGCAAATCCAAGGTCTGGTAGTATATTTTCATCTTTTCTTCTTTGACTTTCCAATCTCCTTTTGCTTGAGATACAACAAGGTTCGAGTCCCCAATGACGTCCAACCATTTTGCCCCTAATTCCAGGGCTACTTCTAGTCCAGCAATACACGCCTCATACTCTGCCTCATTGTTCGAAACTTTGAACTGGAGTTTGAATGCTAGAGTCATACGGGAATGTCGGGCACTATCAGCAACACCCCTATCCCATACCTGTATTGGTTTGACGCTCCATCAAAGTACATCGTCCAAAACTCTTCTACAACATGCAGAATGGCCTAGTCTGGGAATAGGTATTTAACTGCTTCATCCCCTTCAACTGGGTGATCGGCTAGGAACTCCTCTACCGCTCTCCCCTTCACTGACTTGTGCATCACATACTTCAGATTGAATTTGGAAAGTAGAAGCAACCAACGAGCTAGCCTACCCGTAAGTGCTGATTTCTTGAAGAGATATTTGATGGGATCTAATCTTGTAACCAACATTATAGAATGAGCTAACAGGTAGTACCGTAGTTTTCCGGTAGCCCATACCAAGGCTAGGCAAGCCTTTTCCAGCGGAGTGTAAGGGGTCTCATAACCTAGCATCTTCTTGCTCAGGTAGTAGATAGCTTTTTCCACCTTGTCCTCAGACTCCTATGCAAGCATGCAGCCCATTGTAGTTTCAGTTACTGAAAGGTACAAAATCAACGGTTTCCCCAACTCAGGCAGTGACAACACGGGTGGGTTCTGTAAGTATTGCTTGATCTGTTAAAAAGCAACTTGGCATCGGTCGTCCCATTGGAACTTCGTTCCTTTCTTCAGGAGACCAAAGAGTGGTTCACAAGTCAAGGTTAATTTAGCAATAAACCGTCTTATGAATTGTACTTTACCCAGAAAGCCTCACACCTCCTTTTCAGTCCTCGGTGGTGGCATTTCTAAGATGGCCTTGATTTTGGAAGGGTCGACTATGATACCTCTCTGTGTAATCAAGAACCCTAGCATTTTCCCTACTATAACACTAAACGTACATTTTTGAGGATTCAGCCGCAACCGAAATTCTCTGATCCTTTGGAAGAACTTTTGCAAGGCGGTGTAGTGGCCCTCTCTTTCTTTGGACTTGACAATCATGTCATCCACGTACACCTCAACCTCTTTGTGGATCATGTCATGTAATATCGTGGCCGCAGCCCGTTGATATGTAGCTCCAGCATTCTTCAGCCCAAATGGCATCACTCTGTAATAGTAGGTCCTCCACGGGGTGGTAAAAGCAGTCTTCTCCCAGTTTTCGAGTGCCATCACAATTTGGTTGTAGCCTGAAAAGCCATCCATGAACGAAAGCAATGCATGCCCGGTAGTGAAGTCTACTAACTCATCGATATGCGGTAGAGAAAAGTCGTCCTTCAGACTGGCTTTATTCAAATCTCTGAAATCTACACATACTCGAATCTTGCCATCCTTCTTCGGTACTAGAACTATGTTGGCCAAACAAGTTGGGTACTCAGATACCAGCAGGAACCTTGTGTCAATTTGCTTGGTGACCTCTTCTTTGATCTTGATGGCCTAGTCGGGTAGATACTTCTGAGCTTCTGTTTGACTGGTCGGGCCTCAGGGTCAAGAGGGATCCGGTGCTGTACAGTGTCAGGATCGATTCCAAGCATGTCTTTGTAGGACCATATGAAAACATCCTTGAAATCTTTTAATAAAGCGACTAAGCGCTCGCGTTCCTCCGAAGACAACATGGACCCGTTCTGGACCAGCAACGGGTCCTTCTCAGTACCAACATCAATTTGGATGATTTCATCAACAAGTGGTTTTACAAACCTCTCCTGCTCTTGTTCTAGCAAATACTTCAAAACCAGAGGAATTTCTTCCTCGTCGTTTTCACCAAAGTTTTGAAAGTCTGAATTAATGCAATAAATCAAAGGCACAAAAAAAATACTCAAAAGCCACAGCCATTTCGTTCTCATTAATCACTTCCAAGTCGCCTGATTCCTCTATTACAACAGACTCAAAGGAAAAAGAAAAAGACGACCTAGACAGATCAGGCATCCGGTTGTCACCCCGGGAATACCAAACTCGAGACTTAGGCAGTGGAACGATTCGACCCTCTGATTCAAGAGAATCAGATTGCTCACAACGACCAGTCTTTGCTCGATAAGAATCCCTCCTCATACTGCCAGACGAGGAAAGACGCAATGGATGCATCCAAAATGTTCGCAGATAGGCTCGCAGCTGCTCCATTTCCAATCATACACACTAAGAGATCCCCCCCCCAAGCACTCATGTACGATCGAAGGATCTGATAGTAGACAAACCAGTGCTACCCACATTTCAATCTCGGTGCTCTCAGAATCCACTTCCTTACACTGCTCAACCTCAGTTGATGGGTCTGTCTGCTCTTCGGCAACATCATCCCTGGTCAATTGTAAGTCAAAGAAGATCTCGAAACCCGGCAGGTGCCTCTTCTCAGCATTCAGCCATGGCTCTGGGAAGCCGCAAAATGGAAAGTCTTCCCCCTCCCAGACGAAACGTCCGTTCAAGGTGCCCTGGATAGGCCGATGCATCAAGTCAAAATGCCACCCGGTCTGCTTGGCCTTGGCTCTCCTAGCCATTTCTTTGCCTTTCCTCACCCAGTCCTCTTTGGTGGGCAAATAGCCTAAACCAAAGATATGCGGGTTGTGCGGCACTTCGGCCGATATTGCAATACCCTTCCGGCCACTTTTTCCTAGTCCTATCCTGGGGATATGCTGGAGCTTGTTCATGAGGTACACTGACTGCGCACTGACATATAACCCTTCATTAACAACCAAAATGTTCTGAACGACCCGGGCCTCGGCTAGGGTAAATCCGAATAGGAACACATCCTCCGTGCCATGTTCGATTTCCAAAACCAGCGTAGACACTTCTGGCAGCGGATGGATTGATGAATTCCCAAAGGCTATAGCCACCCCCTTCCCGTGGGGGTATTTTAACATCTGATGCAGGGTAGAGAAGACCGCCTTCACCTGGTGCAACCACGACTGCCCCACGAGTAGATTGAAGGTTGCGGGAACGTCTAAGACATGAAAGTCAATCTCTTGTTGTCCTGGACCAACCTGAGTTTGAATCTGCACGGTCTCCATCACCTCTCTGCTTGTATTGTCATATGCCCGGATCACCTGGGCAGTTGGCTCAAAGTCTACGGGCTTCAACCCGATTGCATAAGCTGTCCTTGACGGGCACATGTTAATGGCGAATCTTGTGTCAACAAGAACTACCGGTATCCACTTGTCTCTACACTTCACAGAGATGTAGAGCGGTTAGTTATGGTTTGTGCCCTCAGGCGGCAGTTCCTTGTCAGAAAAGATCAACGTTGGGGAAGCTCCTCCCGGAAAGACCAATCATTTCAGCTGCTCAGGCGTGGTATCTATTGAGAGTTTGGCTTTGTCCATTGCAGATAGAGCAACTTGTCTATGTACTCTTGAAGCGATCAGTAGTCCCCAGATGGAGATGTCTGCTTGTAATTTCTTCAGTTGTTTTGTCACAGCCTCTTCTTCGAGTAGCTTTTCTTTCTGCTTGTCTATCTCCCTATCCTTCCCGGACGGCTCTAGTTGATCTAGGTGTGGGGGTTTGAAATACTGCCCGCTCCAAATCATGTGATCAACTTCGCCAATGTACCAGGTATCATCCGGCTGGTTACTCCCCCAGTCGTCGTCTATGTGGGCAAGACATAGATCGTCATCCTCCCACCACATGCCGTCGGTAGCCGACAGACACCTGTCCGGCTCCGCCACAACCATTCTTATACTCACAGCTCCTTCTGTTCCCATGCTCGCAGCATGCTCTGCTCCAGTGCACAGAACACGTTCTGTCCCCACAGCGGCCTTGGCCTTTCTGACCCTCTCAGAATCTTCGATCCTTTCCCGCTCAAACTGTTTCAGCGCAACTTGCTGTTCAACATCTCCTATATTCAAATTGCCTGGATCCCGAGCGAAATTCTTAACACCAGTGCTCTCCGGTGATGCATCCAGATTCCCAGCCCTTCCGTCCACAGTTGATGTCCCCGTCCCTGACGGACCCTATTCTAGCTGAGGTTGTTCAACAACATCTGGCTGGTCGTCAAGCCACCCGGTAGACTCCGCTGCTCTATCCGAATCAAACCAGTTGACTGTTATGTCTCCCGAGTCTTGTTCGTTGAAGAATTGAAGGTTCGCGATGTCTTCCTCCAGATCTGCTAAGTAATCTAGCCCCTGATTGAATCCATCCTCCCGGACAACACAAATCCCTGCCTCTACTGGCAATTCCACATTCGGCCTAGCCTAGCATGCTGATGTAATGTAACCGCTCGAGTTGTACACGAAGCTTGCAGACCTCTCGGGCTCTGTATTTGCATTCTTATTTGCCTCCGCAGTCGACCCACTTCTATCTTCAACAGCTACCACCACCATCTCAGGTTGGGTTTGGGAGATGTCCAACACGCACAAGTCAGTGCTGTTAGAATTGAACACCTTTGGCTTGGGTAGGTGAGAATGAGTGATATATATACTAGGGTTGCATGGCACAACCCCAGGTTGGATCATATTGATGTGTTTGGGAGGTGGAGCTTGATTATATGGTGGGAGAGGGTTGGTTGTGACATTCGGTTTCTCTGGAGACATGATCTCCCTATTGTCGATGAGATCCTGAATCTCGTGACGCAATCTATAGCATTAGTCGGTGTCATGACCATGCTGTTGGTGAAATGCACAGTACTTCACCGGGTTATGGGAGGGGGAAAGTTTTTCTGGCAATGGCCACAGCTCTAGGGGCTTCAAGTGCCCTTTTCTGATTAAAACCCCCAAAGCTTTGGACAGGGGCATATATAGTGGAGTAAAGGTTCTTTGGCCTTTGGGTGCGTATCTGGCTGCTTGCGAGCTACTACCAGACGCACCGGTAAATGGCGTAGCTGCAAGGGCTCTTGGGGTATTGGTGGTGGTAACCATACTCACATCTGTAGATCTAGAAGCTACAGCCCTGCTCGTGCCTGCATTTGTACTACGGTTGAAGGTTCTCTTAGGCTGTTCTCTCTTATTATCAATGAGGCCCGGCTTCATAGCGTCTTCGATCTGCACCCCTATCTCATGTAAATCTGCAAAGGTGGGAAGGAGGAGAACGATCATCTTCTGCATAAGCTTGGACTGGAGGTTGCGCACAACTATCCGAATATGATCTTTGTCAACAGGCCTGATGGTCATCATCGAGGCCTTGGCCCTCCACCGGGTCACAAAATTAGAGAAGCACTCCTTCGATTCTTGCCTGCTGGTCTCGAGATCACAAGTTGTGACCTCAATCTGTGTATTATAGGAGTATTGAGCTTTGAAGGCCTCGGCCATCTCCTCACAGTACCTCTTGACGGAATCTTCCAAATTTGCATACTAGATGGCCGCTACACCTGACAAGGTCCGGCCAAACAAAGACAGCTTCTGCAACCTGGAGAGGCCCATCGGCCTCAGTATATCCGAAACAACCGTAAATGCACCATAGGATCACCGGATCCATCAAAATGGTCAATGTGTGGCATCTTAAACCGGTCCGGCAGCGTCATGGTCGCGTCGGTGTACCCATCTTCGATATCTGGAATGGACTTGACACCCTGAGATTTCTTGAATAGCTTTTCAAGCTTGGTTACTTTTAATGCTGTGGGGTCCACCTCAAATTCAAAGGGAGAATCCGGTAGGTTGGTAGGTGTTTTGGATAGCTGGGGTAGGATTGGGGGCGGAGTTGGCCCTATCGGAATGTCCGTATCTTCTTGGACATTTGGTGTCTCCCCGGGTATTGGAACCCTTCGTGGGGGAGGAGCTTGGTGTAAAGCGGATGCCCCGGCTTGTTGTTGTAGTCTAGTGATTAGCTCTGCCTATTGGACCATGATCTCAGCCTATTGTTTGGCAAATTCTGCTTGACGAGCAGCGTCTTGCTGCATGGTTTTCATGCTTTCCTGGAGCTGACGCATCATTTCTTCCATCCCTGCCATACTGCCCTGATCTAGCTGAATAATTGGTATATGTTCCCTCTCTGCAGGAGAAACAGAACTTTGATCCCTACTATACTCAGGCGGGGTAGACAAAGCCCTCTGAATCGATTCTTTGGCGATATCCTCTCGCTTAAGCGCCTCCGTATAGTAATCGGGGGTAAAGAATGGAACACTGGTTGTCCGTTTACCAGATCCTCAGATCGATGGAGTCTGCGACCTCTAGTCCAGAGTGCTTGGGGAATATCTGCTTAGTCGAAAGCAATTGTGCTAAACTACCTAGCAAAAAGATAAATAAAGCATGATAAGGAAATAAACAACCAGAAAACGGACAACATAACGGCTTAAATAAACACAACACACAGTCGGTATGACAACACACAGTTGGCATTTGTAAGCTGAATATACTGTTCTCAACTACTGATCTTTGTTTCCAAATCACTGTCCCAAATCTGAATCTGATACCCGTAGATATAACGGATTCTTAAAGTATTGATATGGATGCCCGCAGGCCTAATACCCAAACTCGCAAACTGATACATGCATACCTTGTAGAGGTCAACTCAAAAAGCACATAACAAACAAGTAAGAGCCAAAACACCCCTATGTTGGGGTAGGGCTTCCCTGTCCTATTTTGTCAGGAGCTAGGGTTTCACTACGCACACAGCGGTTTCAAACAACCTACAATCGGGTAAGCAACCTATCCTAGTTTGGAATAGTCACTACGGATTCTGATATCCACTAGGTCGAATGGTCACAAAGGGTGCCCCGGTAAAAATCGAGGTTTGTGTTCCTGTCGTGGTAGAGCTCGCAACCGGTCAGCCTCACGGCACGCATCTCAAAGCGAGCTTCCGGTAAACCGTTCAGGAATAGCATACGGCAAACATGGTGTCCTAGGCGCACCAATGCACATGCAATGCAAAGAAATACATAAGTGTAATCAAAGCAAGATATCATGAGTTCGAGCCAAGTTCTCTAACTCCCCAGCGGAGTCGCCAGAAACTGTAGACGTCCCCGAATGTCCCGGGAAAAACTCCCGTTTTGTTCATTTGGGCTTACTACAGTTCGGACTCAAATGTCACGGTTCTTAATCTGATCTCGCAAAGTGCAATGCAAGAGTGATAAATCGCCAAAGAGTCCAAATCCAGCAAATCGTTTTGGAAAACTGATTTTTAAGAAAGAAGTGCCAAACATGGACTGCTTTGCCAGATACAGAGTCACCACCTAAATATATTATTTTTGGGGAAATTTAGGAAACCCTAACTCGTTGCCAAAGACCACGTGTCTGTCATCACCAAAGTAGCCTTGGCTTGGGAACTTGGGTACGATTGGGGAAGGTCAGCTATGAGCACCCCCGCTCGCCCGATCAAAGATCGGCCAATACTAAACATGATATCTCATTTTTGAAAACACATGCGTTCTTATTCCGATTAATTAGGTAGAATTACTATGTGATGCGCACAACACACAAGTATAGACTAGATTGCCTAATTTGGAACAAAGCATTGCATATCCGTTTGTTTGGAAGACGGTTTGAAGTTTACTACTCGCAAGTAGGCTAAATCATGGATTTCAATGAATTATCCCAATTCAAGCAACCCAACCTTCACCCACAGGCATTCAGGCAGTTATATCACATAAGCAATTAGCCTCATGGCAAGCATGCTGTCATGTTAACACTTACACATGTGCAAGATGCTAAAGTATAAACACTCACAGTGTACTCCGAGCCAAAACAGGAAACTAGTTAGAAATCATGCATGATCCTAGTTCATGTTAAGATGGCTAATGCAACACATGCAAAATGCAACTAGAATAGGCTCGGCTAATCTAAGAATGGCATGTGAAATGCGACAACTCGATACACGTATTCAAGTTGGAATTGAAATACTATGCAATTAGTATGATGCGCCGAGCCCGGTGCATGCAGTACGAATGAATGTACGCAAACATGCTGACATAAGTATGCTAATTGAAACATGACCTAAAACTAACCATTTAAAAGCAGGTAAGTAAAAGGGAGAAAGACGTGGGGTTGGAAGACATTCACACACGCACACATACTTATTACAAAATTTGCCCTCTCGACGGAGGGTCCGAATAAATGATACAAACCGAATAATTAATCAACTACCCTAGCTAATAAAATATTACAAAACCTTTAATTAATTAACAAATTAATTACAAAACAATCTAAGTATGAAATTAAAAAGGCTACCGCAGCTCCGCCTCAAAATGATTGGATGATGCATACTCGATTCGCCTTGCTCGAAAACCCGTTGCCATGCCACATGTTGCCTCTATTTGCACTGCTTTATATCTTTGAAAACTACACAAGTCCCAAGGGTGTTTCTGAACCACTCCCTGAGCACTGCGGGATGTCACTGGCCAAGAGATAACACCACCGGCCATTGGGAAAGGATTATCGACGACTTGTGAGGCTCTCGGCCAACAATGCATAGCCGGCCGGCACTGAAGATGGCCAACCGGCCATATCTTCCTGCAAAATCCTGTTTTGCTGCAGCAGAGGACAGACAGTGCATGGCAAGGCATTTACCAGACAATATGTGCACAGCCACTCTCCCTATCATGTTATGAACTCAAGGGAGTATGGCTCTCGATCCTCGGGCCACCAATCACGCATTTTAATGCATGATGGCCAAAGGTGCCAAGTGTACAAATTAATGTGGAATGAATGCAACAAAACATATGAATGCCTAGAACTCTATCATGCTTGGATCAAGAGCGTTGGCGACTAAGGATTGAGGGACGTTTCGTCACTCCAAGTACGAACGTCCCTCGTTCCTCATGTTTGGTTTGACACCCCAAACCAAACAAAATGCAATGCATGTATGCCAAATACAATGCAGAACATGCAACTAATGTAATGCGGCATAAGCATGCCAAATGCAATATGACTCAAACATACACATGAGGTTAAGGTAGCAAACATGCCAAATGTAGTGCAACCTAAGTTAACATATGACAAGATACAAACTAACAAACATACAAGACGCAACCTAGATATACAAATATGTATGGCATGCAATGGTAGACAAGCATGCAACATTGAACAACATGATGAATGGACTTAAACTAAAGATAGACAGACCTCAGTCATATCCAAAATCAGTAGCCAAAATGATGAAGTGATAGAATGGAATACACAATGAGCATGCGCATGCAATGGTCCAAGAGTTAAGGCATAAGGTCACAAAACCCAAACATAAGCGAGGGGTGACAATCATGGTAGTATGGGGACACCATAAGCCCTGAAATTATGCTAAGAGTGATGTCGTATCAAACACATAACACAAGCAAGGCATGCTAATGGACTTCAAGTTCAAAGCTAGCCAAGGTACTTGAACCAAGGCCATATTAACCAAGCCCCAAAGGACCAAGGTAACCCAAAACAGTCCCAAGGCAGGCCAAAACAAGGCCAGAACATGCATGGAATGTGGTCAAATCAGGCTAGGAAGGTGAGCACAAAACAAGGAACATACAAGGCCAAAAAGGGGAATTGCACTGCACACATTACAACCAAACATGGCATGACTCAATCAAGGAAAATCAAAGCTATAATATGCTAAAACAAACGCTAAAACCCAATGAGATGGCATCCCAAAGACTTAATCATGGAGACATGCACAATGACCCAAACATGGAGCATAAGACACCAACTCTTCAAAGCATTGAAAGGATGGCAAATGCAAGCATACAAGCATGAAACATGGACTGAAATAACATGACAAGTGATACCAAATCACTGAAACGGCCCAAGTAAAGCATGCTAATGACTCACACACCCAAAGCTAACAAGCTAAAATGCATGGTGGCTATACAAAACATGGCAAGAATGAGCAAGACAATCCCAAACAGAGCTTAAGCATGGTGAAACAAGGCTAAAAACTTCTCAAAGTTACGTTAAAACATGCAAGCATGATGGTCGAAATGCAAGATGCATGTTATGCAAACATGCGAGATTACTCTACAAGTATGTGAAGCATGCAAGAGGCCATCAAACCAAGATGGAATAGAGTTAAGGTAGGTCCTAAAAACCACCAAAAAGTGCTGAAAGAGAACCAAGACATGCTAAGTAAACATGCTACTCTTATAAGCCAACAACACAAGCAAATGAGACACAAAGGGAGGGGGGTGTCCCTCCCCTATACAAGACCTCAAAACCACTTCTCCACCACTAAAAATCCTCTAGATTTCAGTGGTGAGAAGGTCAAAACAAAAGGGTTCCAAAGCCCAAAGAGGAAGGCACAAAAAGAGGCCAAACAAGGCCTAAGAGGGGGTAGACAACCCCCATCCCAAAAGTAACCTTAAAGAAACGTATTTAGCATACAAAAATAGAACTTTTTGTAGTTTAGAGTCAAGCTTAAAACAATATAGAAGTATGTGTAAAAGCTTAAGCCAAAATGGGATATCAAAAGCAAGTTGACTCACCCTTGAAGAACACTTCAAGAACACCAAGTCCAGCACCCTTCTTGGATCAAAACCAACTCAAAAACTCTGAAATCAACCTTCTAGTGCCTCAGCAACCAAAAATCTAGAAAGAGGGAGATATAGAGAGATATATCTAACTTCTATATCAGTTGGCTGAACCTCTAGAAAGGGAGAGGAGACCCTCCTTTTATAGAAATCCAATCTTGCAAAGCTTCCAAGAGAAGCTAAACAAGGCTTAAATCCCTCCATACACATGTATGGAGGGCAGAGTCTGTGCTCACCAGCTAGCACAGCTGGCATGCACAATGCCTGAAAAAGGCAAAGAAAAGGCCTTGACCAGAAAAAGTAGCCAATCGACCAAAACAACGGCCGGCCGACCAAACAAAGTGCCGATCGGCCAACACCCTTGGCCGATGGCAAGAAAAAGGGGCCGATGGCCTCAGGCCTTGGACGATGGGTTGAGAAAATTGCCTACAAGCCACCCTCTTCTCTCAGAAGCAAAAACACAGGTGTTTGGTCCACAACCAAGCACAAAACAGACAAGTTGAGAGATCTTGAGGTAAGGCACGCGGCCGAGACCTCCGAGAACTCCAAACAAACACGAACATGGACGATCATCGAGTGTTCAAACAACAACATCCAAGTCCTGAGGACGGTCAAAAATGGGGTGTCTACGTCGGCAGGCCACAAAAGGTTGCAGGCTTGAAAATCTCAGGCAACAGGGGTGCAAGGTTTGAAAGTTTCAAAGTTGTGGCATTCTGCTGAGGACCCTGAGCACTTGACAAGCATATTCATCATTGGGTGTGCAAACGATGACGTCCAAGTCGTAAGGGCAGTAAAAAATGGGGTGTTTACAGTTGCCCCTCTTTGACAAAACTCGAAATCATATAATGATGTGAGTGAATGTCAAAGCTCGAAGACGACGCATTTTGACAAGGCCGTAAGATTTGGCAAGCAATCAAGACATAAATTAAAAAGGTTGCGCTCGCAAGCTGCCTGTGTATCCCTTTGCAAGGAATCAAACCAGCATAGTTCTGGGGCAAGATGCAAATGATATGCACAAAAACTTTGAAAGCTGGACTCACTCGCTTTGCGAAGCCAGCTATTTTGAAAACTCGTGATCATACAGGATGAAGCAATAAGCAATAACAGGTGTAATAAGAAAGATAATGAGATAATAACATATGAATGAGTAGCTTCAAGCTTAAAACCAACACAGGTTCTCTGCAAAAAAGATCTAAAACACACTCTGACCACGCCAAAACACAAGACGAGGATAGAAAACACAGCTCAGGATTGCGCTTCGCATGTCCTCAGAAACTAAGAAATGAAAACCATTTAGGGTCGTGTTTCACACGTCCCGAGATAAAAGAAAAACCACACGGGCTCACGCTTCACGCGTCCCAAGATACAAGAGAAATTGCTCGGGCTCGCACTTCACGCGTCCCGAGATAAATCACACCCAGGGCCATATTTCACGCATCCTGAGAAATAAGAGAAACTGCTCAGACTCGCTCTTCATGCATCCCGAGAAACAAGAGAAACTGTTCTGGCTCGTGCTTCATACTTCCCGAGATACAACACGTTTAGTGTCGCACTTCACACGTTCTAAGAAACAAGAGAAATCACTCGGGCTCGTGTTTCACGCATCTCGAGATACAACACACCCAGGGCCTCGCTACACACGTCCTAAGAAATAAGAGAAACTGCTTGGGCTTGCGCTTCATGCGTCCCGAGATAAAATAGAGAGGTGTGCGATAGATACACAAAATGAACGTATGCGATATATGCACAAAGTGAACGTGTGCAATAGATGCACAAAGTGAACAAGTCAATACAGTGACAATCCATATTCCATCCAAGATAGACAACCAACGTATGATGCTAATTGAAGGCATGTTCTATGCAAGAAACAAAATCATATTCTATGCAAAATTGACAGTATGTTCTATGCATGATTGATACCATGTTTTACACACGAATCATAAATGATGCAACACATGTGTGCAACATATGTATATATGAAAATGCACATTCTATGTAATGGGAGAGAACTAAGACGTAATTTGACAAAATGAATAAAATGATATCCAGTGACAACCTCTAATTTACCTCTCGGAGGCATTGCAAAATGCTCGAAAAGGATACACCTTGTTCACAGTGGCAAGTGGGGCATGTTCACACATTGGAACACAGTTGCAAGCTCCCAAAACAGAACCTTCCATACACTACTCAAGAAGTAGAAGCACATAACAACACCAGGACCCAATTGAGAGCCACCGGCTACCTGCCGGCCACCAGGAGAAGTCGCCGGCCACTTGTCAGCCACCAGAGAACCTTGCCAGCCACCCGTGGTAGATTCAAGAGAAAACTATCTTTTTATGCATGGATCTTTAAGTATAGGTCAAGATACTTCATTTCCTCACTTCTCTAAGCTCAAAAATCCTCTTTCTCTCTCTCTCTAGGTAATTTCTCTCTCTAGATCCACGCTTTACGTGCACTTTCTAACGCCTTACGCAAATTTTTTCATAAAACCCTCTTGATTCTCAACACTTTGAACTGATTAGATTTTGATTTCGTCATTTTTTTGGCATTTTCACCACTTTATGCTTGTTCCGTCGAGTTTCTCTTGGGTTTTGTGAACTTTCTCAGGTTTTGACTTTTTCTCCCATTTTCTCTCTCCTAGGGTTGACTTTTTCCCAGTTTATCCTCTTTTCTCCATTTTTCTTCTCTTTTCACCTACTTTTCACCCATTTTCCAGATGGCAGACGATATTCCTCATGATGGAGCCCCTACCGAGGTTTTGCTTGTGTTTTCACTCGTTGACAAGGTAGAGGAGCCAGCAGTTGCCGAGGCCGGCAGGGAGGCTGAGGACATTGAGGCTAACCTTGAGGCGGAGTTTGCACTAGAGTTTGAGCCAAAGCCATTACCACTGAGAGTACGGCCCTTCAATCTAGCGACATATCATCCCCGCACACATATTGCCACCTGGAGGTATTATTCGTTTCTGTGACTTTGCTAGCGGGGTACCGGAGGACCTCCTGCTAAGGCAACTGGACTCCCACCTTTCTTCCAGCGCTATTGAGGTATGAACTCTGTTTTCATGCATTCTTGCCTTTCCTTTAACTGCATTTCTTGCACTGCCTTTCATTTGATTACATTTTCATCACTACCTTTCATCTAACTCACATGTTCTTTGCCACTGGAAGACTCCCGTGCCAAAAGGGGTGATGGAGCGACGACGGCGAGGAAATAGTACGATGAGCTTCCTACCGGGGTCTGCGACATCATCGATGAGGCTAGCTTCGGCCTTTTCTACTCTAGACTGACACGCATCATAGTAAGCCGGCCACTTCTCGGAGCACTAGTAGAGAGGTGGTGGGACACCACCAACTCCTTCCACCACGCTACTGCTGGGGAGATGACGATGACTCCCTATGACTTCGCCATGATCACAGGCTTAGGAGTAGAGGGTGATCCGATCCTTTTCGACACAAACTTGAAGGAGTGTGAGGTTGCTTGGATTGACCTGTTAGGAGCACGCCCACCTCTATACTGGCCAGCTATGGTGAGATACAATTGGTTCACCGAGCAGTTCTACGGGAGTGAGCCCAAGACACTGGAGGAGATAGAGTAGTATGCCCAGGGCTTCCTGATGTTTGTCCTCGGTACCTCCTTGTTTTCGAACAGGTGAAACACCATGGGTTTATATCTGTTGAGTACCCTAGTGACCCTTTCCCTGGTGTGGTTCTATGACTGGGGCGGTGCTGGCCTCGCCACCCTTTACGGTTATATGAGCTCCACGTCCCGCATGAAGGGAGAGCAGATCGGAGGCTACTGGCGAGCCTGGCAGGTATGCATTTTAGTTCCCTCTTTGCACTGATACTTTCTACTTCACATTTTCTGCTTTACATCTGTTCAACACCTATGATTTCTAGTTTGCACTTTCTGTATCTATTCATGCATTGTGCTTTCTGCTTTGCACTTTCTATATTTGTTCATGCATTGATAACCACTGCCTTTTCCTCAGTTATGGGTTTACGCATACTTTCCAATCCTCCTCCAGAGCCTATGGAAGAGCTCCTCCTTGTTGTCCCTTATGCGAGATGATACGATGGTCGGTGTCGGCACCGAAGTCGTGAGACTTTCGCCTTCTTCCGCCATTACTTTGATACAGTAGCCGCCTGTGAGGTAACTCAAAACTCACAATCATTTTTACTTTAATAGTACTCTGATTCACACTTTGGTACCTGACGACAACTAACAATCTGTAGATTCTCTATTTGCAAATCGTGTGGCAACCCTAGGCCATGATGCCAGCCGAGGTGAGAGACTAGTATGCGGGAGCTTGAGGCACATCGCGCTTCCGAATTCTGCTAGATGGCTCAGTCTGCCGGGCTTGGTTTTTGAGCGAAAGATTCGTTTGCCAGACTATGGGCCTACCTGACCGAATCATTATGATGCCACCCCTAGAGTCTATGAGGACAATGGATAGCCTATCTGTTGACGCAATCATACAGTCCACGGTAGGCCTAGACGTTGACTTCTTCAGAGGAGAGTGCGATTACATGACATGTATTCAAACCCACCTTATGCTTCTTCTGATGGGTGCTCACACAGGTGAGGGAGCAGGGGCTCCTGTAACGGTAAGGCGACTCGAGAGACTAGGGCCCGTACTAGAGGAGCTCCCCCCATTAAGCAGACTACCCGTTGGCTAGAGCTTCCTACTGCGCTCACATGCTGGCAGTCGACTGGGACTACTTACCAGATTCCAATCGAGCAAACAGAGGCTGGGCACAAGTATGTCGGAGTTCAAGGCACGCCTCAGGTATGGACCATACTTTATAATTTGCACCCTACATTTCCATTTTAGATATGTTTATTCTAGACATTGATTATCCAAATGCACTTGCAGGCATCTATACAGTATACAGGGAGCCTCCTAGAGCTGGTGGCTTCTCTGATGGGTATGGTGCAAAGGAGGGAGATGTTGCTTGATCTCCATAGTATCCAGGTAATTTCCTTCAGTTCAAAATGCATTTCATTACAAACTCTATTTGTGCATCACACTATCATATTTCCATTGGTACATCGGCATTTTAACTGAGTCTTCCCCAAACTATACTGATACACTTCATTGGCACACTGTACTCACACACTGTACTCATACTATATCTGATTTCTATGTGATACTTATTTTGCATACTACTCTTGTATCTGATACACGCACTGTATTTGATATGTTGACAACTATTTTTTTAGATTTCATCTACACTTATGGCACCAACGGCAGTGGCAACAGTAACACCAACACCGGCAGCACCTCTTCCAACAGCAGGGAGTAGAGAGAGATAGGACCCAGCTCGTGGCCGAGATGTGAGCTGTAGTCGAGGCGGAGATAGGGGCATCCGAGGCCAAAGTAGTCCCTAAGAGCCCATTTTGAGCAACGATGATGGTAAGACTAGTGACTCTGAGGAGGCAGTGAGTCAGCATTCTGAGTCATCCGAGAGTAGAGATGATACTGGCTTGGGGTCCAAGAGCAGAGCTGATGCCGAGGAGGGTTCTGAGGTAGAGAGTGGAGATGATACCGGCTCCGGTTCAGAGTTTGATTCTGACAGCTGTGCCGATGGAAACAGTGCTCTCGAGTCCCCTCCGAGGAAGAAGATGAAGAGGCCTCTCAAGCCTGAGATGACCAGCGCTAATGTTTTTGTATTTTTTGCTTAGTTTCTTTTTTGTTTGGTAAAAAACCATGATCGGAATAAAACCTCATAGTTTTTATGAAAAGTTTTGTTATTTTTGCATCATGAGCACCATATTTGCATGAAATGGACATGGAATCGAATTTCAAAATGAAAACTGAACACTTGTGTTGGCACGATGTTCTTAATCGTGTAATGAGTCAATCAACAACCAAAATACAAAATACAAACTACAATTCGATAAACAAAGCAAAAACAACTCAAATATAAATAAACACACTTGCAAAAACCAAAAGACTCAAAACAAGACCGTAAAACACACAAAGATCAAGACAAAACACATGCCGCTAACACTACCCAACACACAGGTGGACAGTAGGCTAGAAAGGAGAGCTGCCAGCTAGAGATGGAGGTTGCCGGCCACTAGTGTGAGGAACCTCTAGATTGTTGACAGCTGGCTCCCACTCACAGCCTTGTCTTCTACAAAAGGTTCTGCTTTGTGATTTCTTCTCCAAAACCTCATTTTCGCTGCAATTTATTCCACAAATGGAGATATTCCTTGCCGAGAGGCTCACAGATTGGATAACTGCTTTAGAAGGCATGGATAAGGTAAATTTCTATGGTTTCAGCATAAATGCACTTTTTTCGTTAAGCCGTACTCCACTTTGTTTTCCATTCCTCCATGCCACGACCTAATGTTAGGACCCAATTACACACGTCTTTCTCTTAGGAGCACAAGAAATATGCCCGACACTTGAAGAATTTCAAGCATTGATAGAAACCTGGCGCGATGAGGAAATCATGCCTCAGCCCCGTTTTGGCCACGCCCAAGCTTTGTGATGGATGTGTGGGCTCACTTTTCACAAGGCTCGATCTTTGGCCTACAACGGAGAGCTAAACATACCCAGCTTGATTTATCAATTTTTTGACATCGGTGACAGAGGCGATCTTCTCTGGCGAGGTTTTCGGTAACATACCCTCTGCTTATGTATGCTTGCTTACTTCTTTCTTGCCCCTAGTTTTGGCAAATCTAGCCTTCGGCTGATCGAAGTAGCCTAAGGTTTGAAAGAAGGTAAGAGTTGTATTGGTTTGGCGCTGGTCGAGACCTTAATAGGCTTAGATGCCTTTCATTGGTGAGCGACGACCAGATTCGAGGGGAGTCCACTACTTCTTCAAGTATTATTTCCCATCCTTTCTCATATGTGTTTCTCATATCATTCAACACTCACGCTCTATTTTTCTTTCAAAGCCCTTTTCTTACTTTTCTTTCTCAACATACATCTCTCTATTCTTTAATCTCTGTTATTTTTCATCCCTTCCCAGGTATGGCTTATAGATAAGCTGAAGGCAGTGGACTCTTGCCTTGAGTACTCAGTTCGAGGTTATTTCTTGCGCCACCGACTAGTGGATTTCCCCAATGAAGGATGGTGGTGCAACTGGATGTGCAGCAGGTCTGTTGCTGACAAAGCTTGGTGTTGCCCCTCGCTTAATCTGATCGAGATAAGTTACAGCATGGCTCGACAGCCTGGCATAAAGTTGATTAGCCTTACACACTACATGTTCTAGTTTTCTTTCTGGTTCAAACGCCAATTTGGGCATGATCAAACCCACCCAGAGGAGGGGGTAGAGTACCCAGTTTCATTCCCTATTTGTGGTTCACACTTGGCTAGGTACCTCACTGCTTCGAGGACAAGGGAACTTCTGGTCCTTGCCCCTAGTTTCAGTTGTGCCCTTTTTGGTGAATTTTTGGTTTGGCTTGAGGATGAGGCAGAAATTGGGCCTACTTTGGCTTCAGAAGCTTCAACAAGTACGAGTAAAGGATGCAGGAGCAACTGACTTCCCTATCTCCCTAGTTTATTGTTTTGGCCTTTCTTTTCAAGTTTTTTCGATGTAATAAAAGCAACTTTGATTTGTATCGGATAGTTGGAGAACTTTATATTGAAATCAATGAAATTAAAGTTGTGAGCACTAAAAAATTTTCTTTTGGTCTAAGTTGTAAAAGGTAAAATTTTGAACAAAATCAACTTTTATCAAAACTTTTCAAAACCATTTTCAAAAAGGATTAGCACTTGACACGCAAAGAATCAATCCTTAAGATGTACAACCCCGAATCAAAAGATCATAAATACCACTGATTGAATACCACTGCTCTGCATTAAAATCAGCTCTTCTTCCCAAAATAAAGATCACAACCAAACTCTCAGATGATGGATAAAGGTGACCTGATCAAACACATGGACACGACAGTTGAGTTGGAGCTGATTACAACCAAACTTCAGGATGAAGTTACCTCCGTATCCCGAAGATGGGAATCAGGCCTTACGTAGTTCGGTTCAGGTTCACTTGAGTATTAAATGTCTCCTTTTGCACTCTAACTTTTGCCAAAGTCGCCTTTTAGGGTTTTGAACCTTACAAGCTCAGTTTTTCTTTATTTCTAATTTTTCATGTCTAACTTTTGCCTAGGTCTCCTTTCTGGGTTTTCGGCCTAGTGAGCCTCTCAAGGATGGTATTTCTTCAACTTGTCCATGTTGATCGGTTGTGAAAATTCTAGGCTATCTAGGTCCATGAGAATAATAGCTCCACATGACCAGATAATTTTGATGATATAAGGACTAGTCCAATTGGGTTTAAACTTGTCTCTAGGGTCATGAATGTAAGCTTGGTTGTCTTTCAGCACCATATCTCCCTCTTTGAGATTTCGAGACTTAACTTTCTTGTTAAAAGCCCTAGCAATTCTACGCTGGTAGCCCTGAACATGATACAATGCTTTCAGCCTTCTTTCATCAAATAGCATTAACTCCTCAAATCTGTTTTGTTGCCAGTCCACCACTACTATCTGACACTTAGCCATAACTCGTAGTGACAAGACTTTTATTTCAATTGGCAAAACAACTTCCATCCCATAGACGAGAGAATAAGGAGTTGCCCCTGTAGACGTCCGGATTGAAGTTCCATAACCCTTGAGTGTGAATGGCAATTTATCTAGCCAGTCCCTGTAGGTCTCCACCATCTTCTACAAGATGTTCTTGATGTTCTTGTTGGCGGCTTCAATGACTCCATTGGTTCGTGGCCTATATGTAGATGACTTATGGAAATCCACATTGTATTTCTCCAACAAGTCTATCACCTCTTTCTTGAAGTGGGAGCCATTATCAGATATGATCTCATTTGGGACTCGGTACTGGCAGATGATATTATTTCTGATGAACTTAGCCACATGCAATGCTTTCAACACTATATAGGACTGAGCTTCCACCCACTTTGTAAAGTAATCAATCGCCACCAAGATGTATTCATGCCCATTCGATACTTTTGGTGTGATTGCGCCGATGACGTCGATTTCCAAGACTGAGAAAGGCCATGGCGAAGTCATGTTGTAAAGTTTTGACGACAGGTTATTCATGTTATTGGCATGAATTTGGAGGGATGGCCAAAACTTGGGGCAAGAAGGAAATGTGCAAGCATACACAAGCAGCCGGTGTCGAAAAATTGATGGATCAAACTGGGAATGTCTAGTTCTCCGGGGTGGGCCAGAGATCGAACCTCATGCATAGTGGGCCCACACATCCGTCCCAAAGCTTCGGCGTGGCCAAAACGAGGCTGAGACATGATTTCCTTATCCCACCAGGATTCCATTAGCGCTTGAAATTCTTCAATTGTCGGGCACATTTCTTGTCTCCTAAAGCTAAAGACGTGCATAATCGGGTTCCAACATCTAGCCGCGACATGAAGGAATGGAAAACAAAGTGGAGTCCAACTCAATGGAAAAAGTGCTTTTAAGTTGAAACCCCAGAAATTCACCTTTTTCTAGCCATCCAAAGTCGCTATCCAATCTACGAGGTTATGGGCAAGAAATGGCTCCATTTACGGCAAAAACAGCAGCTAGAATGAGTTCTGGAGAAGAAATGACGAAGTTGAAGCTTTTTAGAAGATAAGGCAGTAAGTGGAAGCCAGTTGTCAACAATTTGGAGGTTCTGTACATTGGTGGCTGGCAGGCCACTGTTGGTGGCCAGGAAATTCTATCCATGGCTGGCAGATAGCAGGCAAGTTCTTTATGTGGCTGGCAGCTTTCTTGTCTGTCCTGGCATCCACCTATGTGTTGAAAAACACTGCAGGAATGTGTTTTGTTCTGCTCTTTATGCATTTTAAAGTCTTTCTTTGAGCCTTTTTCGTTTTTAGCAAGTTTGTTGAGTTGTACTTGAGTTGTTTTGTTTATTGAGTTGTGTTTGCTTTGATTATCGAGTTGTATATTGCATTTTATATTTTGGTTGTTGGTTGGTTTGTTACCCGATTAAGCATCTTGTTTTAATCAAGTGTTCTTGGCCATTCCACATTCCTTGTTCGTTTCATCCATATATGGTGCCCATGATGCAAAAATGACAACACATTTTTCATAAAACTGTAAAATTTCATTCCAATCATGGTTTTTTACAAAGAGAAGTACAAGTTTTAAAACAAAATAGAACTTCCTAAAGCTATACATATGCTAATGCTACTAACAAAAAGAAACTAAGCAAAATGCGAATAAATCAGCGCTAGTCATCTCAGGCTCGAGAGGCCCTCTTCGTTCTCTTCCTGAGGGGAGACTCAGAGTTGTCTCCATTACCGCCACTGTCTGAAGCAGACCCTGAACCGGAGCCAGAACTGGAATCATCACCACTCTCCGCTCTAGAGCCTGACCCAACATCGCCTCTACTCTCAGATCTCAAGTCACCATCATCTCTACTCTTGGAGGACTCAGACTGTGAACTCACTGGCTCCTCAGAGCCACAGGTCTCAACATCGACGCTCCTCTCAGCCGCGTGCTGGGGCCCGTCTCTCCCTCCCCTCTGCTGCTGGAAAAGGTGGTGATGGTACAAGCGCAGTCGCCGCCGCTGGTGCTCTCAGTGCGGCTAGAACCTGAAAAGATATAGTATTGACATATCATATATAATGTATAGTTGCAAAAGTAGTATGATGAAAGTGTCGGAATGTAATGAGCCAGATACATTGCAAATGAAGTACGGTGTGTCAGTGCAGCATATCAGTATGATGTGACAAGGGACAAAATGTATACCGCGGTATGAGTATCAGCGCTTCAGTAAGAATGATGTGTACAACAGTGTGGAAAATACTGAAATACGGGCAGAGAATAAGGAAAATTACCTGAATACCATAGAGATTGAGCAGCGCCTCTCTCCTCTACACCATGCCCATCAAGGAGGCAATCAGCTCGAGAGCCCTCCCCGTGTACTCTGTGGAGGCCTACAAATGCATTTTGGTGATCAGTATCTGCAATGAACATATCTGAAATGAAATATGGGATGCAAACATAAAGAATGGCCCATACATGAGTTGGGCCTCGAACCCTAACAAGTGTATGCCCGGTTGCTGCGGGCTCAAACGAGACCTGGTTAGGATCCCCAGTATGCCGCCAACATGTCAACTCGATCAGAAGCTCTAGCCAATCGATGACCTGCCCAGCGAGAGAGCCCTCTCCTATACTAGCCCTCGTCGCCCGAATCCTACCTACCATGGGGGGACCTGCCGCTCTGCCTGCACAAGCATGAGCACCCATCAGGGAAAGCATGAGATGTGTCTGGATGAATGTCGAATAATCTCCCTCCCTAAGAAAATAGTCAGCGTCTAGGCCTCCGGTGAACTGAATCATCTCCTGGAAAGAGAGACTCTCCGTGGCCCTCATAGATGCTGGAGATGTCATAGGAACCACTGGCTCAAGCAAATCCATGGTCTGGCGCATGAACCACTCGCCTAGAAACTAGGCTCAGCAAATTGGGCCCTCCAGCAGAAGCCGAAAACGGGAAGCTCCCCAAGCTCTAGCATACTGGCCTTTAACTTCGACTGGCATCGTCGCCCAAGGCTATTAAGCGATCTGCAAACAGAGAATGCACAGATTGTTAGTTGCCATCAGATATCAAAGTATGAATTAGAGCCGAAGTAAAGCAAAAATAACTGTGAATTTGGGTTATCTTATCGACGGTCACCGTGTCAAAGTACCAGCGAAAGAATACAAAGGTCTCCCGAGTCCTCCGTAAGCATCTTCCATCATACCAGTGAGAGTATGGCACAATAGGGGGCATCTCTACCTTTGGCTCTAGAGCAAGAGTTGGGAAATATACGTATACCCAGAGCTGCAAGGAAAAGGCAACAGTGAGCATACAGTGTATAGAAAGTACAGATATCAAGAATGCAGAATGCAAAAAGCAGAAGGCAACAGTGAGCACACAATGTATAGATGCAGAGAATATAGAATGTGCGATACAGAAAGTACAATGTAAGGGTATAAAGAATGCAGATGCAGTGTACAGAAAGTGCAAAGCAGAAAGCACAGAAATGGAAATAGAAAAATATAAAGCAGAGGTGAAAGTTGCACAGTATACCTCCCAGGCTCGCCAATAGCCTTCGATTTTGTCTCTCCTCTTGCATGACGTGGAGCCCATATAGCTGTAAAATGTAGCAAGGCCAGCGCCACTCCAATCATAGAGCCGAACCTAGGGCAGTGCCACTAAGGCGCTCAGAAGATATAATCCTACAGTGTTCCACATGTTCGCAAATAACGTGGTGCCGAGCAAGAACATCAAGAAGCCCCAGGCGTACTGATCAGTCTCATTTGGTGTCTGCGGCTTGCTCCCACAGAATTGCTCCGCAAACCAACTGTATCGCACCATGTCTGGTCGGTATAGCGCCCGACATGCTGCCAACAGGTAGATCTAGGCGGCCTCCCACTCGCCCATGTCCATATCATAAAGGATTGGGTGACCCCCTACTCCTATGCTAGTGAGCATGGAGAATTCATAGGGAGTCATTGTCATCTCCCCGGCAGTGGAGAAGTGAAAGGAGTTGGTGGTATCTCACTACCTCTCTACCAATGTACCAAGGAGTGGTCGACTCACTATGTGGCGGGAAAGCTCGAAGCAGAACAAACCAAAGCCAGCCTCATCTATGATGTAACGTACGCCAACGGGGAGCTCTAGACACCAGTCCCTAGCAGTTATGGCTCCATAGCCTCTGATAGAGCGAGAGTCCTCTTGTGATCAAGACAATGATAAACAGGTGATAACAAGTTAGTTAGATAGAAGACAATTTAAGGAATACAGTACAGTGCAAGAAATGTAGTGAAAGTAAGCAATACTATGCAAGAAATACAATGAAATCAAGAAATGCAGTACCGCAATACAAAAAACATGAGGGTGCAGTGTATACCTCAATGGCACCGTGAGAAAGGTGGGAGTTCGACTCCCTAAGCAAGAGGTCCTCAAGAACACGCTGCGTGAATGCACTAAAATGTCTGATGCCCCCGAGTGGCAGTACGTGTGTCTAAGGATGATATGTAGTCAAATCAAAGGGTCGAACCCTGAGTGGTAGTGGCTCTGGCTCAGGCTTGGGCTGTGGAATAAACTCTACCTCGGGAATAGGTGGAAATGGAGGAGGGACCTCTGGGGGAGCTCCGTTATGAGGTTTATCATCCGCTATCTGGAAAGAAGAAGAGAAAGTGGTCGAAAAATAGAGAAAAATGGAGAAAAAATGGCAAACTTAGAAAAAGTCAACCCTAAGAGAGAGAATGTAGGAGAAAAAGTCAAAGCCCAGGAAAATGCCTGAAAACTGAGAGAAACTAGAGGGGAACAAGCCTCAAGTGGTGAAACTCCAAGAAAAAACACCAAAATCAAATTTCAATTGGTTCAAAACGGAGTAAACAAAGAGGATTTAGCGAATAAACTTCGCGTGGGGTGTTGGAAAATGAGTAGAAAGCCCAAATCTAGAGAGAATAAGTACCTAGAGAGAGAGGGAAGAATTTCAGATGTGGGGTTGTGAGAAAATGAAGAGTTAAGTTGTATATTCAAAGACCCAAGCCGAAATGACCCAAATACCCCGAATCTGCCACAGGTGGCCAGCAAGCCACTTTTGTAGCTAGCAACAGTTATTGAAGGCTGACAAGTGGCCGGCGGCCTCCTTTTCTGGCCAGAAAGTGGCCAGCGACCTCCTCTTCTAGCCGAAAAGTGGCCGGCGATTTCCCTTAGAGTCCTAATGATGTTCTGTGTCCTTTGTTTCCAAGAAATGTAGGGATGGTTCACTGTTGGGTTCAGATTGTCTCTGCGGAAGCTCGAAACTATGTTTTCAGTGCACGATGTCCATCACTTGTCAATATGAACAAGGTGTATCCTTTAAACATATTGTAATTCTTCCGAGAGGTAAATCAGAGGTTGTCACGGAATTCATTTTTGTCAAATACGCTTCTGTTCCTTGCATAGAATGTGCATTTCACGTTGTTGCATAGAACATCTATTTCATGTTATTGCATAGAATATGAATTTCACATATGTTGTTACATAAGATATGCATTTCATATATGCACTTGCATACGCGTCTTGCATCGGTTATGATTCGTAAGTACAGGATATGCTTTCGTTCTAATTTCATGCATAGAAAATGCTTTTGTTTCCTGCGCAGAACATGCCTTCAACTAACATCATATCTTGGTTGTTTTTCTTGCATAGAACATGCACGGTTATTGTATCACAATTGTTAAGCTTCTTTCTTACACATGCACGATATTGTATGTATGGTTCATTTGAAGAAATGCACGATATTGTATGTACGGTTCATTCAGAGGAGTTCTAGATAAGATCAGACATGTCTCGGTAAGAGAGCCTTCTCCTTTAACTCGTGCATCTATCGCACTTGTTACCTTTGTGCATCTATCGCACTCTTTTAACTCATGCATCTATCACACTTGTTACCCTCGTGCATCTATCGCACTTGTTACCTTTGTACATCTATCGCACACCTCTCGCTTTTACCTTAGGACGTACAAAGTACGCGCCTGAGTGGTTGTTTCTCAGGACGCGTGAAACGCGGCCCTGGGTGGATTTTACCTCAGGATGTACGAAGTACGCACCCGAGTGGTTGTTTCTCAGGACGCATGAAACGTGGCCCTGGGCAGGTTTTACCTCGGAACGTATGAAGTACGTGCCCGAGTGGTTGTTTCTCAGGAAGTGTGAAACGCGGCCCTGGGCAGTTTTTAGTTTCTCAAGACATGTGAAACATGACCCCGAGTGGTTTTGTTCTCTGTTTCTCAAGATACATGAAACACAACCTTGAGCGGTGTTTTCTTTCCTCTTCTTTTGTTTTGGCAAGGTTAGAATGTTTTATCTTTTGTATCAAAACCTATGTTGGTTTTAAGCTTGAAGCTACTCATTCATATGTTGTTGTCTTACTTACATTCTTGCTTATTGCATTTGTTATCGCTAAATGCATCATCTCGCATGATCATGAGTTTTCAACATGGTCGGCTTCGCGAAGCGTATAAGTCCAACCTTCAAATTGTTTTGCATGCGTATCATTTGCATCGCCCCAGAACCACACCGGTTTCACTCCTTGCAAAGGGATACGTAGGCAACCTGCGGGCACAACCATTTTTTTTCTGTCTTGTTTGTTTGTCCAAGTGTTTCGACCTTGTCAAAATGGGTCGTCTCTGGGCTTTGACATTCACTCACGTCATCTTATGACTTCCGAGTGTTGTCAAAGAGGGGCAACTGTAGACACCCCATTTTTGACTGTCCTCAAGACTTGGACGTCATCGCTTGTGCACTCGATAATTATGATTGTATGTGCTCCTTTTTCGTGCTCAAGGTTCTCAACGGAATGCCCAATCGTTGAGCCTTTAAACCTTGTTCATTTTGTGCCTTGTTTTGGACCAAAACTTTAGTGCTTTAAATCTCAAGACCCTGGCACCTGCAGGCCTCCTCTGGTGGGCTGCCAGCCACCAATTGTGCCTTGCCAGCCACCATTGTGCCTTGCCGGCCAATGATGTGGCTTACCGGCTACAGTAGTGGTTTGTCGGCCATCAATGTCTTTTTTCAGATATTTTGTTGACAATTGTTCCAGCTATTGGCACAATGGGTTTTATCTCCCAACATGTGTATAAAGGGATTTAGCTCAGCTAAATGCATGTTTTTCTATATATGTGGGGTCTCCTTCCCCATTTTTGAGGGTTAGAATTTTTGAAACAAAAATCTCTCTCTACATTCTCTCTCTCTCTCTCTCTCTCTCTCTCTCTTGCAAATTTGTGCATACTTGCTACTTACAATACTCTTTTGCATACATCTCCTTAACCAAAGTTGATCATCTTTGAGCTGAGGTTACTTAAAGCCTTCATGGAGCTCTTGAAGGTGGTTTTGGCTTGAATTAGTGCCCAAAATTATTCTTTTCTTCAAGAGGTATACTATTTCCCTTTTAAGCTCACTTTGTATATTTGTTTTTATATCTATTCCTACTATTTTTTTGGGCTGTTTTGAGCTATAAAAAAACTCTATTTTTGTGGGCTAAAATTGTTGTTTTAGGGCATTTAAGGTTAGGAGGTATCTCACCCTTCTTTGTTCTTGTTTCTAAGGATTTTCCACCTTTGTTTCCCACCTTCAGACTATCTTTTCTTGGGCTTTTGAGCATTGAATTTCAGAGTATTTTTAGTGGTAAAAATCATGTTTTGAAGTCCAAAATTGGAGGGGTTAGCCTCCCCTCTTTGTGTCATGTTTGCTAGCCTAGTTAGCTCCATATGTTAGCTTTATTTTCTAGCCATTTGTAGCTTAATTCTAGCATGTTTTAGGCTCTATTTTAGACTATTTTGTCTCTGTTTTTGGATTGTTGTTGCATTTGAGTCTTGTTTTGCATGCCTCTAGTGTAATAGTCCTCACAAGCTTGGTGTTTTAGGCCTTTAGACACCACTTGTTCGAGTTGATTGCCATGTTTTAGTGCTTTTCTCACCTAATTTCAGCACTTTAATCTCTGCAATCTCCCTCATTTCTTAACTTTTTTTATTTGCTTTGAGGGTTTGTTTCAACCTTAGGATTGTTTAACCTTGAGATGCTTAATGGTTTAATCCTCTTTTGAGGGTTCATTACCAATGGCATGATACCTCTCTCTTGCCTTAAACCACCCCTTGTTTGACACTTACATCTCTTTTAGAGGATTACTCACCAATGGACTTAATTGGTTAAGGAATGGAATGGTAATCTAAAATGAGTAACTAAAAGTTGCAACAAAAATGGTGCAAGATAAGAAATTGGTTGTGTTTTGGTGTGTTCAATCGGACATTAATTGAACACAAAGAAAATTGAGACATTTCATACTTAAAGTGATGAAATGTGTCAACTTTCCTAGGTCTTCATTGCCCTTGATCATGCATGATAGGGTGATGGTTTTGGTCTTGTTTGTGCATTTATTAAACTTGTACACATTGGCTCTTTGGCCATCATGCAATGAAATTTCTTGATTGATGGTTTTGGAACCAAATGTACCACTCCTTTGAGCATGTTTTGATAATAAGGAGAGATACAGAGTACAAACAACCAGTGAGAATACCCTCTTTTTGCCCTATTTGCTCTCTGTTGCAGCAAAAAAAGGTGTGTCATCAGTAGCCAACTAGCCATCGTTACTGGCCAGTAGGCCATCAGTGTTGGACGGCAACCTCTCAATGGTGGCCGACCGGCCACCACTTCTAGCCTGCCGGCCACTAGTGAATTTTGAGCAGTGTGCTTGTGAAGCGTGACATAGTTGCTTTGGAGAAGGAAATCAGTGCAAGGGTTGTGCAACAGAGACTTTCGGGAGCAAACATCGGATGTTCTTTGGGTGGAAACCAAACATGCATGGGCCACCCTCGCTTCCCGGGACTAGTTAATCATTTATTTGTTGTAATTAATTAGTTGTAGCTAATTTGTTTGTGTTTTAATATTTAATTAATTAATTAGTTGTAGCTAATTAGTTTGTATTGTAATACTTAATTAGTTTAATTAGTTGTAGCTAATTACCTTATTTAATTAGTTTTGATTAATTAAATTAGTTTGTGTTGTAATATTTAATTAGCTTAGCCTAGTTAAATTCTTAATGAATTAGCTTAGATAGTTCGTTAATTTATTTCATTCAAGTGTTGTAATAATTAGTTAAGTAGTTTAGCTTAGCTAGTTTATTCATTCGGACTCTCCTTCATGAGAGCGTAATGTTGTAATACCATGTATGTCTTCCAACCCCACGTCTTTCTCCCTTTTATTTATCCACTTTTGATGGCTAGATTAGGGACATCATGTTTCAATTAGCATACCTTATGCTTGCATCCATTCGTCTTGTATTGCATGCACCGAGGCTCAGCGTATCATTCTAATTGCATCGTCATTTTCAATAGATTTTTTGAATACATGTTTAACCGCATGCGATTTAAATTGATCCATCTGCTATACTAGTAGCCGAACCTATTAGTTGCATTTTCGCACGTGTTGCATTAGTCATTTAGCATAGTTTGGAACATGCATTTTTCTAAATAGTTTCTTTTCTTGGCTTAGAGTACTAGGTGAGTTTTTAGTGCTTTAGCATACTTTTATGAGTGTGAGTGACTGCCATGACTAGCATGCTTGCCATGAGGCTAAGTGCTTACTTGCTAAACTGTTTGAGTGCTTGTGGATGAAGGCTTGTTGCTTGAATTGGAATGATTTAATGAATGTAAGTTTAAGCCCACTTTGTCGAGTGGCAAATTCATAAACTTTAAGCCCACTTGAGTAGCAAAATCAAACCCTTTTTGCAAAAAAAAAACAAACATGAAAGTGAATTATTCCAATTTGAGCAAACTAGTCTATACTTGCTTGCGCGTATCACGTAGTAATGCTAGCTTAATAACTGGAACAAAAGCATATAATGTTGATAAAAATCATATCATGATTAGTAGAGGCCGATCTTTGATCGGGCGAGCGGGGTGGCTCAAATGTATTCATGACCTTCCTTTCTCATACCCAAGTTCTCGAGTCGAGGCAACTTTGGTGATGACAGACACATGGCCTTTGGCATGAGTCATGGGTTTCCTAAATTTTTTCAAAATAAAATATTTAGGTGACAACTCTGTATCTGGCAAAGCAGTCTAATTTTTGCATTTTTTATTCAAAATCAATTTTCCAAACGATTTGTCAAATTTGGACTCTTTGGTGTTTATCAATTTCACATTGCACTTGTGAGATTAGATTCAAAACCGCGGGAGTCCGAACTGTAGGGCTTCTTTTGAGCTTCCGAAAGGGGGCACAAAAAAGTCGAGCTGCAGTATGAAACGACTCAAGATTCAATGGGTTCAATTAGCGTTCGATTGAACCCTAACCAAGTTATTATCTTGCATCATTTTAGTCCCAATTTTATTATTCCATTTTAATTACCAACCATTCTTTAGTTCATTGAGTCCAATAGTGAAGATTAAGTCCTCTAATGGAAAGAAACATCAAACCAAGAGTTGTTTTGGGCATGAGAGAGACATCATGTAGTTGGTAATGAACCCCCAAAGGGATTAAACCATTAAGCACAAGACCTCAATCTCATGCTTTAAACAAGCAATTGGTTTGAGACAACTTTCAAAGCAAAGTAAACGCTAAGAAATGAGGGAGGTTGCAGAGGTGATTAAAGGTGATCACAAGTATGGAGAGCTTGAAATGAACACTATTAACTCAAATAGGTTAGTGGCTAACGCCTAAACCACCAAGCCTATGAGGACAATTACACTATAAGTATGCAATACAATGCTCAAATGCAATGAACAACCAAAAACAATCCTAAAACAGTGCTAAAACAGTCCCAAAATATGCTGGAATTAAGACAAAAATGGCTAGAACAATAAGCTAAAGCATGGAGCTAGTTGAGCTAGTAAACAAGCACAAGAAGGGGAGGCTACCCCCTTCATTTTTGGGACTTCAAAATATGGTTTTAGCCACTGAAAAAGCTCTGAAATTCAATATTTAAAAGCTCAAAAAAAGTGGACAAAGAGGTGGGAAACACAAGGGCAAAGGCCTAAGAAATGAGGTACAAAGAAGGGTTATCCATCCCTCCACCCCTAATGGCCTTAAACCACAAGTTTCAGCCCAAAATTTCAGAGAATAAATAGCCCAAAAAAAGCCTAAAAACAATAGTCAAAATAGCAACGAAAGCAAAGCAATAAGCCAAGTCTTATACCTCTTGAAGAAAAGAACACTTTCTAAGCAACAAATCAACACTTACACACTCTCAAGAGCTCAAAGTAGGCTCAACAGTACCTCAGCTCAAAGACCGCAAGGTCTGGTTTAGAGTGTATAGGCAAAAGCTTGCAAAATCTTAGGAATTTACAAGAGAGAGAATTGTAGAGAGAGAGATAATTTTGCTCCAAAATGTTCAATCCTCAAAAATAGAAGGGGAGGTCTCCTATATATAGAAAAGCATCAAACTCCCTCAGAAATATCAATACATACACGTGTAGACAGGTGGATGCATTTGTGCAAACAATCGGCCAAAATATCTGCAAAAATACACTTGTGGCCGGCAAGCCACTAATGTTGGCTGGCAGGCCACTAATTTTGGCCGACAAGCCACATACATGGCCAGCAGCCAATAGCAATGGCTGGTAGGTCCTGAGGGTTTTTAGGCTTGAAAAACTAGGGTTTTGGTCCAAAACAAGGCAAGAAGTGTGCAGGGTTTTGAAAGCTCAAAGCTATGGCATTCTATTGAGGACTTCAAGCATTTGACAAGCATATACAACTTCATCATTAGGCGCGCAAGCGATGGTGTCCAAGTCGTAAGGGTGGTCAAAAATGGGGTGTCCACACTATGGTTTTGAACTACCTAACAAAAAAAATAAAGCAAAAGATGAGTAATCAGAAACCACACAACACCTTAGCTAAGATGTTTATCAACACAGACATGATCAAAGTCGTAGAAATGTACTCCACACTGAATTCTGCCCCAAAACAGATACCAACTGTGCAACTAATGTGCACATACCAGTTAAAGAAGAGCCAAAACACCCCTATGATGAGGAAGGGTTACCTTCTCCTATTTTTGTCATGAACTAGGGTTTCACTACTTTCAGGCAAGCAGTTTCACGCAATCCTGCATATGGGTAAGCATCATGTCCTAGTTTGGAACAGTCACTATGGCTTTACTATATGCAGCTAGGCCAAACGGTCAAAGTGGGTACCTCAGCAAGACTACTTAATATACCTCTCACACCTAACACTGAGAAGTGAAAGAAGCATCAAGCGATACAGCAATAGTCCAGATCCAAGGGTTGTGTTTCCAATATGGCAGAGCCCACGACCGATCAGCCTTTTGGCAAGCTTTTAGGCAAGCCTCCTGCAAACCATCCAAGAATAGCAGATGAAAAACACAATGACTTACAGTAACAATGCAATGCAAAGAACATATATGTGTAGATAAAATTTCACATCATGAAGTTTGATTCAAGTTCTCTAAATGTCCCCAGCAGAGTCGCCAGAAACTATAACTTGCTTTTTGTACTCCTTTCGGATAGGATAGCCTTACAGTTCGGACTCCCATGATTTTGAATCTGATTTCACAAGTGCAATGTAAAATAGATAAACACAAATGAGTCCAAATCCAACAAATCTTTTGGAAAATCAATTTTGAATCAAAAATGCCAAAAATGGACTACTTTGCCAAATTACAGAGTCGCCACCAAAATATTTTTAGGAAATTTAGAAAACCCATGACTCGTGCCAAAGGCCACGTATCTGTCATCACCAAAGTGTCTCAGCTCGAGAACTTAGGTATAAGAGAGGAAGGTCATGGATTGAGCACCCCACTCACCCAATCAAAGATCGGCCTCTACTAATCATGATGTGATTTTTATTTACATTATATGCTCTTATTCTGATTGTTAAGCTATTCTTACTATGTGATGCACACAAGTATAGACGAATTCGCCCAATTTGGAATGTTTTGATTTCATGTTTGTTTTGAAAGGAGTTATTGAATACACATCACTTAAAAGGTGAACTTGTATGTACATTAGTCAAAACATTCCAATTCAAGCAATTAGCCTTCATCCACTGGCATTCAAATAGGTATATCACTTAAGCACTTAGCCTCATAGTATTATGCTTGATATTGAAACAATTACACACATGCGATATGCTAAATCATTAAGTGCTCACCTAGCACTCCAAGGCAAGCCAAAAGAAACAAAATAATTAGAAAAATGCATGCTCTAAGATGCAAGTGACTAATGCAACACATACAAAATGCAATTACTAGGGTCGGCTACTAACATGGCATGTGAATCAATTTGATAGCATGCGATTTAAGCATGTTTTCAAAAAAGTAATAAATAACAATGATTGTTAGAATGATGAACCGAACCTTTAAGCATGCACGACAAATGGATGCAAGTCATGAAAAATGCTAAAAGAAACATAATGCTCTATGCTATCCATCATAAGCGGGTAAATAAAAGGGAAAAAGAAATGGGGATTTGAAGACATACACAATATTACGATATTGCTCTATGCTATCTATCATAAGCAAGTAAATAAAAGAGAGAAAGAAATGGGGATTTGAAGACATACACAATATTACAATATTGCCCTCATGCAATAGGGTCCGAATAAATATCCTAGCTAAGCTAATTATTAAATTAATTAATTGTTACAATACCAGGATAAATGAATAATTACACTAGCTAATTATTTACAAATTAGAACTAATTAATTACAACACAAAATTAATAATTAGCTATTCTAACTAATTACACAAAACTAACTAACTAATTAGTTACAATACGAAATTAATTATCTAAGTAATTAAGTATTACAAGCATAATTTAATGGGCCTCGGGAAGTGAGGAATGGGTCATGCATGAATACAGATTTTCTACCCGAAAATGCCCTTTGTTTGGCTACCAAAATGCTCCTGTTTTGCAGTTAGAAAATTTCACTATTTTTGCCTCAACCTCTGCTCTCTTTTGCAAGGAAAAAGACACTGCCTGGCCAAAAAAAAGTAGCCGGCCAGCCAAAAAAAGTGGTCGGTCATACGGTAAGGTTACCGGCCTACCACAGATGTTTGGTACTGCCCTACTGCAACAGATATGAAACAGAGCACAAACAAAGTATTTTCTGAGGATGTTTGTCCACCATGCCTCTCCTTATCATCAAACAGATCAAGGAAGGAGTAGGCTTGATTCGCAAACCATCAATCAATGCAAAATCATTGCATAATGACTTATGAATCAAGGGCTATAATCTCAATAAATTACAATGGAAGACTCGCAAAACCTCCTCCCTATCATAGCATTGATCAAGGAAAATGGTTGACCCTGACTCTTGAACCATTTCCATCACAAACAAGTATGAAATGACTCAAGACTCAAGGGGTTCAATTAACGTCCGATTGAACCCAAGTTGATTTTATTATCTTGTTCCATTTTAGCCCCAATTTTATTAGCCTCTTTTAATTACCTTTCCGTTCTTTAGTCATTTTAGTCCAAGAATGGGAATTAAGTCCGCTAAATGGAGAGAATTTATTTTGGGCATGAGAGAGATGTAATGCCTTGGTAATGGCAATGAACTTCCGAAGAGATTAAACCATTAAACATGGAAGGATCTCTTTCTCAAGCTTAAACAACATTCGGTTGAAACAACTCTCAAAGAAATAAAAAGCCAAGAAATTGGGGAGATTGCAGAGGTGATTACATGTGAACACAAGTATGGAAAGCTTGAAATAAATGTTATCAACTCAAATAGGTTGGTATCTAAGGCCTAAACCACCAAACCTATGAGGACCGTTACACTACAAGCATGCTATACAAAGCATAAATGAAATGAACACATAAAAACAATCCTAAAATAAGCTAAAACAGTGTTGGAATTGAGGTAAAAAAAGCTAAATGAGTAAGCTAAAATAATGGAGAATTTAAGCTAGTAAACAAGCCAAAGGAGGGGTGGCTAACCCCTCCATTTTGGGGACTTCAAAACCATTTTTTTTAGTCTCTAAAAACCTCTGAAAATCAGCGGAAAAAAATTTGGAAAATTGATGGGAAACACAAGGGCTAAAGCTTGAAAAATAAGGTTCAAAAAAGGGTGGGTTACCCCTCTATCTTTAATAACTTTAAGCCACAAGTTGCAACCCATAAACATAGTTGAAAAATAGCCCAAAAACAATAAGAAAAGATAGGAAAGAAGTAGTGTAAAAGAGCTAGGAGATATATCTCTTGAAAAGGAATAACACTTTGAGTTATAAACCAACAATTTCCCATGCTCAAGAACTTAAATTCAAGCTCAATAACCTCAGCAATGAGCCCTCAAAATTTGGTTTAGGGAGTCTAGGTAAGGTGTACATAGGTTGCAAGATAGAGAGAGAAATATTTTCTAAGAATTTTGCTTCAACAAATTTTTCTAACATAATTTTATGAGAGGTAGTCAAGTATATATAGAAAAACATATTACGCCCTCGAAAATATCAATATAGAAATAGCTGGTGCAGTGCATGCACCTGTGGAGAGAGCTGGCACAGCTGGCAGCAAAATATCTGTTCTACCGAAACAACTGGCCAGCCAGCCACTAGAGGGTCGGCCAGCCACTAGTGGGTCTATAGGCCTTTGAGTGGTCAGGCTTGGAAAAACATTGTTTTGGTTCAAAAATGGTGCAAGGTTTGCAGGCTTCTAAGACTTCAAACTAAGGCTTCTTACTGAGGAAATCGAGCGTTTGTTCAGTGTATAAATTCGTCATTGGGTTATCAATCGAAGGCACCCAAGTCTTAAGCGCTGTCAAAAATAGGGTGTCTACACTTATTCATTGTGATACTTGGGATCCCTCTCCTGTTCCTACTTTTTCAGGTCATCATTATTATGTGACTTTTATTAATGATCACACTAGGTGCACTTGGGTCTATTTACTTCACAACGAGTCTGATGTGTTTTCCATCTTTGTTCAGTTTTTGCAAATGGTTAAGACAGAATTTCGTACCATTGTTAAGAACATCTGCTCTAATAATGGTAGGGAATACATCTCTAATGAGTTTCGTTCTCACCTTAATTGAATGGGTATTCTTCAACAACTTACATGTCCTCAGACCCCTGAACAAAATGGTATGGCTAAACATAAAAACTATCATATTATGTCTATTGTGTGTTGTCTTCTTCGTGGTATGAGTGTGCCCAAGTCTTATTGGCACATAGCTGTTCTAACTGTTGTTTATCTTATTAATACGACTCTTAGTCGTGTGTTACATGGCCTTACTCCATTTCATATTCCTATGCCTAATACTACCATTTTTCCTATTTTGTCTTGTGTTTTTGGGTGCATATGTTTTGTTCAAGACCGGTGTCCCACTGGCACTAAGTTAGATGACAAGTCTATTCATCGTGTCTTTTTGGGGTATACTTCCATGTCTAAAGGATATAGATGTTTTGATCCTGTGTCTCGTCACTTTCACTTTACTCCAGATGTTACTTTTTGTGAGGATCTTCCTTTTCTTAGTCCTAACCCCTCATTGCAGGTTTCCCCTTCAGATATTCAAAGTGTTTGCTCGGTCCCCATTTTGGATAAGGTTGCGGATAAGGTTGCCCCTCTCTCATCCTCCACATTCGCCTCCTTTCCCCCTCCTTTGTAGGTATACTCTCGCTGCCCTCGTGCTCAGCCCACTACAGACACCCCATTTTTTACCGCCCACAAGACTTGGGCGCTTTATTCTGGACACTAGATGATGAAAGTTACATTTTGTAAATGGTTTGAATTCTCAATGAAGGAATCCGAATTTGAGCTCTAAACAATCTCAACCTTCCATACCCATACCATTTTTTCCTCAGAAATCCATTTTGAGCACGGTGCCAACCTACATTGAACCTGAAACTGAGAAACAGAAGAACCACATTGGGGCCCGGTCGTGCCTCATTTGGGCCCGGCCGTGTCCATTATGGTCCGGCCGTGCCTTTTGGGTGATAAACACTGTTCTGGGCGGGAATTCGCCAGTTGTCTATTTTGAAGATATTTATGACCTATTTACCTCAAATTCTATAAATACGACCTCAGACCTTTGTTTTGAGGGTTAGAAAAAATTTCAAAAAGCTTAAAACACCTTTGAGAGCTCCTTCTTCCTTTGCAAGTCATCTTTGTGCTATCCTATCATCTTGAGCTATATCTATACACCATATATACCCTTAGAGCTTAAGATTGGAGCCGTGGTTGAGACTTTAAAACCACATTTCACACTTGAGAGTGCCTTAGGATCAAGTTTGGTTTACAACAAAAGCATTGTCTATTCAAGAGGTATAAGCTTGCAACCTTCTTCCTTGCTTTCATTTCAATCTTTTTCTATATTTTCCTTGTGTTTTCATACTGTTTTGGATCCAATCCAAGTGCTAAAACTTGGGGTTAAAAAGCTACCAAAGTTTGAAGGGCTTTTCACCATTTCTTGAACCTTATCCCATATCTCATACCCCCTTGTTTTCCCACTCTTTTCTTTGGTTTACATACTGATTTTTAGAGTTTTAAAGGGCTGAAAAATATGGTTTAAAAGTCTCAAAAGTGGAGGGGTTAGCCACCCCTCCTTAGTTTTGCTTACTAGCTTTGTATCTCCTTATTTTTGGCTATCTTTTGTGCTCTCTTAAACATGGTTTTGGGCACTGTTTTTTAGATTTTAGGGGCTTTTTAATTCTTTTAAATATTTTATGCTTTGAATTTTATACTTGTTGTGTTGTAAGTCCTCACGGCTTCAGTTGTTTAGGCCTTAGACATTGAGTCATTTGAGTTGATAGCTTTATTTACTTAGTTTTCTTGTAAAGAGTCCCACTTTTGTAATAATCAACTGTGCATAATCATCTCTTCACCCTCCTTACTTTCTTGGTTTTCTTTGTTTGAGAGTCGTTTCAAATGAGTGTTGTTTAAGGCTTGCGAAAGAGACCCTTCCATGCTTAATGGTTTAATATCTTCGGAGGTTCATTACCAAGGTATTACATTTCTCTCATGTCAAGAACAACTTCTTGTTTGACACTTCCCTCCATTTAGTGGACTTAATTCTCATTTTTGGACTAAATGATTAAGCAATGGAAAGGTAAGACAAAAGAGGCTAATAAAATCGGCTTAAAATTGATCAAACCAACATAAAGAAGGTTAATAAAATTGGTTGGATTTGGTCGGACATTATGCCGAATCCATTGCTTCTAGAGTCATCATATACTAAGTTGTGATGTTTGATGATTCTTGAGGCGTGTCTACCTCTCTTCTTGAATTAATTTCACGATAGGAGGGAGGGGTAATGTGTTTTTCATTGTGTTAACTAATTTTTTGTCCAAACGTGTCCAAAGCCATCTGGAAATCAACTTATGACCATTGATGGTTTGGGAACCAAACCCCCTCCTCCCTTGAGTGCCTCTATGATAGAAAAGAACAAAAGCGACAAACATGGCTTAGGAATGCTCTATCTGCATTGTTTTCACCTCAGAGCACAAAAACAGTTTGCTACAATAAAATAAGGCACGGCCGAATCTGTTTAGGACCAGCCGGGTATCATTAGGGGCCTGCTGGGTTCTAGTGTATGGCAAACAGAGCACTTTTGGTTGAAACACAGAGCAATGGCTGGGGTGAAATAGAGCAATTTCCTAGAGGGCAGATAGAACCATTTCTGAAGACAGTTTTCATCGGCATGCATACAATCCTCGTGCATCCTTCACATATTAGGTTGTAATAAATAGTTATTTAGTTGTTTTTCATTTGGATTTGTAATACGTAGTTAATTTAGACGCTTGGACATTCAGACCCTCTTGCATGAAGGCAAAATACATAATAATGTGTATATGTCTTCCAACCCCCATTTCTTTCTCCCTTTTATTTACCCGCTAATGATAGATTGCATATAGCATCATGTTTTCTTTAGCATTTTTCATGACTTGCATCCATTCGTTTTGCACACATGAGGGGTTCTGCTCATCATACTCATCAATGTCAAATTCAAAATTCCTTACTTGAGTGTGTGCTTAAACAACATGCTATCAAATTAATTTGCGTGCCATACTAGTAGCCGAGCCTATTAATTGCATGGTGAATCTGTTGCATTAGTCATGTTGCATTACTTAGGATCATGCATTTTCCTACTTATTTTTGTTTCATTTGGCTTGCCTAGGAGTACTGGATGAGTGGTTTTTCCTTTAGCATATTGCACACGTGCGAATATTGCCATGTCAAGCATGATTACCATGAGGCTAAGTGCTTAATTGATATATCTCTTGAATGCCTGTGGATTGAGGCTTTTCTCTTAAGTTGGGATGATTCGATAACTGTACATATGAGATCACTTTGTCAAGTGGTGCATATTCAAACACTTTTCAAAACAAACATGAAATCAAAATGTTCCAACTCTTGTAAGTTAGTCTATATTTGTTTGACATCACATAGTAACGATAGCATAATAATCAAAAGAAGAGCATATAATGTAAATAAGAATCACATCATAATTAGTAGAGGCCGATCTTTGATTGGGTGAGTGGGGTGCTCAATTCATGACCTTTCCCTCTTATACCTAAGTTCCCAAGCAGGGACACGTTGGTGATGATGGACTAATGGCCTTTTGGCACGAGTCATAGGTTTCCTAAATTTTCCAAAAATATTTAGGTAACGACTCTAAAATCTGCCAATGCAGTTCATTTTTGGCATCGTTGAGTCAAAATCGATTTTCCAAAATGGTTTGTCGCATTTGGATTCTTTTGTGCTTATTCATTTCACATTGTACTTGTGAAAGCAGATCCAAAGCCACAGGAGTCCAAACTGTAGGGCTATCGTATCCAAGGAGACTAAACCCTTTTGAGTAGCATGAAAAGCAAGCTACACCCCCTCTTGGCTCCTCTCCGGATCTTGGGTCAGGTAATTCTTTCGCTTTACATACATCTTCTTCCCTTCCTTGTTGTAATTCTCCTCGGGATCGACATCCTCCCAACCGTTGGGGTTATCTTTGTAGTACTAATCATTTCATTTCTCAGTATCTCTCATATGAAAGGGTTTCCGACTCATATCATTCTTTTTTTGGCAAGCTTGAGTTCGAGTCTATTCCTTGGATTGTGTCAGAGGCCCTTTAGAATCCAAAATAGATGGAGGCAATGTAGATTGAAATGGCAGCTTTAGAACAGAATCATGCTTGGAATTAGGTTCTTTTACCTTCTGGCTAGAGTACCGTGGGTTGCAAATGGGTCTTTGCAAGTACCTACTTGATGGCTCTGTTGATCGTTATAAAGCCCGCTTAGTGGCCAACTGCTTCACTCAAGTTCCTGACAAGGATTTTGGTGCTACCTTTACACCAGTTGCCAAGCTTACCTCTGTTCGTCTACTCATCTCTCTTGCAACATCCCATTCTTGGCCCCTTCATTAGCTTGATGTCAAGGATGCCTTTTTGCATGGGGATCTTCTTGAGACGATTTATATGGAACCTCCTCCTAGTTTTCGAGCTGAAGGAGAGCATTCAGGGCAAGTATGTTGACTGTGCAAGTCTTTGTATGGCTTGAAGTAGTATCCATGAGCTTATTTTGGTCGTTTCAGCTCAGTCATCATCTCCATGGGCTTTGTTCAATGCCATTCAGACCATACTTGCTTTATCTATCATAATTTTGCAGGTCAGTGTATAGTCTTGTTGGTGTATGTAGATGATATCATTCTCACTGGTGATGACTCTATAGGCATTGATCAAGTAAAGCGGGATTTGAGACACATTTGATATTAAGTGTTACCCAAAAAATAACCTAAGAAGGGGTTGAATTAGGTTTTTACAATTAAAAATTAATAATACCCTAATAAAAATTATGACTTGCACAATAGATAAATAGAGTTAATGAAATAAAAATAATTAAAACAAGTATTCTAACAACTATGTCAGTTAATGATTTTAGCATAGTGAAAATGTGAAATATAGCTACAGCAATTTAAATAAAATAAAGAGATAAGGGAGAGAGAGGCAAACAAATTTATGATGGTTCGGCTTCAACTCAGCATACGTCCACTCATCAAGCTTCACTTGAGATTTTCCACTATGCTCTAGCTTCACGGGGGTGTTAGCAACCTCTTTACAAATGGAGCAATTCTCCACGGATTTTACACAAACTTTCTAAGTTAAGGACACTGAGTGTACTACACTCTTACAAGGTTGAAAAGAAAGTGTTTTTGCTTTCACAGAAAGCTACAAGAATTATCACTCAAAGATAGATATAAAAATGAAGTTCTGATTTTTCTGTAAACCTCACACATGAAAGATGGGCTTAAAGCTATACGTCTCAATATATAATTTTTGAAAGAGGATATAAACAAAAATTGAAGAACACTTCTCAGAGAATTTTTCAGATAATAGATGTGAGTGATTATAGATCAAAGAATATTTTCTGATTTTTTTGTTCTAACCTGTTTACATTAGAGGCTTTGGTATATATAATGAAACTTATAACCGTTTATAGCCGTTGTATTCATTTGGATTTATAGCCGTTTATAGCCATTGTACTCCATCATTACTAATTTGAATATCATCCACTCTATCATCACAAATTTGTATTCATTTGAATTTATAGTCGTTTATAACCGTTGTACTCCATCATTACTAATCTGAGTATCTTCCACTCCATCATTACAAATTTGAATATCTTCCAATTGAACCTTTTGAACTGCTACTGTGCTAGGCTATTTAAATATCTGTTTTTGAGCTGTTTGAACCTCTGTTTCAGGATGTTTGAACTCCTGATTTAATCAAATATTAAATACATTCTAACAACATTTAGGATAAAGGTTTAGGTGAGAAATAATGAGACAAAATAAATTTTGATTTTATTTTTCTCTTTCGAATAAATTAAAACATAAAATCATCAAAATAAATGTTGATTCTATTTTTCTCTTTCAAATAAATCATCAAAATAAATTTTGATTATATTTTTCTGTTTCAAATAAATCATTAAAATAAATTTTGATTCTATTTTTCTCTTTCAAATAAATTATCAAAATAAATTTTGATTTTATTTTTCTCTTCCAAATAAATTAAAGCATAATTAAATAAATCATCAAAATAAATAAGTCTAACAATCTCCCCCTTTTTGATGATGGCACACAATGATGTTTTGATTTATTTGGGAGTAAGAAAGGCTCCCCTTCAAGTCATGCTCCCTGAATTCATTTCTAAATACATAGGTTAGAACATGTGTAATAAATAAGCTTTAATCAACAACATGATATAAGACTAAGATATCAAAGTATAAATACATAATCATCAGATTAGTTCTCAAATAATATCATAATTTGAAAATAATACCATAATACATAACATCATATAATTTCTACCCCTGTGACATTATCAAAAGGAAATCATGGGTCAGAATCTAGAGGAGGAGGAGGAGGAGGAGGAGGAAAATGATAGTGATAAATGGTATCAAAAAATAAAGAATCAAAACATATATATCTACATGATTCGCCCGCGTCTTTTTTTTTCGTCGAAAATCGCGTCGAACACGCGTTCTCGTTTTGCATCAGCCAACTGACAAAAACGAGATGGGTCAACCAATCAATCAGCTACCTCAGCTCTCTCTCCCTCTTGTCGTCTTCTTCTCCGTCTTCTTCTTAATCAATCTCTTCGCCTTCTTCTTCCTCATTCGCTTTGTGAGAGAGATAGAACAGAGAGACTGAGCAAAGCAAAAAGGCTGTAAAAAACTACCTTACTTTCGATTACAGCTCTTTCTGCGACCACATGTGTCATGACCCGAACCCGGCCCCATGGGTTAAGGACATAACCAGCTAGTAATCGTGAGATTACCTACAGCCTCAAACCAAACCAAACGTATTTTAGCAGAGTTAATGGGGACCAAACGGAAGCAATTTAAAAACTTTGTCCTTAGAGCTGTGCTTACATGGTACGTCAAACAAGTCATACATATAAACCTTAATAACTCACAACAGAATTAGAGTATCAAAAGTTCTGTACAGACAGGATCATTCAAAAGTATGTCAACCCGTGAAACTATATACAAACATATACAAAAACTTCGCCAACATGACAAAATATAACTACATAACAAAAGGGCGAAGATGGGTCTCGTGCGTGAGACACGAGGCTGACTTTCCAAAACCTTTGTTGATCCACTTAGGCTTTACTGGGGCTCGGTCTAGACCTCCCTTGGCTCACCTACAAACACATGAATGAGCGTAAGCGAAAGCCCAGTGAATAATATCAAGTAACGGAAATGCATTGAAGCATTATACAACAGACGGCCCAGGGCCCAATTCATTCATGTCAACTGGCCTTTGGCCTTTTCAAACTTTCATATCAAACTGGCTCTTAGGCTTGTATATTAGACTAGTTCTTAGGCCTTTATATCAGACTAGCTCTTAGGCCCTTATATCAGACTGGCTCTTAGGCCCTTATATCAGACTGGCTCTTAGGCCTTTCAAACCTTTCAGATCAAACTGGCTCATAGGCTTTTCAAACTTCCATATCGAACTGGCACATAGGCCTTTCAAACTTTCATATCAAACTGGCACATAGGCCTTTCAAACTTCCATATCAAACTGGCACATAGGCCTTTCAAACTTTCATATCAAACTATATCCACCATTCAAATTAATGAACTTCACCAAACCTACATAGAAGTAGCAATTAGACAATAATGTATGTCAGATATTACTCACAGTGATCGGCTTGTGGAGTTGCCCTGGAGCTTGACCCAAGGAGCTTTAATCTTCCCAAGCTAAGGTTAATTCTTGTATTAGACTTCAAACTTTCAAGCTTTCAAGACCAAATTGCACAATCCCTCTCTCTTCCTTTCTATAGCCGGCCCTCTCTCAAATTATTAAGTCCAAGATTAGCCAAAATGCTACTAAGGAGGAGAATGGGGGTGTAGTGCCCCCTTTTACAACAAACTCCACTAATGCATTATAATAATAATAACAATTGGGCACTAATTCACCAATTTAATCAACTTAATCTGGTCCGAATCAATTTTTCAATTAAAATTTACCGTAGGCTCTAAAAATTATGCCCATCACAATAACGCAGTCAATTTCGGGTTCTATGGCCGATAAGGCCTTCAATGTAATTTCCAAAGCAGATAATGAAACAGATATTCCTGCGGTGAACAGATAGAAATTCAAAACCACATATTTTCACATAATGGCACACAAAATCATATTAGACACATAATCATACTCGTATTAAGAACCAATTAACAAATTACGGAATAGGGGTATCACAACATGGCCTCCTCCCGTTTGCTTACGCTCTTTCAGGACCTGAATGATCCTGTAAGCACTACTGGGCCAAGTGCCCCGGCTCCTACTCTTTGTAACCTTCCTATGATGTCGATTGAGCAAATAATGGCAGCTCAATCAAACATTGAAGCCAATCATTTCACACTGACGTCCTGTATGGAGACGGTGACTGTAGTCACAAAATTGGCGCACCGACTGCAGAACAGGACGAGTGAGCTCCATCAAGTCAACGCCTAACTCTCTCTACTCCAGCGCATGTACAAAGATGTGCAAGCAGAAATAGGCGCACTGAAGGCCAAAAACAAAGAGCTTAAACGGAAGACCACCTCTATGGCCCGATTTTTAGCAACGTCGTTCTTAGCCTTTGATAGTCAGCGGGGAGTCGTTGCTCTTGACGAAAGCACAGGGGCAGGGGAGTCAAGGGTCACCCAAGGTGATAAAAAAAAGAAAATGATAGAAGAGGCGAGTAAGTAAGATCGGCGTATGGCCCGAAAAAAAAATGAAGGGTTTTTTTTATATTTATTTTGATCGGTGCGTGGCCGTAAAAAAAATGAAGGGCGTTTTTTTTTATGTAAATATTTGTATTTTGATTTATTTTTGTTTTTATGTTTAAGTACTAAAAAATGAAATTAAAGAGCTAAAAAAAATAAGAAAATTAAGCCCAAACAAAAAATAATAATGAGAAAAAAATAAAAATAAAAGAAATTAAGCCTAATAGCAAAATAAAATAAATTAAAATAAAATAATACCAGCAGAAATTAAACTTAATGGGTCGTTGGTGTTGCTAGAATGGTAATGTAAAAAAAAAATACCATGAGGGTTTAAAAAAAAATCAATGTATGCAAAGTTAATTTTATCTCAAGATGTAGAACCCAAAGAAAAATTACACAATTGAGAATAGCAAACTGTTAAGGAGAATAAATGTATGAAGGACTTGAAAGCATTCAACTGATATAAACGTTTCCATATCAATGTAGCAATACACATATATCATTTTAACAAAAATTCAAGTTTCACAGTTATAACAAAACTTTTTAAGTAGAAATCGACATTCCAAGCTCGCCATGAATAAAATTGAAGCGATCTTCACTTAGGGGTTTTGTGAAAATAGCTGCCAATTGCTTGTCGGTGTTTACAAATTCAAGTACAATATCCCCTTTTTGAACATGATCTCTTAAAAAATGATGTCGAATTTCAATATGTTTTGTTCGTGAGTGTTGAATCGGATTTTTGCTTAAATTGATAGCACTAGTATTATCACATTTAATAGGGATATGATCATAATACAAATCAAAGCCCTCCAATTGTCGTTTCATCCAAAGTATTTAGGCACAACAACTTCCAAAAGCTATATATTCAGCTTCGGCAGTTGATAAAGCAACAAAATTTTGCTTTTTGCTAAACCAAGATACTAATGAGTTACCGAGAAAGTGACAAGTGCCACTGGTGCTTTTTCTATCAAGTTTGCATCTGGCAAAGTCGGCATCCGAGTAACTAATTAAATCAAATGTAACACCTCTAGGATAAAACAGTCCCAAATTTTGAGTGCCAACAAGATATCTAAAAATTCTTTTAACAGCACTGAGATATGATTCCTTAGGATTTTATTGATATCTAGCACACATACAAACACTAAACATAATATTGGGTCTACTTGCAGTTAAATAAAGAAATGAGCCGATCGTACCTCGATATTTTGTTTGATCAATGGACTTACATTTTTCATCATTGTCTAGCTTAATGGATGTGCTCATAGGTGTTCCAACTATTTTTGAATCATACATACCAAACTTTTTAAGTAGTTCTTTTGTGTACTTAGTTTGGTTGATAAAAATTCATTCCTTACATTGTTTGATTTGAAGCCCAAGGAAATAATTTAGCTCCCCCATCATGCTCATCTCAAACTCACCTTGCATACACTTAGCAAATTCCTTACACAAGATTTCATTAGTAGCATCAAATATAATGTCATCCACATATATTTGCACAATAAGTAAATCATCATTTTTAATTTTAATAAAAAATGTTGTGTCAATCGTTCCTTTAAAAAAATTATTTTCAATCAAAAATTTACTTAATCTTTCATACCATGCACGAGGTGCTTGTCTCAAACTATATAAAGCTTTTGATAGTTTAAAAATATGATTTGGAAAAGCATAATCTTCAAAACCTAGGGGGTTGTTTAACATAAATTTTCTCATTTATAAAACCATTAAGAAAGACACTTTTTACATACATCTGATAAAGTTTGAAATCTCTAAAACATGCAAATGCAAGTAACATGCCAATGGCTTCTAATCTAGCAACTGAAGCAAAGGTTTTATCGAAATCAATACCTTCTTCTTGATTGTATCCTTGTGCAACAAGTCTAGCCTTGTTTCTTATAATTGTGCCAGATTCATCAAGCTTGTTTCGAAAGATCCATTTGGTACCGATAATGATATGATCTTTAGGTTTTGGCACAAGTTCCTACACTTTGTTTCTCTCAAATTGGTTAAGCTCTTCATGCATAGCTATCATCCAATGTTCATCGAATTCGGCTTCTTGAAAGTTTTTAGGCTCAATCTGTGAGAGAAAAGCCAAGTTACTACAAATGCTTCTAAGTGAAGAGCGAGTTTCAATACCTTTTGTAAGGTCACCTAGGATTAAATCCTTAGAGTGATTATGTACAAACTTCCATTCTCTTGGCAAATTATCATTGTTTCCTCCTTCTTCTTGAGGTGGGAGAATAGGTTGTTCAATCTTTTTGTTCAACTTACATGGTTGGTTCTCTTCTTTGTAGATACTTGAATTTTCCACATTTTGTTCCAAATCTATATTATCACTAACAATTTGCTTTTGAGCAGAGATGTTAGTTTCATCAAATGCCACGTGTATTGATTCTTCCACAATAAGAGTTCTTTTATTAAAGACACGATAAGCCTTGCTAGTTAAGGAATAGCCAAGAAAAATTACTTCATCAGATTTTGAATCAAATTTACCTAAGTTATCATTACCATTATTATGCACAAAACATTTACAGCCAAAAACATGCAAGTGATTAATGTTGGGCTTTCTATCATGCCGAAGTTCATAAGGAGTCTTTTTGAGAATAGGTCTAATTAATGCATGATTTAAAATATAGCATGCGATGTGAACGATTTCGGCTCAAAAATATTTAGGAAGATTATTTTCGCAAAGCATTGTTCTGCTAATCTCTTCTAAAGTTTTATTCTTCTTTTCTACTACACCATTTTGTTGAGAGGTTCTAGGTGCTGAAAAATTATGTCCAATACCATGCTCATCACAAAACAATTCAAATTTATCATTTTCAAGTTCTCTACCATGGTTGGTTCAAATATTAGTAATAAGAAAGCCTTTTTTATTTTAAATTCTACAACAGAGTTTTGTAAAAGAAGAAAAGGTTTCATCTTTGTGTACTAAAAACATAACCCATGTAAATCTTGAATAATCATCAGCAATAACAAGACAATAATGTTTACCAACTAGACTAGATGTCCTTGAGGAATCAAATAAATCCATATGCAGTAGTTGTAAAGATCTAGTTGTGGAAATGTGAGATTTTGATTTAAACGATATTGTAGTTTGTTTTCCTTATTGACAAGCACTACAAAGATGATATTTTTCAAATTTAATTTTTGGAAGTCCAATGACCAAATCCTTTCTCAAAAGTTTAGTAATTAAATACATATGAGTATAACCAAGTCTTCTATGTCATAACCAACTATTTTCATTATTAACATATAGACATTTAACATCACTAACATATATATCATTGAGATGAAAAACATAAACATTATCGTGACGATTACCAACGAATAAAGCTTTATGATCATTTGTGTTTTCAATTGTGTAATGTGATTTATCAAAAATAACTCGATTACCTTTATCATATAATTGACTAATACTAAGTAGATTATGCTTAAATCCATCAACAAGTAAAACATTTTCAATAGAAGGGTTAGGAGAAATACCGATGCTACCAATACCGATGATTTTTCCTTTCTTGTTGTATCTAAAAGTAACAAAGCCTCCATCTTTGGATGACAGTGTAGTAAAGAAGGATTTATCTCCGGTCATGTGTCTGGAATATCCACTATCAAGGTACCACTTCTCTTCTTTAGCTTTGGACTTAAAGCAAACCTACAAGACAACAATCAAGTGTTGGTTTTTGGTGCCCATAGTTTCTTGGGTCCTTCTTGGTTAGTTTTGTTAGATCTCTTAATAATCCAAATCTTTTTAATTCCCATGTTCATATTCTTTTTGAATAGACAATAAGATATATAATGGCCTTTCTTTCCACAAAAATGACAAGTAATAATGACAATCAAGTGCTGGTTTTTGTTACCCATAGTTTCTTGGGTCCTTCTTGGTTAGTTTTGTTAGATCTCTTAATAATCCAAATCTTTTTAATTCCCATGTTCATATTCTTTTTGAATGGACAATAAGATATATATTGGCCTTTCTTTCTACAAAAATGATAAGTAATAATGACAATCAAGTGTTGGTTTTTGGTACCCATAGTTTCTTGAGTCCTTCTTGGTTAGTTTTGTTAGATCTCTTAATAATCCAAATCTTTTTAATTCCCATGTTCATATTCTTTTTGAATGGACAATAAGATATATAATGGCCTTTCTTTCTACAAAAATGACAAGTAATATGAGGGTGTGTCATGAGAGGTGCCTTTTCAAAAATTGTATTGAGATTCTTTTGTTTCTTAATAGGGTCATATCCAATACCCGCTTTATCAAAAACACATCTTTGATTTCTAAGAAGCATGTTGAGATTATCTTTACCTTTTACAAAATTTTCAAGTGTTTTTGTTAAATTATCGACATTGTTTTTTAAAGTAGTTTTTTCATTAGAGATAATATCAAAATAATTTTTTCTTTCTTTAATTCTTCTACATTAATAGATAAAGATGCAACAGATTTCTTCAACACATTATTTTTGGTACAAACTTTTCTAAATTCATTTGATAGTTTATGGAATGCACTTTTAAGTTCTTCATAAAGAGTAGTTACCTCATCTTAAGTAGAGTCTTCATCTTCAAGAGGCATGAGACATAAGTTGGCTACTTCATTTTCAATTTCATCACTTGAGCTTTCATCTTTACTTTCTCCCCAAGCTGCTACCATGGCCTTTTTGTTTCTTTTGTAGTATTTTCCATGATCCTTCAATTTTGGACAATCCATCTTCATATGTCCAAGATTTTTGCACTCATAGCAAATAATAGGCTCTTTCTTGTTATTTTTGTTGTACTCTTTCTTGAAAGGTCTTCTTCCTCTATAATTGTTTTTCTTGAAGTGCTTTTTGAGATTTCTACTAAATATGGCATAGCTTTCATCCTCACTGGAGTTTTCATGTTCTTCTTCATTTGATGAGGCTTTGAATGTAATTCCACTTTTCTTTTTGTTTTCAACATCCTCATGTCCTTTCATGGTGATCTCATGAGTCATAAGGGAACCAATTAGCTCATCCAATCCAAGTTTGGAGAAATCTTTGGCTTCTATAATGGCGGTGACCTTTGCTTCCCAATTCTTTGGTAAACACCTAAGAATTTTTCTTACCAACTCACTGTTAGTATAAGTTTTGCCAAGAGATTTCAAAGAATTTACAATTTCAGTAAATCTAGTAAATATACTTGAAATAGATTCATCAGAGTTCATTTTAAACAATTCATAACTATGAACAAGCATATCAATACGTGAATCCTTTACTTTGTTTGTACCTTCATAAGTTACTTCAAGTTTGTTCCAAATTTCTTTTGCCGAATCACAACTTGAAATTCTATTAGACTCCTTAGAGTCTAATCCACAAATAAGGGTGAGTTTGGCTTTAGCATTGGCTTGCAATAATTTGTGATCTCTCTCATCACATTCAACTTCAGTTTTAGGTACACTAATGTTGTCTACTAATCTGGTAGGAATTTTTGGACCTTTGGTGACAATAATCCACATAGCATAATCAGTGGCTTGTAGGTATAGGGTCATCTTATCTTTCCAATGACTATAGTTGTTTCCGTCAAATAATGGTGGCTTGTTGGTGGCTTGTCCTTTAGTAGTGCTAGTGCTAGCTAAGGTTGCCATGGATCGAAACTCTTAGATGGTTAAATCTAAATCAAGAGTCTAGGCTGTGATACCAATTGTTACCCAAAAGAAAACCTAAGAAGGGGGTGAATTACGTTTTTACAACTAAAAATTAATAATACCCTAATAAAAATTATGACTAGCACAATAGATAAATATAGCTAATGAAATAAAAATAATTAAAACAAGTGTTCTAACAACTATGTCAGTTAATGATTTTAGCATAGTGAAAATGTGAAATATAGTTACAGCAATTTAAATAAAATAAAGAGATAAGGGAGAGAAAGGCAAACAAATTTATAGTGGTTCGGCTTCAACTCGGCCTACGTCCACTCCTCAAGCTTCACTTGAGATTTTTCACTATGCTCTAACTTCACAGGGGTGCTAGCAACCTCTTTACAAATAGAGCAATCCTCCACGGATTTTACACAGACTTTCTAAGTCAAGAACATTGAGTATACTACACTCTTACAAGGTTGAAAAGAAGGTGTTTTTGCTTTCACAGAAAGCTACAAGAATTATCTCTCAAAGATAGATATAAAATGAAGCTCTGATTTTTCTGTAAACCTCACACATGAAAGATGGGCTTAAAGCTATACGCCTCAGTGTATAATTTCTTAAAGAGGATGTAAACAAAAATTGAAGAACACTTCTTAGATAATTTTTCAGAGAATAGATGTGAGTGATTATAGATCAAAGAATATTTTCTGATTTTTTTTGTTCTAACTTGTTTACATTAGAGGTTTTGGTATATATAATGAAACTTATAGCCATTTACAACCATTGTATTCATTTGAATTTATAGCCGTTTATAGCCGTTGTACTCCATCATTACTAATTTGAATATCTTCCACTCCATCATTACAAATTTGTATTCATTTGAATTTATAGCCGTTTATAGTTGTTGTACTCCATCATTACTAATTTGAGTATCTTCCACTCCATCATTACAAATTTGAATATCTTCTACTTGAATCTTTTGAATTGCTACTGTGTTGGGCTATTTGAACCTCTATTTTTGGGCTGTTTGAACCTCTGTTTTAGGTTGTTTGAACTCCTAATTTAATCAAATATTAAATACATTCTAACAACATTTAGGATAAAGGTTTAGGTGAGAAATAATGAGACAAAATAAATTTTGATTCTATTTTTATCTTTCAAATAAATTAAAACATAAAATCATCAAAATAAATGTTGATTCTATTTTTCTCTTTCAAATAAATCATCAAAATAAATTTTGATGTTATTTTTCTCTTCCAAATAAATTAAAGCATAATTAAATAAATCATCAAAATAAATAATACTAACATTAAGGATTTGGGAAATCTCAAGTATTTTCTAGAGATTAAGGTGGCTCGCTCATGGCAGGGGATTTCCTAATCTCAAAGGAAGTACACTCTTGACTTACTTAAGGATACTGGTATGTTGGGTGTAAACCTACTTTTACTCCTATGGATCCCAATGTCAAGCTCACATCAAAGTCTGGCGAATTACTAAAGGACCTAGGTATGTATCAACGTCTTGTTAGGCATCTCATCTATCTGACCAATACTAGACCTAACCTGACCTGACATTTCCAGTTGGTGTGGTTAGCCAATTCACGCATGCACCTTGTACAAAACATCTTGATGTGGTTAATCACATCTTAAGACGTTTGAAGACCTCTCCTTGCTTGGGACGTCAATCTAGACTCTCATGTTTTGCTGATGCTGACTATGCACGATCTAGAACGGATAGACATTCTATTTTTGGTTTCTGTACTTTCTATGGTGATCATCTTCTTAAATCATGGAAAAGTAAAAAGCAAGCAATTATTTCTAGGTCTTCTGCAGAAGCCGAGTATAGGGCTAAGGCACAAGGCACTTGTAAGATTCTGTGGTTGTGTTCTATTTTGGTAGAGTTGGGATTTAAGGAGACTCATGATTCTTCGTTTTGTGACAACAAGTCTGCTATTATGTTGTCTTATGATTCTATCCTACATGAGCGTACTAAGCATATAGAGGTTGATATACATTTCATTCGAGAGAAGGTTCGGATTGGTATTGTGAGACCATCATTTGTCTCTTCTTTTCAGCAGCTAGCAGATATGTTCACCAAATCCATAGGCCCAACATTACTTCAGTTGTCTATCAGCAAGCTATATTTATTGAATATCTTCACACCAGCTTGATGGGGAGTGTTGGAATTAGGAAATAATGATATTATAATTGTGGTAGTGTTGGAATTAGGAATTAGGAATTAGTGATATTGTGATTATGGTAATGTGTATAAAATCTATGATTGTGTTGATCATAGATTTAAACCTTTTTTTACCTTCGTTTCCTATTTTGTAATATTGTTTCATTATAAATACAAGGTTCTACCTCATTCATAGGTAAGCCAAAGACAATTCTTTTCATCCTTTTAAAGTTATATATCAAGTTTTTCTATGTTGAAGAAAGGTTGACCACCCTTCATCTTATGGGGGAAACACAACGACCTAGAGAGGACATCCTTACTTATGTCCGCCATTTTAGAGAAAAAGCAGTAGACATTCAAGACCCAATGAAAGAACACCAACTTGTCTCAACATGCATCGAAGGGATGCTTACGACTTACAAGCTCCGGCTGGTCAACCACCATTTCCCTGACTTTTCTGCCTTATGCGTTGCAGCTCGAAACATAAGTGAAACAGTAAGATCGAGGGCACAAACGTCGGCTCCATAGCCTCACTCATGGCGGCCAACGGCACCTCCACATTACTTGTGGAGGCCTAATCAACGTAACCATGTTGTGTATGCATCCAAAGGTTCCTTCGAAGGACGAGGAAATCCCCAAGCACAAAAGAGAAAATTTGATCAAGTTCCCCCGCTGTTGCCTATCTCAGGGGATGAGACACAAGCACTCCTCAATGCCTGGGTAGAAGATGGAAAAGTTCACCTCCCTGAGCCAAGGCGACCTATCACCAAAAAGGATCAAGCACAAGAAGATTATTGCATATACCACCGCTCAATCAAACATCTAACCACCAAATGTTGGGCACTTAGATCCCTAGTTCGAAAGATGATGGTAGATGACACTTTGGAGTTACCCCGTCAGACGAAAGATGTCTTGAAAGATCCTCTCCCTCATTACAAAGATAATGACAAGACGATCATGATGCTTTCACATTATGACGAGATGGAAGAACCAATGGTGTGAGCTCTTTGAGCTTGCAACTCCCACTTGTCTGGACTTTGAGACCAGGCGGGCGATAATGCTTAAGAAATCGACAAAGTTCAAATGGTTCTTCGACCAATTCGGTTTGTCTGAAGCAACTCACTTCGAAGCCACTAAGGCTTTTTTATGACTTGCTTCACTACTTTTCAATAACCTTTACCGGGGCAGAGAAGCAAGTATCGTTCCCATATAACCATCCCCTCTACGTTCTAGTATTCATTAATGGAATGGAGTTTCAAAGAGGATTCATGAATGAAGGAGCTTCACTCAATGTAATGCCCTATTTTATTTTCCAAGCAGCTGGGATCTCATAAAAGCACCTAGTCAAACAACTCATTTCCATCACTGGTTTTGGAAATCAAAAAATCAAAACCCTAGTGTAGCTCGACTTTTTCGTGCCCCATTTCGGAAGACAAATAAGCCCTACAGTATCGAACTCCCGCGGTTCTGAATCTGATCCCACAAATGCAATGTGAAATAGATAAACAGCAAAGAGTTCCAATCTGGCAAATCTTTTAGAAAATCGATTTTGAATCAAATTGCCAAAAATGGACTACTTTGCCAGATACAAAGTCGCTACCTAAATATTTTTGAGAAATTTAGAAAACCCATGACTCGTGCCAAAGGCCACGTATCTATCATCACCAACATTGTCTCAGCTCAGGAACTTAGGTACGAAAGGGGAAGGCCATGGATTGAGCAACCCCACTCGCTCGATCAAAGATCGGCCTCTACTAATCATGATATGAATCTTATCTACATTATATGCTTTTGTTCCAGTTATAGGCTAGCATTACTATGTGATGCGCACACACACATAGACTAAATTGCAAGGATTGGAACATTTGGCTCATGTTTGTTTTGAAAAGAGTTTGTAAATGTGCCAGTCGAAAAAGTGGGCTTAAATGTAAATGAATCAAACCATTTCAATTCAAGCAACTAGCCTTCATCCACAGGCATTCAAACAATTTATCAATTAAGTAATTAGCGTCATGGTAAGCATGCTAGACATGGCAACGTCAACATGCAATATGCTAAAGCGAGTAAAGGCTCACCTAGTACTCCAAGCCAAAAAAGATGAAAGAGTTAGAACAATGCATGATCCTAACTTATGCAATATGACTAATACAACACATACAATATGCAATTAGTAGGCTTGGCTACTAATATGGCATATGAAGCAATTAAATAGCATGCAGTCTAAGCACGTATTCAAAGCAGTGTAAGCAATAACAATGCAAGTTAGAATGATGAACCGAGCCTCGGTGCATGCAATACAAGTGGATGCAAGGCATGAAGTATGCTAAACAAAACATGATGCCCTAAATCTAGCCATCATAAGCTAGTAAATAAAAGGGAGAAAGACGTGGGGTTGGAAGACATACATGTTATTACAACATTGCGCTCTCACGAAGGAGAATCCGAATGAACTAACTAGCTAACTAATTAAAGCTAAGCTATTACAACAAATGAATAATTACTTAACAAATTATTACAAACCAAATACTAATCTAGCTAATGAAAATAATTACAACACGAGACGAATTAGCTATTCTAACTAATTAATTACAAAGCCACTATTTTAATCACTACATTAATATACTTATAACACAGATCCCGAGGATCGATGGAAGGCTTATGCATGAATGCGGTTTCCACTCGAAAAAGCCACCGTTTCTGCTGCTAAATGCCTCTATTACACAGTAGAAGATTTTAACTAATTTTCACCTCCAGACCAACTCTATTCTGCTGGGGGAGTACACTGCTGGATTTTGCATTAGTGGCCAGCAGAGGGCCTGCCGTCCACTGACGATGGCCTGCCGGCCACAAAAGATGGTCTGCCGGCCACTACTGACTGGGTTGTCTTGCTACAACAGAGATCAAATAGAGTAGAGACAATGTATGCTCAAGGGTTTGTTTACACAATTTACCCCTTCTTATCATTTGAATAACTCAAAGGAGTAGTAAGTTTGATTTCACAAACCACCAATGGATGCAATTTCATTGCATGATGTCTTATGAAACCAAGTGTGCAAGTTCCATGAATGCAACAAAACAAGACTCTCAAAACCACCTCCCTATCATGAAAGATCAAGGGAAGTAGTTGACAATGAATCTTGAACCGTTTTAATCAATAATGAGTATGAAACGTCTCAAGACTCAAGGGTTCAATTAACATCCGATTGAACCCAAACAAGTTATTATCTTGCACCCTTTTTTATTCACCAATTTTATTACTTCATTTTAGTTACCTCTCAATTCTTTAGTCAATTAAGTCCAAAAGGTGAATTTAAGTCCTCTAATGGAAAGAGGGCTTAAACCAAGAGTTGCTTCAGGCATGAAAGAGACATCATACTGTTGGTAATGAACCCTCAAAGGGATTAAACCATTAAGTATGACATCTCAATCTCATGCTTAAACAAACAAGTAGTTTGAAAACTACTTTCATAGCAAAACAAATGCCAAGAAAGGAGGGAGGTTGTAGAGGTGATTGAGAGTGATCAAAAGTATGGAAAGTCATAAATAAATGTTATCAACTCAAATAAGATAGTGTCTAAAGCCTAAAACACTATACTCATGAGGACTATTACACTACAAGCATACAATATAAAGCTCAAATGCAACAAACACTTAAAGACAATCCTAAAATAGTCCTAAATAAGTCCTAAAACATGCTGAAATTAAAACAAAAATAGCTAGAATAATAAGCTAAAACATGGATCATGCTAGGCTACTAAGCAAAACACAAGGAAGGAAGGCTAACCCCTCCAATTTTGGACTTCAAACCATGATTTTAGCTACTGAAACAACTCTGAAAATCAATGTTTAAAAGCTCAAAAAAAAGATAGTGCAAAGGTGGGAAACACAAGGGTAAAGGCATTGAGAGTAAGGTGTAAAGAAGGGTGAACCACCCCTCAACCTTATTGGCCTTAAAACCCAAGTTTCAGCCCAAAAATACCGAATTTTTACAGCCTAAAAATAGTTAGAAAATAGTAAGAAAAAGAGTAAATAAAGCAAGTAAAGAGACAAGGCTTTATATCTCTTGAAGAGAATATCACTTTTAAGCAATAAAACAAGGCAAACACACCCTCAAGAGCTCAAACAAGGCTCAAAGGTACCTCAACTCAAAGATGGAGAGGTCTGGTTAAGAGTGTATAGGCAAAGGTGAAGAGTGTATAAGCAAAGGTTAAGAAATTTGCAAGAGAGAGAAAATTGTAGAAAGAGAGGAGAAACTTTGCTCCAAAATTTTTCTAACCTCTAAAGCAAGAAGGGAGGCCCTCTATATATAAAAAACATGAACCTCCCTCAAAAACATCCAGCCATACACATCGAAGCAGATGCATGCATCTGTTCAAATAGCTGGCACAACTGTCACAAAATATTTGCAAAACACATTGGTGGCCGGCAGGCCACCAGAGGTTGCAGGCTTGAAAATCACTGGGTTTGGTCCAAAAATAAAGCAATAGGGATATAGGGTTTGATGTAGTAGCCATAGCTAGCTCTCAAAAACCTTTTTAGGTAAACAAAGCTCACATGGCAATAATAGTATTTTACAACCATGTTGATGAAGACGAACCTCTTTTGCTATTTTGAGGTACTCGTATACCAAGCTGGGATGACCTCTCTGAAGAACATTCATCACCACCTCGCAAAAAGACATTCACCAAGTCAGGACCCTCAAGAAAGCTCCTCAAAGTGACCAGGCTTCAAATAAAGGATGGCAGGTTTGTATACTGGTGTCTGGGGTTAGCAAACACCACCAATGCCAACCCCCAACCAGACAAAGTAGCAATCGCCCATCACTAACCAAATGAAGAATACCACAGTTGCTACATTAAATCTGCGTTCCAAGGGCAAAGAATAGAAAAATCAAGGACAAGATAAGCAAAAGGAAGGAAAAAGCCATAGCTCCTTCAGCAACAAAAAATCACTTTAACAAATCCATTGGTCCTTCAGCAAGTCACTTGGATGGAGTTAAAGGCTCAGAAGTTGGGCCCCTCACTAAGGCAGTCGCTTCGTCTTTTAACTAAGCCTCCTCTTGCTCTACTACAATCTTAAAGCAAAAAGGATTGCAGGATGTTAGGGCTGCTTTTGAATGCCTACAAGATGGCCCTCGTCCCCAAAAGTAAGAACTGGAATAAATAATTGCTGAAGGCAAACCCAAGCACTCCATCTTCATTTACAAAGATTTTACAGCATAATAGCAAGAGCCCCTCATTGAGTTAATCAAGAAGTATTCTGAAGTTTTTGCGTAGATATATGAAGAAATGCTAGGACTATACACAACCGTCACCATGCACCGAGTGACATATCAAACAGACATAATAGCCATCTTTCATGATATGTAACACAAGAATTTAGAGTTCTATATTGATGATTTGGTGATAAAATCCAAAGAAGAAACCAACCACCTCAAAGACCTCCAAAGGTCTTTGAACATCGTAAGAAATACACTTTGAATGAACAAGCTTAAGTGCACATTCGGAGGCACTATTGGTAGTTCCTTGGTTGCATTGTTCACTGCCATGAGATAGACCCCGACCCCACAAAGGTCGCCTGCATAAAAAATATGCCATGACCAACAAATCTAAATGAGTTGAGAACCTTCCTCGGTCGAGCATCTTATTTGAGACTGTTTATTCCTTCCATGGCTAAAATATCACAACCCTTTAACTCACTAATAAAGAAGGATGCCAAGTTCGTTTGGAACAAGGAGCATCAATAGGCATTCTAAGGAGTTAAGTTAGCCTTAATTTCTTCTCTCTCCATGACTCCTCAATTAGTGAGGTGTTTACTTCTCTGCATCACTTCCACACCTAAGCTAGTTAGAGCTCTATTTACCCAAGATATCGATGGATTCGAACAACTCGTCTACTACATAAGAAGAGTCATTGAAGGGGTTAAAGTACGGTATTCTCCTATCAAGTAGCACTGTCTCACCCTATTCTTCACCACCAAAAAGCCCTGCCATCACCTCCTATCTTACACTATCCGTCTCATGCCCAAAAGCAATCCTATCTAATTCATTCTCACTAGACTAGCCCTCGCCACCAAAAATCCCTGCCATTACCTCATTCTCTTCCCTCAAGTTGAGATTTGTGAAGTCCTCTATGTCCCATCCAAGTCTCAAATCTTCATTTAGGTTTTCCAATGGTGCTGATATGATGGAGATGTGGTGGTCCAAATCCCTCTCTGTCAGTCTTTGTGAGAGGATGTTGATATTGATTTGGATTCTCTCAGAATATGGGATCAGCACCTGCATTGCCTGGCAGGTAGATCTCTAGAGAGTGAGGTTCTTGGTTTGGCAGGAACTAAATGTATTATGGTGGTATTATGTAGAGATCTAGAAGCGTTAACGCCTTCTATGATCCCCTTATTTTACCCTGAAAATCTTCTGGCTCCTCTACGACCTTATATGGGGGATGTTGGGTGTTGAACCCAAGAGCATTCGAATAATAGCCCTTGGAATTGCCATGGAGGCATGGAGAGCATTCTTCAAAAGAACTCATACACCGAGCAATAGTGGTGAGTGAGAGTGGAGCTCGAAGCTCTAGAGTTGGAGTTTGAAGCTCTGTAGTTTGAACCTCTCCAGTTTGGAGCCTTATTTTTCGCTGGCTACCAAACAGTGTTATCTCGGTGTCCCTCTCCTCTGGAAGCCATTGTTAGAGAGAATGGGTTGTTGAAGTTAAGAAGAGAATGTTAGCAATTGAGTATGAATTTGCTTGAGTTTTGTTATGTCTTTGCGTTGGGGCTCTATTGCTTATAAACAGCTTGCATCAGGAAGGAGGAGATGGATTCAATGGCTTTTGCAAGTTTGCTGGAGAAATTGGGAATGAGCAAATTCTAGAATAGGAATGCTCAGCTTTACCAGCTTTGTTACCTCTTTTAGAAGTTTGTTGTTTTTGTGATAGTTAGCTCTGCTATAGACTAGAGTTAAGCTGTTCTTAGCCCCTGCAACACCCTATTTTGACCGACCTTATGACTTGTGCGCTTTATTTTGATTACCCTATGATGACAAAACAAGAAGGTGTTTCTCACAGAATCCTCAATAAGAAAATTTAGAATTTGAGCCCTATTTCTAACCCTAAACAACCACAAATTATGTTTCCAAGGGCATATTTTGACCTCACGGTTGCCTCCAGAATGGTTCGTTTAGCTAGGATGAACCTTCGCTACACTTCCAGGGGCCTCACTGAAAAATTGTCCCAAAATCTGGGTTACAGCATAATTATTTGAAACTCTTGGGCCAAATTGTAAACTCAATTTTTCATGCATGTTTTACTAACTTTGTTTTGTAGCTATTTGAGAGACGTCGGTAAATATGTAAGTTTTTATGTTTTAGCATCCCATTTGTGTGTGTTTTTCTTATTATGTTTAAGCATCCTACCATGTGGCTACTTGCTTACTTGATATAACCGTATGAATGCCAGTGGATAGAGATTGTGTCACTTAATTTGGAATAGTGTTGATTTTCATGTTTGTAAACTCAATTTATTTGGGTTGTACATCTCCAAAACTCTTTCAAAACTACATGAAATCAAATTATTCCAAAATAAATGACATAGTCTATACTTGTATGCTTCACATGATAATTTTTAAGATTTATTAAATAATCAGAAAATAACATATAAAGTAAATAAAATTCATAGCATGGTTTAGTAAAGGCTGATCTTTTGATCGGGTGGGCGAGGGTGCTCAATTAATGACATTCCCTTCTCATACCTAAGGTTCCGAACCGAGACAACTTTGGTTCTAACAAACAGTGGCCTTGGCATGAGTCATGGGTTTCCTAATTTCTCAAAAATATTAGGTGTGACGACTCTGAGCTCTAATGACATAGTCCATTTCTAGCAAAAGATTTTGCAATAAAATGGATTTTCTAAAAGTTTCCAAATCTGGACTCTCATCTATGTTTCACATTACACTAACAAGAAAGCAAATATAAGGTAGAACATGCAAGATTACAACAAAACTAATATGAAATTAAAGCAAAGGAATAATAAATAAATAAATAAATATGAGCTAAACAAACCACTTGGATTACAACAACACACTATGAAATATAAAGTAAGAAAATAAATATGAGATAAACAAACCACTTGGATATGAAATAAGAAGTAAGAAAATAAATATGAGATAGAAAATATTTTTAAAAAAATGAAAAACTAGAAATTCACCTTCCAAAGGAAGATTGAACTTCTTGATTTCCAAACTTCCTCTTGATCACCCTCGAGTTTAGGAAGTGTGTTCTCAATCCTCAATTTGAAAGCTTGGAATCCTTGACAAAATGCTGGCTTGGAGGTGTATGTGGGGAAAAATTATTATCTCTCTTGTTTTTGCTCACTTTTACCAACACCCACTCTTCCTCTTGATCAAAGCTACTGAAATTCAAATATTTCATAATTTTTTGAGCAGTTTTAGGTGTAGAAAAGATGGGATTTCAGTTTGTATGGAAGGTATGGGATGTGTATGGAAGATAGGAGTATTTTTAGCTCAAAAACTCAAATTTTCTCTCTTTTTTCACTCTTTTCTCACTCTTTTCTCTTCAATTTTGTGGTCTTCCTCCTCTCTTACAATTTGATCATTCTATATAGGCAATGAGGGAGAGTTAAGGTCAAAAAAAAGGTGGGAGACAAGGTAAGAAACAAGAATGTGATAGGAGAGGTGAATTTTCAAAGTGGTTGCATGGGATACTCCTTTATAGATGCAAACAAAACCTTTTTTTGACAATAGGGGATGATTAGTTATGTATTTGGTGCTATATGAGTTGGCCAATGGGGTAGAGGAGTATCCCACACACAAGAAAAAAAAAATGCAAAAATAAACCTTCTTTGCTTGCTGATTTGAAATGGTTAAATATTATTTGAGGGGAAATATAACACAAGGCAAAGCTTTGGCAGAGTGGTTAAGGTGTTGGGTATTGAGTTGTAGGTTGGGGGTTTAAACCCCCTTCCAAGCATTCCTTAAATTCATTTTTTTGGGAAACGACAAGTCAGTGCCACGTCATCAACAAGGACCAATCCAGTCATGCCACGTAGCAAGACCACCATGTTAGCGTCCTAGTCAGCATTGACGGAGTATTCTGTATATGGACAAAATATTCCCTAACTTAACAGAATATTCCTTCACATAACAGAATGTTCCCTAAGTTTACAATTTGACCCAAAAGTTTCAAATAATTTTTCGGTGACCCAGATTTCAGGACAATTTTTCAGTGAGACCCCCAGAAGTGCAGTGAAGGTTGATCCTAGCTAAATGAACCATTCTGGACACAATCGTGAGGTTAGAATATGCCCTTGGAAAGGTAACTTGCGGTTGTTTAGGGTTGAAAATAGGGCTCAAATTCTAAGTTTTCTTATTGAGGATTCTGTGAGAAACACCTTCTTATTTTGTCATCATAGGATAATCAAAAGAAAGCATACAAGTCTTAGGGTCGATCAAAATGGGGTGTCTACAGCCCCGTTGTCAAGTCAGAGAGATTGGCTCTCGTAAAGTTTGGAATTTGCTGTGCGCAACTGATTGGTACGGCTAACTTGCTGTGTTGGTTTGCTATTAAATTGTTTGATTGATCTTGTTTTATTCGGTACTATGCTTGGATTTTAATCACAACTTGTGTCTTACGGGTTAAGTCTGTGTCATGTGTATCGTGCCTCTGTTGCAAAGTATTGGCTATTAAATTGTTTGATTGATCTTGTTTTATTCGGTACTATGCTTGGATTTTAATCACAACTTGTGTCTTACGGGTTAAGTCTGTGTCATGTGTATCGTGCCTCTGTTGCAAAGTATTGGCTTATCCCTTCTTCTTGCTTCGTGGGTTCTCTGTTTGGCCTTTGAAGTTGGTCAAATCATGCGGCTGGAGAAGCGCCAATTTGGTAGAATCCAAGTTGGGGTTGCTAGGTTTTGCTTTACTCAACATCCTTGAATTCTTCAAAGGTTTGCTTGTGTTTTCCCCATCGTTGTTCGCCGAAGGAGGAAAGAAGTCAGGATAAGCATTAGTCGATCTATTTAAAAATTCTACAAAATCGGGGCTATCAAGTTGGAGGTGTTTGTGCCAAAACAAAGGTAGGGTTAGGGTTTTGACCTTTTAATTCGTTGAAGTTAAGGTTTATAGGGATTTATTGCTGACGTCGATTCTTGATAGAGAAGAGGCAAGATCTGGGCAATTGACAATCGAAATAGAAGCAAAGAAGCAAGGAAGGTGAGTTAGGGAGTTGCAAGCTATGTGAAAGGAGCTTGATGGAGTTAGGTCTATGATTTGTGTGGAGCAGATTCTGCAATATTGAAGGAGGCATGTGAGCCGACACTAGAGTAAAGTTAGATTTAAGAATTTGTGGGTTGAGCACCATTGCCTCTAGGGTTTTGTTACTGTTGTCGATTCTAACAAAAGAGAAGCAAGCTATGGGCAATTGAGGTGCAAGCCACGTAAGGCGAGGATTTTCGAAGGTGAGCCACAATCTAGGTGAGGTGAGAATTAGGTGTTTTCGAAGGTGAGCCATAATCTAGGTTCCACCTGCTTGGAATTCTTCTATTGTGACTTATGGAATTGCAGATCAACTTGTTGAGATATGCTTCTAATCACAATTTCTTCCACTTATTTCTTTTTTTTTTTTTAGCTCCAAGCTCTATTGCATTGGGTTCTATCGTGAGGGAATGGAGAGCTAGCCCTTAGGAGAGCCGAAAAATTGATGAATAAAAATTGTAGATTTTTGTTGTGCTTGGAATTCTTCTATTGTGACTTATGGAATTGCAGATCAACTTGTTGAGATATGCTTCCAATCACAATTTCTTCCACTTATTTCTTTTTTCTTTTTCTTTTTTTTTAGCTCCAAGCTCTATTGCATTGGGTTCTATTGTGAGGGAATGGAGAGCTAGCCCTTAGGAGAGCCGAAAAATTGATGAATAAAAATTGTCGATTTTTGTTGTAGAGCCTAAAAAATGGTGAGCCATCCACTACAAGAAAAAGCGGATACAACGACATTTATTTAGTAGCGTTTTTTAAAATGTTTTAAAATATGGAAAATCTAGGACACGATTTTGTTTTTTACACGCTGGTCAACGGAAAATGGTAGGACAACGTTTTTGAAACGTTGGGTTATGGTTTAAGTGGTGCAATTTAGTTTAGATAAAAGTATTTATTTTTCTTTTTGCTTTTACGAGTCATGGGAATCCGAGTCAGTCAGAGAGAGAGAGAGAGAGAGAGAGGCGACTTCAGAGAGAGAGAGAGAGAGAGAGAGAGGGATCGACACTTGGTGCCTCGATCTGGATCGATTCTTCGTCATTTTGATCTTGAAAAGCTGGTTCTATATTTGATTTGAGCATTTATCTTAGTTATTGTTCGAATCTCTGTAATCTAAATCGATCTAGGACTCGTTCTTCTTCGTGTTTGGGTGCAGCATGGCTCAAGGTAAGGGATTTGTTGAATTCACTAAAGATCTGTGTAGTGTTATGGCTAAAAATTAACAATCTGGAATGTATTTATGTTGATGTTTGTAAATTCAGTTTCTTCTTCACAGAACACTAGTTCAGGGGCTTGAAGCATGGTGCTGTGTCCTTCGTCAACAGTTCAGCCTTATCGATCTCTGCTTCAGTCTATACACCGCCATTAAAGAGCCCAATCGAGTTTGGCCAGGTCGAAAACGAATGTTTTCAATGTCATCGTGATCCAAAAGGTAAGATATGTCAAGCACATTTATGCTAACTTAATCAAAATCACATATTTTTTCATCAACTAAAATTTTGATTTCTATTTTTGGATTATCTTCTTCACAAAAAGCAAAACCAGTCCTTCATTAGCATTTGATTTTATACTTTGTTTTTGGAGATTTTGATCGAAAATCAAGATTTTAAAGCTCCAAGCTGTGGTCTGTGCTCTGTTTTACAGGATTTTCTCTCTTTCTTTTTTTTTTTTCTTGGCTTCAATGTTGAATTCGTTTCTTTATTTTGCCAAACAGAGCACAAGACATTGCTTTTTACTATTATTTTAAATTTATTCATTCAACTCTAAGATATTTCTCTCAAGTGTATTGTATGTATGTATATATATGAAGCTTATTGCTTGTTTTGGTCGCAAAGTTCGCAGAGGGGTTGAGAGTTGCACTATTCCTCCCCCTCCGGGGGGAAGGTTTTTGGATTCATGCTCGTTGCATAGCATCGGGAAATCAATACTAGGAATTTGTAAGAGATGAGAAGACGTGAGATATTTGGAACCTGAGAAAATTAAGAAGCCTAGTAGTGTCATTTGGTCTGCTTGAGTTAAGTAGAGTTGCACTTTTCTTGTTCATTTTATTAATAAGCAATAAATTAGGCCTTATAGACATGCAACTCATGCATACTTATTTAAAAGGGTATTTGTTTACTTTGTGGTCTTGCATTTTACCATATCATTGTGAAGTTTTTAATTTATTTGTGTAATTTCTTTTAAAGTTCTATGTTTTGTATTTCTGGAAAATTTCTACAGCAAAACATCTGCAGGTAACTTGTGGATTAAATCATATGTTGCAGTTTGGCTGGACAAGGTGATTTGATTGTGATTCATCTCTAATGTTTTCTACATTTCAGTTGTGTGAAATGTTGTCTTCTATTTTCTTTTTTCTTTTTTTGGCAGGAATGCAACTTATATGAACTTAGGAAAAATTGGGAAACTTTTCTCCAAAGTTGAAGAAGTTCGAAATTCATGCTTCGAAGTGTTGTGTATCAATCATATTTGTACTTTTTTTTGGTTACATTTATTCTTTTCTTAGTTTTTTTAAATTTTGAGATGATGATGGAGTATATGAATTTGGTTGTGATTTTTGTAATTTCAATTTTGATGTGTTTGGTTGAATATATATATTTTTTGAAACATGGTTTGAATAGATTTTGGAGAATTCTAACTAGTAGCAAATAAAATATTATTGCTGAATGGTTAAAATTTCATTAGGTTGCATTCCTGCACACACACACACACACACACACAGAAAAGGTTCTTTTAGCGGCGTTTTTATAAAAAACGCCGCTATAGGGTATGTATGACGTCATCTCGCCGGAAGGAATCACCGCCGGTGACTGTGACATGACGTTTCTAAAACGTCGCAATAAGGTCTACAACGGCATTTTTTAAATGTCACAAACATATAACGATGGCCATATCTTCGACGTATAATAAAAACACCACCAAAAGTTTTAGCGGCGTTTTTTAGATATTTAGCGGCGTTTTACAAGCACCATTAAAAACTGTACTTCCTGTAGTGATCATATGGGCTTTAGACAGTCAAAAATTTGATGAGGAACTTGGAGAGCCAAAATTAGAGAGCTCTGTTTTGGTGGAGAGCCAAAGGTGGAGAGCTCTTTTAGAGGCTTTGGAGCACAGTTCACTGTATGCATTTGTTTGATAAACAAGGTTAAAAGTGGTGTTTGATAAAGCTATAAATGAAGAGTGAAAATTGAATGTAAAATTTTTTAAATTGAAAAATTGTTTGATAAAAATTTAATGTTATATTTGTAAAATTAAATTTAAAATTTATTATTTTTAAATTATATATTTTAATTTTAATATTATGGTGGTGGCGATGGTGGCGATAGTGGTGGCTGTTGTTGTAGCAGTAGTGATAGTAGCGGTTTTAGAATGATGGTGGTATTTATGATAATAATAATAATAGTGATAAAGATGGTAATAGTAATGGTGGTGTTGGCATGATGGTTGTAGCGATCCCGGTTCAATCATTCTTTCATGTTTTGCTACTTCGACTGGGCAGGTTGGGGATCAAGCTGCCCGGTCAGCTTGCGGAGGTCCAGGGGGCAGCGCTCCTTGGCGGGTCCAAGGGTAGCACTTTGGCGGGGATCGAGCTACTCGGTTAGCTCGTGGGGGTCCAGGGGGCAGCGCCCCTTGCCGGGTCCTAGGGCAACACCCTGGCTGGGTTAAGGGGCAGCTCTCTCGAAGCAAAAATGCAAAATGCATTCGAAGTTTCTTGTCCGCTCAAGCGGGAGAGCAAGCCGCACGTGCAGATTTCAGGGGAGAGCAGCTTGCACACTGCTAAAAAGGTAGGTGCGGGAGTGAGGTGCGGTGGGTTGGTGAGATTCGAAATTTTTTCCTTTTTTTCTCTTTTTGGGCTGAAGTTGAATCACTTTTGTATATATCTCTCTCTCTCCAAAAACATTTCATTTCCCTTCTCTCTACATTTCCTACCAAAAACCTCACAAGATCTTTGATTTATTCAAATCCTTTGGTATTTGGGCCTAAGTTCTTTATCAAAGTTGGTTAGCTCCTCGAGGGCTTCGTTGTGTGCAGTGAAGATCGAGTTTCGACACCGTTGATTTTAGAGGTTTCATCTCATTTCTTCTTCAAAACTTGAGGTAGGGATTTTCTTAGAGTTATATATATATATATTTGCAAGATCTATATGATTTTCGAAATCATCTTTCAATAGCTTTGAAAATTGATTATTGATTCAAGAAGTTGAGCGATTTTAAAAGTGGGTTTGTCTCTTGTTCTTTTAAAATGACCTTATGCGTTTTGATCTTCGTTGATTGAAGAAAAGATGATTTTGGAAAGTTTTCTTTCAAAAGATTTGAGTTGTATAGTTTTGGTGAGAAAACCTAGAATTTGGGAGATTTTTTTTAGAGACTGAAAATCCATGAATGATATTGGTATATTTATTTTGTGTGTCAAAATAAATGAATGTTTGGAAAATTTCCTACTTATATTTATATAAATGATGAATTTCATGGAATATGAGAATTATTGTTCATTTTAAAAATTATTGTTTAAAACGTTGAAATAGTCTTGAAATGACTAATTGCTGAGGATACTTGAGAAGAGGGAATTGTGTTATTCCTTGGATAATGAATTGGAATCACAGTATTTATATTCATCTTGTTTTATTGGCATAACAATTCATTCAATTACATTAAACTTTGAAAGTTGATTTGAAAATTTGCATTGAGAAAAGAATATTGAGAAACAAGTTTCCATGAATTGGTTTTGGGGTAAATACGGTGGTAAGTCTTAACAGGTGGTGTAGATGAAATTGAATAGGTGTCAAGCCTTCCAGTTAATACTGGTAAAAATGACAGATTATAAGTGTCGAGCCTTCCAGTCAATGTTGGTAAAAATGACAAATTGGTAGTACTTATATAGTCTACTTACAGACACCAACTTAGGGATTACCAGAGTCGTATTTACCGCTCTTGAAATGAATTGTTAAGTTTTGAATAATTGAAATTGCATGACATCATTGAGCATGATGGTTTTCAAAGATAAAGATGTGATTTTCTTTCAAAATGGCATCGCATGGCATGTACATTTCATCTCTTGAGGCTAGTATAAAATGTATATAATTTGTTAAGGATTCTCTACTGGGCTTTATGCTCACCCTACGGAATTTTTGTGCAGGAAAAGATATGGTGATGCCGGCTAACTAGAGGCAGGGAAATGTGTGTTGAGAGTATGAGGATCTCATTTTGCTGTGACTCTGTGTGTAAACCAAAGGCTGTATGTGTGTGGGTTTGAATAACCGTTTTGTGTAACCAGGCTCAAACCTTGGAAACTTGTAAACCCCTTGGGGTATTTATTCGTTTATTTACTTGTTGTTGGATTAATATATTGTTGCATGAAGAATTATTGTATCATGTAATGTAAGTTTAGATATTTATATTCGGTTTTCCTTGAAAGAACCATGATTGTTGTATTAATGTACTCTTTTTTTGGTATTACATTGGAATGTTACGTTTATGAAAAATATACTAAGAATTTTTATTTATTTATTTTTGGTTACATTGGAGCGTTACGTTTGGAAAAAATACACCAAGGATTTTTTTTTTCTTTTTTTTTTTTTAGTTACATTAAAGTGTTACACCAAACAATCTTTTTAGAGTGTTATATTGAAGTGTTACTTTTAGAAAAAGTATATCAATGAGTTTTTTTGTGTGTTACATTAGAATGTTACGCTAAAAAGTTTTTGTGTGTTACATTAGAGTGTTATACTAAAGATTTTTTTAAAGTATTATATTAGAGTATTACATTTAGAAAAAGTACACTAAATTTTTTCTTTTTTTGTGTGTTACATTAGAATGTTGTACTAAGGAATTTTTATATATTACATTAGAGTATTACATTTGGAAAAAATACACTAAGAAGTTTTTTTATGTTACATTAGAGTGTTACACTAAGGAGTTTTTGTGTGTGTTACATTAGAGTGTTATACTAAGGAGTTTTTTTGCAGTGTTACATTAGATTGTTACGTGTGAAAAAAATACACTAAAGAGTTTTTTTGTATGTTATATTAGAGTGTTACAATAAGGAATTTTTGTATGTGTTACATTAGAGTGTTATACTAAAGAGTTTTTTTGGAGTGTTACGTGTGAGAAAAATATAGTAAAGAGTTTTTTTATGTGTTACATTAGGGTATTATACTAAGATTTTTTTTTATTTTTTATTTTTTATTTTTTGTTAGTGTTATGTTGGAATGTTACATTTGAGTGTTACATTAGAGTATTACAGTTTGAAATTATACACTCGGACAAAACTTACCAAGTAGTTTTTGTACTCTTTTTGAAATGTTTGAAAAATCCCATATTTTAAGTCATTTTTGTTTTGAAATGTTTTCCAAATAAAAAAGATTTTTATATAAAAATTCATTCCAAATTTGTTTCCCATATATTGTATACCTCACTTTTCTAGCAAAAAAAAAAAAAAAACCTAATAGAAATAAGAGCATAACTGTAAAATTAATTTTAAAATAATATATTAAATCTACCATTCCAAAATCAATGAGACTAATTGGTCTATAAGAAAATCTTTAGGACAAAATGGATCACCATTACTCAAGATGTGATTTATAGGTAAATTTTCCTAAATTTTTAACCAGTTAAACAATTCGAATAAATTAATTTGTTAAATAGTTTTAATTGAAATATAAAAATTAAAAAGCATGTTTATAAAATGCACCAAAGCAAACTCATGGCTTAAAGTACGAAAAGAAGGCTCCGTTAAATTTGAATTTTACAATTTTTTTTAAATTAAAAATTAATTTGATGAAAAAATATAAATATAAAAATACTTATTAATTTTTTATATTGTTTTACCTTTTTCTGGTGCAAAAATAATTTATAAAAATTCAAAAATAATTTTTTATATATTGCTTAATCTTATGCAACTAATTTTTGTTTTTTGGGAATAATTTCAAAATTCTAATTCTAAAAATAAAACCAAACATAACTTATGTAAATTAATAAATTTTATAAATTGTTTATTTGTTGATCTGACACTAATTATATTATAAAAGATGATCATATTTCAAATTTCATTAATATGACAAATATCACATTAATTAATAACATTTTCTATATAGATAGTTTTTTTTTTTTTTTGGGGGGGGGGGGGGGGGGGGAATTAAAAATAATAAAAAAAAAAAAAACCTAGAGTGTGAGTCTTGTAACAAGATAAATCCTTAATTTTTTTATTTTGTTAACTTAAACTCTTGTGTTTTGATTTCTTTTCAATCTAAACTAACTTAATAATTTTACTTGGACTTACAATTTGATTATAACATTTTGTAGTGTTTAGTTATAAATCAAAGTGAATTTTGTTATGAGATTTAGTCTTATTTTTGTTTTGAACGGAAGTAACTTTGGTTATGAGACTTTAAATTTATTTTTTTTAATGAACCAATTTAATATTGCTCTACATTATTCATCTCATAACTAGTGTCATATTGTGTCGTAAAAGCAGACAAAAAAGTGATGAGTGTCATTATTTTAACTAATAAAATATAAATAGAGACATCACCTATATTTGTTTGTGCAGTAAATTATAATTTCCCTTTCAACTTGGACATTTTAAGGATATTGGTTTGGCTAGTGTCATATTGTGTTGTAAAAGAAGACAAAAAAGTGATGAGTGTCATTATTTTAACTAGTAAAATCTAAATAGAGACATCACCTACGTTTGTTTGTGTAGTAAATTATAATTTCCCTTTCAACTTGGGCATTTTAAGGATATTGGTTTGGCTAACTCTTGACTACTACTAATTTCTCATCTAAAACTGAAGACCAAACCTAGACGCTAAATTGGAGATGACCAAGAAGAACTGTCCTTACTGAATTGCATAGAAAAGTCTAGATCATGGAAAAATAATTTCAAGAATAACATTAATTGAGTAAAAAACCCATTCAACATGCAAGAAAATAATTAAGGAAGCAACTCCAAAGGAATGACTCATCAAGAAAATAACGATCTTCTACGTTTCTTTCAATAAATAAATATTGAATATAACGGTGATATTATGTTATGATATCACTATCTAATGAGTAATTTCACTTGTTATAGAGACCACAGTATAGTTGGGCTAAACTTGAACAACACGTAAGATGTGAAACTTGAGCTAGAACGGGAAAGGTGTGTTTGAATGCAATATGGACTTGACTTTCTTTTAGGGATATTCTACATACATTTATGGATAAAATTCACTTTATCCCCTTATGGTTTATAGTCGGAGCACTTTACCCTCCTATGGTTCACATATAGGCAAACAATCCCTACGTGGTTTTGGACTAAATTGCAACAGTAACTTTGTTAGATTTAATTATGAAATGACATTAATACCCTTAATCTTCTTCTACGTATAATTTTTTTTAAAGAAAAAAAAAAGCAAATTTATTAATTTTTAAATCTAATTAAAAATCATATTTTTTTAATTGCCAAAAAAAGGATTTACTGCCCTTTAACCTAATTTATTTTTATACTTAATTAAAAAAAAAATTATGTGTTTAACTTTTAAAGTTACCTTGATTTTGTTATTATTATTATTATTTAGGAATTTCATTACATTCTAATACTAAATTACTAGTGGTAAAGCCATGCTATACATGGGATTGGTTTAATAATGTGTAAATTTTTTAGTAACACATTAATTTTTAAGTTAACTCATAAAATTATAAACATAATGCATAGAGATCATCTTCTAAAATTTCATAAGTAAAGACAATATTTCAAAGCAAATATTCATAAAATATTATAATCATCCAACTGATTTATTTTTCTTGAAATAATAAACTTGCTTTTTAACTAATGAAATAATCTATACTAACAATAAATAAGTTGTTTCTCAATGAACTTAATGTCCAAAACATATATATGCTAAAAAAAACTAAATATCATAAATCAAATCTATTTATATTTGATAAATTAAAACTCAATAGACGTGGTTTATCATGTCCAAATGTCCCAAAAAGTACTTGTTAAAAAAAAAATTGTGTTAACATTTTTTTGTTATCATTTTTTACACACAAACAAACTTAAAAAAAGAAAAAAGAAAAAGATATATTACCTTATGAAGAGTGTTGATTTAATTGTCATCATTTTTGTGTTGTTGCTTCACTTCATTCTCTTCACAACCATTATTTTGTTGTTGCTGCTGCTGTTGTTCCACTTTAATATTTTCATTATCAATGCGTTGCTCCACTTTAATATTAACATTATCTTCAATTACAACCATTGCACGATTAGGACCTTTATGTATGTATTTATGGCCCTGTTTGGTAGGGCTTATTTTCAGTTTATTTCAGTTTTTAGCTTAATTTAAACTATTTTGATGTGTTTGGTTCAGCTTAACAATACAGCTTATAGCTTTTTGTAAGTCAAAAATCAACTTATTCTTTGAGTGGGGGAGGAAAAGCTTAATTTATAAGTCAAAAATCAGCTTATTTTCACAGCTATAAGTTATAAGCTATTAGGCTATAAGTTATAATCACTTTCCCACAGCTCTATCAAACAGGGCCTATATAAGTACTTGATCAATTTGCTGCATGCACAATGCTCAATATTGATATGAGCATCATAGAGTATAATAAGATCACGGTTGTATGGAATAACCCATCTATTGTCAATTTCAAATCCATTAATCATGTATTTTTTCTTTGTATCCCTTCACCTATAGATGGCAAATCCATTTTCATCAATACTCATTCCACTGCAAAAATTCTTCGAATAATGTTTTGAATATTTTTCATTCACCTTACATGGGGCAATAGGGTTAGCACTACTACAGGGACCATGTATCATGCCCCTCATTACTATTTAAAATGCTAATGGATCTTTATTCTTATCAAGAATTTTAGCACAAATTATATCATCAATTTCCTCTGACGATTTTATTATGTCATCTATTAGAAAAACCCACAAACATGATAGTCTATAATTGTTTGTAGCTAATTGTGCACATTGAAATTATCAACTCCTACATGATTACATCTGCTATAGAATTCATAAAAATAGTATGTAATTAAAGATCTAAAAATTTGTATTTCAACTTCAAACCTAGAAATATCAAATGGTTATCCAATTGGTGCTGATATGTTTTTGCAATGATACCACAAGCTTGCTTATCTTATTCTTCAATAAACTGGAATACAAAAGATAAAGAATAAAAAATCTTAATAAGTATATCATTGTTTATTGTAAGTATATAAAAAATTAAAAAATCTATTACACAACATGCATCTACTGATGAGCTAATGTAACTTTTTGTAAAGAAAATTATAACACAACAATTTTAATGTAAACAAATATAACGTAATCAGATTATTGTTATACATGAGGGGGGAGGGGGGGAACACAAAGGAAAAAGAGGATTCTATTTTGATTTATTGTTAGTTTTTTTTTTTAAAGATTTTTTTAAATTACAAAATAAATACAAAGTGGTGACTTTTTGTGGACGTGTATTTCTTTTTATTAATTTATTTAATTGAGAATGAAATTTATTTTATTTATTTAAGTTATAGATATTATTGGATTTTACGTCATAGACATCTAATTGAGGGAATTGTGTGGATATACTTGAGTAAATTATAGGAATAAAACTTGTCGATTTTTTTTTAAAAAAAAAATAATGTGATAGACATTGGATATTTATAATTTGTATATATATATATTTAATTTATTTAAGTTATAGATATTTGAGGATTTTTTTTTTTTTTTTTTTGATATAACGTGATATATAGACATTAGATATTTGTAATTTATGTATTTTTTAATTTGTTTAAGTTATAGATATTTGTGGGGGTTTTTTTTTTTTTTTTTTGATTTTTTTTAAATAACGTGATAAACATTGGATATTTGTAATTTGTATATTTTTTGTGGATGTATATTTTTATATTTTGTGGGTTTATATTTTTTTTATTGATTTATTTAATAAATATAGAATTTTTTTTTAAAAAAAAATAACATGATAGATATTTGTGGGTTTATATTTTTTTTATTAATTTATTTAATTGAGAGTGAGATTTATTTTAATTTATTTAAGTTATGTGACAGACATGATTTTCTTGAATTATAGGTGAACTACTTTTAATATAAAAAAGATAGGATTTATAAAAGTTGAAGAAAATATCAACGGCGTTATAAGAGAAGAAACAAATCGAATTTGATTAAATTGAAGAATAAATGCAAACCACAGATTAAAAAAGCTTGATTTTGTTGAATTAGGTGAACTACTTTTGATATGAAAAAGATAGGATTTATAAATTGAAGAAGGTATCAATGGTGTTATATGAGAAGAAACAAATCGAATTTGATTAAATCGAAGAATAAATGTGAACCACAATTTAAAAAGCAAGCAAACTCAAATCATACAAAATGTAATAATGAAGAAGATAAAAAGATGTGTACAAAGCTAAAAAAATATTGGAAAAAAGAAATACATATACACACGCAATTAATAAACATTAAAAAAATGCATATAAAGTAAGAAATAATATTAGGAGCATAAAAACGGAGAAGATGAAAAAAATATGTAGATGAACTCAAAAATATTGGGAAAAAGAAATATATACACACAAAGATATAAAGTAAAAAATAATATTAATAATATTACATTGACCTTGTAATGATTTTCACAGATCATCAAACTTGGAAAATGTAACAATGGAGAAGATAATGATTTTCGCAGATTATTAAACTTGCGAAATGTAACAATGGAGAGGATAAGTTTTTTTTGAGAAAAGATGGGTAGATGAAATGAGAGAATAATATTAATAATATCACACTAAACTTGTAATGATTTTCGCAGATCATCAAACTTAGAAAATGTAATAATGGAGAAGGTTATGATTTTCGCATATCATCAGACTTGCAAATGTAACAATGGAGAATATAAGTTTTTCTGAGAAAATATGGGTAGATGAGATGAGAGAGAATGATTGAATTTTACTGAAATATGGAATAAACTTGAATATAGAAACGTGTATGGAGAAGTTGTAAGAGTTGTGAGTGATAGATATAAATGAATATTTTATTGTTTTATTTAAACAAATAAGTTTTAAAGAAAATCCAAATAGAAACGGAAAGTTGTAATAGCTGTGGATATGATGAATATTTTATTATTTTATTCTATATTTTATTTATAAACGTGGGAGAGTAACGTGGTAGAGTAGAAGTATTTTATTTATTTATTTATTTATTTATTTGTTTGTTTGACGTGAGGAAGAGAGTAGAAGTTTTTGGCTCTGTTTGGTAGAGTGATTGAAGTTTAATTTTACCTCTTAGTTTGAGTGTATTGTTTTATTATAGTTTTAGAAAATTAATTCTACACTCACTTTTCAAAATACTCACTTTTTAATATCATATGTCACATCACTCAATTCAAACTTTTTTCAAACTTATAACTAAATAAATTTTTCACATTCAAATCATAATTTCAAAACTCACAAATTCAAAATACAACTTTATTTTTAAATCATAATTCTAAAATTTTACCAAACACAACCTTTGTTTTTGTTTTTATTTTTGTTTTTTTTTTCTTATATTTATTTGTTTGGCAGCCTTTTGACCATCTTTTATGAAAAATGAGTGAGAGCACTAGTTAGTGCTACCACTAATGATGTCACAGTAGGTCCCACCATGAATGATTTGATATTTTGACTTTCGTGTTGTATTTTTTTTTTTTTTATTGAGTGACACGTCATTAGTAATTTTTTTAGAGTTCCAAAATTAGTGAACTCTATACACTAAAATGAGAGTTGTGATGTATTTTTTAAAATTATCATAATTTAAGAACGGAATTTTGAAAACTTCTGAAACAACATTACATTTGGCAGCCTTTGAGAGGAGAGGAGTTATACACTAAAATGAGAGTTGCCACGTATTTTTCATAATTATTAGAATCTGATAATGAAATTTTGAAGATTTTTGAAACAATACTACATTTATATATATATATATGTGTGTGTGTGTGTGTAGTAGAGATGTGATTCGACCACCGACCCTGCCTTTGTCGAGTCTCTCTTTGGCTTTTTTTTTAAAAAAATTTTTTATTATCAAGCTTATGCTTTTTCAAAATTTATATTTTATATTTAAATAATTTTTAACTTATTTCTGAAATATATTTTCAAACACATGATTACGGCTTTTTTTAATAAAGTAATTTTAGTCGAAAATACAATTTTTTGTTTTAAATACGACTTTTCAATATAATAAATATATATAAAATAAATTCAAAATAACTTTAGGTAAAAAAATTGTACACCTTAGAAAAGACATGTATCATACGTCCACTTATGATTTTTGTGATCTTTCGTGATAAATAAAATTTTCTGTCACTCAAAAAATTTTTTGTGGTGTTTGTTATGATTTTATTTGGACTCGTGTTGGTTATAATGTAGTTGACCTATTGTGGTTGATATTTTAGTTATGGCCAAAGTTGTTTTCCTTATTCCTCAAGTGATGTTTGCTTGTAACTTTTTTTTTTTTTTTTTTTTGATCGGCAAAATAGAATTATTATTGATAAAAGAACATAAAGTACAATTTGATCAAGTTATTGATTATGACCTATTTTGGTATTGATTAAAATTTAATTATGACATATTGTAATATTGGTTATCCGCTATTGTGGTTATTATTTTAATTATGATCGAAAAAATATTTGGTTATATCTTAAATTGTATTTGTTTATGACTTATTGTATTTTTTATTATTTTTTTATTTTTTTTGCAGTGGTAGTACATGCACCAATTAATGTACTAACTAGTATACCAACACATATTATGATATTATTGATGACCCCACTCATTATACAAATTACAAATAACAAAAACCTCTTAAATTATGTCATATCATCAATTGATACACTAATTGGTATCTCAATTAGTGCATATAGCATTATTTTTTTTAGTTATAATTAAAAGTAGTTTAATTATAATATTTGTAATATCAATGAAACAAATTGTCATAATGTAACCCAAGGGCGGTTGGCAACTTGGCAAAGGTCTGGAGATTAAGCCCTCAAGTCCCAGGTTCAAAACCCTCTTAAGCTAATCTCTTGGGTATAGCACAGTTGGTTAAGAGGTTATCCTCAAGCAGTTTCATCGCACTTCATGTAGGTTCAATGCTCCCCCGCTTTGCGAGTCCTGACTTAACCGAAGCTTGTCTTAAGGGGTCGAGGCAAGTTCTCAGGTTATAATCTCCTACCTCAAAATGGATAACATGACACCTTGATGATCTCTGCAAGGGACGTTGTCTTGGACCTACGGGCGAATGGGAGAATTTTTCTGTAACAAAAAAATTGTCATAATGTATATACATACCAAAAAGAGAGTGTTTTATAAAAGGAACATGCTCCTGTGTGTAAAGCATGTCGTATGCAATCCTATTACAAAACTATGTAAATTAAATATAAATTCGCGTAAATTCGTGAAAACTTAAAATTTATGCGAATTTGTATTCAATTTAGGTATTTTTGTGAGATCACTTACGCAAATTTTTGAAAACTTATGTAATTTTATGGTAGAATTGCATACAATATGCATGCATACCAGAGAATTTTCCATTATAAAATGACATTTTTAAGTTTAGAATTATGTAAAATATACTGAATTTGGTAAATAAAAATAAAAATCCCCACCTTCTCAACCTCAGTTTAACCTTACCCATTAGTAACACATGGAAATGAGACACAAATCTCTCACAAGGGTAAGGTGGGATGGCCCCACTCCGTGTGAAAGGTTTGTATCTCATTATGTGAATGATTTCTGTACACATAAATTTATTATTCCTATTATTTATTTTATGAGTAATGGTATGGACCCCAAATAATCTATCAAATATTTTACCAAATGTCTCATATAGGTATAAGACCCACACACATATGAATTTGTATAGGTCCTACACCCATATAAAAAATTTAATAAATTATTTGAGATTGATTTCTCTTTCTTTATTAACCCCACCTTCCTAGCAGCTTCTTCAATGCCCAAAATGTCAACAAACAATTATTGTAGCATTAGCTCCTCAAAATGTCCACTCACTCGCTTTGAACCTTCCAGGATAAATCATACAATTCCAATTGGTAGCTCGATTTTTTTTGGCTCGAGTGGCCCGATTTCCTCTCTCTCCTTTCCCTTCTTTCTATGTTTCTTCTCTTCTTCTCCATTGGTTCGTCTTTCTCTCCCTCTGTTCAAATCAAAATAGAACAAGGAGTATCTGCCCTATATTTCTTCCTTATGTTTCATTAAAATACATAAACAAAAACTGCAGATTCTTCATTAAAATCCATAAACAAAAACTGCAGATTCTTTGGACCAAGCACAGTAATAACGTCTTTCTCTCCATATGTTTCTTCCCTTCTTTCCATTGGTATCTGCAGATTCTTCTCCATTGGTATGTAACTCATCCGTCTCTTCCAAAAATCTGTCCCTGTTCATCTCTTTGTCTCTCCCAAAAATCTGTCTCTATGTTCATTAAGAATTCACAATCACCAAAACCATCAAACCCAAAAATTTGGGAAAGATGGGTTTGAAACCCAAAAACCAAAACCAAAACCAAACAAATTAAACCCAAAAATCAAAAATCAAAACCAAAAAAACCAAAAACCAAAACCAGACAAATCAAAACCCAAAAACCAAAAATCAAAACCAATCATACAAATCAAACCCAAATCGATTGATTTCGAAGAAGAAATCTGATGGAGCTCTCTCTCTTCTCTCTCTTTCTTCTCTTTTCCTCTTGCTTTCTCTTTCTCTCTTCGTCCTCTCCTCTGTCCAGATCTAATAAGATGAAAAAAAAAACAAAAAACAAAAACCAACCCAAAACGACGTCGTTTTGGGTTGTCAAGCCATTCTCGAGCCAAGGTTTTCGAGCTACCAGCCATTTCTCTAAATCATAACAGGTAAATTATTCCTCACCTTATTTTATTTTATTTTTTACTCAGTTCTTTTTGGATATATGGTTATATATAGTTAGGTACGGAACTAGAAATACATTTACAGGGATTAAGATATGAATAAATTTTTTTATATGAATTATGAATCGTTATTTTTTTTTAATTCAAAAAATAAATTAAAATTTAATATTGAATTGGTATATAAAAAATAAAAAATCATATATTTAGTAGATTTAATATATGAATTAAAGCAAAGTCGCGTATTAAATAATTATTTATACAAATCAACTCAATCATCTATCAAAGTGGAACTTGACGTTCAACTAAAACAAATTTCATATAAATTTAAAAATTCAGAATTCAAATTCAAAACAAAAATTTTATACAAGTCTCAATTCATTTTAATTTTGAATTTATAACACTTAATCTGAATAAAATTAAAATTTTCCAAATATGATTAAAAAAAAAAAAACCTAGTAATTGAAATCATACGTTTTAATTCATGATTTTTTTTTTAATATGTAAAATTAAAAAAATTACAATAATATCAACATAACATTGAAAAAAAAATAATAAAAGCATTACAAATTGAAAACAATAATAAAAGAGAATATGAATCACATACTTATAATAATGAAAGACTAATAGCAGAAGCAACCCTTTTTTTTTTTTTTTATATTCTCCAATAGAAACATCTATATAACGAGGTCCTCAACCATATGCAAATCGCTTTCAAGGCCTATCGGATTGTGCATTCATGAAATAAGGCATGGGAGTTCATTAAACCTAGGCAGAATGAGGAATCGCCCAGGGTTCCTCCGAGGGGAATGTACGACCCTATGTGTCATACATTGATTCAAAGGAAGGGTCATTCCCTCTTTGTTCCAACAAGAGTTTACTATTTTGCACGTCTTCCTCATGATGTAACTGAGTATGCACAAACCTAAGATATCATCAACGCCAATGGATCGCAATGGCCATGGCGAAGGGCGACGACGACGCAAGGTGGAACGCCATAGATCTAGGAACCTCCATGTTGATTAGTTCTAACAAACTTAGAATGCAACACCACACATCGTAATAGAGGAAGGTTTGCAACTGGAGGAATGGGATGGCAATTTTCCCCAACCCCGCCCCCACATTGCATCTCTCATCCCATCCCAAACGGGTTTTCCTTGCCCCCGACAAATTTTCCCTACCCTAACATACCCATATTATATTTATTAAATATAATAAGAATAAAACACTAAAATATTGCACTTCACATTCATTTTAACATCTTTGTTTTTCATTTCACATTTTTAACTCTCATCGTTTACAAAAAAAAATATATATATATATTCATAATATACATCATCTCTCATTTTTATTAATATCGTCAATTTTAAAGTTACAAAATTAAGTCCCCCCCACCCTAGGCCCCACCACCTTCTTGAATTTTTTGCAACCCTAATATGATACGAAGCTGGGGTGAGGCAATATAAACCCACCATGTTTCCATCCCTATGCAATGCGATAATGGAAACAACTAAATTCATGATGGTAAGGAGGCGTGACGCGACAACTCATGATGGAGAATGGGTTTTTTGGTAATAGGAGTCAATGGGTTCTATTGTCTTCCACAAGCTAAGGTTCCAAGAAGGGCTTTGCTGGGAGAGAAAGGAAAGGGAAAGGAAATGGTGAGTGACGATAGTGCTTGTAATGACTTGGATTCTAGTTCATATCAGATTGGTGTAACTGGGTGCCTGTCACCTTAAAACTTGTGTGGTTGTTGGACTCTTGGCATTGATGGGTTGGCAAATGAGCTTTAAATATTATAATTGAGGATCCTTGGGTGATGTTTGGATTGATTGAAGCCTTAACAAAGTATTTAGACAAGACTAGATCTAAAGCCCCAAATTTGAGTTTTCGTTTTTAACCAACCTTCACTCTTTTGCCCTTTTCTCTTTCCATACTTTGAATTTGAATGTGAGGCCGGAACCATTGAAAAGCTTGTTTCCGGAGCTTCGATTTGGACACAAGAATGACCTAATACGGAGTCCGAACGAGAGAGTTATACCTGTTTGAATTTTAAGTTTCTATGTTGGAAGCATGCTCGCGTGAGCGAGCTTTTCTTCGCTCAAGCGAACTGTGCAATTTTCAGAGATTTTGGGAGCTTCTTTTCTACGCTCAATCCAAGCTTCCTTCGCTTGAGCGACCAAGTCGCTAACAGACATTATAAAGTGACTTTTTGGCCCAAAAACTTTATTTTTTCTCCTTCTTTTCTCCTCCCATCCTCCAAACCCGAAACCCTAACATTCCAAACTTTTGATTTCTCTTCTTTTTACCAAAGATTCACCCCAAATCTTTCAAGAAGGTTGAAGAACAAGCATGGATCAAGACTTTTACCGATTGTTTTACGATTTCATTGGAGTTTCAAGATGGGTCTTCATCCTTAGCATCCAATCTTGAGGTAGGAATACTTTTACCCTAGTATTTATTTATTTTGAAGAGATTTCATGGTATTGTTTTGACTTATGAGCTAATTTGAGGATCTTGTTAGATTAAACCCATGTTTTACATAAATAAACCATTTTACTTGACTTTTGCTTGAAATTTCTTGACTCTTTTTTCAAAACATGTATATAAATGTTATTAAAGCCCATATCTATGATGAAGGAGAAAAACCCCCAAATTTGGTAAAACTCTAAATTCTCAGTTGGAGTAAAAAACACTAAATTGAATGGAATTTCCTTTGATTCATGGAATATTATGAATAATGAAGAAACGAAAGATGTGGATGTTGATATGGCAAAGGAATTATGACTTGGATGTTATTATTCTTTGAATATTATGCTTGTTGATGGAATTAAAATGTGATAGAATTGTTAATTGTGCATGAGTCCGGGTAAGAGTCGGTTTTGGAAAGTGTAGTGTTGTGTTGGTACCCGCGCGGGGAGTTTAAAAAGTGCCCAAATGCCCTATCTAAGCTTATCGTTGGACGAATGTGGGAAAGATGTTTTTGGGTGTCCACATAGTCCTGCCATATTGTAATTAGCGAAAGTGGAAAAACGGATGATTTTCTTGAGGAGCCCACTTCCCGCCGTATAATAGTCGGCAAATGTGGGGATGGTTTTTGAAACTAAAGCAACTTGTATTGGACTCTTACATGGGACTCATGTTTGTTTTCCATTGATGGGATTGTTTAAATGTTGCGTTGTAAATGCGTGAAATATGAAATGTAATTGTCCATGCTAAATCGTTATGTGTTTACATAATTAGTAAAGATTACATGTGTTCATAACTCCTTAGTATGTTTTATCTCAAGGATGCCATAAATTTATTCGAATGATTAAATACTTGGTCAAATGTATTCCTGCGGGGCATATAGCTCACCCCTATTTTATTTTTCAAGAAATAATGTTGTACAATTACAATGTTGACTTGAAGTAAGCGGTGTTGGGATTGGCAGTTGAGAATATTTTGCTGTAAAGATTAAGAGTTTCGTACTAGGATTGTTAGACTTATTTTGTTGTTGTCTTGTATACCCAAAGGGTTCTTCTTTTGTAATTGTCATTTTGTTTGTTAAACTTGGAGTTGGGTACAAGGTTTCATGGACATGTAAACATAGAAATTGTAAATTTAAATATTAGTTTAGTTAAAAAGATGGCTTTTGGAGTAAATTGTTATATTGGTTGCGATTGATTCATGTATAAAATAGCAGAGCATTACAGTGGTCATTGATGGCGATGAACAAGAAGGTGGCACATCAACTTCTTTTTTTTAATCAAGGAAAGTCAATTGTTAGCTGTTAGTTATTAGATTAGCATCTATGGGAGTTAACCTCCTCACTCTTTACAAAGCACCAAATGCTTACCCCCTTAATTTAACTCTACTTAGGAAAATTGAACCCATGACCTCCCCTTAGGAACTAAGCCCTTAGGAAAGTTATGGTGGCCAACTAGGCTAGGCCTAGTTGGTTAGGTGGCACAACAACTTGGCAACAAAGCTCAATGATAACTCTGCAAGTCTGTAACAATGAATCGATGTTTGCTCCGATTCCCTATTGATGTGGAACCTAGAGGGATAAGGACTAGAGAACGGGGAGTGAGAGGAAGAAGACAAAGACCACGATCCAAATCACAAGGCCACATCCTTAACAATCAATTTTATTAACCCAAATCTGAATAATACTATTACTATGTCAAACATCTTGATTTAAATAACCTTAATCAAAATAGGAAATTAAAACCTTAATAAAACAGGAAACCAAAGACTCCTAATAAAACAATAATTAAAAATAAATAAACATGACTATTAAAAACATAATAAAATTGTAATAAAATCTCCATTCCAAAATTGGTGCTCGTATGTTTCACATCATCCCTAAATCCAAATGGAGTGTCACATTGATAGAAAATGTCCTTGTTTTCTTATAGTTAAGGTAAGGATAGATGTATAATAAAAAATTAAAAAAATAAGAAGAGAGAGAGAGAGAGAGAGAGAGAGAGGGCAGCTGTCTTCTTTCATATATAAATGAATTTTTTGTGGTTCAAAACTGTTGGTGTGCAATTCCATATAGAATTGAGTTGACATGTGCATAACCAAATACATATAGCCAAACATCTCAAGTTACAATGTAGGAATGCAGTTGAAGTTTAGTAGCTTGCTAACATTTAATAACTTCCCTAAGATACAAGAGAAGATAAAAGGGGCATTGGTAGTTTTTTAAAATTTTATTTTATTCTACTTTTTTTTTTGGGGGGGGGGGTGGGGTTTAGGGGGAGGACTCGAGAACTCAAGAACGTAAAAACATTCCAGTTTACTGCAAGAAACTCAAGAAGACAAAAGCATTCCTTCAATCAATACCAAACAATGATTTAAAGGTAATGTCCTTAAGTGGGCATTCATAAGTTGGTTAATTTGTCTTACAAAGATTAGCCACTAAGGACAAATTATTGAAATGGGGTATGCAACTGGACCCCATTTGCAGTCTGTGTATGAATAAAGTGGAGACTCATGAGCAACTTTTCCTCTCTTGTTCCTTTACGAAGGGCATTTGGGCAAAGATGCTTAGGTTGAACCATATTGATAGAGATCCTATGGGTTGGTCTGGTGAGCTCCAATGGGCAATTTCTCATTGCAATAATAGGGATCAGAGCTGCATCATTTTCAAGCTTTCTTTGGCTTGCACTCTCTATCAAGTATGGAAGGAAAGGAACAGGAGAACTTTTGCTCAACTTTGTAGACATCAGGAAGTGATAGAGGCTGAGATGGTTAAGGAAATTAGAGCCAGAGCATGTTCTAATAGAAATGTTAAGAATTCTCTGCAAAATTGGCAAGTCTGTGTGAATTGGGGGCTACCTTGTTCTCTGTTAAGACCTGAAGGCCAGTTTTAGTAGTTTTCTGTCTTTTGGGTTTTCGTTTTCTTGTTTGTTTTTTGTTTCATAGGAGTTTATCCCATTGTTTTGCCTTGTTTTTGTGTTTTCTTGTGAAATAAAATTAAGTTAACAAAACATACATATATCATCCCATAGGACCAGACCAGGGCATAGATTCTCTTTCAGACTCTTATCCAAAAGTTTTCTTATTTTCTGTGAGTATTCCTAGAACATTATGCACCATGAAACTCTGTGATGGCTTCTCTACACTTTCATACCGTGAAACTCCAAAAAATATGTCAAGAACTAAGTAATTGAGTATTATCATATCAAAAAAAATTTCCCAAACCAAAATAACACCAAACTCCAATGGGGAGCAGCGGCCATTGTTTTAAGAAACAACAGAAAGACATGAAAGCAAGAAATGTGATTATAAGCTTAAAGATAGAATATGTACACACGAAGAGAGTTTAGAATAGAACAAACTACTACTTGGAAACAGGGCAACATGTTTTGGAATAAGGTATAAAGGCATCAAGAACATGCGACAAAAATAAAAACAGAAAAAGTATGAGCAAACCAAGAGTAAATTGGGACATATATTTCTAAAACATCATACAATGGCATCAATGACGTCCAAAGTATGTACACAAATTTGAGACTCATGAGACATGTTTTCGAGGAATTGCATAATGAATTTGTATCACTTCCCATGTGTCTTCAAAATTTTGTCTGAAGCATTCAAAATATGTTTGCTCATGAATTTTCCCTATGTTTACGAAAGATGTAAAGATGTGTTGACACCTTGGACAATGTGATACAAACCCTTTGGGTAGAACTTACCCATGAAAATCGGCTTGCAAGGGGGGGTGTCCAAACAGACCTATATTCACAAGGCCTCTTGTGTTTTTGATGTGGGATCATAACACAAGCTCCTTGAAAAAGACTTTTAAATAAGAAAATGGAATTTGATGCATCAAATTGCACTGGCCACTACAACATACAAACAAAAGATTGCCCTGTAACATAAAGTCATTGCCCAAATCACTTAAACAGGACAAATATCCAAATGGGTTTGATTATTGATGTCCTATAGTGGCCTTATATGAGTTAATGTCATTTCGTAAACAAAGATCATCTCCACATCATTACTCTTCACTCTTCAGAATCCTTTGAATTGTGATCTGGATGTTTGATCAACTTTAAAAATGGAGGGCCAATCAAATAAAATAAAAAGAAACTTTGAAGATGGAAGGGGCATCAATTTAAGCCATTAAATCTGCAAATGGCTCTCTTTGAGACAATTCAAGAACACCAAGAAAAGACAAAAAAAAGATCAAAAAGAAAAGGAATAGCCAATCTTTGACCAATATTACATGCTTCAAATATTGAATGTTAACTAAATCAAACATACAGCAGAAAATAAATGTATCCAATCCTTCACATATACACACAAATTCACGTGCACAAACAAAATACATACCACACAATGATGATCATGGAAAAACAGAGAGAAAGAGAGAGGGTACCTCTTTATTCAAAATTATGATGCTGCTCTTCTCACAGAGATTGAAAACCCTAAAGAACAAAATTCACAAAAATATCAAAACGCCAACCACCCAAAAAAGAAACGAGAAAGAAAACAAAAGAAGAAACAACAATCGAAAAAAAAATAAAAATAATAATCTTGAATCACGTAAAAACAATTAGCTTGAATCACGTATTGATTTTTTCTTTTAACTGGAATCACAGATCGATCAAACCTGTGTTTTACTGGGTATTTTTTTAATCTTTGGGGGAAAATTCACTATCAATTTACCCTGAGCTATCGATCAAACCCGTCAAACTCACTTCTCCCATTTTATTAACGATTAACTATAAATTAATTAATTTTTTATTTTTTATTTTTTATTTTATTTATTTATTTATTTTTTATGAGTAAGGCTAGACACCTAAAATTTTATCAAAATTTTTATTAAATGTTTCACGTGGGATGGATCTCATGTGGGTGTCATACCGTGTGAAATATTTGATAGAAATTTTGATAAAACTTTTAAGATTTTTAGCATTTTTGTTTTTTTCTCTTAGCAAATGCTAATGTACTAGGCATTGTTTGATGTTAAAAATTATGTAAAATAAATTGAATTTAGTAAAAAAATATGTTTGGTTTTAATTTTCTGAATAATTTTTTGGAAATTGAGTTTCTTATTTGTCGTATTTTTTTTGTTTTTAGGGAATATTTGATAAATTTTAAGCATTTTTTTTTTAACTTTTTAAGATGCGCCTTACTTAGATATATCTAAATAGTAAAATATTTTTTCAAAAATATTTTAAAAAATTAGTAAATACAAAAAAATATGAAAAATGTACTGAATTTTCATTTTTTTTTAAATTTAGTGAATTTTTTTTAAAAAAATTACAAATATTATACTTTTTAAGTGTATTTATGTTAGGTGTGGCTAAAAATTTTTTAAAAAATTGCTTAAAATATTAAAAAATTTCATTGAAAACAAAAAAATACGAAAAGGTAGAATTTTTGAAAAAAGTGAATTTTGGAAATGGAAACCAAACAAATAGCTTTTCATTTATTTATTTTTTTATTTTTTTTTTGTTTTTACTTGTGCCGTAGGAAATTACAAATAAGTGGAACAGTGGAGAAATTATTGCACTATAGACAGAATTTTTTGTGGTGCAACTCTGATATACAGTGAGAACTTGCGCCATTGTGGATGCCGTGCCTTTTTCTCGAATTATATGGCACCATTTCGTCCAATATTTGTGCCAACTTGTTTTAACCAATATAGAGTCGCCACTTAATTTTTATGGAGAATTAAGAAACATTTAACGATAAAAACTAAGTTAAAAATCTAATATGTCATAATTAGAGATTATTAGTTTATGAGCTTAGGTACAAAAGGGAAATGTCATTAAATGAAAGTATCTCCTTTTCTCCAATCTAAAAATTGGTCTCTACTAATTCTCTATTTTATTATTTTAGTGATTAATTATTCATACAAGTCATTTTAAGCCTAGAACTAGTGATTTGAATATAAAATATATATATATATCATTTATTTTAAATTAAATGAATAAAATCATATTTTTCACAAAAAATGGTTTTTAATAAAAAGTGGATTTTTAATGATGCATGGTCGTAAATATAAATTAAAATTAACAATATTTACAACAATCATTCAAAACAACTAATTTTGCATAGAGAAACATTTAACTTGATTTATTGAAAAAACAATACAACCAAGAACACACATATGCTATGAAGAATAAGACGACTTACATAGATGTCCACTCAAGTGCCATACATGCATTCATAAAATTAAATATGATCCTAACATACAACTAAGAGCATCTCCAATGCACTAGACATATAATACTTGTTAGGCAAAATGCCTAGTATGACTCACTTTTTTCAACTCCAATGCACTAGGCATGTAATTAGGCTTTTAGCTCAACTCACATTCACTAGCTACATGTAGCTAGCCTTCAAGGCTAGGCAAAATGTATTTAATCATTAGGATTATTTCCCTCCATCTTTGTTGCTGATGTGACATTTTATAAAATTAATAATATTTGGATGAATAGCTAAAATAAAGAGTATGGTTAGAGCAAAAACATGAAACAGTTGATAGGTAAAATAAAATGTATACTTTATAATATTGTTTAGATAGGTAAAATGCCTATTACCGTTGGAGATACTCTAAGCATGCAAATAACGATCCTAAACTCGGTTTGAGGCTACTAGCATGCTGATTATGCACAAAATGCAAATAACAAATAAAAAGAGTAAAAATGCTAAAATTACATGATGATCAAATTGGGCTTAATGTATGATTTCTACATGATTAAATAAGCCCAAACATGCTGCTTTAATGAGAATAATGAAAACATGCAAGAATTGGCAAGAAAGCTAATAAAATAGACGAACTACATAATGGAATGATGAATTAGCACCCTAACTGTAATTAACTACTGCAAATAGGTAGTAAAAAGGTACTGAAATAAATCAAAGATAAGAATTTACTTGCTAGTTTGAATAAACCGAAGGCACGCGAAGAAAAGGTGCAAGAAAAACCAAGTTCTCTTACTTGCAAGCCTCCTTCAAGTAAAGGTTTCAAATTATAATCTAAATTCCAAGCTTTAGATTGTTTTTAAGTGTTTGTAGTTATTGTAATGGTGGCATTTTCAAAGCTAAGGTAAGGAGATAAGAGATGAGAATGAAGGGCTCTCAATAAAAAAATAAAAAATAATAAAAAAATCACAACAAATTCTCAAAAATCTAACCCTTTGCAAGAGAGGATGAGAGACTCGTTATATAGGCAGAGGGGAAGCTTGGGGAACATCTTAGGGCTTCTCATCTCTTTCTCTTGCCACCTCATTCTAACATTGCACCAAGATTGTATTTCCAAAACAAATTTTGCTACGTTTGGAAGGGTGCATGCATAGAGCTTGTGCGCACACACAATGCACATGCGTGTGCACCACTTGTCTCAATTCACGTGATATCCATGCATGCACAAGTGCGGGGTCCCATACCTTGACTTGCTTATGGCCCAAGTAAGCCCAAATTACTTTCCAATCAATGTTTTTAATATAACCGGCTATTAATTTTGCACAATGTCATCAATCAAAGTACAATCGGGCTTTCCTCTCTCTCTCTCTCTCTCTCTCTCTCTCTCTCTCTCTTGGGGTCAAGAAGTTGATTTTCAGCTAAAAACGGGTCTGGAGGTAAAATGATCATTTTTGCAAAAAGTTAATTTTTAGCCAAAACAGGTTAATATAGCAATTTCAAACAATCTCAAACATTCTAAAGATGAAGTAATCACCGTTTCATCATCAAAAGGCTTGCAAGCTCCCGAAATCTTAGGATTAGTCAAAATGGGGTGTCTACAATCATGTACACAGTAAAATTGTACCACTGTGAAAATGCAAATAATCCTTTATTGTCCCACTAATTTGATATTTCCACATATTAATTAGGAAAAATTAGTAAAACATTCCTCTTCAACTTTTGGTAGTAAGAGAGATTTAATATATTTTTTATTATTAGTTAAGGTCCCTCGATAATATTATTACAGAAATTTCAGTTCGACTCAGAAAAATTTAGCTGAAATTCTTTTGTGAAATTTCTTTGTGTTAAAATTTTTTTGTACCAAAATTTCTGTGTAAAAATGTTAAGAGACCCCAAATACTATGAAAATATTACATATCATTTATCTTATAAAATTTTAATATTAAGGACCTTAAACCAAAACCCACTATTAATTAGTGTCTGATGGCATTGTTTAATATTTGTGATAAACGTATTTAAAAAATTTACAGAAAAATTAAAAAGTATGATTTTTTCTTATACTGTTTCTTAGAAAATATTTTGTATTAGTTTAAAAATAATTAAAATATGCTTGTTAGTTTAAGGACATATTATTTTTCTTGGATAATATTACCCTTTGTCTAGTTTTATTATTCTAACACTTTCGACTGCTATTGCCACATCCCTGACCACTAATGATAACTTTTCAATAACTATCGTTAGTTGTTGGCGACCATTTTTTGGCGACTTTTCTGTCATAGTGAAATATTACTAACTTGGCACACTGATATTCTCTGATGACTCCCTGGCGAACTAAAATTTCATTATACTAAGTAATGAAATTTATTATTAAAAAAAAAAAAATCGATTAATTGCTAAAAATTACAAAATCCAAAGTCAATTGAATTTTCACTATCTTAGAAAAGTCAGTGAAATTTCACTAACCAAGCCAAAACAAATTTCACAAAATTACTAAAATTTCACTGATTAAATACAGTCAAAATACCCAAAGTTAGCCGACAAAATGAAGTCAAGTAAACTTCATTAAGCAAAACTAATGAAATTGTACAAGGTTAGTAACATTTTACAGGGCTTTGGGCAGAGAAATATTAATGTTTTTTAGTTTAAGTTAGTAAAATCTCACTAGCTATAGTTGTTCTATTGATTCTATGCAGAGAAATTTCGCAGAGATGAAAGATAGTAAAGAGAGAGTAAACTAAAGAAACATACATAAAACAAATCAACAAATAGATAAATAAAAATAAAATATAGAATGAAAAACAACATTGAAAGCAAGGAAAATACAAATTTAAACTAGTATGATACTTTAGAGAGAATTAAACCCAATACTTGATAGATTAGTGATGACAATGACTGTTTCGAGTGAATAAAGCACATTCATTGCTGAAGAATGGCGAAGACTAATTGATTAATTATAGTGACAACAATTTCTAGTGGAAATAACTAGAAATGACAATTTGAACACAGCCCAACAGGGACCCGGACCACCCCGCCCCGATAAGTCGGGTTTTTCTCAAAAATTACCCTTATAAGGCCTGGGCCAGTATTGAAAATTGAATCTCCGATGGTTTTCGAGCCAGGGATGGTGATAAGTTCCCCTGCCCCGAATCATCCTCTTATATATATATGTATATATATGTCTAGGGTTTTTCTACTCACTCACTTCTCTTCTCTTCTCTTAGTCATTTTTGTGCCTCTCTTCATCTCTTTCTCTCTCTCTCTGCTACAGGTGCTCACGGCGGTGGCTCATCCTCTCTTTCTCACTGACATCACTTTTCCTTTAAGGCAGCAGCTCCTCTCTCTCTCCATCTTTTTCTTATATTGGCGTCGTTCTCCTTTCTCACCGGTGTCATCTACCCTCGCTCACGGTTACAGTGCGATATCTCCTCCTCTCTCTCATGACGGCTCTTCTCTCTCTCTCACGATGGCTCCTCCTCTCTCTCACACTAGTGTCGTTTTCCTCCCTCGCATGACTATTGCTGTTGCTGTTGTTGTTGTTGTTTTTTTTTTTTTTTTTTTTTTTGAACTCACTATCGCTGCTGTTGTTTTTTTTTGTTTTTGGACAAGAAAGAAAATGAAGATGGTCCAAACTTCCCCATGTATGCGCACAGAGAGAGGGAGAGAGATAAGAGACTGTTGATTTTGGAGGTGAAATCATCGGCTCCGATGATCTTGATCTATTGCAGTTATTGTCACTTTTTTTTTTGGAACGTTCGGGGTTGGGAAAACCTGATCCCCATTAAGGGTAGGGGGCGGGGACGGTGATAGGTTCCCTGTCAAGGATCCGGGTCGGAGACGGAGGAATTTCCACCATCGGGGATTAGGGACAAGGAGTGTGATCCCCGGCCCCGCTGCAGCCCGTTGTCATCCCTAGAAATAACATAGGAGACGATGGCAGTGAATGATGTTAAAATGGTGGTAATAAATGTCAAGGGAGTCATAACCCTTTTGGGTGCCTTTGGTAAAATTTTAAAGTGAGAACTTTTGTTATTTAAATGTCAATTATAATTTTTCATATTTTATTTTTCATTTAAAATTACTTTTTCTTGCTCTTTGTAATGAAAAATTACTAATTAAACCTTTGTAATCAAATTTTTTAATGTGTCTAATTCAATTTATAAATCAGCTAATCCACTTAATTATTTAAGTGACAATCAATAATAGATGTGATTTTATTAATTTTAATTTTAAATTTGAATTTTTTTTTTTGGGTGCAAAAGCAACTAATACAGATGTTGTTAATAATATTTTGTAATCAGTGCATATATTAGAAAGAAGAATATAATATTTCATATAATTTAGTAAGTCAATTGATGTATTTTCTTTTTCTTAATTCGAAATATAAATCTAAACCATCAATATCTTTAAAATTCTTACATTTCAAGGACATTTTCAAGAAATTATTATTGTTTGTTTGAACTTTTTGAAATTAAATAAAAAATAAAAAATGACTTTAGATTTTTTTTTTTTTTGGGGGAATTATTGAAATCTACTCTCAAACAGGTTTAGGCCAAGTTTGGGAAGACTAAATAAGTGTACTTTTTGACTTTTTATGAAATATGGGTTGGATTTGGGTTGGGTTTGAAGTGATGTGTTAGAGAGGTGATGTGACTTAAATAAGATGATGTGACTTAAATAGGATAGTGACTTTTTGACTTTTTAAATTTTTTGGAGGATGCCAAACTTGGCCTTAGTATAGAAAGGAATTTTTTTACGGTTTGATTTCCCCAATCTTTGGACACGTGATTGAAAAGTTTAAATAAGCAATCAATGCTTTTTTATTTTTTATTTTATTTTTCTCTTCTTCTTCCATTATTGATGAGAACAATTAATGCTCTCAAGAAAATAGTAATAAAATTGGAGAGGCCTTTTAACTATTCCAGGTCATGAAAGTTTTAGTGGGTTGCGTTGAACACATAACAAACATATAACTGCATTTGGACATTACATAATCTGTTGGGGGCCCAAGGCAATGGTCTCAATATCCTTGCCCTTGGGCTGGCCCTGATAAATGTCATTGGGGCAAGACTGGTGAACATGGTAGAAACAGCATTGGAGATTAAAAAAGGAAAAGAGAGAAGAGATGGACTTTTCAAAGAGGCAAAAAGAAAAACGACAGAGCGAGAGAGAAAAGATATAGTGATGAAGAGTTGTAGGGTTTCTATTAGAGTTATGAGGCTCCGTTTGGCGAGTTAGGTTTATAGTCAAAAACAAAAAATTATTATAAGTTATCCTATTATTCTTTTCTTTACACGTTTTTATGTAAAAAAATTAAAATATCTAATTCTAAAGCGAGATCTAAGGATGTTCTTGACCTTCTATGTTAAATTTTGTCTTTATCCTTTTAAGATTTAGGATTTTAACTAGTAAACAAATTCTAGTACCCTCAAACTCTTATATAAATATGTAAAGGGATGCATCTTTAATTTTTCTTAAAAAATATATTGATTTCAAGAAAAAAAATACATATTTTTATTTTTTTGTTATCTTTTCTTGTGTCATAAGGACACTTGTTAGCAAGGTATTTATAAAAAAAATAAAAAATAAAAAAAAAAGAAAGAAAAATTATTCATAAATAAAGAGAATTAATACATAGTTTATAGCAAACATGGGTAAATTGCACGGACCTCTTAAGTGAAATAAAATGAGGACTTGTTTGGGAACTCATATTTTTAATTAAAAAGTCACTATAATTTTTTTTTTTTAATATCCTTTCATAAAAGGGTAATAAATTACTTAAAAAGAGTCAATTCCCAAATATTCCTTAAGTCTCAAAATTTTAAAATAATTATATTAATTTCTCTTAACGATTTAATTTACATAACATTTGGTTTAATTTTTATCAATAATTTGTTAATTGTATAAATAGAAAAATGATGTTACTATCTCATTTATACTGAAATGTGTATGTATATATATATATTATTTATATTGTGTTTTTACACTATTTATATTAGTTTCAATCCTTCTAACTTTATTAAAAGAAATTTTGGTATAATTATATTAAAATTGTGGTGCTTATTGTATTTTCTTCAAATCTTAAAAAATATCAATATAATTTACCCTTGAAGCAATTATTTTTTAAATTAATGACATTTTTTTGTATTTTTTTTAAACTTTAATAGATGTTAGTATAATTTGCCTTTTAAAGAATTATTCCTTAACTTAAGGACATTAATACACTTCACTTCAAACTAGAGGTGAATAAACGTTTGCACTATAGTAAGAGCATGTGTATCAGTCTAAGCTCGGCCCAACCCGATATCGGCCTAATCTAACCATCTCAATACCAATCCTTAAAAAAACTTCTAATTTCCAAACTTATACATTTAACCTAATAGAGATGTACTACTATTTTTTTTATTTTTTTTCTTTCTTTCTGAAAGGCTATTAATTATTATAAAATTATATATTATATATTATAAATGAGGGGCGACGGAGGGTGAGGAGGGCTGTGTTATTATTATTATTATTTTATCTCAAACCTAACTTAAAAATCAAGTCTCAAAATTTTATCTCAACCCGACATTATAAATTAAATATTTTTTTCAACTTACAAAATTATCATACTGACCACCCCTACTTCAAACCATCAACAAAAAAAATAATATAATTTTACAAAATATTACATGAGATAATCGTTAAAAAGTCCGACCTAAGGAGGGTATAAAGAATTAGATCTAGCGAATATTTTTTTGTTGGTGAGAGATCCATCATTTATGAAATAGTTTAGTGGGTGTTTGAGAAGTTGATTTTTTTGTAAGTTTTTTTCGTTGTAGAATATTATTGGAGAAATTTTTTTTTGTGTTTGGATAGATAGTTAGTTTTTTTTTTTTTTTTTTTTTTTTGTGGTGGATGTGATGTTTGTAAGAGAAAAGGTGAAATAATTATGGGATTGAATGTGATATTTTGTTTGCATTTGTTTTTTTTGGTTTTGCAAAAAGTTTGTCTTTTAGTGAAAAAAAAAAAAAAAAAAAACCCAACACACAAACTTCCCAAACACCAGTGAGAAGTCATTTTTATTATTTTGGAGGACATTTTATTTTTAATTTTATCTCTTAATTTATCTGTTGACTTTCTATCTGTTCAAATTTTTTTGACTATCTGTTCAAATATTTTTTATCTGTATATTTTTTTAACTTTCTGTTTAATTTTTTTCCCCTTATCTCTCTTAATTTTATTATCTACTCAATTTTTTCCCCTAAATTCTATCTGTTTAATTTTATATTTATTTTTTCACTGTATGTTGAATTTTTTAAACTATCTATTTAAATATTTTTTTATCTATATAATTTTGTGACTATCTATTCAATTTTTTCCCCTTATCTGTTCAAATATTTGTCCAAATTTTTTTATTTGTTTAATTTTTTTTACTGAATTAGTATTTGTTCATTTATTATTATTATTTTTTCTATCTATTGAACTGTCAAGCCAAACCAAATCCTAGCTATTGAATTAGATAGCCAAACCAACCCCTAGTTATAAACCCTATCTGTTCTCTCTCTCTCTCTCCCCCTATCTGTTGCAATTTATTTCAAAAACAAAAACAAAAGCAAAAACAAAAACAACAAAAATCAGCCAAAAAAAAATACAGATTTGAGATAGGTGGCCTTCTCCAAAGATCCAAATATACCACAACAACAACAATAATAATAATCAACAACAACAACTAAAAAATAAAAATAAAAATTGAGTAACTCGTGACGTCGGGCTCTATCATCTCCCTCTGTTACACATTTCATCAAACAGCTTCTCTGTAGCTCGAATAGTCCTCTAAAACCTATCTTCTGGATGAAAATCCTAGATCTGGAGCAAAACAATGCCTATGTAACTGAGATAGAATTATCAACAAAAAACACTACTACATATACACATAACAATCAATAATCAACAACAACAAAAAAAAGAAAAAGATCGTTGATCTGTTGCTTACCAGTTCGATTTTATAGTCTATCTGTATAACAATATATATATGTATGTATACATGTTGTTGAAGGAAGCATTGACAATCCAGATATGCGACAATTCCAGATATGGCGACATAGACTCCGGCAGCTCCCGAGGGTTTCTCTCCGTCGATCGGCGGTCGACAAGATTAGATCAGATCGACGTGGTTGTCCGGAGCTAGAAGTGGCAAATCACGTCGGCGTAAAGTGGCGGATCCATAGGGCTACGTTGGCAGCCTTGTTGATCTAGATCAATGGCTCCAAAACCAAATCTATGGCCCCAAAACCAGTTCACTCTGGTTGAACTTCAAAGCTTGAAATCTCATCGCAGTTCATGATGATGAGGACAGAGAACGGTCATCTCACGCTCACCGACTTGGAGACGAAGATGTCGAGGCTGAAATACATCGGTGAGACAGTGAGGTGAGTGGCGGAGGCGGTGCTGGAGCGGTGGTGAGAAAGGAATGGGAGAAGAGCTGTAGAGTGAGAGAAAGACATTAGAGAGAGAGGCGTTTGATTAAGGTTTGGTTTGTGAACAATATATATCTGTTAGTTTGGTCCATATTACATGTACAAAAAATAAAAAATAATCAAAAAAATGCATTGTAATTTCCTCTTCATCGATCTCTATATTACATCTCCTTATTGGACACCGAGCACCAGCGACACTGAATGACCGGCCACGGCCTCATGGCCTTCGACCAACCCATTTATGTTCCCTTTTTGCTCTCTCTCTCTCTCTCTCTCTCTACATTTATAACCCTCAATTTGAAAATTTTTCTTTGATTTTTTCTTTGCGTTATTCCTCTTTTAGTTCAATACATCAATCTTATTACTTTTCTGAAATACCAAAAAAAAAAAAAAAAAATCTTATTTAGTTATATTTTTTTCATTGATTTGTGAAGGGGTAAGCATTATCTCGTTTTGGGTTGTGTTCATGCCTGTTGGCTTTTTGGCTTTTGAAGGTTATTTTTATAATTGTGAGCGTGCCAGCAAGGATCAATCAGTCCTTACAGAATGTTAATTGCCAACTAATTATCAGACGATTGTATTTTAGTTCTTTCAGCCTCAATGAAGAGGACTTTTACTGGTGGCTTTGTTTAGGAGAATTAAGCAAACAATGGTTAAATAAAGAATAGTTGTAGTATTTTATTGGCCCTGTTTGGTAGAGCTGTGGGAAAGTGCTTATAGCTTATGTCTAAACAGCTTATAGCTTATAACTATGAACATAAGCTGATTTTTGACTTATAAATTAAGCATCTCCTACCCCACTCAAAGAATAAGTTGATTTTTGACTTCCAAAAAGCTATAAGCTATAAGCTATAAGCTAAACCAAACACATCAAAATAGCTTAAATTAAGTTGAAAGCTGAAATAAGCAGCTTTTAAGCTGTACCAAACAGGCACATTAAGCAAAATGAAAGACTTACAAAGATCTGAATCAGCCTCATAGAGCTTTACAGCAACAAGCTACTTGAAAACTACTCCTATGAATGAAATGCCGTGCAGGAATTTGAAGTACAGAAATGTAAAGGACAAGAAATGTAAAACTAGAAAAGAAATAATGTAGAATAAAACTAGTTTTTTGGATCTAAGTCTAGGGCTTTTTCTGAGGTCTTCTCTGCTATTTATAATTCTCAAGGAGAACCATCGAACTGCACTTCTAACCGTTGAACTGCTCCTCCATAATCGCTGATCATGTTGCCTTATAGTTAGCTCCACTATGCCAATACCTGCAGTTAGTCTTCCCTCATGATTTTGAATTTAAATGTGAGTAACCGTTGAAGCCACATCACTTTGCATCTCTTTGCTAATTCAGTACTACGTAGATCTTATGAAAACCAATATTAACTGCCACGTGTACAATCACAATCGAAGATTTGAGTTGTCTTTCCGTATTACCCTCAACCTGCCACGTGTTGAATTATAATTGGCTTATATAAAATATGTAGCCAACATTACCCCCCGCACTAATATACCCAATACTTTGTGATATTAGTAGATCAAGGTCTTTTAACCATGTCCTAGAATGTGCATGGGCTTTGCATTTCTCCCAAAAATGTAACTGTCATTCACCATTTGCATTAAATTCTCTTTTAATCCTTTATACATCCCCACCATTTTTTAAATTCTCTTTTAATCCTTTGAACATCCCCACCATTTTAGTATTTGAATAGTCTGATACATCTTTTATGGCCAAATTAATTCTCTCTTCTGTTGATCGATTACACCAAGAGTCATCAGATGATGCTATTCTTCCTTGAAAGAACCTTCATGTATTGATTAGCCACCTTTACCCACCTTCCTATATTCAAGTCATGGAAGCTTTTGCGAACTATCAACCTTTGGATACGCACTCGCTACTCATAATTCTCTAACCCAAAATTTTGTAAAAATGGACATTGGAAGCAATGTTTTAAAAACCGGACCGGTGAGCGAACCGGAAATAGGACCGGGTGGATGGGTCACCGGTTCAACCGGAATCGAACCGTGACGTAATAAATATATTAAAATTATATTTAAATGAAAATATAAGTAATAAAATTATAAATTAAAAATATTAAAAATATTAAATAATCTTAAATATTTGTCCTAATATTTTTTTTACTGAAAAATATAATAATATATTTTGAAATATTATTAATTTCAATTTTGGAAGATGAAATCAAATATTTAATATTCCCTCCATATGATTTTATTTCAAATAATTTAATTGAAAGGAGAACAAAAATTTTGGAGGGATATCAAAATTTCAAGTTTCCCTCCGATGAATTTGATTGAATCCCACATTGATTTCTTGAGTTTTTTTGGAAGAATTTTTTTCTTATAAATAGATAGAAGCTCTTTCACAATAATTTCAAGCTCTCAATGGGATTCCTCACAAGAGGAGACCCTTAAAAGAGAGTTTCCAATTAAATTTTTATTATATATATAATATATATATATATATAAAATAAGAAAGAAAGAAAGAAAAGAAAGAAAAAAAAAAAAAACTGGGAAAAAAAAAAAGCCCGGACCGGTTCAATCGACCCGTGACCGGGTCGACCGGTTCAACGGTTTAACCGCCGGTTCCTCCGGTTTTCACAAAATACACCGGTTTTCACTTTGGTCCGGTTCTGAGGGTCAATCTGGACCGGAGCCCCAACCAGTCGACGGTCCAACCGGTCGAACCGGCCGGGCCGGTCCGGTTTTTAAAACCTTGATTGGAAGCTCTTCTTCTAATCCACAATCTTCTGTATGGGATGAGGCTATGGCTTCTTCTTCCTCTGAGGCTTCTGGTTGGAGAAGCTGGTCAGACTCTGAGGAATGTGAGTTAAGGGAGCGAGTTAATCATCACTTTGTCGAGTTCACTGATCCTCTAGAGTTCCCTTTTGATGTGCGAAGCTCGGTGGTTTATCCTTACGTGTCCATCGACCGCTGACGTAGTTTAGAGGACAATCTACTTGTAGCATGGTACACATCCTCCATGCCTACAAAGATAGTACGAGCTACCCGTCGCCCAAAAGAGGCACAGAGGTATAACCTATCATTTTTAGCCAAGAAGGCAAAGCTTTGTCCTTCTGATTGGCTTGATTATGTTAATGCCCCTCGGTTTCCTCATTCTTTCGAAATGGAAACCTTTATATCTCCTCCTCTGCAAAATCCTTCATAGATAGAGAGATTGAAGCTTACCTTCTCTGCGGAAAAGGTTTTTCCTCTTTAGAAGCCTCTACCACCTTCTACTCCGGCTCAGCGAAAGTAAGCCCAACTTCTACTTGAGGCCTTTTCTCACTTGCCTTTCAATGTTCTTGAGGACGATGTTCCTCTCAAGAACCTTCGATGGGCTTATGATATTATGACTCAGGGTCATGTTCTCAACCCCATCGCCCAAGTAGAACTTCACATGTTTTTGGACCAATTCCCGTTGCTTCTCCATTGGCACCAGACTTCTTTGGCCACCACCCAATCTTTGGACCAACTTTCATCCCTCCGAGTTCATGCCCAGTACGAAGCAGAGAACCTTGTCGAGGAATACAATGACTTCAAGAATAAAGACTCTGCATATTGGGATGACTTGGATATAGACGAGCTGGAACAAGGGTTAAAAGAAACAATGTTCGAAATAAAGGCTAAAGAGCTCTTTTATCAAGTGAGAGCACATCAACTTCAACAGCCAAGCCTGGAAAAAATAGAGGATAGAATAAAAAAGGAACAGAAATTTATTGATCATAGCTGGACTAAATTCCATGATCTCATTATTTATTCTATTCCTTTCTTTTATGAACTTGAATTTGTACCCAAAGAGGAACTTTTGATGTAATTGCTTTTGTTTTAATATAGCTAAGTCTTTTCTCTTTGTTTGGCATGGTTCGAATTTATCTCTGTTTGTCTTTATAAGCAAATTTAGGGCTTCGAACTAACCAATCTCATCCTTCGAATTTGGATTCAATCATCTCAAATGAAACACTAAAAAACCAACATGAATTTTCCAATTTATGGAATACGGTTGACAACTTTTGCTGATTTCTGTTTAGAATCAGTGCTTCGAATTTTAACAATCTCGCCATTTAAAGCTTGTTTTAATCATGTCCAATATATGGTCATATGGTTAGTAGGATGAATCATGTTTTAAATTGACCATTTTTTGCTTTGAACAACAGTTCATACTTTCAAAAATATGGAAGCCCCCCCTCGAGGGTTGCACCGCTTTAATCCGACAAGCAATTTTCAAACCAACTATTGGTTTTGATACTTTGAACAACAATTTCTATCCTTAAGGGATCTCAAGTCTTGATTTGAAGGATTTATTCTCACTAAAAAACCCTAAAACAGGCTTTCAATCCTGTTGCGGTATACAAATACTTGAGCTTTCTTGCATCCTCAGGTGTAGGATGTGCTTCGAAGTCGGCTCCTTGCCTTCGAAGCTATTTGTTTATTGGATCTCGGCGCCAAAATTTGGCTTCGAAGCCAAATGTTGCATTTCGAAGTTGATACCAGTATTTGAGATATGTTTCCCTCCAAAGCTATCAACATTGAGGAAAACCTTTCGCATCTGTATTTTTAGTACTTTTTTGTGAATTCCGTCCGTGTCACACGACTAGGTATATTTTCAGACACAAAAGTTTTAAAACCCTTTTATTTCGTGCTCAGAATTTACCTATTTGTCTATCGTACAAACCCTTTATCTCTACTGATCTTCCACTTCTCTCTACTCTCTTTCCCAACTTCGTCCTCTGAAAAAGTTTTCTATCAATGGCTTCTTCTTCATTGAAAATACCAGTCGTAGAGCGTGCGAGCCTGTCTGTAACCCTGAAAAGGATCATTGAGGCAGAATGTGAGAAGTACAAGGCTGGTGAGAAAAGCACCATTGACGGACGCATCTTCATTTCTCGTCGTCATGAGCAGCAAGACTATGTGCTTGGGCCCATCTTCAAGGAGATTCTTACTGAGCTTCCAAATTTATATCCACGTTTAGAAGACCATTGTCTCCTTTACGAAGGTGGTCTTGACTGGGCAAATTGGAGGATGAACCGCCCCCACCGCTGCTGGCCCACTGTGAGACTAGAGTGGCAAGAATGGTATGATCAGGTTGTCCCTGATAGGACTCTGGACCTTCAAGAGCTCTGCCTTTCGACACCCTCCAACTATCTAGGTTCACTATCTCAGAGGACCCTTTCTTAATACCTGTTGCCCTTTGCTTTTGGAATTCTGCCTTTAATTTCTTTCATCTCAGATGTGGGATGATAGCCCCTACTGTTCTTGATATCTGCCATCTATTAGGATTGTCCCCTATTGAAACCCCCATTGGACCAAATTATCTTGACCTACCAACCCCTTTTTCTCTCCCCTTTATTAACTCATCCTATAGTGACTTTGTCAAGGCTGAGAATAGAAGGGAGGGCCCTGTAACTAATGGAGAATTCTTTTCTTTCATACTATACTGGCTTTGCAAATTCTTTTTCTGCACCTCTTCTCAAAGAATCATGTCTGAATTCGCCCCTCTTACCAAAGCCCTTTTTTTTTTTTTATAGAAAAAGGTCGCCTCTCTTGGATGCCAATCAAGGGGGTCCATTTTGGATACTTCAGCTTTGGCTTTTTGCTTATTTTACTGAGCTACAATCTAAATGCCTTAAATTTTTTGAGCCAAACCCTACTACTCATGGCATGAGGCTAGCCAATGCTTCACTCTATCCTTCTACCTTTGCTTTTTACTTCTCTTTCTTCCACCAACTTCCAGCTTCCCTTCCTTTTTACAGCTTTCGTTCCTTCGAACCTACTACCATTGGCCCATCTTGGTTGAAAAACTTTCTAAGTGATAAGTTCTGTGCTTCACCTCATCACAAGAACATATGGGCTTCTATTTTGATCCCCAGAGAGTTATTCATTGGGACTATGAACCCCAGGGCTTACAAGTGCATTGCTGAGCCCTATTGTCATGCTCAATTTGCTAGGCAATTTGGCCTCTCACAAGGGGTCCCAATACCTCTTTGCAACAACACCAATTTAAGTCTTACCAGCAGGGATTTAAAGGTTCGAAGATCCAGATTAGAAGAAGCAACTTCTAAATTTATACAGGACTTGATTGAGTTTGAGTATATCCCTTTCATTCCTCAAGGTAACCTATTGAAAAGGTGCAAAAACTGGTGGGTGACCAATATGAATGTATACTTGGCCATTCCTCCTCAAGACCTATTAATGGTGCTGGATGTGCCCCAAGCCAAGCCCACGAGAACTGGAGTTGTCACCTCTTTCACTGCTCCTACCACTTCAATTCCTGTGCTTGCCACCACACAGTCTATTCCTGCTGCCTCAACTCCTCCTAGAGTTACTCGAGCTACCTCGAAGAAAGGTATATACCCTTGTTTCTTTTCTGTTCTCCTCTTTTTTTTTTCTTTTTTTTTTAATTTATTTTTTTTTTATAATGCTTTTAGCCTTATCTCTAGTTCTTCTTTTTGTGAAGGTGGAACGGGTGCCTCACAGGGAGACTCTCCTCAGAAAATCCAAGCTTTAAATTTTCTCAAGAGCAAACAACAACAAAAGAAAAGAAAGCTTTTACTTGATCTTGAAAAGGAAGCCCTTGGGGTTCGGGCAACAGAAGAAGAAGAAGAAGCAGATTAAGAGCAAGAGACACCCTTAAAAAGAAGAAAGAAGATGACTGTCTCTCTTGCTGACTTCACTGGAGATCATATCCATGAAGCATCTGCTAAAGCAGTGCAAGCAGAGCATTCCAAAGAGCTCATTGTATTTCAAAGGACTGAGAAGAGAAAGAAACAACAAATGCTCAGGAATGAAGCTGTGGCTGCTGATGCACTCCAGAAAGAGGTTGCAAGGAAACAGCAAGCTGCTGGACATTATACTCTTCGTAGCTTTCCAATCATGGCCATTACTTCTGAAACTAGTAAACTCCTTTTACTTCTATTCATCTTTCTTCAATTCTCAATGCTGAGGCTTGACATTGTTTTGTATTTCTTCTTTTGCAACCACAACTACTTTGCCAATTCTTCCAATAAGGACTCCATCAGTTTCAGTTGAAGTTCAACAACCTCAAGATGTGGAACCCATTCAAATAATGCTTCCACTTCCAGGCCCTATATTTTCTATACCCTTTTTGAGGCCAAGTATTCCTGCTCCTTTTCCTTCTGGCTTAACTCCATATCTCCCTCATTTGTCTTTTGATTTTTCTCAATTTAATTCTCTTTCAAGCCTCACTTTTCCTCCTCCTCCTAAGGAAACTCCAGCTGCTACTTCATCTTTGATGGTAGCTGATTCTTCTATAGAGGGTACTAGTAGCTCTCCAACTCATGGTTTATTATCTCTACCTAGTTCCAGCCCCTCTTCCCTGGACTTATTGGTAGCTAGAACTATAGAGACTGCTGAAGATGCTCCACCCATTTCTCCTATTCTTATGCAGTCCTTTGTGCCTTCCACCAAAGCTCTTTCTGCCTTTCATGTCTATGGATGAGGTAGACATCTTCGAAGTTAGACTAACTAGTCTCTTCGACATACCTTCCACCTCTCCGATGGCTAGTGATGAGACTAAGCCATTAGTTCTGGCTGATTCTCTGCTAAAAATTTTTGAGAGCTCTCTCACCAGTAGTAAGACTTCCTTGCCTCCAATAGACTTAGACAACTGTCTGGAGCGGATGACATCCTTTTCGAGGATCCCTTTCGAAGCCTTACAGAGGCCTATAATAAGAAATGGCTTCCTCCAATGCTGCATGATTGTTGAGCAATCCGGTATGACTGTCTCAGGCAGCAACTACCATTGATTTTTACATCAACATTTGCCATGCTGCCAAGGCCGCAGAGGAGAAATTGGTGAGAGACCAGAGCTTTGTTTCCAAAGTACATACTGAAGTATCAGAGTTAAAGGAATAACATTTCTCTGTCTCCCAATTTCGAACTCAACTCCTGGAGAAGAAAGCTCAACTTGAAGAGGAGCTATCCGCAGTTAACCAGGCCTTAGACCGAACTGACACCAAGTTGCAGATGACCAATCAAGGATTGGCCGACTGAAAGCAAGAAATGACCACAGCCATTCAGTTGTTTTCATCATTTAAGAATAGAACATCCATTGTAAAAGAACAACTGAAGCATTGTACTGACTTTTGGGCCAATTTATGGCAAAATGTATTCAACTCTTTATGAAAAGCAAATTCTTATTTATTATTTGAATATTCTTATGTTCTTTTACTTAGCATTTATTCTATTCCTTGTGTTTCCCAAATGGTTGGAAAATAAGGCTTCAAATATTTTCCATTAATCTTTTTAGGATGTACATATCCATTTAAATTTCTCAAATGGTATGCTCCAAAGGACAGGACTCTATGAACTTGATATAGTCCTTCCCAGTTAAGTGACCATTTGCCAAACTTATGGCTTTTAATCCCTATTGGGAGTATTGTCTTCCATACCAAATCACCTTCATCAAAGCCAATGTGTTTGACTTTCTTATTATAGTTTCTGGCTACTTTCTTCTTTTAGAAAAGAATGCTATTTAATGCTAGAATTCTAGCTTCATCTATACTTTCTAACTCCAAACACATACTCTGATGGTATTGCTCAGGATTTAACTGATCCTGACATCTCACCCTCAAGGACTTAACATTAATTTCTACAGGTAGCACTACATCATGCCCATACACTAAGGCATATGGAGTGACTCCTGTACTTGATCTTGGTGAACTCTTATAAGCCCACAACACATCCAACATCAAGTTATGCCAATCCGTGGGATTATCTTCCACAACTTTCTAAATTCCTTTTTTCAAAGATTTATTGGATGATTCAGCTTGACCATTGGCTTGTGCATAATAGGGTGTAGAATTAACAAGACTAATCCCAAACTCTGCCACAAAAGACTTTACCATTTTCCTGTAGAATATAGTCCCATTATCAACGGTCATAGTCTGTGGGATGCCAAATTTATAGATTAAATCCTTAATGAATCCAATAACTTCAGTCTGGTCTACAGCCTTGTATGGCTTAGCTTTGACCCACTTAGTGAAGTAATTAGTGGCCACTAAGCTGAAACAATGATGCTTCGAAGAGGGTGGGTGTATTTTTCCTATCATATCCATAGCCCATCCTCTAAATGGCCAAGGCTTCATAACTGCATGCAAGTCAGTTATGGGCATGTGCCTTATTGTGCCATGCTTTTGGCATGCTTGGCAACCTCTTGCATATTCTATGCAATTTTTAAGGATAGTTGGCCAATAGTAGGAATGCCTTCGAAGTAGCCATCTCATCTTCACACCAGGCTGATGAGCACCACAGATGTCTTCATGAATTTCAGTCATAGCTGTTAATGCTTTCTTTGGGCCTAAACATTCCAACAATAACCCATCTCCCCCTCTTTTGTAGAGAGCATTGCCATACATTATGTATTGCAAAGACTGTAATTTAATTTTTTTGCTGGCTTTCGAAGATAGGCCAGCCAGATACTGCATTATTGGATGCGTCCAATCTTGCTCTTGTAAGTCATTATGATTGACTTCCAAGACCACATTCCTTTTATTCAAGGGTGGTACTACTTTCTAATATGTTGTTTGGCTTATATCCCTTCCGGTATTTTCCCTTCTCTTGAAATTCGAGGCTTTTTGAGCCACATCATTAGCTTTATTATTCAAGAATCTTGGGACATGAGTTACATTTGCTATTTGAAATTGAGAAAGCAGATGTAATGAAACAACATAGTATAGCAACATACACATACTTTGACATTTGAAAATTCCTTTCACCTGATTAACTACCAATTGAGAATCTCCAAATATGTCAACTATATGAGCTTGTAATCCAATAAGTATTTCCAGTCCCATTATTAAGGCTTCATATTCAGCTTGGTTATTGGAACAAGTAATTTCATCTACTCTGAAACCATGTGTGGTTTCTACTCCTTGTGGTGACTTAATTACTACACCAATTCCAGTCAAACCATTGGCTTTTGATCCATCGAACCACATTTGCCATGGTTCAACACTAGCCATACCAAGTTCCATTATCTCTTGGCTTTCTGTTTGGCATAGATGGTCTGCCAAAAAATTAGCTAAAACTTGTCATTTTACTGCCTTTTGGGGGACATATTCTAGATGAAATTTTGATAAAGCTAGTATCCATTTGTCAATTCTTCCGCTCAACATAGGTCTAGATAACATATATTTAACTAAATCTGTGGTTGCAATTACAAAGACAGTTGTAGGCAAAAAATAGTATCTTAATTTCATTGCAGCAAAATACAATGCAAGGCACAACTTCTCTGCAGCTGAGTATTTACATTCACAAGAATTTAGAAACCTACTAAGGTAATAAACAACTTGCTCCTTGCCTTCTTCATTGTCTTGGGCCAAGAAAGCTCCCAATGAATTCTCTGCTGCAGCTATGTACAACTTCAAGGGCTTATCACCCTTTGGTGGCATCAGCACTGGAGGGTTGGCCAAGTAGGTTTTAATTCATTCGAAAGCAGTTTGATGCTCTGTTGTCCACACAAACTCCTCTTCATCTTTTAGCCTTAACAAGGAAGAAAATACTTTAGTTTTCCCTATAGTATTAGAAATGAATCTTCGAAGAAAATTAACCTGTCCAAGGAACTTTTGTAATTCTTTCTTACTTGATGGAGGTACGGCTTCAATAATGGCTTTGGCTTTATTCAGGTCAATTTTTATTCCTTTCTTGTGTACTACATAGCCCAAGAAGTTTCCAGATGATACGCCAAAAGCACACTTAAGAGGATTGAGTTTCAACTTAAACTTTCTCATTCTTTCAAAAGCTGCCTCTAAGTGAAACAAATGTTCTTCCATGGATTGGGATTTCACTACAATGTCATCAATATAATACTCTAAATACCCTCTAATGAGGTCATGAAAGATAGTGTTCATAGCTCTCTGATATGTAGCCCCAGTATTCTTCAGGCCAAATGGCATTTTAACCCATTCGAAGGTGCCAATATTCCCAGGACATCTGAATGATGTCTTATGGATATCCTCCTCTGCAATGCAGATTTGGTTATAACTAGAGTGTCCATCCATCATTGATAAAATTTGATGCCCTGCTGAACTATCTACCAACAAATCTACTATAGGCATAGGATACTCATCTTTTGGAGTTGCTAGATTCAAGTTTCTGAAATCGATGCATACCCTCATTTTACCATTCTTCTTAACTACATGCACAATATTAGATAGCCATTCAACATATCTGGCCGTCCTAATAAAGCCTGCCTTCAGGAGTCTAAGAATTTTCTCCTTAACTTTTTGAATCACTTCTGGACTTATTCTCCTTCGTTTTTGCTTATAAGGCTTGAAATTAGGTCTCATAGGGAGCCTATGTTCCACTAATGACCTATCCAATCCTGGTAGTTCATTATAAGACCATGCAAAACAATCTTTATACTTCTTCAAAACAACCAACAACTGGTCCCTGTCAAGAGCATTCAACCAAGCACTTATATAGGTGGGCTGTTGTATAGAACATTTCCCTAAATTTAGTTCTTCTAAGGGGTCTTGTATCTGAGAACTTACTGATGCTCTTTCTTTGATTCCTTCTGACTTTGAAGCAATCTCCTTGCTTTGTTCTGTTCCCAGCTTCTTTGATTCAACATCTTTACCTTCCTCCTCATAGACAAAGTTTGTCCACAAGGCTTCTTCCTCCTGTATCTTCTGGACTTTTGTTTCAATGTCTAAAGCACAATATTTATCTAAGGCCAAAAATCTGACCTGTTGCTGTTCCTTCTTACAACCAATCATCTTGGCTTCTTTCTCTTGCTCTTGCACCTTCTGGATTATTGATTTTACATCCAATACTGAAAACTTAATTAGAGCCAAAGACCTGGCTTCTTGAGCTTCATCTCTTTGCCTAAAACCAAGCATCATCGTCATCCTTAATAGCAAACTCTTCATCAGCACTCTCTTGGACCAAGTGCTTTAGGTGTGCAAATTCTTCATCAGCCGACACATCAGCTGAACCATCAGGTTTCCTCAGTATACTGAGTGATGCTACTCCTTCAGTATATAATTTGGCCTCTGTGAAATCTGCACAAGCTATGAAGGGTTGGGGATCTGCATTAATCTCCTCCGTCTCCCCATTGCACAAAGCGATCATGATTTTCTGATGCAAAGAAGAAGGCACACATTTGTTGGTGTGAATTCAATCTCTTCCAAATAAAGCATTATACTTAGGCCTTGTTTGGGAACATGCTATTTTAGTAACTTTTTGACTTTTTACGAAAAGATGTGCAGAAAAGTAGAGAGGTGATGTGACTAGTTTTAGTTGACTTTTTGGCTTTTTGGCTAAAATAGCCACTCCCCAAACGAGGCCTTAGCATTACTGTCAATAATGAAGAATGCTGTCATGCAGTCCCTGGTTCCCACACTCAGGTTGATGGACAGAATACCTTGGGCCATTTGTTTATCTCCAGCAAAACCAGCAATGGCTATACTGGTTGGAATTAGCCTGGGGTTCTTTTTTCCTAGTTTCTTTAATGAAGACTTTGGAAGCAGGTTTACTGCTGCCCCGTTATCCACCAGCACCCGATTCATTTGTATTCCATCGAAGAAGGCCTTGATATACAAGGGTTTGACATGCTGTGTCATGGACATTGTAGGATACTCAAAAGGGTATGAGAGGTTAATACTTACCTCTTCCTCACTCTCGTCTTCAGTTTCCATTGGTGTGGCTGCTTCGGATTCGTCTTGCACCATACTTACTTGTGAGTCTTCACTGGAGACTGGAATTGGGTCAATATCCTGACCTTGGTTTTCATCTTCAGCTTGAAATTCCTGTGGTAATATAAGCACCATATTCATTGGCACTGGAGGAAACGAGCCAAATTGGATGACTGGCTGCACCTGCTTTCCCTCTTGGTCAACTTGTTCAATTACTTCAGAAGCATCCTCCATGTTGCATTTTGGCACTTCTGTATTAGTAACTTCCTTCGAATGGTATGTTTCTGTTGGTTTTTCAACCAAAAATGTTTGTTCAGCCATGAAAGCTTTGTACATTTCTTCCTCAACCATCCCCTTGGCCTGGAACGACTTCATCTTCTATCTCACTATCACTTTCCATCAAAGCTTTTTCCAACCCTACCAAGCTTGTTCTTTCCTTGGCCTTTAGTTCAGAATGAACTTTGGCCAACTGTTCCCTGCTACAACTCCTTTTGTCTGGAAAAGTCGATTTTAGATTATGATGTAATTTTTAATCTTCTTCTCTTTTTGCCTGGCTCTTTAGCTGAACCAATGAAGAACTTTCTCCACCTTCTTTCAGATCCTTCTGGTACTGAGTGTACCTTCATTGGATCTTCCTTCTTTGGGACCTAGAAATCACTGGAACCATATTTGGTTCTTTTGTTTTCGGGTGCTTAAGCAGCATCCAATTGTTTGGAGCCACTGAAAGAGGTTTAACTATCCTATCTTGGTTTTCAACAGCATTTCTTTGGGTAGATATCTCCTTAGGTTTGTTCTGCATAACAAACCAATCTGGAACTCCAAGTACCCACGAACCTACTGACCCGGCTGTTGAACTGTTTCTTTATTCATTCGAAGCTGGTTGTGACGGCCACTGCTTAGCCCTGACTTCCTTTTTTGGGCCTAACTCAGGTCTTTGATGAAGATGGCCACTTTCCGTCTTGCGTAAGGTTGGTCTAGGAGGCCAATCTCTAGCTTTGATCCCATAAACTGAGTCCTTCTCTAACCTCCTTTCAGGATGACTGCTCTCAATTCTGTAATAATTAGGTGGTCTGGACTCATATAAAGGCCTTTTGCCTTTAGAATGCATTCTAGTTGCTGTTGGCTTAGCCATTAATGGCTGCTACCTAACACTAGTTGGATATGGCCTTTTGTTATAAGCACTGGTTGGTTTAGGACGCCTCTGCACATCCTTGTAATATTACTTCCCATCAATTGGAAGCTGCTTTAACCACTTCTTGCTCAGTCTGTATCTGGGACACATTCTTTGCATGACAGCTGCTTTTAGAGAATCATCATCCAGTGCTTCTTCATTAGAGTATTCCCTCTGATCTGAGAAACCTTGTCCAATAGCTTGTAGATTTCCAGTGTCTTTCTTGACAATTGTCTGGCTAGCAACATGCATTTGCGCATTAACTTCTTCTAATTCTTTCAAGGACAAGTTCTGGAAGTCTGGCGTGATAATATTGGCTGCCATCTCTCCAAATTCTGGGAACGGATTGGTATCAATCCCCATGGCCTTTTCTGCTTTAGTTGGGAATTTCAAACTCCACTTTCGAATCTACTCTTGGATCCTGTCTCGAAAAACAATGCAGTTTTTAGTTGAATGAGACCAAGAATTATGCCATTTACAATACACCTTTCTTTTCAGTTCCTCTGGAGATGGAATTTTGACTCCTTTTGGTAACTTCAGGAAATTTGCAGCAAGTAAATGATCAAAAATATCATCTGCCTTTGTTAAATCGAAAGAGTATTTCCTATGAAGATCTTTCTTTTTAAACTGCTGGTCAATCGTTGTGTCTTTATGAATTAATGCTTCACAGATCACAGGTTCTTTTCCTACAATCTCTGCTGCATCAATCTCATAATTAGGATCTCTATAATATGTCTTGTATGATGCATTACTTTGATCTTGTTCTTCTTCCAGTAATGTTTCATACCTAGACACCTTATAGGTTAATTCCACTAAGTCTCTAAACTCAGTTGAGTCAAACTTCTTTCGAAGCCTAAACTCTAAACCATTTTGAGCCAATCTCACAAATTCAGGCTTTGGTAAGATGATCCTACATTTATTTCGTGCTCTTTTAAATCTGGCAATAAACTGAGTAGCCTTCTCATCAGGCTTTTGACTCAATCTTGCCAAGTTTGCCATGGAAACCTCTGGTTCTGTTTGGAAGAATTGGACATGAAATTCCTTTTCCATTTGTTGCCAAGTTTGGATAGAGCCAGGTGTAAGATTAATATACCATACAAATGCTCCTCCAGTTAGAGAATTTGGAAATAATCTTAACTTTATATAGTCATTATTGGTAAATTCACCGCACTGAGCCACGAATCTAGCAATATGTTCAACCGTTGACTGGTTTCCATTCCCATAAAAAAGAACAAAATCTAGTATCCTAAAACCTCTTGGGTATTCATGTACCCTATCTACCCATTCTGGGTATGGTTTCCTGTAGACAGGGGTCTGAACCCCCTGAACCATTGGTCCATACATCTCTCTAACAATGTCAGCAATTTGATCCCTAGGGACCATATTTTGTGCCTGTTAAACCACTACTAGAGGAACAAACACAGGATTTGGTGGACAACCTTGTGATTGGAGTCCTCTTGGTCCATAGGGTGGTATGTTTGGGACTGGTTGTCCTTGTGGTGCTGGCTGCTGTTGAGGGTATGGATGACCTCTTTGAGCCTGTCCTGCGAAAGGACCTACGAAAGGTGTTGGAACAGGTGTTGTGTCTCTTCCAATTATAGGAAAACCTTCCAACCCCCTGGTTATAAATTCGAATAAAGGGTTAGTGAACCCCCTCGTGCCAGGTATGGCTTCGAACATGGGATTTAGAGCCATCCTTATGCCATTTTCTTATACTGTATCCACCAATTTGCATGGCTTCACTGTTAAGTAATGAGGCATTTTGACTTGCATTAAGCCTCGAAATAGGTTCATACAAAGACTGAGGTGATGGTCTTTCATAGTTTTGATTACTAGTTTGACCATTAGAATGTCCATTAATCTGCATAGGCTGTTTATCTCTAGCCAATCTTTGCTGAGGGACATTTGAAATTTCCTCCATGTGTCTTATATTTGTTGGTTGGTGGGTATTTATTCGATCCAAAAAGGATGTTGCCCACCTTTCCATTATGTTTATTAACTGTTGTCCTATGGCATTTACTAGGCCACCCCATGGATTCATTGGCTGAGTAGATGGAATAATGGATGGTCTAATTCCTTGGCCTCGTCCAACATTATGAACATGTAGTACTTGTTCCGAAGTGCTGGTCTGTTTGACCATAGGTTCTGATGAAATTGGTATTTCCACAGGATGTGTTATCACATTATCCTCTAGATTAGGCATTTCTACCTCTCCTTCCATGCCTTCTTCCAAGCGTTCATTTTCTCCTTGTCTCCTATGTCTAGCCATTTCGATTAGTCCCACTGGACGTGCCAAAACTATATGTTGGCTTTTTGGCTTTCGAAGGTTATTTTTGTAATTATGAGCGTGCCATCAAGGATCAATCAGTCCTTACATAATGTTAATTGCTAACCAATTATTAGACGATTGTGTTTTAGTTCTTTCAGCCTCAATGAAGAGGATTTTTACTGGTGGCTTTGTTTAGGAGAATTAAGCAAACAATGGTTAAATAAAGAACAGTTGTAGTATTTTATTAAGCAAAATGAAAGACTTACAAAGATCTGAATCAGCCTCGTAGAGGTTTACAGCAATAAGCTACTTGAAAACTACTCCTATGAACGAAATGTAGTGGAGGAATTTGAAGTACAAAAATGTAAAGAACAAGAAATGTAAAATTGGAAAAGAAATAATGTAGAATAAAATTGGTTTTCTAGATCTGAGTTTGGGGCTTTTTCTGGGGTCTTCTCTGCTATTTATACTTCTCAAGGAGAACCATTGAACTGCACTTCTAACCGTCGAACTACTCCTCCATGATCGTTGATCATGTTTCCTTATAGTTAGCTCTACTATGCCAATACCTGTAGTTAGTCTTCCCTCTTGATTTTGAATTTAAATGTGAGTAACCATTGAAGCCACATCACTCTGCATCTCTTTGTTGATTCAGTACTACGCAAATCTTATGAAAACCAATATTAACTGCCACGTGTACGATCACGATCGAAGATTTGAGTTGTTTTCTCGTATTACCCTCAACCTGCCATGTGTTGAATTATAATTGGCTTATACAAAATATGTAGCCAACAGTGTCGTATCATATCGGTTTCGTATCAGAATTAACTCAACACTAATCCGACCCATATATTATTTCGTGTTATTGTGTCTTGTCATTTTCAGTCCATATTTGGTTCGTGTTGTGTTAACGTATTATCTCAAACAATTTACTATTAACTAAAAATATCAAATGTATGAAAGAAATTGAAAATTTCTTCATAATTTAAATTTAATGAAACTAATTACTATTGAATGAAATTATTTATAAAAATATTTGATTTCAACTTACTTTTATTTTCTTAATTTATAAAAATTGTATTTTATTATTATATTTTTTACTAGATTAATTCAAATAATAGACAAAAAATACATTAAGTTTAATTAAAACCAAAAACAAAACTTATATTAAACTTAAAATTGTATTTTGCATTCTTGTTAATAAATTGAATGTAGTTACATAAGAGATTAAAAAATGTCATAATTCTCTCTAATGGAAATAACATTAAAATGTGTAATTAATTCTTCATTATACGGGGTTATTCGTGTCAATTTCGTGTTATACAGATTTGACATTAACCTAACCTGTTTAATATTCGTGTTATTGGGTCGTGTCATATACATGTTTGTGTCAATAAATGGTCTACACTAACCCGTTAATTTTGTGTACGGTTCGAGTCGTGGTGGCTTAGGGAGTGCGCCAAGGGGGCAGCTTGGATGGTTTACATGGTGTATAACCATGCTCACCATAATATAGTTGTAATAGTATCGTATCGGAAATTCTAACTTGTAGATTTGTGCATTATTTGTTGTTTTATGTCCTTCAATTTGGGTTTGTTTCGGTGTGTAGGAGAGAAATGAATTCTACAATTTCATCCTCTCTTATGAATGAATGTTGATTCTCATTTTCTCAAAACAAAAAAAAAAAAAAAAAAAGAGAAAGAAAAGAAAATAAATAAATAAATTTTGGTTTAGATTAATTTTCTAAAAATTGAGTTATTTTATTTTATTTTTAGTGAATGTTTTTAATATTTTAAACATTTTTAAATTTTTTTTTTTCAGTGCACCTAACCTAGATACACTTAATTAAATATTTGTGAAAAATTATTTAAAAAAATCAATAAATACAAAATTGTATCAAATTTTTGTATTTTTTGTATTTTTCATATATTTTTTTGTATTTAGTGAATTTTTTAAAGAAAATTTTCCCAATTATTATACATTTTAAGTGTATTTAGATTAGGTCCATCTAAAACTAATTTTTTTAAAAAATATTTAAAAAATTTACTAAAATAAAAAAAATATGAAAAATAAAGAACTCAAATTTCGAAAAAGCGAAATAAATGAAACATGGTGTGGTTGGAGATGTGAGAAACTGTCATGGCTCGAAAATTAAAACAATAAAAATTCATCAAACTCTAATTACTTTATCTTGTTTCCGAATCAATCCTTCCAATGCTTAACATATATAAGAAATATAAAGTCTCAATATAGACATTATCATCAATCTCTATCATATGTGTTCATTTAACTCTAGAGATTTACAAAACAATGTTCCACATGCGGTTATACATTCAACATTCCTAGATTATGAATCTATAGCATGTAGCATGGTAAATCAAGTACGATTTAATGCCCTCCAGGGCTACAAACACAAAAGTGTTTCTCGAACCCATACATATAAAGCCCTATAATCACAACAAAAGAAAAGAGTCTTGTGCTCTCAAAATATACTTCACGCCTCTAATTTAGTGGGATCACCATATCTTTTCCTACACAAAATCCCACAGGGTGAGCACAAAACTCAGTAGGAAAATCTTAACAAAGTATATACATTTTATACTATTTTCTGAGATGAATGCAAATGCCATGCCATGTTCAAAACATATACCTCTATCTTTTGAAACCTTAGTGCACAATGCAATTTGAGAATTTTAACAATTCAATGATTTCAATGTAGTTCAAAGGAGCAGTAAATACGACACAAGTAATCTCTAGGTTGGTGTCTGCAAGTAGGCATAACAAACACTACCAATCCCCATTTTACCGGTTGCTAACCGGAAGGCACGTGGTACCTCATATGCGTTTGTTTTTAGTTTTTCACCATGGATACTCAGGCCAACTTAACCAATACCACTACACCCCCTATCTGGACTTACCAACATATTTATCCCAAAAACAAATCAATAAGATCTTGTTTCACAATCAATTTCCTTTCTCGAAACAATACTTTTCCAATGTAAGATTCAAAATCAATCGCAACAAAGATAACATGGAATGACGATGCAAAATGTCCAATACATTAATATAATATATTTTCAATTACTCCACATAATTCTCCATTGTGATCAAATTTCCACATCTGTCATCAATGCAACATCATAATACATTTACAAGAAATAAAATAATACAATATTAGCTTTCAAGCATTTTTCATATATTCCAAGAAATGATATAACAACTTCAACATTCATGTATTCTTCACTTGTTCAATATCATTTTCTAAGCTTGGTTTTTCAAAGACTAACCAACAATAAGTTCTAAAAGCAATAAATCTTATTTCCTTCATGAAATTCCTCATTTGATACAATTATAGAGATTTCTCCATCATTTCCTCACATAACAAATTATCAAGCCTAAATTTCAACATATCTCATCCTTTTTCTCAAAATTTTCAAATTCTAGGGTTTCCATCAAAGCAAGATTTTGGTTCCACTTTTTAAAAGATTTTTCCAAACAACACCACTACAACAAACTACACATTTGACGACTAAAATTGGTGACCAAAAAAATTTTAGTTGCCAAAAATAGTACTTTGGGTGACTAAAAGTTGATTTAGTCGGCGTTGATTGCATGTTTTAGCTACTATATTATTTTAGTTGACATATAATTCTTATTGGCAACCAAAAAAAACTTTAGTCATTAAATACAGCGTAATTGGCGACTAAAATAGTTTTAGTCGGTGTTTGTTGGCATTTGACACTACTAATTCTTTATTTAGTTGTTGTATAATGTCATTTGCCGACAAAACAAATTTAGTCGCCAAAAAATGGACACATTTAGATGATTTTTTTATGACAAAAAATAATTTGGTCGTTGTATATTAAACTTTGCTGACAAAAGTAAACATTAGTAGCCAAAATGTTACGTTTGGCGACCAATGTTTAGTCGCTGTTAATGAGTATTTGCCGACAAATAAGCATTTAGTTGCTAAATCTTCAAAAAAAATTTAGAGGGAAAGGCATTAATATTGGCGCCTAGTATCCCATTTACACAAAAACACTTTTCAGTTCTGTTATGTCTCACACACCAACATAGAAAGCAATCAATACCAAACCTCATCGCCGCTCACCATTACCGATCAACACCATCGCTGGCCACCGACACTCGCCACCATGACCACTGCAAATCAGCACCACCACAGATCACAGGTATTTGTCTCTTGGTCTCTCTCCCTCTCTGTCGATCTGGGTCACTCTTTCTCTCTCTTTCTCGCTATCCCTCCCTTCTCTATTTCCCACACTTTCTGTAGGGTTTTTATATGATTTTTTTTCTTTCATTTTGTGTTGATTTCGTAAATGGTTTTTTAGGGCTTTATCTGATTTCGTGAATAGGTTTGGTTAAAGTGGTTTTTTTTTCGAATTATGGATTTTGGATTGTTGAAAGTTCAATCTTGAGTGTTAGGTTTTTCAGAGTCAATTGAGAAGAACAAGTTTCTCATATTACAAATGCTAGGTCCCCAAATAAAAAAATATAGTGCAATATCAAAAATTTGGGATCTTGCTGGACTCCGACTTCTTGCTCTGTCTCTTCACACTCATTGGTCTGTTTTGGGTGCAAAATTATAACACCCATGGACTCCTTTGACTTGAGTGTGTTTATCTTCAATGAGGTGTTGTTCAGTACCACCTGCACAATAACCCATCACCACTGCAAATTCCATCTATGCTTTTGAATTTAGTGAGTTCAACTTCTTTACTGCTATTATATGTTTGTTTTTGTGTTTATAATAGAATTGTGTTTGGATTGGATAGGCGTCGTATATGTACACCGTATAATAAATTACTAGGGTAATGACATAGATTAATAAGTGGAGTACATTAATGATTTTAGGGTTTAAAAATTGAGGTTGGTTTTTGAAAGAGAGGAGAGGTCTCTATTTATTCACATGATCTTTCATCTGATTAGCAGCTGCGTGTAATTGCAATTTGTAATTATTAAGTTGTGTTGGGCATTGGGTGTGGCCCTCTATCCTTCCTAAAACACACTTAGATTCCTAAAACACACTATTAATTAATCAATTGTTAATTAATCAACATGCTAGCCTCACTTCCATAAGCTTTTGTAATGTTATTTCAACTTGGGTTGAGTGAAATTCAGGTTAAATCAGGATCACTCTCATGTTTTTATTATTTTATTTTTTATTTTTTTAATGTTAAGATGGGTCAATCGATTTGCCATCACAAAATCATTAATTAGCATAACAAAAAAATAATTGTAAACTTGGATTTCAAATAAGTCATCTGAAGATTCCACCTCTTATCAATGATTTGCTAATTATTTATTATCTCTTAAATATTTGATAAGGTACAATCAATTAACATATTATTATAAGATTCAACTTGGCCTACACACCAAAACATACATTTCTCCCCCCAACTATATAAATCATAACTAACGTATGCCAAAATTAAATGAATTTTCTTAATCACCAAGTGTAAATTCTATACTTTAAACTAATCAAATAACAGCTTTTATCCCTCTACTTTGAAGTTGTTGATATTTGTCATTAAAATTAAGAAATTTTTTATAAGTTATAATTTTTGTTGTAAAACTATTTCTAATTCTAATGATAAATACTAACGACATTAACTATGGAATCACTTTGACACAATTAAAATGTTAGAGATTAAAAAAATACAATTAACCCATGAAAAAAAATTAACAATGACTCGGTGACTAAATGCACTGAAGAACAAGTCATGTTAATCCACAAATCTTTAAGTAGGTGCATAAAGCACCTTAACTTAATCTCCACACAAACAAACACTTTCAAATTGATCACCAAACCTGTCTCTTTCACTTCACTTTTTTCTTCTTTTGCACTTTTAAAGGATCATGGTTGCTCCAACTACCTCATATCTATTCACTTTCATTAAGTAATTAATTAATCAAATAAGAATTAAAATTAGTGGTGTCTGTACACCTGATAGGTGAATTGTTAAAATTGAAAGAAAGTACAAAATTTGATTTAGAATTTTTTGTGATTAATTAAAAGAAGTTACAAAAAGACAAATTTTAACAAATTGTGATATAACTTTACTGAATGTTCTGAACTATAGTACAGAACACACTCCATGAACACCTAAACAATTTGACTTTAATCCTATTGTAGAGAGGGGGCATGGAATTAGGGGGGTGGAGGGAGGGGGGGGGGAAAGGAGAATGGCATAGCCAATCTTACTTCGTTTGGAGCTTTCTTTTGTTTAAAATATTTGTTTGTTGTTCATTGGTGACTAATTAAAAGGAGATCTTGTCCATGGGAAAGAAAACAACAATGGTGGGTTAATACTCTTTAGTAGTCTTCTCCAATGTAGATGTTTGGTTTGGTGCGAAAAAATAACATGACAAACAAAAACACTGTTGGTTTTGATGCAACCAATTTGGTTTGGAGGTGTTAGTTTCACATATGGAAAAACTATATGATGATTGCATCTTCAATGGAAGTCAGCCTAATCTTAAGGATTTGAGTGTTAATGTCAAATGGAGAGTGACTCTGTGGGCCAAATCCAACCTCCCAAGTTTGTCTTACTCTAGGCATGATATTGTTCACTACCTTAGCTCATGTTCTGCTATTAAGTGTGTTTGCCCCTATTTCTGTTTGTTGCTCTGGTGTATCTTTTCTATATTATGCTATTCTAGTGTATATGTTGTTACCTGGTCCATCTTTGGTGTCTTTTACCTTGGTGCTTGCTCTAGTGCACCTGTGGGAACAGACGGGACGTAATTAGCATGTGTAGGTTAGGAGTTGGCGTGAAAAACACCATAAACTTAGCCGAAAAAGGCCTTTGAGGGCTGAAAATTCAAAGTAGCCCCCGAACCATTCGATGGATGCCGCGAGTAGCTTCCTCATGACGAATAGGACTTGCGGAGTCAGACGGAATGTAATTAGCACGCGTATGTTGGGAGTTGGCGTGAAAAACGCCATAAACTTAGCCGAAAAAGGCCTTTCAAGGCCGAAAATTCAAAGCAGCCCCCGAACCACTCTATGGATTCCGTGGGTAGCTTCTTCATGTCAAATGGGACCTATGAGGACAGACAGGACATAATTAGCACGCGTAGGTTGGGAGTTGGCATGAAAAACGTCATAAACTTAGCCGAAAAAGACCTTTGAGGGCCGAAAATTCAAAGTAGTCCCCGAACTACTCTATGGATGCCACGGGTAGCTTTCTTATGTCAAATAGGACTTGTAGGGTCAGACGGGATGTTATTAGCACGCGTATGTTGGGAGTTGGCGTGAAAAATGCCATAAACTTGCCGAAAAAGGCCTTTCGGGGCCGAAAATTCAAAGCAGCCCCTGAAGCACTCTATGGACACCACGGGTAGCTTCCTCATGTCAAATAGGACCTGTGGGGATAGACGGGACATAATTAGCATGCGTAGTTGGGGAGTTGGCGTGAAAAACGTCATAAACTTAGTCGAAAAAGGCCTTTGAGGGCCGAAAATTCAAAGCAGCCCCCGAACCACTCTATGGATGTCACGGGTAGCTTCCTTGTGTGAAATAGGACTTGTGGGGTTAGACAAGATGTAATTAGCACGCGTACATTGGGAGTTGGTGTGAAAAACACCATAAACTTAGCCGAAAAAGGCCTTTTAGGGCCGAAAATTCAAAGCAGCCCCCGAACCACTCTATGGATGCCACAGGTAGCTTTCTCATAAAAAATAGGACCTGTAGGGATAGACGGGATGTAATTAGCACGCGTAGGTTGGGAGTTGGCGTGAAAAACGCCATAAACTTAGCTGAAAAATGCCTTTTGGGGCTAAAAATTCAAAGCAGCCCCCGAACCACTCTATGGATGCCACGGGTAGCTTCCTCATGTGAAATAGGACCTGTGGGGATAGATGGGATGTAATTAGCACACGTAGGTTGGGAGTTGGCGTCAAAACCCCCATAAACTTAGTCGAAAAAGGCTTTTTAGGGCTGGCTATGTTGCACAACCTTACATTGATTGTAATTTTTTAGGGCTACATGTTTTTTCATCACTGCTGAATATGCTACAGAACCTTAAATTGATTATCATTTTTAAGGGGCTACATTTTTCCTCATAACTGTTGAATATATATGCTGCACAACCTTTTATTGATTGTCATTTTTTGATGCCAATGGACTTTTAGTCCTATGCACTTTGCGTTGTTTTGGTTCCTAACATTTCAATAATGTTAATTTCATTTTCAAAATATTATGATTGAGGGATGAAACCACCTCAGCCAAAAAATAAAAATACAAAACAAAAAAAATCCCTTTACAGATCTATTAACTTTTTTTTTGTTTTTTTTTTGTTTTTTTTGTTTTTGTTTTTTTTGTTTTTGTTTTTGTTTTTGCATAGTCTTATGTTGAAATGGTATATGGAACTAATGGGTGTAATTTTTGTTTTGTAGATGGCTTTTGGCATTGACATGTGGATCTTCCAGTTTTTTGTATGGAAGATAATTTGCACTTTTGAACAGTTGGAAGTTTTTTGTCGTCCTTTGCGTTTTGTGTGGAATTTGGATGAATTGTACATATAATTTTTGGTGGGGTACATAATACTTTTGACATAGAACTTGTATTTATTGCCGTGGTATATATAGATTACCTTTTCTCGTGGTACATATTACCATGGTAATTTGTACCATGCCAAATGGTCAATACAATGCATAGTAGTAAAAATATTTTTGTATACAGAGAACATTGTTTTGGTAATGTATTTGTTATGTATGACATTATTTGTAATTGGAACATATATAGTTGGTTTGTATATAAGTTTACGTTAAAAGGTATTCTTTTTTGTTTGATGGTTGTAAGTGAAATATGCGTTATGGAATAGGTGATAACATATACATATTGTTTTGTTTGTATATCTATTACAGATTGCGGTGGATACATACAGGTTGTGAAAAAATTTATTAAAATGAAAAAAAAAAACATAAAATGATGTTTTTGGCGACAAAACAATTGGTAGCCAAAAATGGAGTTAAATATTTTTAGTGACTAAAAAGTTAGAAACGAAAAAAGAATTAAATCTTTTGGCGACTAAATATTTAGTAGCCAAAAAGAATTAAAAACAGTTTAGGCGACTAATTATTGAGTAGCCAAAAAAAGAAAAACACTTTTGGCGACTAAATATTTAGTCACCAAAATCATAATAATTATATCATAGGCGACAAAACCTTTGGTAGCTAAAAAAAATTAGACTTTGGCCGACTAACCTATGTAGTAGCTAAACAAGAAATCGGACTTTTTGTGACTAAACATTTAGTAGCTAAAACAATGTAGATGCACAAGAAAAACTATCGGTGACTAAAACTTCGGTCGCCGTTGATACTTGAAGTTTTGGCGACCAAAAAATTTAGTAATTGAAGATGTGATTTAAATTAAATTAGTATCCTTTGGGCAACTAACAAATTAGTCGCCAATTTGCCTTATCAGTGACTAAAGTTATTTTGTCACCAATACCTTTTACTTTTGCCTACTAAAGCAGCAGTCGCCATTTTATAGGACTTTTGGCGACTAAATATTTTTTAGTCAATACCTTCCCCAACAATCTTCCCGCAACAAATCCTACGACCAAAATATTTAGTCGAGAAACTATTTCGGCAACTAAAAACCTTACTTTTGGCGACTAAAAATTTAGTCGCCAAAAGTGCAATTTCTTATAGTGCACCCATATCTTAGAACATAATTCATATTCTCAAAGTTTTGGGAAAAAACATAAAATCATCTTCAAACATCATCTAGGGTTCAACAATTCAAAATCATAACTCAAGCATGTGATAAATGCTTCAAACAAGCATAATCTTGCAAAAACATATATCACTTTGCTTGGTTTGCGTTTTTTGAAAACACTTATCAGAAAATTCTATTTTTTTGTTTTTCATTTTTTTTTTGTTTTTACTAAATTTTCATAATATTTTAAGCAATTTTTTTTTTTTAATTTTTACACACACCTAACATAAATACATTTCAAAAATATAATATTTCTGATTTTTTTTTTAAATTCACTAAATGCCAACAATACAAAATAAATAAATAAATAAAAATTCAGTATATTTTTCATATTTTTCTGTATTTATTAATTTTTTGAAATATTCTTTACAAATATTTTACTATTTAGATATATCTAAGTAAGGTGCATCTAAAAAAGTAAAAAAATTACTTAAAATTTTAAAAATATTCACTAAAAACAAAGAAATATGAAAAACAAAAAACTCAATTTCCATAAAACTGAAACCAAACATACTGTATATAACTCAAAGATTTTTGTTACCTCAAGCTAGGAAGATGAAGAGGAAGAAAAACCTAGAACTCAAAGTTGGCAAAAACTCGATCCAATTGGTTATAAACATAGTCCTTGTCGACCCCTTCAATTGGGTGTAAAAAGCCCCCTCACACTCTTGAAGATTTGAACTAAATCTTAGAGAGAAGTTAGATTTGGGTGTGTTTGTAGAGAGAAGGGAGAGAAAAAATGAGTATATATATAGAGAGAGAGAGAAGTGAAAATTTTGTGCAAAAACACTTTTTGGCATCAATGTTGAGAAAAAGAGCACGAATTTTGAGACAAACATGCCAAAATCCACACGTGCGATTTTAATTCTGCACGAGCGGAATTTCTAATCCGTACAAGCTGATTTTTTTGCCTTATGGGCGGTTTGTTCCCGAGAGCTGCCTAGAAAATCCATCCAAATTCCACTCGAGTGGGACCCCAAATCTACTTGAGCGGTTTTCTGCCCAAAAAACTATAAAAAAGACTAGAAAAACTCTGTGAGGATTCACTCGAGTGGTTCCCATATCCACACGAATGGTTTTGCCCAGAAACTCAGAATTTGATTTTGCGACCCAAGACAAGTTCCAATGCTTAAAACTCAAAATTTTCAATTCGAAAAAGTTACGAGAGATTAAGTAAGAGTAGAAAAGAAATTCCAACGACCCAAAACTATAAACAAAACGCCGGAAGTAATGCACACAAACTTACTACTCAATACTACTCAAGTCCAAGGCTCGAGACATCACAGAAACTATCTACAGAAAATTAATTCAGTTGATATCTCTGCATACACATAAATAATAACTAAACAATGTGGTATGAAAATCAACCAGTTAGGAAGTGGGGAAAAAAAAAAATTAGTATATGAGTACGACTATGATATGTTTGTTAAAAAAAAAATTTAATTATTAATAGCGAATTAGACAAAATTCAAGAATGTTAGGAAACCACACTATAATTTTATAATGTAAAATATTTATCTTAAAGAATTAGATATTAAATACATAGGCACATCCTTGCTTGGGATAGAAATGACCACCTTCTTGCAAATATTTCATTTTAATATCAAGTCTAATATGTCTATATTATAATAATAGAATAATTCACAATTTGTCTCTATACTTTTTCCTTTTATACTAATAAAAAATATTATATAGAAATTTATTTGTTTAGTTATTTATTAATATTTAATTTTACTATAGTTACATTCTCTTATTAATTAGGTAGATATCATCAAGGCATAAAGACAATAAGCCTTTTATTATTGTTTTATATATGATGAACTAGTTTGCTTGTGCCTCTCATTGATGTGCTTTGATTTGTAAAAAATAATGAAATACTTATTAGGAGGTCGGTTTGAATAAACACTATTTAATAATTTTATGTTTTAATAAGTAATAATTTACACTTATCATGTCTTATTATTTAATGTGTCACTTTTGTTGTTATTGCATTAGATATGTATTGGAATCTAGTACGCAAAGAAAAATGTCCAGTTAGGTTCATGGAATCTATTATGTGCACTTACACATCACAAAAAAGTTACGATTTTTACAGTAAAAATTATTAATTTTTGTAATTAAAGTTATATTTTTTGTGTTGAGAAAAAATTAATATTTTTTCTAATAAATTTATACATTTTGTAATAAAAAATAGCAAAAATTGTCAATAAATCCAACTTGTTTTTGTACTTTTTCTTTTTGTACTAGTAAACAATATTGTATGCAAGTTTATTTGCTTAGTTATTTATTGATATTTAATTTTACTATTATTATATTCTCTTATTAGTTATGTAGTTAAAAGGGATATGCATGATGCAATCAAGGATACATAAATTTGACAAAATTTATTCCTTTAAGTCACTATGTTATTATCAAGGGTGAAGCGCCAATAAATATCAAATAGTGATCTTATGAACTGTTTGGTCCTCCAATTTTTCTTATGAACCAAAAGATCCCATTTTAAGGTGAATTATATAAACAACCAAGCATAAATGCGTGTGTGTAAGGATGTAAGAAAAACCAATAAAATCGAGTCAACTAATCAAAACAAACCGAAATTTTAGTTTTTGATTTGTTTTTCATAACATATGGCCTGTTTCAATTTTAAAACTTTTTATACTGATGCAAATCGAACCGGCCAAATATTATATTGAAATATTTTTATAGTATAATTTCTTGAACATTATATGACAAGTAACTAATATAATACACTTTTGTGATAAAATTAGGGAGAAAAACATTTATAGAGCAATTTTCATATATTTTCTTCATTTATTTTCAATGTAAAATTCTATAATCTACTATAAAACCTTTTAGAATTTCATGTAAAATTTTCTTCTACATCAAACCGACAAAACAGAACTGTGGTATATGGTCTGTATCAGTTTCTCAATCATAAAAACTACAAGGATTAGTTTGGTGGTAAATATACTCTTAGCACCGACAAAACCGAACCATTTACAGCCCTATGCGTGTGTTATGTGTTGAGAAACAAATATAGGTTTTCTCATAATATTGAAATTATCAAATGTAACACTTTAAAAAAAACACCTTAGTGTAATTTTCTCAAACGTAACACTCCAATGAAACATTATAAAAACGTAGCACTCTAATGTAATACATTATAAAACTCCTTAGTGTACTTTTCTCAAATGTAACAACATAACATTTCACAAAAGCTCCTTAGTATATTTTTCTCAAACGTAACACTCCAATCAATGTAACAGTAAAAAATTTCTTAATGTACTTTTTCCAAATGTAACACTCAAATATAACATACACTAAAAAACTCATTAGAATACTTTTCTCAAATGTAACAATGTAACATTCCTAGTGTACTTTTTCAAATGTAACACTCTAATTAATGTAACACTTTCTTAGTGTACTTTTCCAAATGTAACACTCTAATGTAACATACTAAAAAATTTCTTAGTGTACTTTTTTCATATGTAACAATGTAACATTCTAAAAAAATTTCTTAGTGTATTTTTTTTTTTTCCAAATGTAACACTCCAATCAATGTACCACACAAAAACTCCTTAGTTTATTTTTTCGAAACGTAATACTCAAATGCAACACTCCAACGTAATACCAAAAAACTACACTAATAGAAATGTAAATTTCTGTAATGCCCTCAAAATAATACACAATCCCATCATTTAACAGTTCTATATTCATGATAGATAATCACATTTCCACATGTACATCAGAGTTAATATTATAAAAGGTTATTTCATATAAGTTCCAAATGTTTACAAAAATAATAGAATGCCCTGTGGCTTACATCTTTCCAAGTTGTTACTTGGTTACACAAAAGAAGAGTTCTAACTCCTTTACAAGTAAAGCCCTCGGCTTAGATTTACATTTAACTACAAATATAGGCAAAACAACAAAATGAAGCCTTCAGCTCCAAAACTTTCCAAGCTATACTCTTGGAGGTGGCATATCGCTTGTATCTGAAAATGGTGTCCCAAGTAGGGTGAGCCAAAGCCCAGTAGAGATATGCTAAACCAAATATGAGAAATAACTAAAACATTAGCATTCAATAAATGGTTAACACTTATAAGCCAATTAACACCCTTTACCAAAACCACCAACAATACATCCATATTTCATACTCATCTCTATTCATTTACCCAAGTTAATTTATAAAAGTGGGTCATCATTCACTCAAATAATTCAAAATGAGACTAAAACTCATATTATCAGCATTTCAATCATTAACAATTCGAAATGAGACTACAACTCATATAGGTAACACTTCAATTCATCAACAATTTAAAATGAGACTACAACTCATATAGATAACACTTCAATCATTAACATTATTCAGATGTATAAAAGGTTTCGGGACTTTCACCCTGGACACTCCGGCCAACTTAATTATCAATGAAGTCCATCCCCTTTCTCATCCCCCAAACAGTGGAGTGCATCCCCTATCTCTTCCCACACAATGGAGTACATCCCCTTTCTTCTCCTAAACAAAGACACATATGCAATGTATTTAAACACGTTATCATATACATTGATCATTCATATCACATATTCAACGTGTTAATCCAACCGTCATATTCAATGACATATTCCAATTGATTAGTTTCAATTTATCAAATCAACATGCAGTTTCTACAACAATCATGGTTATCCTCCACCGATAGCCCAAAGCAGTTATTTCTGAACATATAAATAATTTATCAAATAGATAATTTATCACATTTTCTCTAGGTGAGTGATTTACCAATCCAATTACACCATTTAATCACAATCTTCCCCAATTTCATAATTCCCAAGCCAATTTCATAATTCCACCTTTATTTCATCAGTTATACAAATAATTCACATAATGCAAATTAGGGCACCTCTCTTTTCTTTTCAAATGTTGCACCCGAGGCCAAATTCCACCCATTATACACATTAACCTCATTTTTGAGACTACACATACACATGGAACCCCAAAAATAGAAAACCCCTCTTTTATAATTTTAATCTCAAACCTAGCATCACCCCAAAAGCCCCAAATCTCACCATTTATACAAAATGACTAAAATTTATGTTAAAACTCATAATAAAGAGTAGATTATCCCTACCTCAAGAAGAAAAGATGAGCCAAGAAAGAGATGAACTCCAAAGAGGCCGAAATCAACTTCCACTCGGATGAAAATGGAGATCTTGAGAAGCTCCAACTTTTTAATGAAGGGAGGAGAGTGAAGAGACCACTAGATCTAGGTCAAAATGTAGAGAGAGAGGGTATTTTAGAGTGAGAAGCTCTCAACTTAGGGTTTTGAAAAGTTTTAGAGAGAGAAAGGACAAAAAAAGTGATTTAAAATGTTACTTACGCGATCTGATATACGTATAGTCCACTCGAGCAGAGAGTTTGACGCTCGAGCGTTTGACACAAAAATTATACCCGCTCGAGCGCTAAGACAGAACAACCAGGCAAAACCCGCTCGAGCGCAAAGACACCTGCTCGAGCGTAAAATACAATCATCTAGTACTTTATAGACTTCAGTAAGCTGGTCGAGCACAAGAAAGTCCGCTCGAGCTCAGACCCGCTCGAGCGTAATAAACGCCGCTTGAGCGTGGAAAACCCTTCTGTAGTATTTTTGCAAACGCACAAAATATTGAGCGATTGCAAATCTCGTTCGAGCGGAATAAGAACCGCTCGAGCGGAAGACCAAAATTCTGGGCAACAATCACTTGCACCCATTCACTACCAACCTGCCCTAAACATGCCCAAGACATTCCAAAACTCGAATTTAAACAGTAAGAGGAGGTAAAGACATAAACAACCACATCAAACCACAAGACCCGAGTCCGAAACACCATAAAGGTCGGGTTAGAAACCGGGATTGCTATAACCTTCCCACCTTAAAGAATTTCGTCCCCGAAATTGTAAATTAAGTTTCAAAAATCATCTTTATCCAATTTTGAATATGATTAAAGTACCACATTCACCAACATGATCCACCACCGATTATTCCATCTCTTCTCAAGAGAACAATATATAATATAACTCAGCATGCATTATCAACATGCATTCTTTTGAATTCTAACAAATCCTAATACACATATTCCACAATTTCATAATATATTCAATGTTAATGATATATTTACATTTCTACAACACATTCAACATATACAATGTTAAATTAAACTCATAGTTTCGAAACGTATTGAACAATTTCAATACTTCCATAATCTAAAACATATACAATGTTCTTAGGATTTATCAACAAAACAAAATTTCCAATACATGGTTAAACATTAACAAATAAGTTCGGATATTTCTTTCGGGCCTCCAATTCACGTTTCCAAGTTGCTTCCTCAACCTCGTGATGTTTCCACAGTACTTTGACTAAGGGAATTGTCTTGCCTCGCAAGACTTGGTCCCGTCTATCCAAGACCCTCACCGGTCTCTCCTCATATGAAACATCCTCGTCTACCTCTAAGTCGGTCCAATCCAATACATGCAATGGATCTGACTCGTATTTCTGAAGCATACTAACATGAAACATGTCATGCACTCTGGACAACTGCGGCGGTAAAGCTAAACGGTATGCAACCTCCTCAATCCGCTCAAGGATCTCAAAAGGGCCAATAAATCGAGGGGACAACTTCCCACTCTTCCCGAACCTCATCAAACCCTGCCTAGGTGATATTTTCAGAAAGACGTGATCACTCACATCAAATGACAAAGGCCTCCTCCTACAGTCAGCATAACTCCTTTGCTGACTCTGGGCTGTAGCTAGCCTTTTACGGATAAGTGCTACCTTTTCCGTCATTTCTCGCACTAACTCCGAGCCCAACAAAGGTGCATCACCCACTTCGGTCCAACATACAGGAGACCTACATGATCGGCCATACAAGGCCTCAAACGTTGCCACGCCAATACTCGATTGGAAACTATTATTGTAGGCAAATTCCACTAAGGGTAAGTGTCTCTCCCATAACCCTTTGAAGTCAAGGACACAGCGTTGAAGCATATCCTCAAGTATCTGAATGGTGCACTCTGACTGCCTGTCAGTTTGAGGATGGTTAGTTGTACTAAAAGTCAATCTAGTGCCCAAGGCACTCTGCAAACTTTGCCACAACTTAGCAGTAAAACGTGGATTTCTATCTGAGACGATCGACACTAGAACCCTGTGCAACCTCACTATGTCCCGAATATACAAGTCGGCAAGGTGATCTATCTAATCTCTTACGCGCATAGGAATAAAATGCGCCGACTTAGTCAACCGGTCTACTACCACCCAAATGGCATCACTACCCCGTTGAGTCCTTGGAAGACCTACAATGAAGTCCATCATGACATGCTCCCATTTCCATTCGGTTATAGGCAAGGGTTGCAACAAACCTGTTGGCCTCTGATGCTCGGTCTTTACTTGCTGACAAGTAAAGCACTTTGACACAAACACCGCCACATCCTTCTTCATACCCCTCCACCAAAACTGGCGACTCAAATCATGATACATCTTTGTGCCTCCCGAATGCACCGCAAGGCGTGAATGGTGAAACTCTCGGAGTACTTCCTCTCGGCAAGACTCCAGTATAAACAAACGGTCTTGGTACCTCATACTCAAGTCGGGATACATAGTTAGGCCCTTCTCTACTTTCCCACTAGAGATCTTCTCCCAGAGGGATTTTACCTCAATATCATTCTTCTGTGCCTCTAACACTTGATTCACAAGTGTAGATTGTGCAACTATAGAAAACAAGGCTGTAGATTCAACGGACTCGCCCAGATGCAAGTCAAACTCGCTAAGAGCCCCCAACATCTCCTATTCTCGGATAGCAATACAAGTTACATCACTAACGGATTTCCTACTTAGGGCGTTGGCCACAACATTGGCCTTTCCCGGATGATAATGCAACTCGAAGTCATAATCCTCTATGAACTCCATCTACCTTCTCTGCCTCAAATTCAAGTCCTTCTGTGTAAACAAATATTTCAGACTCTTATGATCCAAGAACACCTCGAATCTCTCACCATAAAAGTAGTGCCTCCAAATCTTCAAGGCAAAAATCACAGTTGCTAACTCTAGGTCATGAGTGGGGTAATTTCTCTCGTGTGTTTTCAACTGACGTGAGCCATAAGCTACTACTTTCCCCTCTTGCATCAACACACAACCCAAACCCTCTCGTGAGGCATCACAATACACTGTATAACCTACACCCCTCTCTGGAATTATCAAGACTGGAGCGGTGGTAAGTCTAACCTTAAGCTTTTGGAATGACCTTTCACAAGTCTCACTTCATATAAATTTAACGTATTTCCATGTCAATCTAGTCAAAGGCATAGCTAGCTTAGAGAAATCTTTCACAAACCGACGGTAATACCCACCAATCCCAGAAAACTGCAGATCTCAAAGACATTCTTAGGCTATGCCCAATCTTGCACTGCCTCTATCTTGGATGAATCAACAGACACCCCTTCCTCGGATACCACATGGCCTAAGAACTTAACCTCTTTCAGCCAAACTCACACTTCCCAAACTTAGCATACAGCTTATGGGCTCTAAGTAACTCAAGCACCACTCTCAAGTGTTCCTTGTGCTCCTCCTCAAAAGGTGAATAAATCAGAATGTCGTCTACAAAGACAACTACAAAACGATCTAAGAACTCCCGGAAGATCTGGTTCATCAAATCCATGAACACAGCCGGTGCATTGGTAAGCCCAAAAGGCATCACCAGAAACTCATAGTGGTCATACCGCATACGGAATGCCATATTCGGGATATCCTCCTCCCTGATCCTCAATTGATGGTAACCCGATCTCAAGTCTATCTTAGAGAAACAACGGGATCCTTTCAACTGGTCAAATAGATCATCTATACAAGGCATAGGGTACTTGTTCTTAACCGTGGCCCGATTCAACTTTCGATAGTCAATGCAAAGTCTTAAAGCCCTATCTTTCTTTTTAGCAAAGAGGGCTGGTACTCCCCAAGGTGAAGTACTAGGGCTAATAAAACCCTTATCTAACAACTCCTGGAGTTGAATTTTCAACTCACTCAACCTGGTTGGGGCAAAACGATACGTTGCCATAGAAATCGGTGCTGTGCCAGGCACTAAATCAATAGAGAACTCGATCTCTCGATGGGGTGGTAAACTAACGAGGTCCTCAGGAAAAACATCCGAGTACTCACAAACCACTCTGGGCAACTCAATTCGGTCTTATCACACTCACTACTCATATAGCTAGCGAGAAGACAACTAAGCTCACTCCGCCCTCGCGGATCATATACCGGTGGTAAAACCCTACCAACCCGATCCCCCAAGAAATGAAGACAATCTCTGTTGGTACATACAGTAACCCTCTGATGGCAGCAGTCTATAACAGCCCAGTATGACGATAGCCAGTCCATATCCAAAATCACATCAAACCCAGACATATCCATCACTACAAAAGAGAAGGGAAGCTGATGATCGGCGACCTCTATATCACAACCCTGACACCCTTGTTTCAAAACCATTTCGCCTCCAATGGGTGATACAACACAAATAGGAGATACTAACTCCAATCCCAAAACAGATGCAAATGCAGAGATATAAAAGAGCGGGATGCACTCGTATCAATTAATACATTAGCAACCGAGTTGCAAAACAAAAAGGTATCTCTCATCATTGATGGAGCAGGTACAAGGTCCGGTGCTGTAACAGCATACACGCACCCCGTAGGCCTCTGATCTACTTTGCTTACCTCTCAGAGCATAAGATTCCTGCATAGACTGAGCTGAAGAGGCTCCCTGATTGGCCCTTGAGGCCCGAACTGACTGAGCTGGCTGATGGCTCTGTGTCTGCCTCGAACCAAACGCACTAGATGTGCCACCCAACTGTGGGCAAAACCTCTTCAGGTGCCCCGCCTGCCCACACTGATAACAATTGAGCGGCTGGCCTCTGCCCTGACTCTGGCTCTGAGAACGAGCCAAAGAAGAAGCTACTCTTTGCCCTACTCCCCTCTGCGGGCAAGCTGGAGACTTGTGGCCCAGCTGACCATATTTGTAACAAGTGATGTCTCCCTAACCGCTTCTCCCAGAACCTGAACTCGGTACTGGAAAGGTAGACCTAGAATGTGCTCCATGGGACTGCTGAGGGTTAGAACCCCTTTGCCTCTTACCGTCCCCCTGACCTTCCTGACTCCTCCTGGAGCCCCTCATCCTCTCCTCCTCCGCATGCATAATGGTCTCAAGATGGGCTGCGGCCTACACAAGGCGCCCATACTCCCTAATCATGGACCCGGCCACTCGAAACATAAGTCCGGCCCTCAATTTCTTCTCAAACTCCAAGCACCTACGCTCTTCGGTCGCCACCAACTCTGGTGCAAACCTCGATAAGCTAGTAAAGGTGGCCTCAAACTTCGCCACTTGTGTATTCAGCTGCTTGAGCTAACATAATTGGTCCCTCAACTTCTTTCTAATAGTGGGAGACAAAAACTTCCCCTGGAAGGTGTCAACAAAAGCTTCCCAAGTCCCTCCAATGCACCCTCGCACAAACTTCCACCACTGTCCCGCGTCTTCCTTTAACTGGAAGGACACCAAGGTCACTCGTAAACCTCCATCTTCGATGCCAAGCATCTCAAACGTCTTCATCATCTGTTCTAGCCACTCATCAGCTTTCAGTGGCTCCTTTGGATCATCCAGAAACTTGTCCGGATTCGATCAGAAGAACTTCCTCTTCAAAAAGAACGGCCCAGCCTTAGCTACATGGGCCTGGACTTGATTCTCTACCCTGAGAATGTCCATGGATTCCCTCAATGCTCCTGCTATCTCGCGGGTTAAGACGCCCATGGCCTGCTGATATACTGGTTCGACCATATTGGCCTGACCAACTCCCTCCTCCTGCGTCAGAATCTCATCTGGTATAGGCATCTCTTGCCTCCTAGGCCTACCACCACGTCCTCGTCCTGACATCCTAATAAAGGTAACAAAAGGAGTAGCACATTCACAAATGTGACGAAGCTATTTCACTCGCGTCCTAATATGATGGACAACAGTAATTCACTCCACATAAGCACATAATCATATTAGCACTTACGAATTTCATTTCCGAATAATGACCGTCCCCATAGTGTTGCTAGAGTTCCAGTTAGAAACGACAGTGATCAACTGCCTTTCTAACAAGACTCCCAGAAGCCCATAGACCCGATCAACATCCTAGAAAATAAATACCAAACCCATATAGTCACGTAAACATGTTATCATATAAGCACATAACATTACACTTAAGTCTCTAACAAGCGAGACAAACCCATTGTGGTACTAACCACTTCCCACGCAACCAAAGTATTCAAACCCGGTATGCTCTGATGCCAAGTTGTAACGCCCTCAAAACAATACACAATCCCATCATTTAACAGTTCTGTATTCATGATAGATAATCACATTTCCACATGTACATCAGAGTTAATATTATAAAAGGTTATTTCATATAAGTTCCAAATGTTTACAAAAATAATAGAATGCCCTGTGGCTTACATCTTTCCAAGTTGTTACTTGGTTACACAAAAGAAGAGTTCTAACTCCTTTACAAGTAAAGCCCTCGGCTTAGATTTACATTTAAGTACAAATATAGGCAAAACAACAAAATGAAGCCTTCAGCTCCAAAACCTCCCAAGTTATACTCTTGGAGGTAACATATCTTCCGTACCTGAAAATGGTGTCCCAAGTAGGGTGAGCCAAAGCCCAGTAGAGATAAGCTAAACCAAATATAAGAAACAACTAAAACATTAGCATTCAATAAATGGTTAACACTTATAAGCCAATTTACACCCTTTACCCAAACCACCAACAATACATCCATATTTCAAACTCATCTCTATTCATTTACCCAAGTTAATTTATAAAAGTGGGTCATCATTCACTCAAATAATTCAAAATGAGACTACAACTCATATTATCAGCATTTCAATCATTAACAATTCGAAATGAGACTACAACTCATATAGGTAACACTTCAATTCATCAACAATTCAAAATGAGACTATAACTCATATAGATAACATTTCAATCATCAACATCATTCATATGTATAAAAGGTTTCGGGACTTTCACCTTGGACACTCTGGCCAACTTAATTATCAATGGAGTCCATCCCCTTTCTCCTCCCCAAACAGTGGAGTGCATCCCCTATCTCTTCTCACACAATGGAGTACATCTCATTTCTTCTCCCAAACAAAGATACATATGCAATGTATTTAAACACGTTATCATATACACTGATCATTCGTATTACATATTCAATGTGTTAATCCAACCGTCATATTCAATGATATATTCCAATTGATTAGTTTCAATTTACCTAATCAACATACAGTTTCTACAACAATCATGGCTATCCTCCACCGATAGCCCAAAACAGTTATTTCTAAACAGATAAATAATTTATCAAATAGATAATTTATCACATTTTCTCTAGGTGAGTGATTTACCAATCCAACTACACCATTTAATCACAATCTTTCCCAATTTCATAATTCCCAAGCCAATTTCATAATTCCACAGACTTCAGTAAGTCACTCGAGCGCAAGAAAGTCCACTCGAGCTCAAACTCGCTCGAGCATAATAAACGCCGCTCGAGTGTGAAAAACCCTTCTGTAGTATTTTTGTAGACACACAAAATACTGAGCGATTGCAAACCCCGCTCAAGCGCAATAAAACCCGCTCGAGCGGAAGACCAAAATTTTGGGCAACAACCACTTGCACCCACTCAGTACCAACCTGCCCTAAACATGCCCAAGACATTTCAAAACTCGAATTTAAAGAGTAAGAGGAGGTAAAGACATAAACAAACATCAAACCACAAGACCCGAGTCTGAAACACCATAAAGGTCAGGTTAGAAACTGGGATAGGTATAATTTCCACACTCAACAATCAATATTTTAGCCACCAATCCTCCAAAAAAGAATCTTCCATACCTCATCTTTCCATTCCCATCCAAAAAACGAATCAGAAAATTAAAAAAATGAATCACAAAAGAACATTCACTTAAACTTAAATGGTGCCAAATCAAATAAATATAACTCTCCAAAACAAAAAGGACTAATTGGTTCAGAAGAAAACTCTTAGGATTAAATGGATCAATATTCTTGCATATGAGATTTACGGATAAATTTTCCTATTATCAAAGAACTAAGCAAAATATTGAAAATTATATTCTTTTATTTATCTTAACAATTATATTATATTATATTATAATACTATATAAGAAATGGTACAATTTTAATTTTGTAAGAGTAATACGTGGCTTAAAATATCTGATAATTCAAAATTAATAAAAAATTGATTAAGAAATATCCGATACTTTTATCAAATATCCAATACATATTTGCGAGTATCCAAAAAGTATTAGTATTTGATACTCATGCTTCATAGAAGGTAATTGTACAAGGGTAGTTTGGGAATAGTAAAAAGTGTGACAATATTCAGAGAGAAAATGTTTAAGATTTACAAAAACTTCTCATAATTTGATCCATAATGATGTGGCTAGATACATATGATTTTTTTATTCGCCATCTACTCAATTGCGTAGGACTGTCCTCTCTTGTCATATCATTACATGTAAATTTAATGATCCAAATTGTAAATCTCCATTATTGCTCATATTGAGAGCAACTTAGAACATTATATATTGGAAAAATAGTGCTAGTCAAATCATAAAATTAAACTCAATTTTTAAATTCAATAATCAATTAACCAATTACTCTCATGTGTTATTTATCTATCTACTATATTTTTTAATTATCAATTAATTATTTTACTTACACACCATTAAATATAGAAAAAAGATCTAAAAATATACTGCTATATCATTTTGCATAATTAAAATTGATGATTTGATATAAAAGGTTCGAACGGAATGGGTCAATAACGAAAGATACACTGTATTGGGTCAATGGGCCAATATTTTTAATTTAAAAAATAAAATCATTAAATACAGGGAGTAGTTGTAAATAATTACAAAGATGGACCTCGTCATTGATTTAGAAATCAACGGCATAAAGACAAAAGCCTTTTATAATTGTTTTATATATGATGAACTGTTTGTTTGTGCTTCTCATTGACGTGTTTGGCCTGTAAAATAATAGGAGGTCGGTTTTGAATAAGCACTATTTAATAATTTTATGATTTAATAAGTAAATGGACCTCGTCATTGATTTAGAAATCAACGGCATAAAGACAAAAGTCTTTTATAATTGTTTTATATATGATGAACTGTTTATTTGTGCTTCTCATTGACGTGTTTGGCCTGTAAAATAATGGGAGGTCGGTTTTGAATAAGCACTATTTAATAATTTTATGATTTAATAAGTAATAATCTACACTGACCACGCCTTATTATTTAATGTGTCACTTTTATTGTTAGTATTGCATTAGATATATATGAGTATTGAAATTTATTACACGAAGAAAAATATTATCATGTGTATTTCCACATTATAATTTTTTTTTTTTTATAGTAAAAGTTACTAGTCTTTATATAATTAAAGTAATACTTTTCGTGTTGAGAAAAAATTAATACTTTTTGTAATAAATTCATACATTTTGTAATAAAAAAATGGTAAAAATTGTTGATAAATCCAATTTGGCTATTACGTAAGGCATTAGGTCCAATAGTTAGTTTTTATTGGTGAGAAATTTACACTTTGTGAAATAGTTTGGTAAAAAGTATATTTTGTTATTTTGGAAGACATTTTCATTTCAATTTTACCCCTTAATCTATCTGTTGAATATTTGCTTATCTGTTTATTTTTTAACTATTTGTTCAAATATTTTATCTATTTAATTTTTTTAACCATCTGTTCAAATATTTTCTTATCTGTTTAATTTTATCTGTACAAAATTTTCTTATTTGTTCAATATCTAAGCCTTCTGGAGTTCTTTAATCAAATTGTTTTCCGAGTCAAGAAAAATGAACACAACCATTTGATTAATCAATATCAAATTTGAACAGTTTATCCACACACACCCATACATCAATATCTATCTATTGAACAAAATAACCTTCCAACAACAACAGAAGCCATAGTAAGGCTAAGGCGCTTTGTAAATTAATCTAGGTAGATTTGAAAACACATCGATGAGTCCGAAAACACATCGACGAGTCGAAAAACACATCAAGACCAGACCTCTGTAAAACTTATGAGGACAGTGAAGCTCTAACATTCTCTCATAGCTTCAACAGCTACTCTTTTAATAAATTTGCAAAAATAGCCGATAAAGTCACCAAAGAGTGTATCAGAGATAACGATACTGAGAGACCTGTTTCATTGGTCTCGATGTCTTGATTCTTCTTCAAACTCTTCTTTTTCAATTATAATCAAATCTAAAATCAAATATGAAGGAAGAAGTGGTGGTCTCATTCAGATTCAACACCTCCCAACATCATAGACGACGATGCTCTGAAGATCAGATCCCGTGCTGGTGGAACCTCATCGATGACAACCTTAACATCATTATCGTTGTCGACAATATACATGGATATATACTTATATATATATATATACATACAGACATGTTAAAAATATAGCGATCCGAGCTTAGACCTAACCCATTTAATGCTTTTGAATGCGGGAAACCATGTCCGTAACTATTGTTCATTCTTTTTTCTTGCTTGGTTTTGGCTTCAGTGGTCGACACTCTCTTTGGTGGCGTTGACACTACCTTTCTTTCCTTGTTTTGTTGTGCTCCTATGGTAGACACCTATCTTGGTGGCATTGACATCTCCTGGTTGCTGTGTTCCTGGTGGAGCTACTAAAATATAGGGTCAACACCATGGGTTCCCAGGGTCAACCCTTCTCTTCTTGTGTTGTTCTGGATTGTCTAGTGAATTAAAGGGTCGACACCACTACTTCCAAGGGTTGACCCTTGTCTATTTCCAAACACAAGTGTCTCAGTTTTTCTTCTTCAGGGTTGACACCACTGTCGCGAGGGTCGACCCTTGTGAGTCTGTTTCAACATTTTATTCGACATGGGCCTATTTTTTGTGGATTTTTGACTTGTTTTTCTCATTTGACTTTAGAACAAATTTTCTATTAATACCTAGTCACTATAAATAGACCCCAAAACACTTTTCTATCTTTCATTACTTCTCTTTTTCCCTCTCACCCGTGACTTTCCTCTCTTTCTCTCAAAACTCACTTTTTCTCACCTAGATCTTCAAATCTACTCACCTAGAGGTACTTTCTAATCTTAGTCCTTTGAAATAAAGTGTAGATCACGTTAAGAGCTTTTTTTTGATCCAAGTGGTTCGTGATTTCATTAACATTGAGTTTCTCCGAGTTCTTCTCTCACACCTTCTAAGCTTGAGGTAGGGATTCTCCGCACTCTTTTATGAGTTTTAACTTAGTTATTTGTTTTTATGAAACCACCTTGTGAAAGAAATGGATTTTTGAACAATCTTGGGCTTTGGTTTGAAATCAAAAGGTTAGTATTCAAATGGTTTATTGAGAATGGTTGTGGATGGATATTTACTTATGAGATATGCTGAAATGATGGGTTTTACCTTGGAAAATGATTTATAAAGGAAAGAGGATTTTTTCCCTAGAAATCTCAAATGTTGATTTTGTATTGATAAATGAAATTGATATTGAAATGGTGAAATTGAGTTGTTGTGGATGAGAATAGTGGAGTTGGATATCATTGTTGTTATATATCAATGTTGTGGATGGGTTATTGTATTTATTTCGGGGCTTTATAACTTGGTATCAGAGTGTACCAGGTTTGAATACTTTGGGTACATGGAAAGTGGTTCTTACCACAATCGGTTATCTCGCTTGGTAGAGATATTTGTATGTATAGTATGCTATGTGACAACATGCTTATGTGATTATATGGGTATGAGATTTAATTTACAAGATATTGATTGGGTCTATGAGTTTCTAGAAATCCTATTAGAAGAGCACTTGATCATTGCTATTTCTAATTGGAATTCTGGCAACGTCGCGGGACGATCATTATCTAGAAAGGAAATTTGTATGTGTTTATGTGATTATGTGCTTATGTGGAGTGAAGTACTGTTGTCCATCGCATTAGGACGCAAGTGAGTTAGCTTCAGCACATTTGTGAATGTGCTAACCTTCAGTATTACCTTTATTAGGATGTTAGGACGTGGACAAGGTAGTAATAGGTGTGGCAGGCCTATAAGGCAGGAGGTGCCGTTACCAGATGAAATTCTAGCGCAAGAAGAAGGGGTTGGTCAAGCCATGTGGCCGAACTAGTGGGTCAGCAGGCCATGGGCGCATTGGCCCGTGAAATGGCCGGAGCTTTACGGGAATCCATGGACATTCTCAGGACTGAGAATCAAGTCCAGGTCTAAGTTACTGAAGCAGTGCCATCTTTCTTGAAGAGGGAGTTCTTTTGGTCTAATCCAGATGAATTTTTAGGTGATCCAAAAGAGCCACTGAAGGCGGATGAATGGCTCGAGCAGATGGTGAAGACGTTTGAGATTCTTGGCATCAAGGATGATGGGTTAAGAGTGATCTTGGCATCCTTCCAGCTGAAGAAAGATGCGGGTCAGGGATCGAACTATGTGCGGGGACGCATTGAAGGGACTTGGGAGGCTTTTATCAATGCCTTCCAGGACAAGTTTTTACCTCCCACTATTAGGGAGAAGTTGAGAGAGCAGTTCTTAAAGCTCAAATAGCTAAACACACCGGTGGCCGAGTTTGAGGCTACTTTCATTAGTTTGTCGAGATTTGCACCAAAGTTCGTAGGGACTAAGGAACGCCCTTGCTTGGAGTTTGAGAAGAGGTTGAGGACCGGACTTCTTTTTAAGGTGGCCGTGTCCATGATTAGGGACTACGATCTCCTTGTGGAGGCGACGACTCACTTGGAGACCATGATTTAGACTGAGGATCAGAGAATGAGGGGCTCTAAGTAGAGGAGTCAGGAGGTTTAGGGGGAGGGAACTGGGACAGGAAGAGGCAGACGAGTTTCACCCTACAGCAGTCCCAGGTTGCATAGTCTAGATCCACCTTTCCTATACCGAGTTCGAGTTCAGGAAGAGGTAATCATGGAGGCTTTTCTTGTTTTAAGTGTAGCTAGTTGGGTCACAAGTCTCTAGCATGGCCGCAGAGAAGAAAGGGTAACAGTCTACATTGTCTGTGGATCACTCTTAGAGCCAGAGTCAGGGAAGAGGGCAGCCGCCTACCTATTATCGGTGTGGGCAGTCAGGGCATGTGAGGAGATTTTACCCTCAGTCAGGTGGCACATATGGTGTGTCAGGTTCGAGACGGATACAGAGCCAGCAGCCTGCACAGTCAACACAGGCCTCGAGGGCCAATCAGGGGGCCTCTTTGGCCTAATTCGTGCATCAAACTTATGCTCCAAGGGGTGAGCAGGTAGAGCAGACATCCACAGGGCGTGTGTATGCTATTGCTATGCTAGACCTAGTGTCAATGCCATCGATAGTGCGAGGTAACTTCTTGTTGTGTAGTTCTATTGCCAATGTGTTAATTGATACGGGTGCATCCCATTCATTTATCTCGTATGCGTTCGCATCAGATTTGGGATTAGAATTGGCTCATTTAGCATCTCCACTCAGTGTAGAGTCACCTGTTGGTGGTGAGATTGTGTTGGAACAAGGATGTCGGGGTTGTGAGATACAGGTTGTCGATCGCTGACTTCCTTTTGAATTTGTGTTGATTGACATACTGTAGACACCCTATTTTTGACGGCCATTACGACTCGGACACCATGGCATGCACACCCGATGATGAGTTTATTTTCTCGTCAAATGCTCGAAGTCCTCAGCAGAATGCCACAACTTTGAGCCTTTCAAACCCTACACCCCTGTTACCTCATTTTTGGACCATGCCTTGGTTCTTCAAGCCTACAGCTTCTGGTGCCCTGCCGGCCACCTTTTGAGGCTGCCGACCATTACTTTTGGGTTGCCGGCTATCACTTTTAGGCTGCCGACCACTGATGCGGCTTGCTGGCCATCGGTTTCTTTTGCAGATATTTTATGACAACTGTGCCAGCTATTTGCACAGATGCATGCATCTGCACCCATGTGTAGGGCTAGATATCCTTGTAGGGAATTCATGTTTTCTATATATAGGAGACCCCTCTCTCATGTTTTAAGGTTAGAAAATTTTGAGATCAAAATTTTTCCTCTCTCTACAGTTCTCTCTCTCTAGCAAATTTCTACACTTTAGCTTATACACGCTCAACCTTTGTCTATACACCCTTAACCAAATCTCTCCATATTTAAGCTGAGGTGTCTTTGAGGCTTGTTAAAGCTCTTGAGGGTGTTGATTGCTTGGTTTTGTAGCTTGGACTTCATTTCCTCTTCAAGAGATATAAGGCTTTATCCCTTTATTTGATTTTTCTAATATTGTACTTGCCATTTTTTAACTAATTTTGGGCTATAAACCTTCAGTATTTTTGGGGTGAAACTTGGGTTCTAAGGCCATAAAGGTTGGGCGGTATTCCACTATTCTTTGTACCTTGTTTTGGAGGCCTTTGCCTTTGTGTTTCCCACCATTTTACTATCTTTTTCTGAGCTTTTAAATACTGATTTTTAGAGCTTTTTCAGTGGCCAAAATCATGTTTTGAAGTCCAAATTTGGAGGGGTTAGCCTCCCTTCCTTGTGTCTTGCTTACTAGCCTAGCTTATACCATGTTTTAGCAAGTTAATCTAGCTATTTTTAGCTCAATCTGAGCATGTTTTAGGACTTGCTTTAGACTATTTTAGCATTGTTTTGGGCTATTAGTTGCATTTGAGCTTTATTTTGCATGCTTGTAGCATAATAGTCCTCATGAGTTTGGTGTTTTAGGCATTAGACACCATCTTATTTGATTTGATAGCATTTATTCATTCTTTCCTCACTCATTTTCAGCACTAATAATTTTTGCAACCTCCTTCCTTTCTTGGCTTTTATTTTGCTTTGAGAGTTGTTTCAAGCCTTTTGTTCTTTTAAGCATGAGATTGAGGTTGTCATGCTTAATGGTATAATCTCTTTTAGGGGTTCATTATCAATGGCATGACATCTCTTTCATGTCTTAAGTTAACTCTTGATTTGGTACTTCACTCCATTAGAGGACTTAAACTCACTCTTTGGACTCAATTGATTAAAAAATGGTTGGTAATTTAAAACGAAGTAAAATTGAGGCTAAAAATAGTGAAAGATAATAATTTGGTTGTGTTCAATTGCACGTTAATTGAACACATAGAAACTTGGGCCATTTCACACTTATGATGAAATGACTCAAGTCTCCAAGGTCACCACTTCCCTTGATCATGCATGATAGGGAGGTGGCTTTGAGAGTCTCATTTTGTTGCATTGATTGAACTTGCACACTTTGCTTCACCAGCCATCATGCAATGAAATTGCTTGAGTTGGTGGTTTGTGGCTTAAGCTCATTACTTCTTTGATTTGTTCATGAAAATGAGGGTTGAGTTGTGCAAACAAACCCTTGAAATTCCCCTGTGTATTGCTATGTTTCTTCTTTATTACAGCAAGGTGAGCTAGGCAGCAGTGGCCGGCAAGCCACTTTCCGTGGCCGACAGGCCACCTTTAATGGCCGTCCGGCTATCATTGGTGGCCGGCAGGCCTCATCACTGGCCGGCCGGCCACTAATGCAAAATTTAGCAGTGTGTTTTTGAGGCAGAGTAGAGTTATTCTTGAAGTGGGCAACAGTGTATGTGTTCTATTGTGTAATAAAGGCTTTTTGGAAGCAAAATAATGGTTTTCGGGTGCAAACTGAGGATATGCATGAGCATTCCTCACGTGTCGGGCATATTTTAAGTTTAAATTGTTGTAATTAATTAGATGTAGCTAGTTGATTTTGTAAGGTGTTGTAACTAATTAGTTAGTTAACTAGTTATTCAATTTCGTTTTGTAATTAGTTAGTTAACTAGAATAGTTAGTTGATTAATTTGTTGTTATAATTAGCTAAGTAGTTTAGCTAGTTATTTATTTTGGTTTGTAATAGTTTTCTTAATTAGCTTAGCTTTAAGTAGTTAGTTAATTAACTTAGTTTATTCGGACTCTCTTTCATGAGAGCGTAATGTTGTAATAACGTGTATGTCTTCCAACTCTACGTCTTTCTCCCTTTTATTTACTAGTTTATGATGGTTAGGTTAGGGACATCATATTTCAATTAGCATTCTTCATGTTTGCATCTATTTGTATTGCATGTATCGAGACTCGGTTCATCATTTTAACTGCATTGTCGTTTAAATACTTCTTTGAATACGTGCTTAGAGCGCATGCTATCAAATTGTTTCATATGCCATGTTAAGTAGCCGAGCCTATTTAGATTGCATATCGTATGTGTTGCATTAGTCATATTGCATAAAGTTAGGAATCATGCATTTTTCTAAGTCATTTCTCTTTTTTGGCTTGGAGTACGAGGTGAGCCTTTACTCGCTTTAGAATATTTGCATGCATGTGATTGTTGCCATGTTTAGCATGCTTGCCATGAGGCTAATTGCTTAACTGTTATAACTACTTGAATGCCTGTGGATGAAGGCTTGTTGCTTGAATTGGAACAATTTGAGTAATGTTCATATGCGATCATTTTTTCAAGTGGTACATATTTCGAAACAATCTTGCAATACAAACATGAACTCAAGATGTTCCAATTCTTGCCAGTTGGTTTATACTTGTGTGTGCACGCATCACATAGTAATGCTAGCCTAATAAATTGGAACAAGAGCATATAGTTGATAAAAATCATATCATGATTAGTAGAGGCTGATTTTTGATCGGGCGAGCGAGGGTGCTCAAATTCATTCATGACTTTTCCCTCTCATACCTAAGTACCCAAGCCGAGGCAATCTTGGTGATGATAGACACGTGACCTTTGGCACGAGTCATGGATTTTCTAAATTTCTCCAAAATAAAATATTTAGGTGGCGACTCTGTATGTAGCAAAGCAGTCCATTTTTCGCATTTTGATTCAAAATCGATTTTCCAAAAGATTTGCCAAATTTGGACTCTTTTGTATTTATCTATTTCACATTGCACTTGTGAGATTAGATTTAGAACCGCGGGAATCCGAATTGTAGGGCTTATTTTGAACTCTCGAAAGGGGGGATGCGAAAAAGTCGAGCTACAGTTTCTGATGACTCTGCTGGGGATTTAGGGAACTTGACTTGAAATTCATGATATGAAATTTTATCTACACTTATATGTTTCTTTGCATTGCATTTGCATTGGTGCGTTTAAGTCACTGTGTTTGCCATTTGTTATTTCTAGACGGTTGCCGGAGGCTTGCTTGAAAAGCTTGCCAAAAGGTTGACCGGTCACGGGCTCTGCCATGATGGGAACACAACTCTTGGATCTGGACTACTGTTGTACCATTTGATCCTCCTTTCACTTCTCAGTGTTAAGTGTGAGAGGTATATTAGGTAGTCTTGTTGAGGTACCCTTTTTGACCATTTGGCCTAGTTGCATATCAAAAGCCATAGAGACTGTTCCAAACTAGGATAGGATGCTTACCTGAATGCAGGATTGTGTGAAACCACTTTGTTTGAATAGTGAACCCTAGTTCCGGAGAAAACTAGGACAGGGTAAACCTACCCCCTCATAAAGGTGTTTTGGTTCTCACTTAACTGGTATGTGCTTTATAGTGAAACTGTACAGGAATGTGCGTATCAATTGCAAGTTGGGTATCAATTTTGGGGGTAGAATTCAGTGTTGAATGCAGTCCTACATCGTTGATTACATCTGTGAGTTGTTAACATCTGAGCTGAGGTTCTGTGCGGTTTCTGATTACTGTCTTCTATCCCCCAACCGCTCTGGACCCGTGTTAGCAGGCTTTACAGAGTCGAAGATCTTGTTAGGAGACATCCAGTGTTTACTTCGCTCCCCTCGGTTACTAGATGGAGGAGAGTAAGACAAAGTTCACTAGTTTAATTTCTATAGCAGTCACCCCCCATTTCACCTGCGTCTAGTCAGGGTCAGTCTTCTACATCTAGTCCAGTATGAGATCACTCGCCAATTCAGATGGCACAATATCCCCCAATCAACATGGAGGACCTAATCTATCACCTTCAGCAAACGGTTGAAACCATGCTACAAGACGCTGCTCGTCAGGCCGAGGTCACAGCACGTCAGGCTGAGGTAATAAATAGGTTACAACAATAACAACCAAAACCAACAGTAGCTTCTATATCTCATGCACCTCCTACAGGTATCCCAGCACCCGCAGCCACTACCCATGTTGAGAATTAGGGCAATCCGGCAGAGCTGATCCCACTATAAGCCTTCAAAGCACCTGTGTATCAGACCGAGGCTCAATTTGAATTTGAGGTTGACCCGACCGTGCTTAAAGTCAACAAGTTGGAGAAGCTCTTCAAAAGAGCATAGGGTGTTAACTCTTTTCCTGACATAGAAGATGAGTATACCGACTCTGCAGTGACATTACCAGATTGGTTCAAAATGCCATACATCGATCGGTTTGATGGCTCCGGAGATCCCATAGTTCATCTTCGGCTATTTTCAGACATCTTGTGGCCGATGGGCCTGACCAGACTACAGAAGCTCTCACTCTTTGGCCGGACTATGTCAGGAATAGCGGCTATCTGGTATACAAAGCTAGAGAATTCTGTGAAACAGAATTGGAGGGATATTGCTGAGGCCTTTATTGCACAGTTTTCGTACAACATGCAAAACGAGGTCACAACCTGTGATCTCAAAGCAATGCACCAGGAGCTGAAGAAGGGCTTCTCAGAATTCGTGATGAGGTGGAGGGCTAAGGCTTCAATGATGACTACACGACCTTCAGAGAAAGATCAAATAAGGATGGTAGTCCGCAATCTGTAAGGGAAATTGTTGCAGAAGATGATTGTCCTACCTTTGTTCATATTCACCGAGCTCCACAAGATGGGGGTTCAAATTGAAGATGCCATGAAACAAAGGCAGATTACTAATAAGAAAGAGCAGGCCAAGAGGCCTTTTGTGCCCAGTTCCAATGCAACCACCAGTGGTAGCACAGCTGTGCGGCCTTCGGATGTGAGTGTTGTTACCACCATAACCAAGACTGCCAATCCCTTTGCCAATACAGCTCCACAAACATCAAACAACCCTGCCCGATCCCATAGGACCTTTACCCCACTCTATATGCCTTTATCTCAAGCCATGAAGGTGTTGATCAAAAAAGGCCACCTCAAGCCATTAAAGCCATGCCCACTACCCGATCCTCTCCCACCGAAACACAACCTAGCCAAGTATTGTGCATTTCACCAGCAGTATGGTCACAACACTGACCAATGCTTCAGGCTGTGTCATGAGATTCAAGACCTCATTGACAACAATGTGATTGCATCACCCCAAAAAGCAAATGTAACTACCAACCCTCTCTCGGCCTACAATCAAGTTCCCCCACCTCACAATTTAAACCTAATCTATACATTGGCTCTCCCCTACGACCCCAGCTTATATATTACCCCTTCCCACCTACCCAGATTGATGGTGTTCATTCCTGAAAGCATAGATTTCTGCATGATGAACATGTCTACACTTCAACCTAAACCTGTGGTGGTGACGATTGGAGTAAAAGAGAGGCTGGCTTTAGAGGAGAGCACAAGTCCATTGCCTGAGTGCTCTGAGGACTTATCTGAGGGAAAGTATGATCCAAGCTGCTACATTGTGTCATCTAATCAATCCAAGCTGGAAGTGGTATTGCCAACTGCAGTGGAGGTCAATGTGGTTAGGAAGGATAGCCCAAGCCAAGGTTTCGATGATCTAGCAGAGCTAGAGGAGGACTTAGACAACTTGCAGTTCTTTGACAAACAAGATCAAGGAGATGTGTAGATTGACTGGTTTGATTTGAATTGGTCAACAGACAACTTTGGGTGGTTGAGTGATGAACCCAATAGGGAGGAAGAAACTGAAACAAAACTGGAAGAAAAGGGAACAAGAATTGTTGCAGTGGTCGGAATGGCCAATGAAAAGGGAAAATTGCTAGAGAATGCCGGCATGGAAATTTCAGCTCAGGAACTGGGCACTGTGAGTATTGTGGACAAAGAATAGGAAGTTGCGCTGAAGCAGTTTGCACAAGAGACAGCTGAAGACAACCGAAAAGCTATAATGGCCTAACGCCTTGCGGGGGAAACTTGTGAAGGGAAAGTGATACAAATAGTGCCGGACAACTGTTTCTCAGTTGCTGGAGGTATATGGTGGGAGGATGACGATTTACTTCTGGCTCACACCGATGAGGACTGGGATGAGTCCCTCCCAGATAACACGTAGTATGCTAAAAAGATTGATCACATGACGAGGAGTGGGCGGTATTTCAAACCACCACAATTAGACCAAGCTGAGGCCTCTGGAAAAGATAGAGAGGTTGAAAAACATAAAGAGAAATAGTTGGAAGAAGAGGCAGTGTTGAAGCAGCTGAAGAAAATCCAAGCTGACATTTCAATCTAGGGTCTTCTTGTGGCCTCCCGGGTGCATCAACAAACTATACTGTCAGCAATGGACAAAGCCAAACTATCCGTTGACACTACCCTTGAATAGCTAGTAGGATTGGTCTTCCCAGGTGGTGTCAGGCCAACCCTAACCTTTTCTAATAAAGAATTGCCGCCGGAAGGATCAGCTCACAACAAATCCCTATACATATGAGTTGAGTGCATGGAAAAATGGGTACCCGTGGTGTTGATCGATACCGATTCAACTATCAATGTCTGTCCTTCCCTGCACAGCTTATACTGTCGGTCTTAAACTAGCAGACTTTGTGCCCACAACCCAAGTGATTCGAACATATGATAATACCAGTAGAGAGGTTATGAACACGGTATAAATCAGAGTTCAGGTGGGCCCAACTCAGCAGGATGTCGAGTTCCGTGTCCTGGATGTCCCGGCCACCTTCAACTTACTGCTAGGAAGACCCTGGTTGCATCTGGTGAAAGTAGTCTCCTCTACTTGCACCAAATGCTGAAATACCCTCACAGGAAAGGAGTGGAGATTGTTTTCGGGAATTCATCCATTCACCCCCTGCCAGAGGTAACTACACCAGTGCTGGAGATCGTTCATGACAAAGAAGATGTTTTTCTCTCTGGGTTTACTCTAGCTGAGGCCCGAGTAGTACATACCATCTTGGCAGTAGAAGAGGGCATGTATGTCAGCGCCCAGTCTGTGTATTTCATGAACAAACTGCAATATATGCCAGGAATGGGGCTTAGAAGAAGTGGCCGGAAAGGTGTCACAGCATTGGCCGATGTGCCGCATAATTTGCATACCTTTGGACTGGGATATGTACCCACCAAAAAGGATTGGGTCTGAAAAAAGGAAGAGATGACAGGAAGAGCCAGAGCCGGAGCCGGAGCCAAAGCCATGCAAGCTAGAAAACACTATGATCTTGTTCACAGGCTGATTTGGGGAACGCTGAATCGCCACTTTATTTGGGAGGGTGAAGACTTCCCCTTTTACGGCTTTCCTGAGCCCTGGATGAATTCTGTGAAGCAGCATGTACCTGGCTTCGAAATCTTCTTCGACTTGTAGTTGCAAGATAGTGATGCCGAGGAAAAGGCTGAACCAACTGTTGAAGTTGAAAAAGAGCATAGAAAGTGACTCAGGCAACAATGAGCCTGGAGTAGGGGCAGCATTGGCGTATCTTCTTACAGATCCTCCTGCCGACTCAGAGAGCTTGTGGGATAACCTTACCATCTTTATGATCGAGAACCAACCGGGTGTGAACCTATCTAGCAGCATTTTGGATGCATCTGAAGCATTATCTCTTGTTTGGCAGTTGGAGGAGGGTTACCTGTGTAGTTCTAAGTCTAGTGATGAGCCAGAATCTAATTTCACAGAGTCTGTGGAGTCAGAATCAGATTCCAGTTCTTCTAAGTCCGAGTCCGGTATTCTTGGGGGTGGTAACCTGGATGCCAAGTTCTTGTCCAGGTCCTCTTTTTCTTTTGCTTTTGAGTTGGTTGTAACTGAAGAGCTGGACCTTATGAATGAGAACGCTGCCAATTCTGAGTAATTCTTCATGCCGCTTGTTTATTGTATTGACCAAGATTTTTAGAATTTTAATGAAAACGAAGATGAAGGAATTCCTCTGGTTTTCAAAAACTTAATTAATTGAGAGAAGGAGAGGTTTGCAAAATCCTGTGTCGATGAAATCACTGCTATTAATGTGGGTACTAAGAAGGATCTGCGTCCGGTCCAGATCGAGTCTACGTTGTCTTCGGAGGAGCGCGAGTGCTTAAGTCATTTTATTAAAAGATTTCAAAGATTTTTTTGTGTGGTCCTACGAAGACATGCCTGGAATTGATCCTAAGATTGTACAACATCGGATCCCTCTTGACCCTGAGGCTCGATCCGTCAAACAGAAGTTGCGAAGAATTTGTCCGAATTGGGCTTTGAAAATCAAAGAAGAGGTCACCAAGCAGATCGAGGCAGGTTTCTTGTTCGTATCTGAATATCCAACTTGGTTGGCCAACATCGTCCCAATGCCAAAAAAGGATGGTAGAATCCGGGTGTATGTAGACTTCAAGGATCTGAACAGAGCCAGTCCGAAAGACGACTTCCCCTGCTGCACATCGATGAATTAGAGGACTTCACTGTGGGTCATGCATTACTATCCTTCATGGATGGGTTTTCTGGGTATAACTAGATTCAGATGGCTCCCGAGGACAGAGAAAAAACTGTATTTACTACGCTGTGGGGTACCCACTGCTTTCGGGTTATGCTGTTTGGGCTGGAGAATGCAGGGGCTACCTATCAAAGGGCTGCAACCACTATTCTGCATGATATGATCCACAAAGAGGTCAAGGTGTACGTGGATGACATGATTGTAAAGTCTAAAGAAAGAGAGGGCCACTACATTGCCTTGAAGAAATTCTTTCAATAGATCAGAGAATACAGACTGAGGTTGAATCTGCAGAAATGTACTTTTGGCATAACAGCAGGGAAAATGCTTGGCTTTTTGATCACATAGAGAGGCATCGAGGTAGATCCTTCAAAAATCAAGGCCATCCTAGAAATACCACCACCAATGAGAGAAAAAGAGGTGCGAGGCTTTCTAGGTAAATTGCAATTCATAAGACGGTTTATTTCCAAATTAACCTTGACTTGTGAACCACTTTTTGGTCTCCTGAAGAAAGGAAAAAAATTTCAATCGGATGATCGATGACAATTCGTTTTTGAACATATTAAACAGTACCTTCAGAATAAACCTGTGTTATTGCCGCCAAAGCCGGGGAAGCCTTTGATTTTGTACTTGTTAGTGACAAACACAACAATGGGATGCATGCATGCTCAGGAATCTGAGGATAAGGTGGAGGAAGCCATCTTTGAGCAGAAAATGCTAGATTATGAGACCCGTTACACTCCGTTGGAGAAAGCTTGCCTAACCTTGGTATAGGTTACCAGGAAGTTGAGGCACTACTTGTTAGCTCACTTCGTAATTCTGGTTTCGAGATTAGATCCCATCAAATATCTCTTTGAGAAACTAGCGCTTACGAGTAGGCTAGCCCATTGGTTGCTTCTACTCTTCGAATTTGATCTCAAGTATGTTACCCGCAAGTCAGTCAAGGGGAGAGCTGTAGTAGAGTTCCTGGCAGATCATCCAGTAGAAAGGGATAAAGCGGTGGAATATTTATTTCCAGATGAAGCCATTCTGCAAGTTGAGGAGGAGACATGGACAATGTGCTTTGACAGAGCGTCCAATCAACACAGTTATGGGATAGATGTGTTACTGATAGCACCCGACGATTTTCATATACCGTTAGCCTTCAAACTCCAGTTCAAGGTATCCAATAATGAAGCAGGACATGAGGCGTGTATTGCTGGTTTGGAAGCCGCCCTAGAACTAAGGGCAAAAAGGTTGGACGTTATCGGGGACTCGAACGTAGTTGTTTCTCAAGCAAATGGAGATTGGAAAGTCGAAGAAAAAAAGATGAAGGTTTATCACCAGACCCTGGACGTTCTGATTCCTAGGTTTGAAAAGTTGACTTCCACGCATCTATTGAGAGAGAACAACAGGTTCGCCGATGCTTTATCAACTCTATCTTCTATGATAGACATCCCACTAGGAGTTCAGATGCATCCGATTATTACTGAGTAGAGATACACGCCGGCCTATGAAACTGTTGCCGCAATAGATGAAGCATAAGATAAAAACCCTTGGTACTACGATATTTGGAACTTCTTCGAAAATGAGATTTATCCACTAAGGGCGAATGCTAAGGACAAAAGGGAAATATGGCGAATGGCCATCCAATTTATCATCTGCGGAGGTAATGTGGCTTTCCATAAGTCATCTACATATCGACCGCAAACCAACGGAGCTGTTGAGGCCGCCAACAAGAACATTAAGAATATTTTGCAGAAGATGGTTGAGACCTATAGGGACTAGCCAGATAAATTGCCATTCGCACTCTATGGCTATAGAACTTCAATCCGAATGTCTACAGGGGCAACTCCTTATTCTCCCGTCTATGAGATGGAAGCTGTTCTGCCAATTAAAATAGAAGTCCTGTCGCTGCGAGTTATAGCTAAGTGTCAGATAGCAGAGGCGGATTGGCAATAGAGTAGATTTGAAGAGCTGATGCTATTTGATGAGAGAAGATTGAAAGCACTGTATCATGTTCAGGGCTATCAACGCAAAATTGCTAAGGCTTTTAACAAGAAGGTTAAGTCCCGAAATCTCAAAGAGAGAGATATGGTGCTAAAAGACAATTGAGCTCCCATTCATGACCCAAGGGCCAAGTTCAAATCCAATTAGACTGGTCCTTACATCATCAAAACTATCTGGTTGGGTGGAGCTGTTATTCTCATAGACCTGGATGACCTGGAATTTTCCCATCGATCAACACGGACAAGTTGAAGAAATGCTATCCCTGAGAGGCTCGCTAGGTCGAAAACCCAGAAGGGCGACCTAGGCAAAGGTTAGAGCATGAAAAATTAGAAATAATGAAAAACTGAGCTCACAAGGTTGAAAACCCTAAAGGGTGACTTTGGCAAAAGTTAGAGTGCAAAAGGAGAGAGTTAATACTCAAGTGAACCTAAACCGAAATACGTAAGGCCCGATTCCTATCTTCGGGATATATTGACAACTTCATCTTGAAGTTCGGCCGTAAACACCTCCAACTCAACTGTCCTGTCCACATGTCTGATCAGGTCATCTCTGTCTATTCTTTACCTGAGGATTCGGTTGTGATCTTCACTCTAAAGAGAAGAGCTGGTTATAACGCTGAGCAGTGCTATTCAATCAAGGGGCAATTTGTGATCTTTTGATTTAGAGTTGTACATTTTAAGGATTGATTCCGTGTGTGTCAAGTGGTGATCCTTTTTGAAAATGGTTTTGAAAAGTTTTAATAAAAGTTGATTTTTGTTCAATTTTTACCTTTTGCAACTTAGACCATTTTTGGACCAAAACGAAAATTTTCAGTGCTCACAACTTTAATTTCATTGATTTCAAAATAAAAGTTCTACAACTCTCTGATAGAAATCAAAATTGCTTTTATTACATTAAAAAAACTTGAAAAGAAAGGTCAAAGTAATAAACTAGGGGCACAAGTGAGTTAGATGCTCCTTCATCCTTTGCTTGTGCTTATGGAAGCTTTTGAAGCTAAAGTGGGCTCGGTTTGTGCCTCATCCTTGAGCCAAGCCAAACATTCGCCAGAAAGGGCAGAACTAAAACTGAGGGCAGGGGCCAGAACCTCTCTCATCCTCCAAGCAGTGAGGTACCTAGCCAAGTGTGAACCACAGATGGGGAATGAAACTGGGTACTCTACCCCCTTCCATAGACAGGTTTGGTTATGTCCAAATTGACGTTTGAACCGGAACGGGAAGTAGAACACACAGTGTATGAGGCCGATCAGCTGAATGCCAAGTTGCTGAACCATGTTGTAACTCATTTTAGTTAGATTAAGCTAGGGGCAACGCCAAGCTATGTCAACAGCAAACCTGTTGTACATCCAGTTGCACCACCACCCCTCGTTAGGAAAATCCACTAGTTGGTGGTGGAAGAAATAGCCTCGAGCTGAGTACTCAGGGCAAGAGTCCACTACCTTCATCTTATCTATAAGCCACACCTGGGAAGGGATGCAAGAAAAGAGAGATGTATGTTGAGAGAAAAGTGATAAAAGGGTTTTGAAAGAAAAACAGAGCATGATTGCCGAGTGATGTGGGAAACACATATGAGTAAAGGGTGGGAAACAATACCTGAAGAAGTAGTGGTCTCCCCACGAATTTGGTAGTCTCTCACTGATGAAAGGCATCTAAGCCCATCAAGGTCTCGGCCAACACCAAGGCAATGCAACTCTTGCCTTCTTTCAAACCTTGGGCCACTTCGATCAACCGAATGTTGGACCCACTGAAACTAAGGGCAAGAAGGAAATGACCAAGCATACATAAGCAAAGGGCATGTTGTTGAAAACCTCGCCAGAGAAGGTTGCCTCTGTCATCGACATCGGAAAATCGATGAATCAAGCTAGGAATGTCTAGCTCTTTGTTGTGGGCCAGAGATTGAGCCTCGTGCAGAGTGAGCCCACACATTCATCCCAAAACTTGGGCGTGGCCAAAACGGGGCTAAGGTATGATTTCCTCATCGTGCTGGGATTCCATTAGTGTCTGAAATTCTTCAATTGTTGGGCATATTTTTTGTCCCCCAAAGCTAAAGACATGTGTAATCGAGTCCCAGCATCGTGTCGCGGCATGAAGGAATGGAATACAAAGTGAAGTACGGCTCAACAAAAAAAGTACATTTATGCCAAAACCCCAAAAATTTACCTTTTCCATGCCGTCTAAAGTCGTAATCCAATCCGAGAGCTTTTCGGCGAAAAATGGCTCCATTTGTGAATAAAATTGCAGCTGAAATGAAGTTCCAGAGAAGAATTCACGAAATTGAACCTTTTGTAGGAGATAAGGCTATGAGTGGAAGCCAACTGTCAGCAATCTGGTGATTCTTGCATTTGATGGCCAGCAGGCTACCTTAGTGGCCGGTAGGCCACCTCTTGTGGCCGGCATATGGTCAGCAGGCTCCTTCTGTGGGCGGCAGCTTTCTTTTCTGTTCTGCTATCCACTTGTGTGTTGAGCAGTGCTGGAAGCCTGTGTTTTGTTTTTATCTTTGTGTGTTTTATGGTCTTGTTTTGAGTCTTTTTTTAGCAAGTTTGTTTATTTGTAATCGAATTGTTTTGTTTATCGAGTTGTTTTTGCTTATCGAATTGTTATGTTGTATTTTGTATTTTGTTTGTTGGTCTTTTCTTTACCCGATTAAGAACATTGTTTCAATCAAGTGCCCTTGGCCAATTCAATCCCATGTTCATTTTCATGCAAATATGGGGCTCATGATGCAAAAATAACAACACTCTTTTCATAAGAACTGCGAGGTTTTATTCCGATCATGGTTTTTATAAAAGAGGAGTACAAGTTTTCAAAGCAAATAAAACCTATCTGAAGCTATACAATGTGATAGTGCTACCAAACAAAAAGAAACTAAGCGAAAAATCAAAAACTTAGCGCTAATCATCTCAAGCCTGAGAGGGCCTCTTCGTCATCTTCTTCAGAGGAGAGGACTTTGGGGCACTATCTCCATCAGTGCCGCTGTCTGAATCAGTCTTTGAGCCAGAACCAAAGCTGACATCATCTCTGGTCTCTACAACTCGATAAATAAAATCAAGTAATATACAACTTGATAAACAACACACAACATACAACAACAAATACAACTTGATAAACAAATTGAAACAAAACGGCTCAACAAAACTAACTAAAACAGGACAACACAATGTGCAAAGAGCAGAACAAAACACATATTCTCATCACTCTCTACACACAGGAAGACCATAGGACAAACAAGAATGCTGCCGGCCATGAACAAAGGCTGTCGGCCACCAGTGGTGGCCGGTCGGCTACAAAAGGTGGCTGTCGGCCATCACCACTGGCCAGTCGGCCATCAGTGTGAGGGACCGCCAGATTGTTGCTACCTGTCTTCCATTCAATGCCTTATCTTCTACAAAAGTTGGGACTTCGTAGTTTCTTCATTCCAACTCTATTTTTGCCACAAATGGAGCCATTCTTTACCAAAAAGATGTCAAATTGGATTGCAACTTTAGATGGCTTGGAAAAAGTGAATTTTTGGGGTTTCGGGATAAATGCACTATTCCCGCTAGGTCCTTCTCCGCTGTGTTTTCCATTCCTTCACGCCGTGGCTAGGTATTGGAACCCTGTTATGCACGCGTTTAGCTTCAGGGACAAGAGCTATCTCCAACAATTAAAGAATTCCAAGTTTTGACGGAATCCCGACGTGACAAGGAAATCTTGCCCCAGTCCCATTTTGGTCATATCCAAGCTTTAGGAAGGATGTGTGGGCTCACTCTGCATAAGGCTCGATCCTTAGTTCACAACGGAGAGCTGGATATTCCTAGTCTTATTCATTGATTTTCTGATGCCGGTGACTGCAACGACCGTCTTTGGCAAAGTTTTTGACAGCATGCACTTTGTTTGTGTATGTTGGCTTATTTTCTTGTTGCCCCAAGTTTCGAAGGGTCTAGCATTTGCTTGATCAAAATGGCCCAAGGCTTGAAAGAGGGTAAGAGCTGCGTTGGCTTAGCATTAGCCGAGACTTTGATAGGCTTAGATACCTTCCATTCGCGAGAGACGACCAAATTCGCATGAAGTCGACTACTTTTGCAGGTAATGTTTCCTAACCTATCTCGTATGTGTTTCTCACATCTCTTAACACTCAGGCTCTGTTTTTCTCTCAAAACCCTTTCTCACTTTTTCTCTTATCGCACATCTCTCTATTCTTTAATCTTTCTTATTTTTCATCCCTTCCCTGATATGGCTCATGGACAGGTTGAAGGTAGTGGACTCCTGCCCTGTATATTCTGCACAAGGCTATTTCTTTCGCCAACAGCTAGTTGATTTCCCGAACGAAGGGTGGTGGTGCCATTGGATGTGCAACAGGTCTACTGTTGACATTGCTTGGCGTTGCCCCTGGTTTGATCTGTCCGAGATGAGTTATAGCATGGCTCGACAACCTGACATTCAGCTGATTGGCTTGACACACTGCGTATTCTACTTTCCATTCCGGTTCAGGTGTCAATTCGGACACGACCAGACTCGCCTAGAAGAGGGGGTAGAATACCCGACTTTATTTCCAATCTGAGGTTCGCAATTGGCTCGATACCCTAATGCTTGGAGGACAAGAGAACTTCTGGCTTCCGCTCTCAATTTTAGTTGCGCACTTTCTGGCGAATGCCTGGCTTGGCTTGAAGATGAGATGTAAGCTACTCCTACTTTTGCATTTGCAGCTTCTACAAGCACATAGAGGGGACGCAGGAACACCTGACTCATCTATGCCCCAAGTTTATTGCTTTGATCTAACTTTTCAAGTTTTCCTTTTGAATGTAATAAAAGCAACTTTGATTTACACTGAGAGTTAGAGAACTTTGTATTGAAATTAATAAAATTGAAGTTGTGGGTACTGAAAATTTTCCTTTTAGCCCAAAAATGGTCTAAGTTGTAAAAAGATTAATTTGAACAAAATCAAATTTTAATAAAACTTTTCAAAACCATTTTCAATAAGGATCACAACTTGACACACATGGAATCTATCCTCAAGAGATACAACCCCGAATCCAGAAATGAAAAATTGCCCCTAGACTGAATAAAAGTGCTCAGCACTGTAGCCAGCTCTTCTTTTAAACCGAACTTTTAGATAATGAGCAGACAAAGATGCCTTGATCGAACACATGGACAGAGTTGAATTGGAAGTGTTTACAACTAAGCTTCAGAATGAAGTTGCCTACGTATCCCTGAAAATGGGAATCAGGCCTTACGTAGTTCGGTTCGGGTTCACTCGGTTATTAACTGTGATACCCCTGTTCCATAGTATGCTAATTGGTCCTTAATTTGAGTACGATTACGTGTTTAGCACGATTTTATGTGCCATTTTGTGAATCTATGTGATTTTGAAATTCTATCTGTTCATCGTAGTGATATCTGTTTGAATAATCTGCTTTGGAAATTAAATTGGAGGCCTTATCGGCCACAGAACCCGAAATCGATTACACTATTGTGATTGGCATAATTTTTAGAACCTACGGTGAAATTTAATTGGAAATTGATTCGGATCAAAATAATTAGATTCAAAACGATTAATTAGTTCCCTATTACCTTATTAATATTATAATGCCAATAGTGGGTTTTGTTGGGTAAGGGCATTACACCCTCTATTCTCTCTTCTTGCTTATTTGACTGATTCGGGACTCAAATTAGAGGAGAGTCGGCTGTAGAGAGGGAGAGAGGAGAGAATTGTGCAAATTGTAGCTTAAAGCTTGGGAATCTTGAAGATAATCCAAGAATTGTTATAGATTGTGAGAATCAAAGCTTCTGGGTGAGTAATTCTTGGATTATAGTTTGTAATTTTGTGTGTTCAAAGTAATTGGGTGATCAAGAATAAGATTGGAATGAAATTGGGTTGGTTTTGTTGAATTAAAGCTTGACTATGCATGCATGTAAGAAATTGTGTTGAAATAGCATATATAAGCTTGAAATACATGATTCAAGTAGAGTTTTGGTTGAAACTCATGTTCTGATCACCATTTGTATTGTCTAAATTGAGAATGTGGCTAATTCATCACATGCATGTACAATTTATGAAGATATGAACTTGAATGTATGAATTTGTTATGTTAGAATGAGTTTGATGGGAGATTGGGGCATGCATGTGAATTAATTGTGAATTGAGCTCCATTGGGTTGAGATTTGGGGTTTACATCATATTTGTATACTTATATTTGAGAATTGAGCCATAACATGCATGATTTGTTGGTTGAAAATCGAATTTGAGCTCAAGAACACATTCTGAGTTTTCCAGAATTTTGAGGTCCGCACGAGCGAGAGAAACTATGCTCGAGCGTAAATTTCGTGCTCCCAGCACTTTTGCAGAGTTGGATGTTCGCTCGAGCGGGATATTTCAGGCTCAAGCGGGGAGCTCTTGTAGACAGGCCTTCCACTCGAGCCCCCTAATTCACGCTCGAGCATAATTTTGAGGTAACCACTACTTTTGCAGGCCTCTTGGGTCCGCTCGAGCGAGGAAGTCCACGCTCGAGCGGGGACCCTGTTTTCTGAAATTTTGTTCATGCGTTCCGTGTTTCATTTTCCGTTCTCTTTCACTTGTAATCACTCTTAGGCATGTGTTGAGCATTGTAAATGAGTTAATGAGATAAGAATAAAGCCTAAAGAGGAATATGTGAATTAAGGAACAGATTGAATTGTCAGTGACCCTTTTGTGTTCATGAAATGTGTAGGGTCAAGCACCAGGGCAAATCCACAAGCCGATCACTGTGAGTAATATCGATATTTCAAAGCTTAGCAATGTCTAATTGTTTATTCCCTTATAAGCTTTGTGAGTTGCTAATTGGGATTGTAGACAAAAGTCTGACATGGACGAGTGAATGGACCGAAGGTCGTTTCGATATGAATAAATGGACCTAAGGTCGTTTTGATAGAAATAAATGGACCTAAGGTCGTTTTGACATGAATGAGTGGGCCGAAGGACGTTTTGACACAAATGTATGGGCCGAAGGCCATTTTGATGTAAACGAATGGACCGAAGGTCGTTTTGATAGAAATGAGTGGACCGAAGGTCGTTTTGACATACATGAATGGACCTGAGGTCGTTTTGACATGAATGAGTGGGCCGAAGGCCGTTTCAATACGAATGTATGGGCCGAAGGCCATTTGACATAAACGAATGGGCCGAAGGTCATTTTGACAGAAATGAATGGGCCAAAGGCCGTTTTGACATGAATGGAAATTTGAATGGGCCAAAGGTCAGAGTGTTTGGAACTACAGTCGCTTGATTTGAATTTCGTATAATTATACATCTATTAAATAGAAATATAAATTGGGCCCAAGGCCATTTGGAATATGTTGTTCTACATTGTTATGTAACTTCTGTATCTGATTTGATATTATTCACTGGGCTATCGCTCACGCTCATTCATGTGTTTGTAGGTGAGCCAAGAGAAGCCCAAACCCAGCCCCAATGAAGTCTGCCAGGAACAATATGAGTTTTGGAGAGTTAGCCTTGTGTCTCACGCACGAGACCCATCCTTGCCATTTTGTTATGTATTTATATTTTGTCTTGTTGGCGAGGACTTTGTATATATCTGTACATAGTTTTGTTATGGGTTGACTCAGTTTGGATGATCCTGTCTGTAAAGGATTTTACGGTACTGTATTTTGTTGTGGGTTATTAACGTATATGTGTATGGTTTGTTTGATGTGCGTATAAGCACGGCTCTATGGACAAAGTTTTAAATTTTTGCTTCCGTTTGGCCCCTTTACTCTGATAAGTTATGTTTGTTTTGGTTTGAGGCCATAGGTAATCTCAGGATTACTGGCCGGTTATGTCCTTAACCCATAGGGGCGGGTTCGGGTGATGACAGAGTGGTATCAGAGTACAAGTTAATAACTCACACACTTGTCCAAAAAGAGCGATAAGTGTCTAGATAAGATCTAGGATGCATTCATGTGATAAATATGAATTTGAAAGCATTGATTATATGTTTAAATGTTTTAATATGAACAATTATATGTGTAAGTTGTGAACTACTTGCATCGCAAATTATCTGGAAATATGTGCTTCTTAGTAGATGCATATTTGTGTACCTTTTGTATAAAATATAATGCAAGTTTAATCAGATGGTGAGAACCAGAAGTGATGAGATAGAGGAATCTTCTATTGCCAGACTGGACAGAATGGAAAGACTGATTCAGGAAATGGCAAAGGCTTTGAGACAGCAACAGGAGCGGCAACAACAGTGGCAGCAACCACAACCGCCACCTCCACCTCCGGCACCACCCGTGCCAGATAATGAAAATGACAACCGAATAATAGCTCTCACCAAGGAGTTCAAGAAAATGAAACCACCACAGTTCCACGGGGGACCGTTGAAAGCCGAAGCGTGGGTCCTTGGCATTGAGAAACTATTTGAAGTATTCCCCTGTTTAGAGACATAGAAAGTGCTTCTAGCCACTTTTATGCTAGAAGACGAGGCCCGAAGATGGTGGATATTAATGCGTGAGAATCATAAAGATGTGGACTGGGTAAAATTTTTGGAGATCTTTTATGACAAATACTTCCCGCAGTGTGTTCGAGATAAGAAAGTAGCCAAGTTCATGGAACTCAAGCAAGACAGCATGACTGTAGCTGAGTATGAGGCCAAATTCACTGAATTGGCCAGGTTTGCACCACATGTAATTGACACCGATTATAAGAAGGCAAGACATTTTGAAGGTGGGCTCCAAAGTGACATCCTACAGAGAGTGAATGTCCTGAAGTTGGAGACCTACATTGGGGTGCTTGACAGGGCCATCATATCAAAGGCTAACATAGCTAGACAAGCTAAGCCAACAATAGAATGGAAAGGCAATAAAAGGCAAGGCTTCTTTTCGAAGAAGAAATTTCTGAAAAAGCAAAACACGGGCTCCTCAACTACTTCAAGTTCTTCCCGAGACACAGCTCCCATGTGCAACATTTGTAGCAAAAGGCACCGTGGAGTCTGTTACGGTGCATCAGGAGCCTGTTTCAAATGTGGGAAGCAAGGGCACATAGCCCGAGAATGTAATCAGAACAGTAGGAAACTAGCAGCTAGTTCAACTGCATCGGTTCCAAAGCCGGGAAACACTTTGAGGTCCGCTATTACCGGGGATATCGTGAGACAGGGGAGGGTTTTTGCGCTTATTTCGGGTGATACACGGAATGCCAATACTGTTGTCTCAGGTACTATTTTAATATGTAATCAGGATGCCTTTGTATTAATTGATTCTGGATCAACACACTCATTTGTGACATGTACATTTGCATCTAGACTAAATAGACCCCTAGAATTATTGCCATATTTGCTATGTGTGTCTATTCCATCGGGGGAATCTGTGTTGTGTGAATCTATATACCGGTTTTGTGAAATGCGTGTTGAGGATGCTATCCTGTATGTAGATTTGTTGCCCTTGAATTTTAGATATTTTGATGTAATTTTGGGCATGGATTGGTTAACTAAGTATTGTGCCACAATTGATTATGTAACAAAACGGGTCGTGTTTAAACCACTAGAGCAGAAAGAGATTGTGTTTGTGAGTAACGGGGTAGTGCCTCCACTTTATTTGATATCTGCAACGAAAGCATGCAAACTGATCAAGAAAGGGTGTCAGGGTTATCTGTGCTATGTGTTGACCGAACAATCTGTGAATGTTGAATTGAATGATATTCCTATTGTTAGAGAATTTCCAGATGTGTTTCCAAATGAATTATCAGGGGAATTGGTAGACAGGGAGACAGAGTTTACCATTGAAACTGTGCCAGGCACCTAACCCATTTCTAAGACTCCCTACAGAGTGGCTACTGCTGAAATGAAAGAATAGAAAGAACAGTTGCAAGACCTCCTTGACAATGGGTTTATCCGACCTAGCACTTCGCCTTGGGGTGCACCCGTGTTATTTGTGAAGAAGAAGGATGGTACTTTGCGCCTATGCATCGATTACCGGGAATTGAATAAGGTAACGATAAAGAACAAATATCCCCTACCCCGTATTGATGATTTATTTGACCAGTTCCAGGGATCACAGGTGTTTTCTAAGATTGATTTGAGATCCGAATATTATCAGTTGAAATTTAAGGCAGAGAATGTTGAGAAAACTGCATTCTGAATGAGGTATGGTCATTTTGAGTTCCTTGTTATGCCATTTGGAGTGACTAATGCTCCGGCAGCATTTATGGACTTAATGAATAGAATTTTTAAAACCTACCTGGATGAGTTTGTTATAGTCTTCATCGATGATATTTTGATATACTCTAAAGATAGACTTGAACATGAGCATCATTTGAGGACTGTTTTACAAATACTTCGGGAAAGAAAATTATTTGCTAAACTAAAGAAATGTGAGTTTTGGTTGAATGAAGTTGTTTTCTTAGGGCATGTGATCAACAAGGAAGGAATTTTAGTGGACCCGCAGAAAATAGAGGCAATCGTGAATTGGCCTACACCGACAAATGTGACAGAAGTTTGCAGTTTCATGGGCTTGGCTGGGTACTACAGGAGGTTTGTGAAGGACTTTTTGAAATTAGCTGTGCCACTTACCCAATTGACACGTAAAGGGCAACCATTTGAGTGGAATAGTGAAAGAGAATTAGCCTTTCATGAATTGAAAACAAGATTGACCACGGCACCAATTTTGACACTACCTTCAGGTACGGAAAATTTTGTGATTTTCAGTGATGCATTTTATAAAGGTTTGGGTTGTGTGTTAATGCAGAATGGAAAAGTTATTGCTTACGCCTCCAAGCAGTTGAGGCCACACAAGAAGAACTATCTAACACATAACCTAGAACTGGCCGCAGTTGTTTTTGCCTTGAAAATTTGGCGGCATTATCTGTATGGAGCAAAATGTGAAGTCTACACGGATCATAAGAGCTTGAAATACTTCTTCACGCAAAAAGAGTTGAATATGCGTTAGAGAAGATGGCTGGAGCTGATAAAAGACTACAATCTGGAGATTCAGTATCACCCTGGGAAGGCTAACACAGTAGCTGATGCATTAAGCAGAAAATCAATAGGGAGTATGGCCTTGTTTGCTTACCGACCAGAAAGAGATCTTGCAAGATTTTGAGAAGTCTGAAATTAAAGTGGTAATTTGTGAACAGGGCGGATTGATAGCCACTATTACAGCTGAGCCGGCGATCATTGATGAAATCAAACAGAAACAGAAAGAGGATGAGTACCTCAGGAAAGTGATTGACGAATTTGAGGCAAGCCTGAAAGAAGAATTCGGTATTGAGAATGAAATGTTGAAATTCTGGAACCGAATATGTGTCCCAGATATCCCGAAACTAAAGAAGAGGGTTTTAGATGAAGCCCACAGGTCCGTATTTGCTATGCATCCAGGTAACAATAAAATGTATCGGGATTTGAAACAAACCTATTGGTGGCCTAAAATGAAGAAAGAGATTGCAGAATATGTGTCCAAGTGTCTTCAATGTCAGCAAGTTAAGGCTGAACATCAGAAACCAGGCGGTCTACTTCAACCCCTCCCTATTCCTGAATGGAAGTGGGAGCATGTGACTATGGATTTCATTGTTGGCCTACCTCGGACTTCTTGAGGTATGGATTCTGTTTGGGTTGTAGTTGATAGACTGACCAAATCTGTAAATTTTCTGCCTGTCAAAACTATGTTTATTGCTTATAGATTGGCTACTATTTATGTTGATGAAATTGTTCGTTTACACAGAGTTCCGGTATCTATTGTGTCGGATAGAGACCTGAAATTTGTATCTAGGTTGTGGAAGAGTTTGCAGGAAGCTATGGGAACAGAACTAAGGTTCAGTACTGCATTCCACCCACAGACAGATAGGCAGTCAGAACGAACGATACATACTTTGGAAAATAAGCTTTGTATGTGTGCTTTGGATTTTCAGGGGAGTTGGGAAGATTATTTGCCACTTGCAGAATTTGCTTATAATAACAACTTCCACTCCAGCATCAGTATGGCACCATACGAGGCTTTGTATGGTAGGAGGTGTAGATCACCTATCTGTTGGACAGGGGTCGGGGATAGAGCTTTGCTTGGGCCAGAAATTGTACAAGACACTTCTGAGAAAATCAAGACCATTCATCAAAGGCTCAAAATAGCTCAGGACCGACAAAAGAATTATGCAGACGTTCGGAGAAGACCTCTTGAGGATGAGGTTGGTGACCATGTGTTGATCCGTGTTTCTCTGATGAAAGGCCAAGTCAGATTTGGAAAAAAAGGCAAGTTGTCGCCCCGTTACATTGGGCCGTTTTGGATTTTGGAGCGGCTTGGTCCAGTTGCCTACAGAGTTGTTTTGCCATCGGGATTCGAGCAAATCCATAATGTGTTTCATGTGTCGATGTTGAGGGGTTACCTCCGAGACCCGTTACATGTGATTGATTATCACCGGGTAGCTATTGATGAGAATATGGAATACGCCGAATGGCCGGAAAGAATTGTCGACCGACAAGTGAAAGAATTGAGAAACAAATCCATCCCAATGGTGAAAGTGGAATGGAAGGAATACTATGGGATGGATGCCATGTGGGAAAAAGAGGAGGAAATGCGACTACGCTATCCACATTTGTTTCCTGACGAAGGTAAATTAAGTTTGGAGGACCAAACTTCCTAAATGGGGGAAGACTGTGATACCCCTGTTTCGTAGTATGCTAATTGGTCCTTAATTTGAGTATGATTATGTGTTTAGCACGATTTTATGTGCCATTTTGTGAATATATGTGATTTTGAAATTCTATCTGTTCACCGTAGGAATATCTGTTTGAATAATCTGCTTTGGAAATTAAATTGGAGGCCTTATCGGCCACAGAACCCGAAATCGATTACACTATTGTGATTGGCATAATTTTTAGAACCTACGGTGAAATTTAATTGGAAATTGATTCGGATAAAAATAATTAGATTCAAAACGATTAATTAGTGCCCTATTACCTTATTAATATTATAATGCCAATAGTGGGTTTTGTTGGGTAAGGGCATTACACCCTCTATTCTCCCTTCTTGCTTATTTGACTGATTTGGGACTCAAATTAGAGGAGAGTCGGCTGTAGAGAGGGAGAGAGGAGAGAATTGTGCAAATTGTAGCTTAAAGCTTGGGAATCTTGAAGATAATCCAAGAATTGTTATAGATTGTGAGAATCAAAGCTTCTGGGTGAGTAATTCTTGGATTATAGTTTGTAATTTTGTGTGTTCAAAGTAATTGGGTGATCAAGAATAAGATTGGAATGAAATTGGGTTGGTTTTGTTGAATTAAAGCTTGACATATGCATGCATGTAAGAAATTGTGTTGAAATAGCATGTATAAGCTTGAAATACATGATTCAAGTAGAGTTTTGGTTGAAAATCATGTTCTGATCACCATTTGTATTGTCTAAATTGAGAATGTGGCTAATTCATCACATGCATGTACAATTTATGAAGATATGAACTTGAATGTATGAATTTGTTATGTTAGAATGAGTTTGATGGGAGATTGGGGCATGCATGTAAATTAATTGTGAATTGAGCTCCATTGGGTTGAGATTTGGGGTTTACATCATATTAGTATACTTATATTTGAGAATTGGGCCATAACATGCATGATTTGTTGGCTGAAAATTAAATTTGAGCTCAAGAACACATTCTGGGTTTTCCAGAATTTTGAGGTCCGCTCGAGCGGGAGAAACTCCGCTCGAGCGTAAATTTCATGCTCCCAGCACTTTTTGCAGAGTTGGATGTTCGCTCGAGTGGGATATTTCATGCTCGAGCGGGGAGCTCTTGTAGACAGGCCTTCTGCTCGAGCCCCCTAATTCACACTCGAGCGTAATTTTGAGGTAACCAGTACTTTTGCAGGCCTCTTGGGTCCGCTTGAGCGAGGAAGTCCACGCTCGAGCGGGGACCCTGTTTTCTAAAATTTTGTTCATGCGTTCCGTGTTTCGTTTTCCGTTCTTTTTCAGTTGTAATCACTCTTAGGCATATGTTGAGCATTGTAAACGAGTTAATGAGATAAGAATAAAGCCTAAAGAAGAATATGTGAATTAAAGAACGGATTGAATTGTCAGTGACCCTTTTGTGTTCATGAAATGTGTAGGGTCAAGCTCCAGGGCAAATCCACAAGCCGATCACTGTGAGTAATATCGATATTTCAAAGCTTAGCAATGTCCAATTGTTTATTCCCTTATAAGCTTTACGAGTTGCTAATTGGGATTGTGGACAAAAGTCTGACATGAACGAGTGAATGGACCGAAGATCATTTCGATATGAATAAATGGACCTAAGGTCGTTTTGATAGAAATAAATGGACCTAAGGTCGTTTTGACATGAATGAATGAGCGGGCCGAAGGCCATTTTGACGTAAACGAATGGACCGAAGGTCGTTTTGACAGAAATAAATGGACCAAAGGTCATTTTGATAGAAATGAGTGGACCGAATGTTGTTTTGACATACATAAATGGACCTAAGGTCGTTTTGACATGAATGAGTGGGCCGAAGGCCGTTTCGATACGAATGTATGGGCCGAAGGCCGTTTGACGTAAACGAATGGGCCGAAGGCCATTTTGATAGAAATTAATGGGCCGAAGGCCGTTTTGACACAAATGAATGGAAATTTGAATGGGCCAAAGGTCAGAGTGTTTTGAACTACAGTCGCTTGATTTGAATTTCGTGTAATTATACATCTGTTAAATAGAAATATGAATTGGGCCCAAGGCCGTTTGGAATATGTTGTTCTACATTGCTATGTAACTTTTGTATCTGATTTGATATTATTCACTGGGCTATTGCTTACGCTCATTCATGTGTTTGTAGGTAAGCCAAGAGAAGCCCAAACCCAGCCCCAGTGAAGTTTGCCAGGAACAACATGAGTTTTGGAGAGTTAGCCTTGTGTCTCACGCACGAGACCCATCTTTGCCATTTTGTTATGTATTTATATTTTGTCTTGTTGGTGAGGACTTTGTGTATATCTGTACATAGTTTTGTTATGGGTTGACTCAGTTTGGATGATCCTGTCTGTAAACGATTTTACGGTACTGTATTTTGTTGTGGGTTATTAACGTATATGTGTATGGTTTGTTTGATGTGCATATAAGCACGGCTCTATAGACAAAGTTTTAAATTTTTGCTTCCGTTTGGCCCCTTTACTCTAATGAGTTATGTCTATTTTGGTTTGAGGCCGTAGGTAATCTCAGGATTACTGGCCGGTTATGTCCTTAACCCATAGGGGCGGGTTCGGGTTATGACATTAACATTCTCCTTTTACGCTCTAACTTTTGTCAAGGCCACTCTTTCTGGGTTTTCAACCTTGCTAGCTCAGTTTTTCTTTTTTTTCAATTTTTTGTGCTCTAACTTTTGCCTAGGTCGCCCTTCTAGGTTTTTGGCCTAGCGAGCCACTTAAGGATAGTATTTCTTTAACTTGTCCATATTGATTGGTTAAGAGAATTCTAGGCCATCTAGGTCCATAAGAATGATAGCCCCACCTGACCAGATAGATTTGATGATGTAAGGGCCAGTTCAATTGGGTCTGAACTTGCCCCTAGGGTCATGGATAATAGCTCGGTTGTCTTTGAGCACCAAATCCCATTCTTTCAGATTCCTGGACTTAACTTTCTTGTTAAAAGCCCTAGCAATCCTACGTTGATATCCTTGAACATGGTACAGTGCTTTCAGCATCCTCTCATCAAATAGCATTAGTTCCTCGAACCTACTCTACTGCCAATCCGCTTCTGCTATTTGGCACTCAGCCATAACTCGTAGTGACAGAACCTCTATTTCAATCGAAAAAACAGCTTCCATCCTATAAACTAGAGAGTATGAAGTTGCCCTAGTAGATGTCCGAATTGAAGTCCTGTAGCCCTAGAGAGCGAATGGCAATTTGTCTGTCCAGTCCCTGTAAGTCTTAACCATTTTCTGCAAGACATGCTTGATGTTCTTGTTGGCAGCCTTAACAACTCTATTGGTTTGCGGCTGATATGTGGATGACTTATGACAAGCCATGTTGTATTTATCCAACAAGTCGATCACTTCTCTCTTGAAATGGGAGCCATTGTTTGAAATGATCTCATTTGGGACCCCATAATGACAAATGATGTTAATCCTGATGAACTTGGCTACATGCGACACTTTCAGCATTGCATAGGATTGGGCTTCGACCCACTTTGTAAAATAGTCTATTGCCACCAGGATATACTCATGCCCATTCGAGCCTTTTGGCGTAACTGCCCCAATAACATCAATTCCCCAGACTAAAAAAGGCCATGGTGAAGTCATATTGTACAGATTTGACGGCAAGATATTCATGCGATTCGCATGAATTTGGCATTTGTGGCATCGCCGAACAAAACCGATGCAATCCTTCTCTATGGTTGACCAGTAGTAGCCCTGCCTGAGAATCTTTTGGGCTAGCATTACTCCGCTTATGTGTGCTCCACACTCTCCCCCATGGATGGCCTCCATTAGGTGCTTCGACTTTTCTGCATCAACACACAGCTTGTGCATTCCCAGATGACCTTGTTTGTATAACTTACCCTCGCAGATGATAAATTGAGCAGCTATTCACTGTATTACCCTTTTATCTTTGGCATTTGCCCCTAGTGGATAAACCTCCTTTTCCAAGAAGTTTCAGACATCATAATACTAGAGGTTTTGATCTTGTACTTCATCTATTACGGTGATTAATTCATAGGCCGGTGTGTATCTCTGTTCAATAATGATTGGATGCATCCGGACTCTAAATTGGATGTCTATCATGAAAGATAGAGTTGATAAAGCATCAACGAACTTGTTTTTTTCTCTTAACAGATGTGTGAAGGTCAACTTCTCAAACCTAGGAATCAGAACATCCAGGGTTTGATGATAGATTTTCATCATTTATTTCTTAACCTTCCAGTCTCCTTTTGCTTGAGACACAACCAGGTTCAAGTCCTTAATGACGTCCAACCTTTTTGCCCCTAGTTCTAGACCGACTTCTAATCCAGTGATACATGCTTCGTCTTCTGCCTCGTTGTTGGATACTTTGAACCAGAGTTTGAAGGCTAAAGGTATGTGGGAATTATCGGGTGCTATCAGCAACACCCCTATCCCATAACCGTACTAGTTAGATGCTTCATCAAAGTACATTGTCCAGGTTTCTTCTTTGACCTGTAGAATAGCTTCATTTGGGAATAGGTATTCTATTGCTTCGTCTCCCTCCACTTGGTGACCTGCCAGAAACTCTGCTACTGCTTTCCCCTTGACAGACTTGTGAGTCATATACTTCAAATCAAATTTGGAGAGGAGAAGCAACCAACGGGCTAGCCTACCCGTAAGCGTTGGTTTCTCAAAGAGATAGTTTATGGGATCTAATCTTGAAACCAAAACTATGGAGTGAGCTAATAGGTAGTGCCTCAACTTCTTGGTAGCCCATACCAAGGCTAAGCAAGCCTTCTCTAATGGGGTGTAACGGGTCTCATAGTCCATCATCTTCTTACTCAGGTAATAGATGGCCTTCTCCACTTTATCCCCAGATTCTTGAGCAAGCATTCATCCCATTGTTGTGTCCGTTATTGACAGATACAGAATAAATGGCTTCCCCGGCTCTGGCGGTGACAACACGGGTGGGTTCTGAAGGTACTGCTTGATCTGCTCAAAAGCAAACTGGCATCGGTCATCCCATTAGAATTTCTTTCCTTTCTTCAGGAGACCAAAAAGTGGTTCACAAGTCAAGGTTAATTTTGTAATAAACCGTCTTATGAATTGCACTTTACCTAGAAAGCCTCACACCTCCTTTTCAGTCCTTGGTGGTGGCATTTTTAAGATGGCCTTGATTTTGGAAGGATCTACCTCGATGCCCCTTTGTGTAATCAAGAACCCCAGCATTTTTCCTGCTATTACACCAAAGTGCACTTCTGTGGATTTAGCCTCAACCAATATTCTTTAATCCGTTGAAAGAATTTCTTTAAGGTGGTGTAGTGGTCCTCTCTTTCCTTGGACTTGACAATCATGTTGTCCACATAGACCTCGACCTCTTTGTGGATCATATCACATAGAATTGTGGTTGCAGCCCGCTGATAGGTGGCCCCAACATGCTTCAACCCAAATGACATCACCCTGTAGCAGTAGGTTCCCCACAGCGTGGTGAAAGCAGTCTTCTCTCTATCCTCGGGCACCATTAGAATCTGGTTATACCTGGAAAATCCGTCCATGAGGGAGAGTAACGCATGGCCTGCTGTGAAGTCCACCAATTCATTGTTGTGCGGTAGAGGAAAGTTGTCCTTCGGACTGGCTTTATTTAGATCCCTGAAATCCACACACACCCAAATCCTGCCATCTTTCTTTGGCACCTGAACAATGTTGGCCAACCAAGTCGGATACTTAGATACTAGCAAAAACCTTGCATCTATCTATTTGGTGACCTCTTCCTTAATCTTCACAGCTTCTATTTGATGGGTCGGGCCTCGAGGTCAAGAGGGATCCGATGCTGTGCAATCTCAGGATCGATTCTAGGCATATCTTTGTAAGACCATGCAAAAACATCTTTGAAATCTTTTAATAAAGCGACTAAGCGCTAGAGCTCCTCCGAAGACAACGTGGACCCGATCTAGACCAGACGTGGATCCTTCGCAGTACCCACATTAATCGGAATGATTTCATCAATAAGAGGTTTTACAAACCTCTTCTCCTCTCAATCAATCAAATGTTTCAAAACCAGAGGAATTCCTTCCTCGTCGTTTTTATCAAAATTTTGAAAGTTATGATCAATGCAATACACAAGTGGCATAGAGAAGTACTCAGAAACTACAGTAGCATTCTTATTCAAAAGACCCAGCTCATCCGATTCCTTGGTTACAACCGACTCAAAAGAAAAGGAAAAAGACTACTTGGACAAAACTACGACATTCGGGTTATCAACCCCAGGAATACTGGACTCCGACTTAGAAGAACTGGAATATGATTCCGACTCCATAGACTCTGTGGAATCAGATTCCGGCTCACTACCTGACTCAGAACTACTAGACAGAAAACCCTCAACTAGCTACCAAGTAAGGGATGGTGTGTCGGATGCATCCAGAATACCACCGGAAGGGTCCATACCTGATTGGTCTCCGATCATAGAAATGGTTAGGTCATCCCCTAAGCTCTCCGAGTTGATCTGAGGATCCAAAAGGAGACATGCCAGCGCTGCTCCTACCTCACGTTCACTGCTGTTGGACTCCCTTTCTATGCTCTGTGCAACCTCAGCAGTTGGTTGAGGTCTTTTCCTTTATGACTTCACTCTCTTGCAGCTGTAAGTCGGAGAAAATCTCAAAGCCGGGTAGACGCCACTTCTCGGAGTTCAACCATGGCTCAAGAAAGCCGCAAAATGGGAAGTCTTCCCTCTCTCGGATAAAGCTACCCTTCAGAGTTCCCTGAATTGGCCTATGCACAAGCTCATAATGCTTCCCACTTTGCTTTGCTCTGGCTTTTCTGACCATTTCTTTCCCTTTTCTCACACGGTCCTCTTTGGTGGGCATATAGCCCAAGCCAAAGGCATGAGGGTTATATGGCACTTCGACTAGTGCAGTAACGCCCTTCCAGCCACTTCTGCCTAATTCCATCCCGGGTATATGCTGTAGCTTGTTCATGAAATATATTGATTGAGCACTGACATATAAGCCCTCATCAACAGCTAAGATATTTTGCACCACTTGGGCCTCAACCAAGGTAAAACCAGATAAGAAAACATCCTCGTTGCCATGTACAATCTCCAGTACAGGTGTAGTAACCTCTGGCGGAGGATATATAGATGAATTCCCAAACATAATGGCTACCCCTTTTCCAAGAGGGTACTTCAGCATTTGATGCAAGGTGGAAGAAACAGCTTTTACTTGGTGTAGCCAGGGTCGCCTAAGTAACAAGTTGAAACTAGCCGGAACATCCAGGACGTGAAACTCAATATCCAGTTGGGCCGGCCTGACCTGTGTTCTGATCTGAACTGTTTCCATCACTTCTCTGCTTGTGTTGTCGTAAGCCCGGATCACTTGGGCCGTTGGTACAAAATCCACTAGCTTTAAACCAATAGCATAGGCTATGTGAGACGGACAAACATTGATTGCAGACCTAGTGTCAACCAATACAATCAGCACCCACTTCTCTCTACACTCAACTGAGATGTATAGCGGTTTGTTATGTACAGAGTCTTCCGGTGGTAGTTCCTTATCTAAGAAGGTCAAAGTAGGCGAAGCACCTTCTGGGAAGACAAGTCCCACTAGTTGCTCTGGAGTTGTGTTGATAGATAGTTTGGCCTTATCCATTGCCAATAATACAGCTTGCTGGAGCACGCGTGAAGCTATAAGCAACCCCCAGATAGATATGTTCGCTTGGATCTTCTTTAGCTGTTTCAGCACAGCTTCTTCCTTTAATAGTTTTTCCCTTTGTTTTTCAGCCTTTTTGTCCTTTCTAGATGCTTCGGGTTGGTCTAAGTGTGGGGGCTTGAAGTACCGCCCGTTTCTAGTCATATGATCCACCTCCTTAGAATACCAAGTGTCGTTTGGCAGGTCTTGGCCCTAATCCTTGTCAGTGTGGGTAAGATGCAAATCATCATCTTCCCACTATACTCCTTCGGCAACTGACAGGTGATTGTCCGGTTCCTATAGACACCCCATTTTTTACTGTCCTTAAGACTTGGGCGCCACTGATTGCTTACTTAGTGATGAAACTTGTGTAGTGTAAAGGTTTGATTTCTTCGGTAAGAGGAGCATCAAATCCCAGCCTCACACCCCATTTTTGGACCAAAATGATTTTGACCAAAATGATTTTAGACCTCAAAACCCTCTCTTTTCAAAATATTTCTGAAAAAAAGTTTCTACGATGTTCTGAGGCTCGTATTTGGTTAAATGTTGCGCTTTTCGGTAAACTGAGCAAGGACAAAGTGAAAATGAATGAAAAAGAGGTGAACTCTTTGGAAAAAATCTTTAAAACATCTTTTTTAGAGGTTTGGATTTGAAGAAAATGGGAGAGGACAGAAGAAAACTAGTTGAGGAGAAGTTAAGCATGAATTCGAGGTAGGATCGAAACTAAGCAGTCTTCACTAAAACAGGCATATCTTCTTTCACAGTTGGAATTTTGATGTGAGGCTACCACTATTGGAAAGAAGACTTCCAGGGACTCAATTTAGGCTCAAGAATGACCTAAAAAGGAGTCCATATGAAGGAGATATTCCTATTTGAAGTTGAGCCCAAATAGTAGATTTTTCTAGCCAACCAGAGGTGGAGGTTCTGGCCATGGATGGGATTTTTTGGCCATGTGCCGGCCATGAATGGCCTTTGCTGGCCATGTGGCATCCAATAGTGTTCCTTTCCAGCCAAGAATGGACCTTTGTCGGCCATCAATAATCCCTTGCTGGCCATTGATGCAAAAACTCGGATTTTTGCAGATATTTATCTTCCAACTGTTCCAACTGTCTCTTTTGAGATATTTTCAGCCTGAAGCCTCATTTTTCTATATATAGAGAGCCTTCTCTATTGTTTTAGAGGTTACAACAAATTAGGAGTGAAATATTTTGGGAGCCTCTCTCTCTACAATCCCCTCTCTCTAAACTTCTCTCTCTCTTGAGCTTTTGTGCTTAGAAACTTGCATACTTCAAACTTTAACCTATCAACCCTTAACCAAAGTGGTTCATCTTTGGGATGAGATTGCTTGAAGGTCTCTTGGAGCCTCTTTTGAGCTCTGGAAGGTGGTTTAAGCTCAGATTTGTGTCGAAAGTGTGCTTGGCTTCAAGAGGTATAACCCTCACCTTTTAAACTTGTTTTGCATAACTTGTTTCACTATCTTTTGCATTGTTTTTGGTCTGGTTTTCAACTACAAAAACCTCTTTTTTAGTCCTAAAAATGGTAGTTTAAGGCCTTTTTGAGTTAGGGGGTTGTCTCTCCCTTTTGTTCTTTAGCTTGTGAAGCTTTTTGTGCCATCTTTCAAGGCTTTCAAACCAAACTTTTTGGCCCTTCAAACCACTGAAATTCAGAGTTATTTCAGTAGTACAAAACATGTTTTGAGGTCCAAAATAGGAGGGGTTAGCCTCCCCTCCTTGTGTCTCACTTGCATGACTAGTTAGCATCACATGGTAGCATGTTTTTGTAGCCTAACTTAGCTTATTTCCAGCACATTTTTGCTTCTGATTTGGAATGATTCAACTATGTTTTGGGCTGTTTTGGTCATATGAGCCTCGATTTGTATAGTTGTAGTGTAGTGATCTTCACTACTTTGGTGTTTTTGGCTTTTAAACATGATTTGCATGAGTTGCTTACATGTTGTGCTATCACTTTGCATGCTATTTCAGCACTAAAATATCTGCAACCTCCCTCATTTCTTTACTTTTCCATTTTCTTTGAGGGTGATTAAGCTTAAGGTTGTGTTTAGGCTTGAGTGTAGACCCGATTTTCTTCGCGCACCCCCTATTTTGGGGAGGGGCGAATTGGTCCTACTACAGTTCGGACTCCTATCACAGTTCTGAATCTAATCTCACAAAGTACAATGTGAGACCGATAAACACCAAAGAGTCCAAATCTGGCAATTGGTTTTAAAAAATCAATTTTGAATCAAAAAGCGCCAAACATGAACTGCTTTGCCAGATTACAGAGTCGCCATCTAAATATTTTATTTTTGGGAAATTTACGAAACCTTGACTCGTGCTAAAGGCCACGTGTCCGTGATCACCAAAGTTGCCTTGGCTCGGGAACTTGGGTACGAGAGGGGAAGGTCCTAAAATGACCACCCCCGCTCACCCGATCAAAAGATCGGCCTCTATTAAGCATGATATGTTGTTTTATAAACACATGTGTTCTTATTCCGGTTATTAATCTAACTTACTATGTGATGCGCATAGCATACAAGTATAGACTAAAATTGCAAGAATTAGAACAAAACAACTAATGTTTGTTTTCAAAAATAGCTTGAAAGTGCCACACTCAAAGTGGGCTAAAGCGCGGATTTGCCACCCTCAAAGTGGGCTTAAAAACGTGATTTGCCACTTTGCAAAGTGGGCTTAAAACTCACATTGGATGAATTGTCTTAATTCAAGTAATCAAGCCTTCATCCACATGCATTCATGCAGTTTAGCATATAAGCACATAGCCTTATGGCAAACATGCGAAACATGGTAACACTCACACTCATGCAAGTACGCTAAAGCGTAAAACTTACAGTGTACTCCAAGCCAAAACAAAAGATAGTTAGAAAAATGCATGACTCTTAACTATACAAAATGCCTAATGCAACACATGCAAAATGCAACTAAGTAGGCTTGGCTATCTAAGATGGCATATGAATGTAACACTTGATAACATGCTTTAGAACATGTATTCAAGTAAGTATATTGAAATACAATGAAGTTTGAATGATGCACCGAGTCCGGTACATGCAAGACAAATGAATGATACACGCATGCAAGCATAAGGTATGCTAATTGAAATATGCCCTAATCTAACCATCGAAAGTAGTTAAATAAAAGGGAGAAAAATGTGGGATTAGAAGACATGCACACACGCACGCACACTTATTACAACATTGCACCCTCGCGAAGGAGGGTCCGAATAAATAAGCTAAGCTAAGCTAATTAATCAAATTAAACTAATTAGACTAATGATTACAAACCAAATTGAATAACTAGTAAACTACTTACTAATTATTACAGCACTTAACTAATTAGCACACTAATTAATCAAATTACAAATTCAAATGCTAACTAACAAGTAAAGCTTTAAACTTATACTGCCTCAGTTATGTTTGAAGAAGTTGAACATGCATGCCTCGATTTTCGTCCCGAAAAGCTCTTCGGTTTGCTCTTTAGAGGCTTTGTTTGCAGGGTGTCTTCAAGAACTTTCTACTGAACCTCACCAAAACAATGCTGGGGGGTGCACCAGTGGCCTGCTGGCCATGAATGGTGGCTTCCGGCCAAGAGTGTGCCTCTGCCGGCCAACAATGAAAGGGTGCTGGCCAACAATGAAGAACTGCCGGCCACTGGTGTGCTGTAACACCAAACTGCAACAGAGCACAACACAGAGAAAAATTGAGGTTTTTCCAGGAACGTGTTTGTACTATGCCACTCCTTATCATCTCAAAACATCAAAGGAGTGGCACCATTGGGTCTAAAGCCACCAATCAAGCATTTTCAATGCATGATGGCCAAGGATCCAACTTGCACAAATTCAATGAATGCACAAAACAATGACACAAGTTCATGACCTCGTCATGAGAGATCAAAGGCAATAGAGACAAAAGAAATTGGCTCATTTCATCACTTCAAGTATGAAATGAATCAATCTTCCTTGTGTTCAATATAACGTCCGATTGAACACAATGCAATGCACACATAATATCTTGGCATGTGTTACTTGATTCAATTCTTGTTTACACATTTTAAGTTACCAAACCATTCTTTAATTGATTTGTCCAATGTGAAAGTCCTCTAATGAGAGAGAGGTCAATCAAAGAGATGGTTCAAGGCATGAAAGAGATCATGCCTTTGGTTAGTAGAAACCCTCAAAAGAAGGCTAAAACCATTGAGCATAAGTCTCAATCCCAAGCTTGAACACAACCTTAAGCTTCACTAACCCTCAAAACAAATCAAAAGTGAAGAAATGAGGGAGGTGGTAGAATTTCAGTGCCGAAATGGCATGAAACACAAGACTCTAACATGCAACCAACTCATGTACAACATGTTAGGGGTCTTAAGCATTTAAACTAGTGAAGAGCTTTACACTAGAACCATGCAATATCAAACTCAAATGGCCAAACCAGCCTTAGATAGACCTCAAACATGCCAAAATAGTGGCCAAAATCAGCTGAGATTGTAGCATGAAAAGCAAGAAAGACATGCTCATGTATTGGCTCATAAACAAGGCAAAAGCACAACTCTTAAACATAATGAAAAAGTGATATAAGTGAGAGTGTGACAGAGGTATATGCACCGAAATCATATGCTAAATGATGATATATCATGCAAAAATCACAAACAAAGCATGTTAACGGCCTCAAAACACGAGGATAGTGAAGGTAATTACACTATAGCTATACAAAACAAGTCCCAAAGGACCAAGAACACTCAAAACAGAGTTTAAGCATGTCAAAGAAAGGCCAAAAATATGTTGGAGTGGAGCCAACACATGCAATAATAATAAGTTAACTCATTAGGCATGCAAGGTTAGTGAGCAAGATTACACTACAAGTGTAAGAAGCAAACAAGAGGTGCTCCAACCAGCCAAAAACAGAGTTATAACATGCTGAAATAAGGCCAAAAACATGCTTGAACTAAGCCACAAAAAGGTAGAAACACATGCTCATATATTAGGCCATCAACACATGCAAACAAGACACAAGGAGGGGAGGTCACCCCTTCCTATTTTGGACCTCAAAACCAAGTTTCTACACTAAAATTCCTTTGAGTTTCAGTGGTAGAAAGGCCAAATGAATGGTGCTTCAAAAGCTTTAAAAGATAGCACAAAGCTTAGCAAATAAGCCACAAAAGAGGGGGAAACACCCCTAACCCCAAAAAGGCCTCAAACTACCATTTTCAACACTTCAAAATAGAGGTTTTTGTAGTTGACAATTAGGCCAAAAACAACATGCAAGGGTGGCCAAACCAATGTACAAAAATAAGCTTAAAAGGGGGTAACTTCTCACCCTTGAAGCACAGCAGCAAATCAGCAACAAAGACAAGCCAAAACCACTCTAAAAAGCTCAAACAAGGCCTCCAAGAACCTCAGCCCCAAGGTGAAGGTGTTTAGCTAAGGGTGCTAGTGCAAATGTGTAGAGAAAACACACTTTCAAGCCCAAAATATAGAGAGAGAAAATTCTAGAGAGAGAGATATATCTCAGCCAAAATTTTCTAACCCTTTGCATGCATATAGATGAGCTCTATATATAGGAGATACAAGAAGCCTTCAAACAAATCTAGCCATCCGCGTGCATGTAGATGAGCTCATCTGTGCAAACAGCTGTCAAAATATCTAAAAAAATATCTACTGATGCATTGGTGGCCGGTAGGGCCTCATTGATGACCGATAGGGCAAAGCCCATGGCCGGCAGCCCTTACTGATGGCCAGTAGGCCATTAAGAACATCACTATGCAAAGAGCAACACATGCTCCAAATATGAGACAGAATGGAAACAGGATCTGGAAAGATCAAACCTGGAGCATTCCGTTGCGAAAGTCGAGTACTCGACGAGCAATCAAACTTGTCGCTGGATGTACCTGCAAGAACGTCAAAGTCTTGAGGATGGTCAAAAATGGGGTGTCTACATTGCCCCTCTTTGAAAAAACTCGAAAGTCATGGAATGACGTGAGTGAATGTCAAAGTCCAGGGATGACCCATTTTTGACAAGGCCGAAGAATCAGACAAACAAACAAGATAACAATATAGATGCGCCCACAGGCTAGGGCAAAATGCACATGGTATGCACGATGCGAAAGAATAACTTATGATCATGCAAAGAGGGCTACAATGAAGCATTTATACAAAATAAATACAACATTTTAAGCAAACTGACAAGTTACAGTAATCTCATACACGAAAAGAAGTAAGCATATAAACATGTCACGCGTGAGAATCACAAGCCGAACCGCACCCTGTGTAGAAAGGATGTAAGGAAATTATGCAATCTTCACTGCGCCTCACGCAGGAAAGACCAAAAGCGACTGTCGAGCATACCCAAAGTCTCAAATGAAACACCTCTTAGCATATCACACGTGAGAGGGAAAAAAGAAGCACCTCTTAGTGTATCACACGCGAGAGGGGAAAAGGAAGCACCTCTCAGCGTATCACATGCGAGAGAGGAAAAGGAAGCACCTTTTAGCGTATCACATGTGAGAGAGGAAAAAGAAGCACCTCTTAGCATATCACACGCGAGAAAGGAAAAGGAAGCGCCTCTCAGTGTATCACACGCGAGAGAGGAAAAGGAAGCGCCTCTTAGCGTATCACACGCGAGAGAGAAAAAGGAAGCGCCTCTCAGCGTATCACACATGAGAGAGAAAAAGGATGAACCTCTTAGCGTATCACACGCGAGAGGGGAAAAGGAAGCACCTCTCAGTGTATCACACGCGAGAGGGAAAAAGGAAGCACCTCTGAGCGTATCACATGCGAGAGAGGAAAATGAAGCACCTCTCAGTGTATCACACGCGAGAGAGGAAAAGGAAGCACCTCTCAGCGTATCACACGTGAGAGGGGAAAAGGAAGTACTTCTTAGCGTATCACACGCGAGAGAGGAAAATGAAGCACCTCTCAGCGTATCACACACGAGAGGAGAAAAAGGAAGCACCTCTTAAAAGGGAAAAAGGAAACACCTCTCAACGTATCACACGCGAGAGGGGAAAAGGAAGCATCTCTCAGCATATCACACACGAGAGAGGAAAAGGAAGCACCTCTCAGCGTATCATACGCGAGAAAGGAAAAGGAAGCACCTCTCAGCGTATCATACGCGAGAAAGGAAAAGGAAGCACCTCTTAGCATATCACACGTGAGAGAGGAAAAGGAATGTAAGAGGGGAAAAGAAAGCACCTCTCAGTGTATCACACGCAAGAGGGGAAAAGGAAGCACCTCTGAGCATATCACACGCGAGAGAGGAAAATGAAGCACCTCTCAGCGTATCACACGCAAGAGAGGAAAATGAAGCACCTCTCAGCATATTACACGTAAAAGGGGAAAAAGAAGTACTTCTTAGCGTATCACACGCGAGAGAGGAAAATGAAGCATCTCTCAGCGTATCACACGCGAGAGGAGAAAAAGGAAGCACCTCTTAAAAGGAAAAAAGGAAGCACCTCTCAGCGTATCAAACGTGAGAGGGGAAAAGGAAGCACCTCTCAGCGTATCACACACGAGAGAGGAAAAGGAAGCACCTCTCAGCGTATCATACGCGAGAGCAGAAAAGAAAGCACCTCTTAGCATATCACACGCGAGAGAGGAAAAGGAAGCACCTCTTAGCATATCACACGCAAGAGGGGAAAAGGAAGCACCTCTTGGCGTATCACACGCGAGAGCAGAAAAGGAAGCACCTTTTAGCGTATCACACGTGAGAGTGGAAAAGGAAGCAACTCTTACCATATCACACACGAGAGAAGAAAAGGAAGTGGTGCAAACACCAAAGGGTGGTATAAACATCGGAGCACATCCCAATGCTACAAACTAAAGCAAAATGGCATAAGCGTCGGACACACGTCTCAAACACTTCTTACCAAATGGGAAGGTACAAGCATAGGGCACACGACCCGGATGCTTTCAATTGGGTGTTAGTGTAAACATTGGCGTACTCAGGTTTTTCTAAAGAATAGAATGTCAGTGTAGACATCGGGCATACCCAAATGTCTCTAACCAACGAGACGTCGGTGTAGACATTGGGCGTACCCGAATGTCTCTAACCAACGGAATGTGGGAGAGAAATGGTTTTACCCAGAATTCCTCTAAATGAACCGTGCATATAATATCATGCATGAAAAGAAAGAAACTCGATAGGTGCTATGCAATACAATGCATGTCTCATGCGAGACGAATGATCGTAACATGATGTTTAAGGCATGCTCAAAGCACAACATGCAAGAAACGAAATAGAAGCATGTTCTACACAAGATGATCAACGAGGCATATTCAATGCAGCATGCATGCCCTACACAAACATGGTAATGCATATTCAATGCAACAATTCAAAATGCATGCTCCATGCAACGATGAAAGCAATGCACATTCTATGTGACGAAAAAAGCATATTTGGCAAAGTCGACTCAAAGACAACTCCCGATTTACCTCTCGGATAGTTACAATATGTTAAAAAGGATATACCTTGTTTGTGTTGATGGGTAACGACCCATGCATATTGCGAACGCGATTCTAGGCTTCCGCGGAGGCATTTTGAATCAAACTTTGAGAACACCTTGCATTTCTTGGGATCCAAGGACCCATATCCGAGCCAAAGGGACATAGGAAGCTAGTGGAACTATGCTGGCCACTAGGAGAGGCCGCCGACCCCCTGTCGGCCATCAGTGGCTGCTGCCGGCCAACAATGAAGAAGTGCCGGCCATCGATGTGCCACTATTGACCATCGATGGCAAATTTGGGCAGTTTGGTCTTTTGACCCACGTGTCTTTAAGTACAAGCAAAGCCTCCTCATTTCCTCACAACCCCTTGCAAGAAATACCCCTCTTTTGTTCTCTAGGTACTCCTTCTCTCTAGATCCGCACATTCTACACGTTTCCCAACACCCTAAAAACATTTTCTTCACAAAAACCCTCTTGTTCTCTTCAATTTAAACTGATCAAAATTTGATTTCAACGCTTCTTTCATCATTTCCACTGTTCAAGGCTCATTCCCCTCGAGTTTCTCCCAAGGTTAGCACACTTTCCCGGGTTTTGACTTTCTTTGACTTTTTCCTCTCTCCTAGGGTTTGACTTGTTCAAAGTTTCACCATTTTCTTCATTTCCCTCATTTTTGCTCATTTTTCATCTATTTCAGATGGCAGATGATGTCCCACATGACAGGGCCTTCTCCGCGCTTCTTCTGGTAGAGTTTGCAGCAGACTTTGTGGTCGAGCCGAAGGTCGAGCCTCAGCCATTACCACCGAGCATACGCCCTTTTGATCTGGCGAGGTATCACCCCGAGACACACATAGTACCTGTTGCGAGAGGCATTAAGGCCTTCACTGATTTTGCCAAGGATGTGCCAGACGACCTCTTACTGAGAGAGCCTACGTCTCACTTGTCAACTATAGCCGTAGAGGTATGAACTCCACTTTTCTGCAGTACTACTTTCAATTATCTGCATTTCTTACACTGTTTTAATCTGATTGCATCACATGCCTTGATCTGACTGTATTTCATACGTTGCTGCTTCACATTCAACTATACTTCATACATCGCCATTTTGCATTCAATTGTACTTGCAACTGTACTTGATTTGATTGCATCTCATGCATTACTGTAGGACGGATCCCGTTCCTTCAGAGGCTATGGCACGACGACAGCCCGGGACTGGTACGGCGAGCTCCCAGCCAAGGTTGCAACATCATCGATGAGACTGGCTTCGATCTATTTTGTTCCAGCTTGACGCGGGTCGTAGCAAGCTGCCCTCTCTTAGGGGCCCTTGTGGAGAGGTGGTGGGATACCACTAACTCCTTCCACTTCACCACGGGGGAGATGACGATGACTCCCTATAACTTTGCCATGATCATCGGCTTAGGCGTAGGGGGTGATTCGATCCCTCTCGATCCTGACATGGGAGAGTGGGAGGCTGCATGGACCGCGCTGCTTGGGGCACACCCACTGACACTTCGGTCAAGTATGGTCCGATATAGCTGGTTTGAGGAGCAGTTTAGAGGAGCTAAGCCCAAGACAGTTGAGGAGGTAGAGCAGTATGCCAGGGGCTTCCTCACGTTCCTCTTCGGTACCACCTTGTTTTTGAACATGTGGAATACCGTAGGTTTGTACTTTCTGAGCGCGTTAGTAGTGCTCCAGCGAGTTCAATTCTACGATTGGGGCAGAGTTGGGCTCACCACTCTATATGGATACATGAGCTCGACCTCTCGTATGAACGGGACCTTGATCGGCGGCTACTGGTGGGCTTAGGAGGTACACAGCTTAGTTCCCTCTTTTCACTTTACATTGTTTGCTTAGTATTTCCTGCTTTACACTTGTTCAGCACATGTACTTTCTGCTCTGCATTTTCTATAACTGCTCATACACTGTATGCTTTCTATTTTGCATTTTCTGTCTACTACACATGCCGCACACTGCACACTGCACACACAAAGTCTAATCTCTACTCTACACTTGCACTTTCTATGCATTGTACTCCACTTTGCTTTCTGCATCTTTTGTATTCCATCCGTACACTATATTGATCACATTTTCCTCACAATTGTGGGTATACGCATACTTCCCGGCTCTTGCTCCCGAGCCTATATAGGAAACCCCAGCGACAGTCCCGTTTTCTCGAGTGTACGACGGCCAGCTCCATCGTAGGACCCAGGAGAACTTCATGTTCTTCCGACAGTACTTTGACATGGTCACGGCGCACGAGGTAATTTAAAAACAAAGCCATCCCACTTTTCAATCAACTTGATACACACACATTAGTCAATTGACAACGACTAATCATCTGTTCATTTTCTTATCTTTCAGATAACATGGCAGCTGTGGGATGTGATACCATCAGGGCTTCGAGCCCAGTACGAGACAGCTAGGGTCATCGCTCGCTATCATATTCTCCTCGAGGGCCTGATCTATCGTGTTTGGTTCTTGAGCGAGCGCTTCACATGTCAGACTTTAGGACTGCCTACCCCATTCATACCGATGGCACCTCCAGCATCGATGAAAGAGACACACATGCTTTCTGCTGAGTAGGTGATCCAGTTTATGGTGGGGTTGGAGATGGATTACTTCCATGCAGAGGGCGACTATGTGACCTTCATCCAGACTCATCTGATGCCGCCTTTGATCGGTGTTTGCGGAGGTGAGGGAGCGAGAGCTCCAGCTACGAGAGAGAGAGGCAGAGGGGCCAGAGCGACCAGGTCTCGTAGGAGGAGAGATTCTGGAGAGAGGCAGAGACAGGGGCCGGGATGGCCAAAGCTGCCTACCTTAGTGACTTATCGGAGATGTTCTGGAGAGACTTTCCAAATCCCCATTGAGCTTGCACTAGCTAGTCATGCACTTATCGGAGTTCGAGGCCTGACTCCGGTATGTACCAAACTTTACATTTTGCATATTTACTTCATTTCAATTATGTTTTATGGAATACTGATCCCTTCAATGCACTTGCAGGCACCCATAGAGTACACAGGGCAGGCCCTTGAGCTAGTGGCTTCCTTGACAGAGATGGTACAGACGAGCCTAGATCTGCTCAGCCTCTACATGATTCTGGTAATTTCTTTCAATTTGCACTTCATACCATGAAACTCTCTGCTAATGCATTAACACTTCACTGTTCCACATTGTACTGATCTGATTCGTTACATCAAAACACTACATCGATACACTGTTCCCATACATTGCCCACGGCATACATACACTGTAATCAGTTACTGCTTACGGCACATTCATTGCAATCATTCACTGTTCACAGCACATACATTGCAATCATTCACTACTCACGGCACATAATCTTTTGCATCTTATATACACCATGACTAATGCATTCTCATAAGTTGCCCTTTTCAGATTCCTTTCGAGATGTCACCCATCGCACCCCAAATAGAGCAAAGAACAGACCTTCAAGACTTCTCCATCGCCAGAAGGAAAGGGAGATGCTTCGACACATAGCGACAAGTGAGTCAGGGCACCCGTGGTGAGAGTGGCCCTTCAGAGCCCATTATGAGCGATGATGATGACGAGACAAGCGAGGAGGCTTAGGCAGCGAGTCCACAGTCCAAGTCATCTGATGGGGGAGGCGACGACGCCGGCTTGGATTCTACCAGTAGTGAGGTTGGAGAAGTTGAGGAGGGCTCCAGTTTAGGCTCTGATCCAGCTTCAGACAGCGGTGCCGATGGTGACAGTGCTCCAGAGTTTGCTTGGCTAAGGAAGAGGACGAAGAGGGCATCTCAAGCTTGAGATAGTCGGCACCGATTTAGCTACTCTTTGCTTTGTTTTCCTTTTTGCTAGTAGTATTAGCACATTGTATAGCCTTAGGCAGTTTTATTTTCTTTAAAACTTGTACTTTTTTGCAAAAAGAAACCATGATTGGAATGAAAAACTCAGCTTTGGTTTAAAAAGGTGTTGCATTTTACATTCTAAGCATTGCATAACATTGCACAGCATGAAAATGAGATTGATCTTTATTTAAAAACTGCATAATCAAATTGCATTGTCTTAATTAGGTAGTGAACTAACTAACAACTAAAAGAACAAAATAACTCGAGAAACAACGTAAATACAGCTCGATAAGCAAATCACAAAAACTCGATGAGCAAAGTGCAACAACTCGATAAGCAAAATGCATACAACTTACTAAACAAGGCTAGATGATTACAACTTAAACAGACATGCTCAAGCCTAAAAAAAGAACCAAAACTAGACCCCGAAAGGTGCCAATAACAGAACACAACTACTAGAAACCACTGAATCTTCACACAGGAGATTAGTGAGCATGAAGGGGAGGTTGCCGGCCATGAGGGATGACTTGCCGGCCATCACTTTCTTCTGCTAGCCATCAATGTACCTATGTTGGCCATTGGTGAGCCCCTGCCGGCTATCAATGAGCCACTGCCAACCATCGATAAGCAGCACCTCCAAAACGTTGACACCTGTCCTCCACTCAATGCCTTATCTTCTATAAAGGTTCCAACTTCGTGGTTTTTTCATTTCAGCTCCATTTTTGCCCCAAATGGAACCATTCTTCACAGAAAACTCTCCAATTGGATTGCAACTTTGGACGGCTCAAAAAAGTTGAGTTTTTGGGGTTTCGGGCTAAATGCACAATTCCCGCTAAGTGGTACTCCGCTGTGTTTTCAATTCCTTCATGCCACGGCTAGATGTTGGAACCCGGTTACATACGTATTTAGCTTTGGCGGACAAGAGCTGTGCCCCACAATCGAAGAATTTCAAGCTTTGATGGAATCCCAGCGTGATGAGGAGATCTTGCCGTAGTCTTATTTTGGCCACATCCTGGCTTTGGAAAGGATGTACGGGCTCACTTTACACGATGCCCGGTCTTTGGTGCACAACGGGGAGCTGGACATTCCGAGCTTAATTCATCAGTTTTCTGACGTCGGTGACCACGGTGACCACTTTTGGCAAAGTTTTTGGCAACATGCCCTCTGCTTGTGTATGTTGGCCCATTTTTGGTTTTGGAGGGTCTAACATTCGTTTGATCGAGGTTTCCCAAAGCTTAAAAGAGGGCAAGAGCTACATTGGCATGACACTAGCCGAGACTTTGATGGGTTTGGATGCTTTCCATTGTTGAGAAACAACCAAGTTTTTAGGGAGTCCACTATTCTTACAGGTAATATTTCTCATCCTTCTCACATGTGTTTCTTACATCACTCGGCCCTCAGGCTCTATTTTTCTCTCAAACCCCTTTCTCACTTTTTCACTCCACGTACACCTTTCTATTCTTTAATCTCTCTTATTTTTCATCCCTCCCCAGGTATGGATGATGGATAAGTTGAAAGTAGTGGACGCTTGCCCTGAGTACTCAGCACACGACTATTTCTTCTGCCCTCAGCTAGTTGACTTCCCAAACGAGGGGTGGTGGTGCCACTGGATGTGCAGCAGATCTGCTATTGACATTTCTTGGCGTTGCCCCTGGTTTGATCTACCTGAGATAAGCTACAGAATGTCCCGATAGCCCGGCATTCAGTTGGTTGGCTTGACACACTATGTCTTCTACTTCCTATTCCGATTCCGGCGTCAGTTCGACCACGACCAGACTTGCCCGGAAGAATGGATAGAGTACCCAGCTTCATTTTTTATCCGAGGAGCACAGCTAGCTCGGTATGCCACAGCATAGAGAACAAGAGAACTTCTGGTCCCCGCTCCCAACTTCAGTTATGTCCTTTCTGGAAAATGCATAGCTTGGCTTGAAGATGAGGCACAAATTGGGCCTACTTTGGCATCAGAAGCTTCCACAAGCTCTAGGAGGGAGTGTAGAAACATCTGACTTTGCCCTAAGTTTGTTGCTTTAATCTGTTCTTTCTAGTTTTCTTTATGAATGTAATAAAAAGCAACTTTAATTTGTATCAAGAGTCGGAGAACTCTGTATTGAAATCAATGAAATTGAAGGTTGTGGGTACTGAGAATTTTCTGTTTGGTCCAAAAATGGTATAAGTTGTAAAAAGATTAATATGAGCAAAATCAACTTTTATTAAAACTTTTCAAAACCATTTTCGATATGGATCACAACTGGACACGCCAGGAATCTATCCTTGAGATGTACAAGTTATAGCGAGCCCGGGTCTCTACCTGACTGTCATGGTATTTTGGATCTGAATCTTAGTGTTTGATGCTGCCGGCTATGTCTTTCTTCCTTACACCTCTTGAATTTGAGTTTTGGAATGACTTGAGCGTGTTTAGAACAGGTTGGTTGCCTTTCGGTCTAGAATCTTGTTGCCCAGAATTTCGGTCTTCCGCTCGAGCGGGCCTCCTTGCGCTCAAGCGGAGTTTGCAATCTTTCAGTATCGAGTGTCTCTGCAAAAGTGCTGCAAGAGTGTTTTTCATGCTCGAGCGGCGTTTCTTACGCTCGAGCGTGTCTGAGCTCAAGCAGCCTTTCTGGCACTCGAGCGACTGTCTGCAATCTGTGAAATACTGGACGGGTGCAATCCATGCTCGAGCGGTGCTCTTTACGCTCGAGCGAGTTGTTGTTGTTGTGTCTAACGCTCGAGCGTGAAACTCTTCGCTCGAGCGGACTGCGCGTATATTAGATCGTAAAAGCGGCTTTTTACATAACTTTTTTTTATCTCTTTTTCATCCAAACCCTAAGTTGAGAGCTTCTCTCTCTAGAAATACTCTATATATATATATATATATATTTGACCTAGATCTAGTGATCTTCTCACCCTCCTTCCTTAGACAAAAAGATTGAGCACTTCAAGATCTTCATTTCCATCCAAGAAGAAGAGGGATTTGCCATTTTTGGAAGCTTCACCTTTGTCTAGCCCTTCTCCTTGGGCTTCTACTTTGAGGTAGGGATATTCTTGAGTTATATATACAAGTTTTGCAAGATTGAGTGTTGATTTTATACTTCTCTCTTATTATTTAGAAATTTTGGTTTTGATTCAAAAAAATAATGGAATTTCTCAAAGGAGAGTTTAAAAGCTAAAAGATTTTCATGTTGATCCTTAAGATTTTGTATCTATGATCTCATAAAGTAGATTTTGATGAACTCTCATCATAAAATGAGAGTTATTTTGGTTTTGATGCAAAACCCTAGAATTTGGGGATTTTTGGAAAAACATGGAATTGTCCATGAAATCTTCTTCTCATTTGATCAAAGATGAATGTGTGTAGATTTCATAATGTGGTTGCATAGATGGGAAGCTTGTCACATGGTAATGGAGAATTTGTTTGGAAACTATGGTTAAGGATATGGTGATATATGATAATAAGATGACAAATTGTTGAGCACTTGGGTTTGTAAGAAACACAAACATTGAGAACTTTATGTTTGAAAGCATTACATGTAGTCTAGATGAGCATTGAAAGAGATAATGGGAAACATGAACGTTGATATTATTGCAGAGGCTTGAACACAGAGAAATGTTATGAATCATGGAAGAATCATTGCATTGCATTTTTATTCAATTATTAATTTGCATTGTAAACTTAGATTTGAGATAATTGTTTCATAAAAGGGAATAATGTTGAAAAGAGAAATATAGAAATGTTCATGGCGTAAATACGGTGGAAAGTCCAAATAGGGGGTGTAGATGATAGATAAGTTGGCCTGAGTGTCCTTGGTGAAAGACCATAAACCCGTGCGGATAGGTGTCGAGCCTTCCGGTTAATACCGGTAAAAATGACAGTTTGGTAGTACTTGTAGAGTCTACTTGCAGACACCAGCCTAGGGATTACTAGTGTCGTATTTACCGCCCCTTGATTAAAAAGAATTGGAAGTTTGAAATGGATGAGATTGCCTAGTATCATTGAAACATGGTGATTTTCAAGTGGTGCATTAAAATGACGTTTTTCTTCATTATGGCATGGCGTGGTAACACATTTACATCTGATGTTGAGAAGTTTAGCGTAACTGTATATAGTTTGTTAGAATTCTCTACTGGGCTTTATGCTCACCTCTATGGGATTTGGTGCAAGTAAAGATATGGTGAACCCGCCGAATTGAGGGCGTGGAAATGTTTTGAGAAGAGTAGTGTGCTCTTTATTTTGTCGTGAATATTTGTAAAGCCAAGGGCTATTTTTGGTATGGGTCCGAGAAACTACTTTTGTGTGACCAGGCTATTGCCTTGGAAGATGTAAGCCCATAAGGGCATTTCTTTTATTTTACTTTCACATGGAAGTTCATATGTTTCACATGCTATAGATTCAGGTGTTTTCATATCTTTGAATATATAATTGCATATGGAACCTTTGTATAAACCTTGGATATTTTTGAGACAGAGAATGGAGAATGATTAAAAAGAGTCAAGAGATATACCACAAATAAAAATAATGTAACACATAGATTATAATTACCTCTCAACAGACTACAAATCATGCAACTCACTAGGTTCACCATGATATACTCCAATTCATAACACTCTCAAAGACATTGACCATGTTTTATGGCTTTAAGCACTAGGCAAATGGAGCACCCACTACGATGAATATACCTAAATGTAAATAATGATAATATCAACACATACTCCCATGTTTTACTGGCCACTGGCACGGAAGGCATATAGTGCACCCTTCACAACACAACCCAACAAAACTAAGCAATACTAGCACAAAGACAACTCGACTTTGTCAGGCCATTCCAACAACCTTATCAAGCACTAACTGGAAGGAAATGGAACCTATATTGGTGGTTAGCTAGAAGGAATAGAACCTTCATATAGCCTAACAGTTCACCCGCTTTACTAAGTACAAACCAGAAAGAAACAGAACCTATCTCATGGTGACACGCTTTACCGGATCCAAACCAGAAAGAAACGGAACCTCAACCCATGCTTTACTAGGCACAAATCGGAAGGAAATAGAACCTATGTCAATGCACCACGATTTACCGGTTGCTAATCGAAAGGAAATGAACCCTCTATGTAGCACTTTCTTCATTCATCTCGTCGCATAATACGTCATTCTAGATTATACAATCTAACAAATGACATTTAACACATATAATCTATTTAACAATAATCAATACCATCCTCCATCGATGGTCAAGGACAAACCTCTAACAACATAATTGTCATAAAAATAAAGCTCAATAACAACAATATTTACCCCAAGGTATAAAGCCATTTTCATTTCTCAATTTACATAAGCATGAATAATCATCTCTTTAATTTTCAAAACCCAAACCCATTACAACCCATCCTCAATGCTAATATGACATTTTCTATTTATTCAAAATCAACTTTCATTATCTCTTTTTATCTTCACATTACCAATTCATTAACATTAACACATGGTTCAACAATCACATTTTAGTTACACAAAATAACTTTTCCTTTACACACAAATATTGTATTAAACAGTGAAATGAGATTAGCGTGCTAAGCCTTTTATTTTACTAATCAATCCTACTAATTAAACTTATTTATTTACAGGTCTTAACTGATAAATTTATCATTGTAAATTTATTCATAAAAACAAGAGGAATCAATAAATTTATCAGTAAAACTTATTAAATAATAAATCTAAAAAATAGGATCTATTAATAATTTACCCAATTATTTTTCTCTTTCCATACCATACATAAGTCTTTCATTATTGATTTGATGGTGTGAACACATTGGCCATACAAAGTCATTTATTATTGTTTTTATTACAATTCAATCTGTGTTGAGTTCATATATGCCCGAATTTGGCAAGTCAGGTTTGGCTTAGTTTTCAAAAATTTATTTTAGATTTTTTTTTAAAAATTAAAAATTAAATTTTTATTATGATTGGACAGATATGGTGATGTATTTATATTTGGTTACAATAAAATAAAAAGACATAATTATTTTTTACCTTTGGATAAATAAAAAAAATAATTCTGAGAGACATCATTCTTCTTATGCCACACTATGAAAAACCATCACAGTAGTATCATCAAAAAGAAAATCTGAATTTTTCTCGAAAGGCCAAAATTTTTTAGCTTAAGTTTATTTTCCTCTAGAATATTATTTGTTGGGTATGACTGGTTAACTATCTATATAATTTAGGTTTCATTTGGAAAGTGAGTTGACTTTTTGACTATTTTAGTCTGTAGCTAAAAACCTCATGGTTGGATTTTTTTGCTTTTTTGACTTTTGTGCGAAAAAAAGTGAAGTGATGGTGATTTAAATTAGACATTTTATCCTATTGACTTTATAGTCTATTTTTTCTTTTTATAACTATTTTAACCAAAAAATCCTGTAACCCAGCATGCCAAACGAGGGGTTAATATCTTTTTATTTTTTTTAATCATAAACGTTGGAAGCTAATGCTATGTTGATATTCCCTTGTTTAAGAGGCTTTTAGCTACCGGCCCGGACAAAAGAGATGGATCAATTGATTTAGTCCCGTTTGCTAGGCTTCTCCGAACTTCCCATTGCCTTTTTGCCCTTGAAATCGTTCCCTTCACTTGTATGTGTATTTATTTTGAATAAATTAAAAATATAGTCACTCCCCTATACAATAATAAAATTATTAATTAAAATATTTTGACATTATTAAAAACTATTAATTAACTTAACATAATTTATTAATCAAAGAATTCATTTGTTATACGATTCAAAATTTAAAAAAGTGAGTTATAATTTTCAGAAGTATAATTTTTAAAAAATGCATGTTCATTTTGTTCTTATTTTGCTAGTCCAATCAAATAAAATAAAGAAAATTTTAACTTCAAAAATGCTTGGGACCCCTTTTTTTTGGGGACCCCCATAACCTTTCTTTAGATCTCAGCTATTAATGTATGTGTGGGACCCATACCATTAATGGTTAAGATCCAAAGAAAATTATGGAGATTCTCAAAAAATGAAAATCTCAATCATTGTTGTTTTAACTCGGCTCACTTCATTTTGTCTTTCCTTTCTGTTCTCTCCTCAACAAGTATCAAAACCGAACAAAGAAAAAAACAACAATGAAATATTTACTGTGTCAATCAATGGGTCCACAGCATCAATAATGTAAGATTTATCTTATGAGTCAATGGGTCAATATTTTTAATTTAAAAAATAAATTGTTAAATACATGGAGTGGCTGTAAATAATTACAAGGAAAGACCTCAAAATAAGTCGCTAATTTAGAAATTAGGAGTACAAATATAATAAGTCTTCATCATTATTTTATATATAAACTCTTTGTTTGTGCCTTCGATTTGTAAAATAATAATGAAAGACTTAGAAGGAGATCGGTCTTCGTTTTGAATGCACACTATTTTATGATTTATACAATTATTGCCTCTTATTATTTAATATGTATTGTTAGTATTATCTTAGACATAAATAAACTCACATGCAGATCTTAATAAGTGAACCTATTATCTATCAGGTCCTATGATAATTAATTATATTATTCATCAAACACTATTAAGAAACGTCACTAATTATTAATTTTCAGCGATAGTTTAAAATTTGTCACAAAAATATCACTAATCATAAGTTTTAGCGACAATTTAATAAAATCGTTACAAAAAATGTCACTAATTTTTAATTTTCAGTGACAGTTTGAAAAATTCGTCATAGAAAAATGTCACAAATTATAAGTTTTAGTGACAATTTACAAAAAATGTGACAAAAAAAGTTACTAATTATCAATTTTTAGTGACATGTGCAAAAAATTGTTGCAAAAAATTATTTTTAGCGACAATTTTATTACAACTTATTTTCAATAGACCTAATGATAATTAACTATTAGGACCTATTAATAATTTACCTTATAAAATAAATAAGTAGTGGAATCTGTTACATAAAAGTAGAGGTGCAAATAAATCTAACTGTTAGCTTGAGCTCGGCTTACTAAGCAAACGAGCTCCAACTTGATTTTTAGGTTTGTTTATTAATTGAGCTGAGTTTGAGTAGTTTTAAGTTCAGCTTGATAAGGTTTATGAATATAAAAAAATAAATTTAGATTTATTTTTAATAATATATTAAATAAATTTTCATTAATTTATTTAATTTTTCTATTTGTGTTTGGTGTTTGTTTAAATTTACTTTGATAAAATTTATTATTAATATAAAAATTCTCATATATTTTGCTCACAAATTTCGAATTTTTATCTTAATAAATAAATTAATTTAAGTTTTTTTTTTTGATTTTTTTTTTTCAAACTCGAGCTCAAACTTGAAACTCAAACTAAGCTCGTTTATGTAATTGAGTTGGCTCGAATTGAACTCGAACTCAGTTATTTAAGGTTGACTTGAGCTCAACTAATTCTAAATAGACAAGCTGAACACTCAAAAATTCGGCTAAACTGTACTCGTTTGCAGTCCTACATGAAGGAAGATGCTACCATGGGCACTTGCACATAAAAAAAAAAAAGTTACTATTTTTGTAATGAAAGTTACAAATTTTTGTGATAAAAATTATCATTTTTATAGTGACAAAATTATGAATACAATTCAATATGTTTAGTTTTAATTTTCTAAAAATTAAAATTTTCATTTTTCATGTTTGTTTTAGTGAATATTTTTAAAATTTTAAGCAATTGTTTTTACTTTTTTAAATGGGCAGTACTTAAATATATCTAAATAATAAAATATTTGTGAAAAATATTTTTAAAAAATAATAAATATAAAAAAATACAAAAAAAGTACTGAATTTTCTTTTCTTTTTTTTTGTATTTTTTGTATTTAGTGAATTTTTTAAAGGTTTTTTTTTCACAAATATTAACTTTTTAAGTATATTAATGTTAGGTGTGTCTAAAAATTAAAAAAAAATCATTGAAAATTAAAAAATATGGAACACAAAGAAGTAGAATTTTTTGAAAAGTGAATTCTGGAAATGGAAACTAAACATAGTGATTATCTTTTTCAGTTTGGCTTCTTTCAAGTTGTCATCTCAACTTCAGGAAACGTTTGGACTTGGTAGACACATTTTTGGGATTGATTTTGGTGATCCAAATCATTCACTTTTTTGGACTCATTGAGAATAAAAAATCAAGGTGATTGGATATATTTGAATTACATATGTTTTAAAAAAATGGATGATAATTAAAATTTCAAGAATAGCTATTCACTTTTTTTAATAAAAATTTGATTCAAACATATAACAATTGATATCTGATCATCTTAGTTTTTACATGAATATTCTACTCAACGAGTCTCAAAAAATAAATGATTTGAATTACTAAAATCGGTTCAAAAATGAACTTACAAAATCCAAACACTCGCTAAAGTTCAGATAGCCAATTTGAGTGAGGCCAAATCCTACTTTTTTATGATAAAAATTTAGGGCAAACTCTAAGTAGGTCTTAATAGTTGGACTTAATTCCCATCAAATCCTATTGAAAATAAGTGCTTCATTGCTAAAAATAATTTTTTCTGATGATTTTTGCATATGCCATTAAAAATTGATAATTAGTGATTTTTTTTTTTGTCATGATTTTTATTAATTATCGCTAAAATTTACAATTAGTAACCTTTTTTGTAATGAATTTTTTAAACTGTTACTAAAAGTTGAAAATTAGTGACATTTTTTTTTTGTGACAATTTTTTTAAACTGTCGCTAAAACTTATAATTAGTGACATTTTTTGTGACAAAAGTTTTAAACGGTCGCTGAAAATTAACAATTAGTGACGTTTTTTTAATAATATTTGACGAAAAATGCTATCAATTATCATAGAATCTATTAGATAATAAATCCACCTATTAGGACCTATATGTAAATCACCTAAAATTTATACTTTTGTGATGAAAAAAATTTATACTTTTGTATTAAATTTATACAATTTAAAATAAAACTTATACTTCTATATAAAAAACATATCATATGTAATTTTTTTTAGATACAAATAATAATTTTTCTGTTACACACTCATATTTTATTAAAAATAAAATGATATAAGCGTCCTAAGTCTTTTATTTTAGATGGTGGTAGCCTTTCCCTTTCGATACCATACATATTTGATTATTGATTTGATGGTGTGGACACATTGGCCATACAGTAAGTCATTTATTATTATTTTTTAATTATTATTATTATTATTATTATTATTATATATCTAGATCAGTTTACATATATCTCGACTAATTTCAAAACTCACGCAAAGCGTCTGCTTCACTTGGAGAGGGCAAATCTCAAACAGAGCCTACGAACATAGTTCTCAAGGAGTGAATTGCTTTTAATGGGAGTTGAATATGAAACGTAGAGGGAATACACCCCTAAATCTAAGTTGTTCGGACAAATTAATCAATGATGAGCTCACATATTGGACCCGAATTTGCAAAAAAAAAAAAAAAAAAACACCATAATACACTTACAATTACCAGGCTTCATACCTATAATATCCATCTGTAGACGTCCCCGAACGCCGGGGTTTGTGTTCCCATACTGGCAGAGCCCATAACCGGTCAGTCTTATGGTCATGCCTTGACAAGACAAGCCTTTGGCAAATCGTTCAGGAATAGCAGATGGCAAACACGGTGTCCTAGGCGCACCAATGCAAATGCAATGCAAAGAAACACACAAGTGTAGTCAAAACCAGATATCATGAGTTCGAGTCAAGTTCTCTAAATCCCCAGCGGAGTCGCCAGAAACTGTAGACGTCCCTGAACGCCCCGGGAGGGTTAAGTCCCGTTTCGTTCATATTGGGGTCACTACAGTTCAAGGACTCAAATGTCACGATTCTTAATCTTGAACCAAAGAGTCCAAATCTGGCAAATCGATTTTGAAAATAAATTTTTTTGAAAACAAATGCCAAACATGGACTGCTTTGCCAGATACAGAGTCGCCACCTAAATGTTTTTTTAATGGGAAATTTAGGAAACCCTAACTCGATGCCAAAGGCCACGCGTCCGTCATCACCAAAGTTGCCTCGGCTCGGGAACTTGGGTACGATTGGGGAAGGTCACCTCGTGAGCACCCCCGCTCGCCCGGTCAAAGACCGGCCTCTACTAACCATGATATCTGATTTTGAAAACATTGTGCGTTCTTATTCCGGTTATTAGCCTAGGTTACTATGTGATGCGCACAGCATACAAGTATAGATCGGGTCGCCTGAATTGGGACAAAACATTTCATGTTTATTTTTGAAAAATGGTTTGCTACCCGCAGGTAGGCTTAAAATGCAGATTTTGCCACCCTCGGTTGGGCTTAAAACACTTGATGAATTGTTCCAATCCAAATAACCCAACCTCCACCCACAGGCATTCAAGGCAGTTATATTACATAAGCAGTTAGCCTCATGGTAAGCATGCTATTCATGGCAGTCACTCACACACATGCAAGGATGCTAAAGCATAAAACTCACCGAATACTCCAAGCCAAAACATAAACTCATTAGAAATCCATGCATGATCCTAGATATACAGAATTGCCTAATGCAACACATGCAAAGATGCAAACTATAGCAGACTCGGCTATTCTAAACATGGCATATAGAATGCTACAGCTAACATGTATTCAACTCGGAATTGAAATACAAATGCAGTTAGTATGATGCGCCGAGCCCGTTGCATGTAAAACAGATGAATGAATGCAAACATGCTATCATACTGTATGCTAATTGAAATATGCCCTAATCTAACTATCATAAGCAGGTAAATAAAAGGGAAGAAAGACGTGGGATTGGAAGACATACATCACACTCACCCACACTTATTACAATTATGCCATCGTGCAGAGGGTCCGAATAAATATACAGTCCCAAATAAAAGAATAGTACCGTCCAAATAATACAGTCCAAATAATGTACAAATTCCTAATTAATTAACAAATTAACTAAGAAAGTCAGAATCGCATGCAAGCGAGGTGGATCGCCTTGATTCCGCTCCGGGTGATGAATAATGCATGTTCGGGTTGCCTTTGTGCGGAAATCCATGACGATGCCCCAATTAGCCTCTGTTTGCACCTGTTCTTGAAATGCATGCCAAGCTCTGAAAAGTTGCTGATTCTTCATTTTGCTGCAATAGAGAGCAGGAAAGGGGCATGGCAATGTATTTTCACAAATGTATACATGTCTCAATCCTCGTGCCACCAATCACGCATATCGATGCATGATGGCCGAGGAGTCGATTTGCACAATTCAATATGGAATGAATGCACATGAAAACACAACAAAACCTAACTCCATCATGGATGATCCGGAGTATCGATGACTACGGAATTGAGACACGTTCCGTCACTCAGAGTACGGAACGTACCTCATTTCTCGTGCTCGGGCTAACTCCTATACCGAACACAATGCAATATGCATGACATGCATGAATGCAACTAAGATACAACCTAACATGCACAATGTTATGAAATGGCATACACGGTGCACGATGCAACATGGCATACACAATGCTCTAATATACAACCTAGCATACACAATGCTATGGAATGAAATGGCATACGCAATGCATAATGGACTTACACTAACATAAGTGGACCTCAGCCACACTCACACAGGAGGCCATAATGATGAAAATGGGACAACTCGGGATATGTGCACACGTGCACGCAAACCGAGGACTGACCCTAAGGCATGAAATGCCACTCTAACAAGACATGGCAAAACACAAAAAATGGCATACTATCATGCAAAAATCAGAGGTAAAATGAGATGCAAAACAGCCCCGAAACCCGGTAAAATGAAACCCGATGCATGAAACGAGTCTCGAAATACGGGTTTTGGCGCATGAAATGGCCTATAACTATACAATGCATACATAATTTGAATATGAAATGAAAAGATAGAAGCAAGGAAGCCCCGAGAAAATTATTTTTACAATTTAAAGCATAGCCAAACAGTGAGCACAAGTGGGACTAAATTAGCATGCAAAAATGGCTCCGCAAGGGAGGTAATGAGGCAAGTCACAAATGATGGCCCCAAATAGAGAAGGGGCCTTCTACAATATTGAAGAGGGGCCAAAAACATGATGTTTCACAGTTTACGATAGGTCCCGAAAATAGATACAAGTATGCTCAAAGTGCTATGCAAGAAATAGGCCAACAAAGGGGCAAAGAAGCAAGTGGTGCATGGATGTCTCAAACAAGTGAGGGCCCTTCAACAATGTTGAAGAGGGACCCAAAATAAGGCTTTTTACAGTTGATGGCCAAGCTCAAAACAGTATACAAATAGGCTCAAAATATCATGCAAAATGAGGCCACCAAAAGGGCTATAATATGAAGTATACTAAGGGTGTCTCAAACATCCATAGACCCTTAATGAAACATGAAGAGGGGGTAAAAATAAGCCTCTTTTCAGTTCGGACCAAGGTCCAAAAACAGAAACTCAATAAGCTAATAAATCATGCAAAAATGGGGACCAAAGAAGGGTACAATGGCAAGTGATACATGGAGGTCCCAAACAGTGGTGAGACCTTCTTCAATATTGAAGAAGGGGTCAAACTAGGCCTATCTGCAGGTTATGTCATGCTCCAAAACAGATTACACATAGGCCAAAAATACTATACAAAATTATGGCATAAAGAAGGGTAATGAAGCAAATGCAAGATGGGGGTCCCAAAAAGGGTAAGACCCTTAATGAAATAGAAAAATGAGCTCAAAAAAATGATATTTCCAGTTATGGCCGGAGCTCAAAACAGTAAGCAAAGAGGGCTAAAAAATGGTACAAAAATGAGCTAGAAAAGGGGAAAATGGTGCTTACTCTTGAAGACCAAGCCTTGGCTGCCTCTTGGACTGAAAAATGGTGCCTCCTACCCTTTGAGAAGAGCTCCAAGCTGCTGGAAATGGAAGTGTTGGTGTAGTGCTAGGTGGTGATGAAGAAAGGGGTGTAGAACTTGATGTTTTGAAGCTTGAAGGGAGAGAGAGAGAGAAGGGATGTATATGCAAGCTCAAGGAAATTTTTCTAACCCTTGGACCAATGTTGAAGGCTAGTTATATAGACCAAAGAGGGGGAGAAAAGGAGGGGAAAATGGGGGGAAAACAAGCCAAGTTTCCCCCCAAAAGTTGTCCCCCCCGGATACAGATTTTTTGGGTGAAAAAAGTATACAGCTGTAATGTACTCACCCTGAGGAGCAAGGCCGGCCAGGTTTTGGAGCTGCAGGTGGCCGGCCGGCCACCCCCCATGGCCGACCGGCCAGGGGTCAAAAAGGCCAAGGTGAATTAATGGCCGACCACCAGAAATTGGTGTCCTTCCAGATGTCCTCAACACAGCCCTGTGGTCTAAAACTGGAGGAAGTGAAACAAGAGAAAAAACAAGCCATTTTTCAAAGGGGTTCAAAAGGTTCAGATGGAATTACTGGCCGGCCATGTGATATTCATGTCCTCCCAGGTGTGTACAACACAAATATGTGGTTTGGAGCTGAAGAAAGTGGCCTTAGGGTGGTCAACATTGGCTTTGAAATGAGAAAAATGGGCGTCGGAGGGCGATGAAGGAATATAACTGGTTGCTAAAACAATTACTGGCCTCCCACCCTTCTATGACCTTCCTGGTGATGAAACAGAGGTCCCTGCCAAAAATGAACGAAAACCGATGCAAAATGAAGGTTCGGGGTCAAAACGCCTGATCGTTAGGCACCGGGAGTGGTGTTCGACCACGAAGTGGATCTCTCAGACCACAGTGTCCCTCACAAGGGAGTAAATAAGATGCATGCCAAAAACCGGAGCAAACGAAGGTAGTTAGGCGGTCCCGAACCGAGGCACACGGCCTGACAGCTCCGAAAACCGGGAACCGGGCTCCGAAATGGGAAGAATGGCCTACGACCACGAAAGTAGCCTACGGCCACTGAGAGATAGTCTACGAGACCTCTCCCTCCCTTTGGGAAGAGAAATAGAGAAAACCGAGCTTGGTTCGCAAACCGAGGCAAGGCATAGAAAAGCCCGAAAGTTCGGAGGCAGGGCTCACGGCCGAGACTCTGAGACTTCTGAATGAGCACGATATGCAACATCACCGAGCGCTCAATCGGTGACGTCTGAGTCTTAAGGTCGGTCAAAAATGAGGTGTCTACACCATCCTTGCAGCTATTCTTTAGGAGTTTTCCCCAATTTTCTTCATCTTTGAACTCCTCCAGAAGCTCCCGCTTGTCTTTCAAATAACTTATTGTAACCGCTACTTCCATGATCTTTCTCAATGATGAGTTACGCATGTGACTTGCTTCGAAGGTTGTACTGTTGACTTTGGATGGTCATCCATGTTTCTGCCTCTGATTAGTTAGTTCATATTTGCCCTTTGTAGACTTGCTTTTTTCTGTGCCCCGCCTTTTAGAAGGTGTGAAAGAAAAGCCTTACAGTTGGGACTCCCACGGTTTTGAATCTAGTCTCACAAGTGCAATGTGAAACTGATAATACCAAAGAGTCCAAATCCGACAAATTTTTTTTGAAAAATCGATTTTAAATCAAATAATGTCAAAATTGGACTGCTTTGCTAGATACAGAGTCGCTACCTAAATATTTTGTTTTTATTGAAAAAATTGAGGAAATCCTGACTCGTGCCGAAGGCCACATGTCCATAATCACCAAAGTTGCATCGGCTTGGGAACTTATGCACAAAGGGGGAAGATCATGAATTGAGCACCCCCACTCGCCTGATCAAAAGATCAGCTTCTACTAATCATGGTATGATGTTTTATAAACATTATGTGTTCTTATTCCGGTTATTAAACTAGCTTTACTATGTGATACACACAATCAACTATAGACTAATTTGCTCAATTTAGAACAATTCAATTCATGTTTGTTTGCGAAAATGGTTTGACTTTGTCACCTCAAGTGGGCTTAAAGTTGCGGTTTTGCCACCAAACATAGTGGACTTAAAACATGATTTGCCACTTAACAAAGTGGACTTAAAACGCACATTTGTTGAATTGCTCCAATTCAAACAATACGCCTTCATCCACAGGCATTCATGCAGTTTAGCATTTAAGCACATAGTCTCATAGCAAGCATGCGAAACATGAAAATATGGCAATCACACTCATGCAAGTATGCTGAAGCATAAAACTCAACAAGTACTTCAAGACAAAATAGAAACAAAGTTAAAAAAATGCATGATTCCTAACTATGTTAAATGGCTAATGCAACACATGCAATAATGTAACTAAATAGGCTCGGCTACTTAATCATGGTATTTGCAACACTTTGATAGCATGCTTTGAAACACATATTCAAAGAAGTGTCGAATTGACAACACAATTTGAATGATGCGTCGAGCCTCGGTGCATGGAAGACAGATGAATGGATGTAAGCATACGATATGCTAATTTAAACATGACCCTAATCTAACCATCAAAAGCGATTAAATAAAATGGATAAAGAAGTGGGGTTGAAAGACATACACACATGCACTCACACTTATTATAACATTACGCCCTTGCGAAGGAGGGTCCGAATGGATAAGCTAACTAGTTACGCTAATTAAGCTAACTATTACAAAACGAAACTAATTAACTATTCTCGTTAACTAATTATTACAAACCGAAATCGAATAACTTGTTAAACTAACTAATTATTTACAACACTTAATTAGCTACAACTAATTAATTACAACACATGGCTTGATCTAATTCTAATTAAACCAATTAGCTAATCCCGAGAAACGAGGAATGCATGCATGCTAGATCCTTCAGCCGAAAAAAGCCACTACTTTGCTGCTGCAACCTCTGTTTGCACATATTTGATTACTGAAAATTCTTCAAACTTCCAGAATACCTCTGCTTCATCTTAGCAACAGATTGTGCAAATTTCGTTGATGGCCAATCGATTACCAATGGTGTTCGTCGGCTACCATTGGTGGTCGGTCGGCTACTTCTGGTGGCTGTCAGCCACTGCTGATGGCCTGTCGGCCATTGCTGACTTGAACTCCTTTTTGCTACAACAGAGAGCAAACAGAGGCAAAGTAGTGTATTCTTAAGAAGTGTTTGTACTGTTACCCTTCTTATTATCAAACAAGCTCAAAAGAGTGTAACTCTTGGCTCTCAAACCACCAATCAAGCAATTTTCATGGATGATAGCCAAAGAACCAAGTTTGTACAAGTTAATGAGTGCGAAACAAGACTCAAAAGACCACCACCCTATCATGCATGATCAAGGGTGATGGTGACCAAGGAAAGTGGCACATTTAAGTATGAAATGTCCCATTTTCCTCATGTTCGAATTAACGTCCGATTCGAACACATGCAATGTAGCACGAAAGATGCTTATCTTACCTCTTTTACTTGTTTATTTTTGTTTACTCGTTTTACATTATCGATTCATTCTTTAATCGATTAAGTCCAAAAGTGAGTGTCCTCTAATGGAAAGATGGCTCAAACCACAAGTTACTTTGGGCATGAAAGAGGCATTACACTATTGGTAATGAACCGCCTAAGGGATTAAGCCATTAGGTGCAACACCTCTATTTCACACTTAGGCAAATAAGAGGTTTAAAATCACTTTCAAAGAAAACAAAAGAGTGAAGAATTGAGGGAGGTTGCATAGATTAAAGTGCTGGAATTAAGTGCAAAGCAACACTAAAACATGCTATCAACTCAAAATAATGATGATTAAAGCATTAAAACATCAAGCTAGTGAAGAAGATTACACTACAACCATAAATAAGCCTCAACTGAACTAACCAGCCCAAAACAGAGCCAAAACAGGTTATTTCAGAGGCAAAAACATGCTGAATTAGGGCTAAGTTAAGCTAGAAAAACATGCTAACTCATGAAACTAACTAGGCATGCAAACAAGGCACGAGGAGGGGAGGCTATCCCCTTTAATTTTGAACTTCAAAAGTTGATTTTTACCATTGAAAAACCTTTGAAATTTAGTGGTTAAAAGGCCCAAAAAGATAGGTTTTAAAGTGATGAAAAAAAGTACAAAAGCTTAACAAGCAAAGGAACAAGGAGGGTGGACCACTCCCTAACTCAAAATCACCTCAAACCAACACTTTAAGTCACAAAAACAGAGTTTTTGACAGTTCAAAATCAGCCCAAAAATAGTTTGAAAAGATAAGAAAACAAGTATTGAAAACAAGGTTAAATAACAAGGGTTATACCTCTTAAAGCTAAGGCACAAAATAGGCAACAAACTAAGCTCAAACCTCCTTCTAGAGCTCAAAGAAAGTCCCAAGTTATCTTAGCCCAAAGGTGAGAGTATTTGATTAAGGGTTGGTATGCAAAAACTAAGAGAAACTAGGCAAATGTATGCAAAATAACGAGAGAGAGAGAGAGAGAGAGAGAGAGAGAGAGAGAGAATTCTAGATAGAGAGATATTTTTGTTCTAAAAATGCTAACCCTCAAAAATGGGAGAGGACACCCCCCATATATAGAAAAACAAGTCTTGAGCTTGTGAACATCTCACCATACACGTGTATGAAGATGCAACTCAGTGAACAACAACTAGCACAACTGTCAACAAATATCTGAAAAAAGAGACCAATGGCCGTCGGCTACCATTGGTAGCCGACAAAAACAAGCCCTGGCCGATAGCCTAGGGAGCTGGCTGACTGGTCACCCACTCCTCCAGACTAGAGGCAACAAGCTCTTGATCCAAAAACATGCCCAAAATAGATAAGGTTTAGAGGCTTAAAGACAAGGTGTTCTGCCGAGAACTTCAAGCGCTCAAAACGAACACAAATAAGGACAATCATCGAGTGCACAAACAATGACGTCCAAGTCTTGAGGACGGTCAAAAATGGGGTGTCTACAATTATCCCTCTTTGACAGAACTCAGAAGTCATGAAATGATGGGAGTGAATGTCAAAGTCTAGAGACAGCCTATTTTTGACAAGGCCAAAGACTTAGACAAACAAACAAGCAAGACAAAAATGGTTGCACCCACAGGCTGCCTACGTATCTCTTTGCAAGGAATTAAACCAGAATAATTCTGGGGCAAGATGCAAGTGATATGTACGATGCAAAAACATAACTCATGATCATGCAATGAGGCTGTAATAAAACATATAGATGTAAATGTTATGCAAAGAAATGCTGCATTTAAATCAAAAAAAGGTATAGCAAACTCAAACGTGAACAGAAGTAAGTAAACATGAACCAAACCATATTTCATGCAGAAAGGATGTAAGAAAATTATGCAAGCTTAACTACGCCACGCGTAGGAAAGACAAAAAAAAAATGACCGTTGGGCACACCCGAGGTCTCAAGTAAGATTCCAACGCGTTGCATACGCGAGGAGAAAGATGGTGTGAACACAAGGACACACCCAAATGTTTCTAACCGAAGCATCCCAACGCGTCGCACGTGAGAAGAGAAAGGGGTAGCGAGAACACCGAGACACACCCAAATGTCTCTAACCGAAAGCATCCTAACGCGTTGCACACAAAAGGAGAAAGAGGTAATGAGAACATCGGGACGCACCCACGTGTCTCTAACTGAAAGCGTTGTAACACGTCGCACGCAAGAGGAGAAAGAGGTGACAAGAACACCGGGACACACCCAAATGTCTCTCACCGAAAGCATCCTAATGCGCCGTACGCGAGAGAAGAAGAGGTGACGAGAACACCGGGACGCACCCAAATGTCTCTCACCAAAAGCATCCTAACGCGCCGTACGCGAGAGGAGAAAGTGGTAACGAGAACACCGGGACGCACCAAAATGTCTCTAAACCGAAAGCGTCCTAACGCGTCGCACGCGAGAGGAGAAAAGGTAACAAGAACACCAGGACACACCCACGTGTCTCTAACCGAAAGCGTCCAAACGCGTCGCACGCGAGAGGAGAAGAGGGTGATGAGAACACGGGGATGCACCCACGTGTCTCTCAACTGAAAGCGTCCTAATGCATCGCACACGAGAGGAGAATAGGTAACGAGAACACCGGGACGCACCCACATGTCTCCAAACCGAAAGCGTCCTAACGCGTCGCACACGAGAGGAGAAGAGGTAACAAGAACACCGGGACGCACCCACATGTTCTAAACTGAAGCAAGTAATTCGAAGGACAAGATTGATTTCACCTGGAACTCCTCAGAATGAACCATACATACAACATCGTGCACTCATAAGAGAGAGACTCAACAAGCATAACATAGTAAGAATGCATGTTCTATGCACAATAAACAAAAGCATGTTCTACGCAAATGTATTGACAGCATGTTCTATGCAAGATAAATTGGAAGCATGTTCTATGTAACAAGAGGGAAGTGCATGTTCCATGCAGCAGATGATAAAAGATATGTTCTATACATATTCCATGCAACAATGGAGAAACGCATATTCTATGCAACAAATGATTGAATGGCAACTTCCGATTTACCTATCGGAAGACTTGTAACAAGTTAAAGAGGATACACCTCATCCATATTGATTAGTGATGAACATTATGCACCGAAGACACGGTTTGAAGCTTCCGCGGAGACAATTTGAGCTTAAAAGTGAACTTTTTTTGCACTTTCTCAAGAACTAAGGGCACAAAACAGCAGCAAAACACAAAGGAGGGGCACTGGAAGCTTGTCGGCCACCAGGGAGGGGTGATGGCCACCTGTCGGCTACACCTCAAGGTTGTCGGCCACCAATGGTGGCTGTCGGCCACCGATGGCAATTTGGGCCATTTTCGTCTTTTTGCCTTTGGTCTTTATATTTACACCCCCAAACTTCATTTCCTTACTCCTCCCTAGCTGAAATTCAACTCTCTCTCACTCTAGACCTTCACTTTCTCCAGATCTGAGCTTTATACACGTTTTCTAACGCCCCACGCAAAGTTGATTCGCTAAAACCTCTTGATTTCTTTCATTTTGAACAGATTGAAATTTGATTTTGGTGTTTTTTTCTTCATTTTCACTACTTGAGGCTTGTTTTTCTCAAGTTTCTCTTGGGTTTGGTGCCTTTTCCCAGGCTTTGACTTTTTCTTCCCTTCTCTCTCTCCTAGGGTTGACTGTTGTTGACTTTTGGCATTTTCCACCCATTTTCCTTATTTTCGCCCACTTTCTCACCTCCTTTCCAGATGGCGGATGACATTCCACATAACGGATCTTCTTCGGGGATGGAGGCGAATCCCGAGCCTGTACTATTACCACCCAAGGTTCGACCCTTTGACCCAAAGACATATCATCCTAAGACACATGTACTACCGCCCGACACCATCCGTCATTTCAGAGGATTTGCACGAGGTGTGCCAGAGGATCTCTCGCTATGAGAGCTGGAGTCTCATTTATCCTACGGTGCCACCAAGGTATACACTGTGTTCTTAGATTTTCTTTGGTGTACCTTGCATTTCTCGCATAGATCATGCTCTTGCATTGTAGTTCTTACACTACCTTTCATCTACTTGTCTCAAATATATTCTTGCACTGTATTTCTTACACTGCCTTTCATCTGTTCATTCCGATTACAGGAGGACTCACACTGTATCAGAGGATACGGAGCTACATCTGCGAGGGAGTGGTATATGAAGCTCCCCGTCAGCGTCCACTAGATTGTCGATAAGGCCGGCTTCAAGTTGTTCTACATGGGGCTATCGCGTCTCATAGCGAGCAGGCCCTTACTTGGCGCACTGGTAGAGAGGTGATGGGATACCACCAACTCTTTCCATTTCTCTACCACAGGAGAGATGACGATGACTCCCCATGACTTCGCCATGCTCACTGGCATAGAGGTAGGGGGTCGTCCGATCCCTTACGATGCCGATATGGGCGAGTGGGAGGCCGCCTGGATCTACCTGCTGGGGGATCATCCACATATCTTCCGGTCGGGGATGGTGTGATACACCTGGTTTTTAGAGCATTTCAGAGGAACAGACCCAGAGACCCTAGAGGAGGTCGAGCAGTACACTCGAGGCTTCTTGATGTTCCTTTTCGGCACCACTTTGTTTGCCGACTGGGCAAACACTGTCGGGCTATATCTCTTGAGTGCCCTAGTGGACTTGTCTTAGGTCCGGCTTTACGACCGGTGCGGCGCTGGCCTGGCCACCTTATACGGATACATGAGCTCGACATCCCGCAGGAGCGGGAATAGAGTCGGCGGCTACTAGAAAGCCTGGGAGGTATACTTTACTTTTCTGCTTTGTGTTTCCTGCCGGGTTTTATGCTTTGCATTTTCTGTATATTGCACACATAGTCTAATCTCTGCTTTGCACTTGTACTTCCTACACACTATACTATACATTCTGCTTTCTGTATTCTCTCTATATTCTGCATTCTCTGCACATTACACACGTATTCTGCTTTTTGCATTGCCTGTGTTTATCCGTTGTATACTCACTGTTGCCCTTTTGCTTTTTTTTTTTCGCAGTTGTGGGTATATGCATATTTTCCCACCCTTGCCCCAGAGCCGGAGGTAGAGATGCCTCCTATTGTACCATATTCTCATCGGTACGACGGTAGGTGCATGAGGAGGACCAAGGAGACCTTTCCGTTCTTCTGCCAGTACTTTGACACCATGACCGCGGCAGAGGTAACTTAAAACTTACAGTTATTGCTACTTTATGTTAGCTCTGCTTCATATTGCATATCTAAAGGCAACTAACAATCTGTGCATTCTCTGTTTGCAGATCTCGTAGCAGCCCTGGGCGACGATGCCTGAGGGAGTCAGGGACTAGTTTGTCGGCGCTCGGGGGGCTTTCCGTTATCGGCTTGTACTCGAGGGCCCGGTCTGCCGAGCCTGGTTCTTAGGCGAGTGCTTTTTATGCTAGACGTTGGGTTTGCCGCAGCAGGTAGTTCCCATGCTTGCTACACCATCCATGCAAGCCATAGAGAGCCTCTCCTCTCAGGAGGTGATCGACTTTACTCGAGACGTGGACGCCGACTACTTTCTTGGAGAGTGGGACTATGTGACATTCATCCAAACATATCTTATGCCTCCGTTGATGGGTACTCGTGCTCGTGCAGGGAGAGTAGTAGACACCCCTTCGACAAGCAGGGCTCGAGCGCCAAGGGGTAGGGCCAAGGGGGTTGCCCCTGCTAGACAGAACTTTGGTTGGCCAGAGCTTCCAACCGAGTTGACATGCTGGTAGTACACCAGAGAGGCTTCCCAGATTTCGATCGAGCCTCTAGCGGCTGGTCATAGATACGTCAAAGCTCCTGACTCACCTCCGATATATATCACAATTTTTCATTTATTTTCCATTCTCTCTCAGACATTCATTCCTTCCAGACACTAATCATTCCCAAATGCATTTGCAGGCACCTCCAGGATATACCGAGGATCTGCTAAAGCTATTGGCCTCATTCAAGAGTATGATCTTAAGGAGGAAGGCACTACTCGGCTTCCAAGGTATTCAGGTAATGTCCTTAGTTTTCTTGCATTTCGGTCATCAAATTTCTATTGATACACTAAAACTGACACTTCAACTGAAAACTTCCCACACTGCACTGATACAATGCATTGGTTCACTGTATTCACACATTGTACTCACACACTATATCTGACTTCTGCACACACTCATTCTGCATACTGTACTTACATCTAATACACATACTGTGGCAGACATATACCAACTGCCTTTTTAGGTCCCACCTATACCGACAGCACCAGCACTAGGACCATCAATACCCCCTCCATCAGCAAGGAGAGAGAGACAAGTTCCAGTGCGTAGCCGAGGCCGAGCTAGGAGTACTCGAGCTGAGAGTGGCCCTTTAAAGCCTATTCTGAGCGAGGATGATACCAAGACCAGCGAGACCAAAAAGGTAGCGAGTCAGCATGCTGAGTCATCTGAGAGCGGAGACGATGACACTGGCTCAAATTCTGCTAGTGGTGATGCTAATGCTGAGGAGGGCTCCGAGGCAGAGAGCAACAATGACTCCGGTTCCGGTTCCAGTTTTGATTCAGCATCTGGTTCAGATAGCGGCGCAGATGAAGACAGCTCTGCAGAGTCTTCTCCGCTGAAGAAGAGGACGAAGGGGGCCTCTCGAGCCTAAGAAAGCTGGCGCTGATCTACTTGTATTTTTTATGCTTACTTTCTCGTTGTTAGTAGTTTTAGCACATTGTACGGCTTCAGACGAGTTTTATTTTCTATAAAAACTCGTACTCTTTTGTAAGAAGGCAACCATGATCAGAATGAAAACAGCTTTTCGATGAAAAAGTGCTGTATTTTGCATTGTGAGCACCGCATAACATCGCATAGCATAAAAAACGAGATTGATCTCGATTGAAAATTGCACGTTGTATTGGAACTTTCTTAATCAGGTAATGAATCGACCAACACTTAACAAACAAATCAAGACAAATTGATAAACAACTAACAATAACAACTCGATAAACAACTCAACAACTTGAGAAACAAAAACAAAACAAAAACAACTCGATAAACAACACAACAACTTGGTAAACAACGCAAATACAACTCAATAAACAAAACAAGACGAATACAACTCAAATGAATATGCTCAAGCCCAAAGGGACTAAAAACAAGACCTTGGAATGCACAAAAAACAGAAAAAACCACAGGTTCTCAACACTCTCAACACACAGGTAGACGACAAGATAGACCAAGAGGCCATCGGCCACACATAGAGACTATGGACCACCAGTGGTGGCCGGTCAGCTACAAAAGTGGCCTATTGGCCATCACTATTGGCCGGTCAACTACCAATGTGTGGGACCTCCAGATTGTTGCCACCTGTCTTCCATTCAGTGCCTTATCTTCTACAAAAGCTAGGATTTCGTAGTTTCTTCATTCTAACTCTATTTTTACCACAAATGGAGTCATTCCTTGCCCAAAAATTCTCAAATTGGATTGCAACTTCGGATGGATCAGAAAAAGTGAATTTTTGGGGTTTCGGGATAAATGCATTATTCTTGCTAAGTCATTCTCTACTTTGTTTTTCGTTCCTACATGCCACGGCTAGATGTTGGAATCCAATTATACATGTTTTAAGCTTTGAGGGACAAGAGATATGCCTGACAATCGAAGAATTTTAAGTGCCAATGGAGTCCCGGTGCAATGAGAAAATCTTGCCTCCGCCTCGTTTTGATCACATCCAAGCTTTAGGACAGATGTGTGGGCTCACTCTGCATGAGGCTCGATCCTTGGTTCACAATGGAGAATTAGACATTCCCAGTCTCATTCATCGATTTTCTGACGCCAGTGACCACGACAACCATCTTTGGCAGAGTTTTCGGCAACATGCCCTTTGTTTGTGTATGTTGGCTCATTTTCTTCTTGCCCCAAGTTTCGAAAGGTCTAGCATTCGCTTGATCGAAGTAGCTCAAGGCTTGAAAGAGGGCAAGAGCTGCATTGGCTTAGCATTGGCCGAGACTTTGATAGGCTTGGATGCCTTCCATCAACGGGAGACAACCAAATTCGCAGGAAGTCCACTACTTCTTCAGGTAATATTTCCTACCCTGTCTCATATATCTTTCTCACATAACTTGGCACTCAAGCTCTGTTTTTCTCTCAAAATCCTTTCTTTTTCTCTCGCCGCACATCTCTCTATTCTTTAATCTCTCTTATTTTTCATCCCTCGGCAGATATGGCTCATGGATAGGTTGAAGGTAGTGGACTCTTGCCCTACATATTCACCACGAGGCTATTTCTTTCGCCAACGGCTAGTTGATTTTTTGAACGAAGGGTGGTGGTGCCATTGGATGTGCAACAGGTCTGCTATTGACATTGTTTGGTGTTGCCCCTGGTTTGATCTGCTCGAGATGAGCTACAACATGGCTTGACAACCCAACATTCAGCTGATTGGCTTGGCACACTGTGAATTCTACTTTCCGTTCCGATTTAGGCATCAGTTCGAACACGACCAGAATTACCCAGAAGAGGGGGTAGAGTACCCGGCTTCATTCCCAATTCGAGGTTCATAGTTGGCTCGATACCCCAATGCTTGGAGGATAAGAGAACTTCTAGCTCCCACCCCCAATTTCAGTTGCACTCTTTCTGGAGAATGCCTGGTTTGGCTTAAAGATGAGGCGCAAACCGGGTCCACTTTAGCATCGGAAGCTTCCACAAGCACAAGGAGGAGATGCAGGCACACCTAACTCATCTGTGTCCCAAGTTTATTGCTTTGATCTAACTTTTCAAATTTTCTTTTTGAATGTAATAAAAGCAACTTTGATTTGCATCGAGAGTTAGAGAACTTTGTATTGAAATCAATGAAATTGAAGTTGTGGGTACTGAAAATTTTTCTTTTGGTCTAAAAATGGTCTAAGTTGTAAAAAGATTAATTTGAACAAAATCAACTTTTATTAAAACTTTTCAAAATCATTTTCGATAAGATCACAACTTGACACACTTAGAATCTATCATCGAGATGTACAAACCCGAATACAGAAAAGGAAAATTGCCCCTAGACTAAATAGCACTGCTCAACACTATAATCAGCTCTTCTCTCAGGGTAAGGATCACAACCGATCTTTTAGATAATGAGTGGACAAAGATGCCTTGATCGAACACGTGGACATAGTTGATTTGGGAGTGTTTATGACCGAACTTCAGAATAAAGTTGCATACGTATCCCGACGATGGGAATCAGGCCTTATGTAGTTCGGTTCGGGTTCACTCGGCTATTGACACTCTCCTTTTGCGCTCTAACTTTTGCCAAGGCCACCCTTTCTCGGTTTTTAACCTTGCGAGCTCAATTTTTCTTTGTTTTTTCAAATTTTCTGTACTCTAACTTTTGCCTAGGTCGCCCTTTCAGGTTTTCGGCCTAGCAAGCCACTCAATGATAGTATTTCTTTAACTTGTCCATGTTGATTGGTTGAGAAAATTCTAGGCCATCTAGGTCTATAAGAATGATAGCTCCACCCGACCAGATAGATTTGACGATGTAAGGACCAGTCCAATTGGGTCTAAACTTGCCTCTAGGGTCATGGATGGGAGCTCAGTTGTCTTTCAGCACCAAATCCCCTTCCTTAAGATTTCGAGACTTAACTTTCTTGTTAAAAGCCCTAACAATCCTACGTTGATATCCTTGAACATGATACAGTGCCTTCAACCTCCTCTCGTTAAACAACATTAGTTTTTCGAACCTGCTCTGCTGCTAATCCGCTTCAGCTATCTGGCACTCAACCATAACCCGCAGTGACGGAACCTCTATTTTAATCGACAGAATAGCTTCCATCCCATAAACCAGAGAATAAGGAGTTGCCCCAGTAGATGTCCGAATTGAAGTCCTATAGCCTCAGAGAGCAAATGGCAATTTGTCTGGCCAGTCCCTGTAGGTCTCAACCATTTTCTGCAAAATGTGCTTGATGTTCTTGTTGGCGGCCTTAACAGCTCCATTGGTTTGCAGCCGATATGTAGATGACTTATGAAAAGCAACGTTGTATTTCTCCAACAAGTCGATCACTTCTTTCTTAAAATGAGAGCCATTATCTGAAATGATCTCATTCGGGACTCCATAACGACAAATGATGTTATTCCTACTGAACTTGGCCACATGCGACGCTTTCAACACTACGTAGGATTGGGCTTCCACCCACTTTGTAAGATAGTCTATTGCCACTAGGATATACTCATGCCCATTCGAGCCTTTCGGCGTAACTGCCCCAATAACATCAATTCCCCAGATTGAAAAAGGCCATGGTGAAGTCATATTGTACAGCTTCGACGACGGTATATTCATGTGATTTGCATGAATTTGGCATTTGTGGCATCGCTGAACAAACCAATACAATCCTCTTCCATGATAAACCAGTAGTAACCTTGCCTGAGAATCTTCCGGGCTGGCATTACTCCGCTCATGTGTGCTCCACACTCTCCCCTATGGATGGCCTCCATTAAGCGCTTCAACTCTTCTAAATCAACATACAACTTGTGCATTCCCAAATGACCACGTTTGTACAACTTACCCCTCAAATGATAAATTGAGCAGCCATTTGCCGTATTGCCCTTTTATCTTGGGCATTTGCCCTTAGTGGATAAGCTTCTTTTTCCAAGAAGTTTTAGACATTATAATACCAGGAATTTTGATCTTGTGCTTCATCTATTGTAGCAATCAACTCATAGGCCAGCACATATCTCTGTTTAATGATGATTGTACGCATCCGGACTCCAAAAGGGATGTTTATCATAGAAGATAGAGTTGATAAGGCGTCAGCGAACCTATTGTTTTCTCTTAACAAATGCGTGAAGGTCAACTTCTCAAACCTAGGAATCAGAATGTCTAGGGTTTGGTGGTAGATTTTCATCCTTTCTTCTTTAACCTTCCAGTCTCCTTTTGCTTAAGTCATAACCAGTTTCGAGTCCCCGATGACGTCCAACCTTTTTGCCCCTAGGTCCAGGGCGGCTTCCAATCCAGCAATACACACCTCGTATTCTGCTTCGTTGTTAGATACTTTGAACCGGAGTTTGAAGGCTAAAGGTATATGAGAATTGTCAGGTGCTATCAGCAACACCCCTATCCCATAACCATACTGATTAGATGCTCCGTCAAAGTACATTGTCCAGGTTTCTTCTTCGACCTGCAGAATGGCTTTATCTGGGAATATGTATTCTACCGCTTCATCTCCTTCCACCGGGTGATCTGTCAGAAACTCTGCTACTGCTCTCCCCTTGACAGACTTGCAAGTCACATACTTCAAATCAAATTTGGAAAGAAGAAGCAACCATCGGGCTAGCCTACCCATAAGCGCTGGTTTCTCGAAGAGATATTTGATGGGATCTAATCTTGAAACCAAAATTACGGAGTGAGCTAACAGGTAGTGCCTCAACTTTCTAATAGCCCATACCAAGGCTAAGCAAGCCTTCTCCAACTGGGTGTAACAGGTCTCATAATCCAGCATCTTCTTACTCAGGTAATAGATGGCTTTCTACACTCTATCCTCGAATTCCTAAGCAAGCATGCATCCCATTATTGTGTCCGTTACTAACAGATACAGAATCAACGGCTTTCCGACTCAAGCGATGACAACATGGGCGGGTTCCGAAGATACTGCTTGATCTGCTCAAAAGCAAACTGGCATCGGTCATACCATTGGAATTTCTTCCCTTTCTTCAGGAGACCAAATAGTGGTTCACAAGTCAAGGTTAATTTTGCGATAAACCGTCTTATGAATTACACTTTACCTAAAAAATCTCGCATCTCTTTTTCAATCCTCAGTGGTGGCATTTCTAAGATGGCCTTGATTTTGGAAGGATCGACCTCGATGCCCCTCTGTGTGATCAAGAAACCCACCATTTTCCCTGCTGTTATGCCAAAAGTGCACTTCTGTGGATTCAGCCTCAACTGATATTCTCTGATCCGTTGGAAGAATTTCTTCAAGGCGGAGTAGTGGCCCTCTCTTTCCTTGGACTTGACAATCATGTTATCCCTGTGCACCTCAACCTCTTTGTGGATCATATCATATAGAATTGTGGTTGCAGCCCGTTGATAGGTAGCCTCAACATTCTTCAACCCAAACGGCATCACCCTATAGCAGTAAGTTCCCCACCGCATAGTGAAAACAGTCTTCTCTCTGTCCTCAGGTGCCATCAAGATCTGGTTATACCCAGAAAATCCGTCCATAAAGGAGAGCAACACATAGCCTATGGTGAAGTCCACCAATTCATCGATGTGCGGTATAGGAAAGTCATCCTTTGGATTGGCTCTGTTCAGATCCCTGAAATCCACACACACCCAGATTTTGCCGTCATTCTTCGATATCGAAACAATGTTGGCCAACCAAGTCGGATACTCAGATACTAGCAAAAACCCTGCGTCTATCTGCTTGGTGACCTCCTCTTTAATCTTCAAAGCCCAATACGAGCATATTCTATGAAGTTTTTATTTGATGAGTCGGGCATCGGGGTCAAGAGGGATCTGATGCTGTACAATCTCAAGATCGATTCCAAGCATGTCTTCATAGGACCACGTGAAAACATCTTTGAAATTTTTTAATAAAGCGACTAAGTGCTCGCGCTCCTCCGAAGACAACGTAGACCCGATCTGGACCAAATGCGGATCCTTCTCAGTACCCACATTAAATGGAATGATTTCATCAACAAAGGGTTTTACAAACCTCCCCTCCTCTCGATCAACCAAATGTTTTAAAACCAGAGGAATTCCTTCCTCGTCGTTTTTATCAAAATTTTGAAAGTTATAGTCAATGCAATACACAAGTGGCATAGAGAAACACTCAGAAACTGCTACAACATTCTCATTCAAAAGATCCAGCTCATCTAATTCCTCGGTTACAATCGACTCAAAAGAAAAGAAAAAAGACGACCTAAACAAAACTACAGTATCCGAATTATCAACCCCAGGAATACTGGACTCCGACTTAGAAGAACTGGAATCTGATTCCGACTACACAGACTCTGTGGAATCAGATTCCAACTCACTAACTGATTCAGAACTACTGAACAAAAAGCCCTCATCCAGCTGCCATATGAGGGACGGTGTGTTATATGCATCCAGAATACCACCGGAAGGGTCCACGCCTGATCAGTCTTCAATCATGGAAACGGTTAGGTAAGCTCTCTAGATCGATCGAAGGATTCGAAAGAAGACATGCCAGTGCTGCTCCTACCTCAAGTTCACTACTGTTGGACTCACTTTCTGTGCTCTGTTAAGCCTCAGCAGTTAATTCAATCTGTTCCTCTGTGGTTTCACTCTCTTGCAGCTGTAAGTCGAAGAAAATCTCAAAGTGAGTAGACGCCGCTTCTTGAAGTTTAGCCATAGCTCAGGAAAGCCACAAAATAGGAAGTCTTCCCTCTCTCAGAAAAAGCGGCCGTTCAGAGTTCCCTGAATTGGTCTATGTACAAGCTCATAGTGCTTTCCAGTTTACTTAGCTCTGGCTCTTCTAGCCATTTCTTTCCTTTTCCTCACCTAATTCTCTTTGGTGGGCGTATAGCCCAAGCCAAAGGCGTAAGGGTTATGTGGCACTTCGGCTAGTGCAGCAATGCCCTTCCGGCCACTCTTTCCTATTCCCATCTTGGGTATATGTTGTAGCTTGTTCATGAGGTAGATTGATTGAGCACTGATGTACAACCCCTCATCAATAGCTAAGATATTTTGCACCACCCGAGCTTCAACCAATGTAAACCCAGACAGAAAAACATCTTCATCGCCGTGTACAATCTCTAGTACTAGTGTAGTGACCTCAGGCGAAGGATGTATAGATGAATTTCCAAACACAACGACCACCCCCTTTCCATGGGGGTACTTCAATATCTGATAAAGAGTAGAAGAAACAGCTTTCACTTGGTACAGCCATGGCCGTCCAAGGAGAAAGTTGAAAGTGGCCAGAACATCTAGGATGTGAAACTCAATATCCTGTTGGGCCAGGCCAACTTGTACTCTGACTTGCACTGTTCCCATCGTCTCTCTGCTTGTGTTGTCGTATGCCCGGATCACCTAGGCCGTAGGTACAAAGTCCGCTGGCTTCAAGCCAATAGCATACGTTGTGCGCGACGGACAAACATTGATTGCAAACCCAGTGTCAACCAATACAACCGGCATCCACTTCTCTCTACATTCAACAGAGATGTATAAGGGTTTGTTATGCGCAGAGCCCTCGGGTGGCAATTCCTTATCTGAGAAGGTCAAAGTAGGCGAAGCACCTCCCAGGAAGACAAGTCCTATTAGTTGCTATATAGTTGTGTCGATAGACAATTTTGCTTTATCCATTGCCGACAATACAGCTTGCCTGTGTACTCGCGAAGCCATGAGCAAACCCCAGATAGATATATTGGCTTGGATCTTCTTTAGCTGCCTTAGTATAGCTTCTTCCTCCAACTGTTTATCTTTCTGTTTTTCAACCTCCTTATCCTTTCCGGATGCTTCAAGTTGGTCTAAATGTGGGGGCTTGAAATACCACCCGCTTCTAATCATATGATCCACCTTCTTAGAGTACCAAGTGTCGTTTGGCAGGTCTTGGCCCCAATCCCCGTCAGTGTGGGCAAGATGCAGATCATCATCTTCCCACCATACTCCTCCGGCAACCGACATGTAGTTGTCTGGTTCTGTTGTAATTACTCTCGTATCACAGTTATCCCCCGCAGGGTGTTTGGCTTTTCTAACTTTCTGACTATTCTCATCCCTTTCCTGTTCGAACCGTTTCAGTGCAACTTCTTGTTCAGTATCCATGGTACTTATGACGCCCATTTCTTGAGCAAAATTCTTAATACCAGCGCTCTCCGACAACTTTCCCTTGTACTCGGCCTTTCCAGCCTTCGCAGCAGTTCCTACTTCTGGCTCTTCCAGCTTTGGTTAAAGTCCTTCATCCACATCAGGTTCATCACTAAGCCACCCAAAGTTGTCTGTCGACCCGTTCAGATCGAACCAGTTAATGTACACATCTACTGAATCTTGCTCATCGAAGAACTACAGATTGGTAATGTCTTCCTCTAGGTCGACTGGGTCATCTAATCCTTGGCTTGGGCCATCCTCCCGGACCACACTAGCTTCCATTCCTGTCAGCAACTCCACCTCTGGTTTGGCCTGATTGGTTGGCACAATATAACGACATGGGTTGTATTCCTTCCCAGATAAATCCACGGAGCCCTCAGGCACTGAACTAACACCCACATTCTCCACTAAGGACACCCTGCCTTCATCTACCACAGTCACGACCACAGGCTTAAGTTGGGATGTGGACACGTTCATCACGCACAAATCTGTGCTTTCCGAGATGAACAATACCAGCTTAGGTAAGTGGACAGGGGTGATATATATACTGGAGTCCTAAGAGACGGCCAGTATTTGTATGAGGTTTATTTGCCAGGGTGAATGGGCTTGGTTATGTAGTGGGAGAGGATTTGTAGTGACGTTGGGTTTTTTAGGGGGTGATATCACTTTGCTGTCAATGAGATCTTGAATCTCATGACGCAATCTGAAACACTGATCAGTATCATGACCATGCTGCTGGTGAAAAGCACAATATTTAGCTGGGTTGTGTTTTGGAGGGAGAGGATCAAACAATGGTCGTTGTTCTAACGGCTTCAAATGCCTTTTTCTGATCAGGACCCTCAGGGCCACAAATAGAGACATGTAGAGTGGGGTGAAAACCCTCTGGCCTCGAGCCTGATGGCTTGGGGTTTGGAAGGTTAAGTTGGATGTACTGGCAAAAGGATTGGCGGTCTTGGGTATGGTAGTGACCATGCTCACATCTAAAGGCCTTGCAGCTGCACTACTGCTAGTAGTCGCATTGGAATTACGTGTGAAAGCCCTTTTGGGCTGCTCCTTCTCATGGTCTATCAGACCCTGCTTCATTGCATCCTTTATTTGCACCCCTATTTCGTGGAGGTCAGCAATTGTAGACAGAGGTAAGACTATCATCTTCTGTAACAGTCTTGGTTGCAGATTACGGACCTCCATTATGATCTGGTCCTTTTTAGCTAGTCGGATGGTCATCATGGAGGCCTTGGCCCTTCACCGAGTCACAAAATCAGAGAAGCCCTCCTTTAGGTCCTAGCAAGTTGCTTCGAGATCACGGGTAGTGACCTTGATCTAAGTATTATAGGAGTACTGTGCTATGAAGGCCTCAGCCATTTTCTCTCAATTTCTCTTCACAGAGTCTTCAAGCTTGGCATACCAGATAGCCGCTATACCAGACAGGGTTCCAACCGAAGAGCAACAGCTTCTGTAATCTGGTGAGACCCATGGGTCGTAAGATGTCAGAGAATAGCCGTAGATGGACCATAGGATCCCCGAAATCGTCAAACCGGTCTATATATGGCATCTTGAATCTATCGGGCAACGTCACTGCCAAATCCGTATAGCCATCCTCAATATCAGGGATCGAATTCACGCCCTATGCCCCGTTTAAAGAGCTTTTCCAGCTTGCTCACTTTCAATGCAGTAGGGTCGACCTTAAATTCAAATGGTGCATCTATTGGGTAAGCCGGTGCCTTGGAGGTCTGAGGTGGGATAGGATCCGCCTGAATGCCTGTATTTTCCTGGACATTAATTGTGACCCCGGGCACTGGAATTCCTGCGGGGGGGTGCATGGGATGCTGATGCTACTACAGGTTGTGGTTACTATTATTGAAGCCTTTTTATAACCTTTACTTGGCGGGCTACAACCTCGGCCTGGCGAGCTGTGGCCTAAGCTTGTCGAGCAGCATCTAGCTACATGTTCTCAATAGTCTGCTAGAGTTGATGAAGCATGTCTTCCATGTCGACTGGAGGACTTTGAACTGCCAGAACTGGCGAATACTCTCTGTCTGGAGTAGAAATAGATGATTGGGCCTGACTGGGCATAGGCGAGGTAAACGGTGACTGCTGAATTGGCGAATTCTATCGAATCCTCCTCCGTCTAGTAACCAGCAAGAGTGAAACAAACACTGGCTATCCCCTAACTTGATCCCCAGATCTGCAAATCCTTCTAACTCGGGTCCAGAGTGTTTGGGGGGTAACAGACTCGTCTGAAGCAATGGTGTAAACTACCTTGCAAAAAGAAATAAAGCAAAAAAAATAAAATAAAATAAAAATTAGAAACCGCACAACACATCGGCTCAGACTCAAACAAAATGCAGTTGCAATGATAAGCTGGAGAACTGTACTCAAACACTGATTTCTGCCCCAAAACTGATACCCAGACTTGCAACTGATACATACATTCCTGCAGAGTTTCACTCTAAAAGCACGTATCAAGCAAGTAAGAGTCAAAAAAACAACACCCCTATGATGGGGTAGGGTTACCCGGTCCTAATTTCGTCAGAAGCTAGTAGTTCACTACACAAACAATCAGTGTCAAACAATTCTTGCATTCGGGTGAGCAACCTGTCCTAGTTTGGAACAATCTCTATGGCTTCCGATATGCAACTAGGTCGATTAGTCAAAAAGGGTACCTCAGTAAGACTATCCAATATACCTCTCACACCTAACACCGAGAAGTGAAAGGAGGATCAAACGGTACAGCGATAGTCCAGATCCAAGGGTTGTGTTCCCATCATGGTAGAGCCCGCAACCAGTCAACCTTTTAGCAAGCTTTTCCAAGCAAGGCTCTGGCAAACTGTTCAGCAATAGCAGATGACAAACACTGTGACTTAGGCGCACTGATGCAAATGCAAATGCAAAGAAACACATAAGTGTAGATAAAATGTCATATCATAAGTTCGAGTCAAGTTCTCTAAATCCCCAGCAGAGTCGCTAGAAACTGTGGACTCGTCTTTTTTCGTGCCTCGCCTTTCGGAAGGTGTGAAAGAAAGGCCTCACAGTTGAGACTCCCACCGTTCTGAATCTAGTCTCACGAATGCAATGTGAAACTAATAAATACTAAATAGTCCAAATCCAGCAAATCGTTTTTGAAAAATCGATTTTAAATCAAATAATGCCAAAATTGGACTGCTTTGCCAGATACAGAGTCACCACGTAAATATTTTGTTTTTTTTTTTGAAAAAATTTAGGAAACCCTGACTCGTGCTAAAGGCCACGTGTTCGTCATCACCAAAGTTGTCTCGGCTCGGGAACTTAGGTATGAAGAGGGAAGGTCATGAATTGAGCACCCCCGCTCGCCCGATCAAAAGATTGGCCTCTACTAATCATGGTATGATGTTTTATAAACATTATGGGTATGTTTGGTAACCATTATATTTTCAGTTTACAGTTTATATTTACAAAAATTTTAAAAACTATATTAAAAACCTGTTTGATAAAAAAATTGGTTTATAAATCAACTTACCAGTTTATAAATTTTTATTGAATTGATTTTGTCCTAATTTCATCACCATCATCGTTTTCCTTCTCTACTTCTTTCTTGAAGTTGTCGTGTTCGCCCCTCTTCTTCTTTGGATTCAACCTTTGGACGACACGCTTTCGAGTCTCGACTTCAACCGATTGATCGTTCTTGTTGGTAAATTTAGTTGCGATAGTGAAGAGAAGAGAGAAGTACCCCGAGCCCCTAACGTCCTGATTCTCCTCTTGCTCAAAACAAAAAAAAACCCTTTTCCCTCGAGAGAACGACTTCGCATTTGCCAAGCTCGAAAGAAAACGGCAGAATTTTCAAACATTTTGTCCAAACCAAGCGAGTTTATTATTTATGTTTTTCTAAAAAAAAAAACCGGTTTATAAATATGTGTTCTTATTCCGGTTATTAAACTAGCTTTACTATGTGATGCGCACAATCAAGTATAGACTAGTTTACTCAATTTTGAACAATTCGACTCATGTTTGTTTGCGAAAATGGTTTGAATTTGCCACCTTAAGTGCGCTTAAAGTTGTAGTTTGCCATCAAACATAGTGGGCTTAAATCATGATTTGCCGCTCAACAAAGTGGGCTTAAAACATACATTTGTTGAATTGCTCCAATTCAAACAATAAGCCTTCATCCACAAGCATTCATGCAGTTTAACATTCATGCAGTTTAGCATTTAAGCACATAGCCTCATGGCAAGCATGCAAAACATGGCAATATGGGAATCACACATGCAAATATGCTAAAAAATAAAACTCACCGAATACTCCAAACCAAAATAGAAAACAAAGTTAGAAAAATGCATGATACCTAACTTTGTTAAATGACTAATGCAACACATGCAATGATGTAACTAAATAGGCTCGGCTACTTAGTCATGGTATTTGCAACACTTTGATAATATGCTTTGAAACACATATTCAAAGAAGTATTGAATTGACAATGCAGTTTGAATAATGCGTTGAGCCTCGGTGCATGCAAGACAAATGAATAAATGTAAGCATATGATATACTAATTTAAACATAACCCTAATATAATCATCAAAAGTGATTAAATAAAAAGGAGAAGGACGTAGGGTTGAAAGACATATATACACGCACGCACACACACTTATTACAACATTACGCCCTCGCGAAGGAGGGTCTGAATGGATAAGCTAACTAGCTACGCTAATTAAGCCAACTATTACAAAACAAAACTAATTAACTATTATAGCTAACTAATTATTACAAACCAAAATCGAATAACTAGTTAAACTAACTAATTGTTTACAACACTAAATTAGCTACAACTAATTAATTACAACACATGGCTTGATCTAATGCTAATTAAACCAACTAGCTAATCCCAAGAAACCAAGAATGCATGCATGCTAGATCCTTCACCCGAAAAAGCCATTGCTTTGCTGCTGCAGCCTCTGTTTGCACATATTTGATTACTGAAAATTCTTCCAACTTCCAGAATACCTCTGTTTCATCTTACCAACACATTGTGAAAATTTCATTGATGGCCGGTCGGCTACCAATTGTGGCCGTCGGCTACCATTGGTGGTCCGTCGGCTACTTCTGGTGGCTATCGACCATTGCTGACTTGAACTCCTTCTTGCTGCAACAGAGAGCAAACAGAGGCAAAGTAGTGTATTCTTAAGGAGTGTTTGTACTGTTACCCCCTTTATTATCAAACAAGCTCAAAGGAATATAACTCTTAGCTCTCAAACCACCAATCAAGCAATTTCCATGCATGATGGCCAAAGAACCAAGTTTGTACAAGTTAATGAGTGCAAAACAAAACTCAAAAGACCACCACCCTATCATGCATGATCAAGGGTGATGGTGACCAAGGAAAGTGGCACATTTCATCACTTTTGAGTATGAAATGTCTCATTTTCCTCATGTTCGAATTAACGTCCAATTCGAACACATGCAATGTAACACAAAAGATGTTTATCTTGCTTTTTTTACTTGTTCATTTTTGTTTACTCGTTCTACATTACCGATTTATTCTTTAATCGATTAAGTCCAAAAGTGAGTGTTCTCTAATGCAAAGATGGATCAAACCACAAGTTGATTTAGGCATGAAAGAGGCATTACATTATTGGTAATGAACCTCCTAAGGGATTAAACCATTAGGTGCAACACCTCCATTTCACACTTAGACAAACAAGAGGTTTAAAACCACTTTCCAAGCAAACAAAAAAGTGAAGAATTGAGGGAGGTTGCAGAGATTAAAGTGCTATAATTAAGTGCAAAACAACACTAAAACATGCTATTAACTCAAAACAATGATGATTAAAACATTAAAACATCAAGCTAGTAAAGGAAATTACACTACAACCATACTAAATAAGCCTCAACTGAACTAACCAGCCCAAAACAGAGCCGAAACAGGTTATTTCAAAGACAAAAACATACTGGACTAAGGCTAAGTTAAGCTAGAAAAACATGCTAACTCATGAAGCTAACTAGGCATGCAAACAAGACATAAGGAGGGGAGGCTAACCCCTCCAATTTTAGATTTCAAAATTTAATTTTTACCATTGTTTGAACTTCAGTGGTTAAAAGGCCCAAAAAGTTTGGTTTTAAAGTGATGAAAAAAGGTACAGAAGCTTAACAAGCAAAAGAGCAAGGAGGATGAACCAACCCCTAACTCAAAATGACCTCAAACCAACACTTTAAATCATAAAACGGTGTTTTTGACAGTTCAAAATTAGCCCAAAAACAGTTTGAAAAGATGACAAAACAAATATTGAAAACAAGATTAAATAACAAGTGTTATACCTCTTGAAGCTAAGGCACAAAATAGGCAACAAACCAAGCTCAAACCTCCTTCTAGAGCTTAAAGAAGGTTACAAGTTATCTGAGCCCAAAGGTGAGAGTATTTGATTAAGGGTTGGTATGCAAAAACTAAGAGAAACTAGGCAAATGTATACAACATAACAAGAAAGAGAGAGAGAGAGAGAGAGAGAGAGAGAGAGAGAGAGAATTCTAGATAGAGAGAGAGATATTTTTATTCTAAAAATGCTAACCCTCAAAAATGAGGGAGGACACCCCCTAATATACAAAAACAAGTCTTGAGCTTGTGAACATTTCACCATACATGTGTATGAAGATGCAGATCAATGAACAACAACTGGCACAGCTGTCAACAAATATCTGGAAAAAGAGACCAATAACCGTCGGCCACCACTGGTGGCCGACAAAAACAAGCGCTGGTCGACAGCCTAGGGGGCTGGCCGACAGGTCACCCACTCCTCCAGACTAGGGGCAACAACTCTTGATCCAAAAACATGCACAAAATAGATAAGGTTTAGAGGCTTAAAGACAAAGCGTTTTGCTGAGGACTTTAGGCGCTCAAAACGAACACAAACAAGGACAATCATCAAGTGCACAAATGATGATGTCCAAGTCTTGAGAACAATCAAAAATGGAGTGTCTACACCCTTATTCACCACATGTTACCTTTGTATTTGTTGGTTTGAACATAGCACCAACAAAATGAAATTAAATTTATCCATGTAATAATTAGAACAAGGCTAAATTAACCTCAATGGTCAAGTACCAAGAACAGACAATTTGTAATAAGAAAGCAAAACATTAGGGAGTTCCATGTCATTTCCAAAACCATACGGCTAGGGATGTAATAGTAAAAAAATTCTAAGTTCCACCACAACTTATCCTTTTATTTATAAAACAAAAAATAAAAATTAAGAAAAAAAAAAGAGTAAATTTATAATTTTGGGGGTAATTATAAATAAAAATTCAATGTTTCACCTCAATAATAAATTAAATTTTAATTATTTAATTATTTCAATTCAAACTATGAATTTTTAAAATGTTATTAGTTCTAACCATCCATTTATATACCTTAATTATAACTAACAAAAAAAAAAGGCAATTTAGATAATTTGATTCTTTTTTTCTCTTTCTTTATTATTGACAACTATCTCCGACGTTACCGTCATGCATCACCATCCCTTCTTTTTCCTAATCCATTATCATCCCTCCATTATTATTCTTTTGTTGTTTACTGTTACTTCTCTCCTTCCCCAACTCACTACTACCCACTTATTCCCCAATCTGTAGCCATTGTTGCCATCCACCACCACCGACAAAAAATAATTAATAAATTATCTATATTTCATTAGTTACAAATAATAAACAATTAGAATTGATACTTTTTATATAAAAAAAAAATAATGGTTTAAACTAAAACAACTAAAACAAAGAGTTTTTAGTTTTAGGCCAATATTAAAATTTAATAAGATAGAAAATATGTAACAATCAAACATGCTATTTTAAACTTAACTTGTTTTAAACTAATATATATTCATATTATTTTGTGAAATTGTGTTTTTAGAACATAACATTAAAATTAAAAATTTATTATAAATTTTTTGAAATCATGTTTTTTAAACAATCACCGTTTTGAAAGTAAATGTAAAACTACTTGGATTTAAATATTTTATTTATAAAAAAAAGAAAAAAAAAACTAAATTTAGTGAACAGACAGTGCAACCCAATGGGAGTTTGTTAAGAACTATACAATACCAAAACTGGTAAAATTTTGATATGTATTTCACATATTGTCATACATTTTTATATAAGTTTTTTTAAATTTTTTTTTTTTATATTTCAATATAACTTTTATAAATATACAGAAAACCAAAAAAGAAAAAAAAAAAAAAAGAATAAAGGTGATGATTATGATTTCTCCGAATATATATGCATATATGACACCAAAATAATGTAGAAAAATGGTGTATTTCAGATTATTATTATTATTATTATTATTATTATTATTATTATTATTATTATTATTATTATTATTATTATTATTATTACTGTTTTACATCACTTTCTATGTGACTATTTATAATTGATTTTCTTGTTTTAAAATAATTATTAAGTAATTAAAAAAGTAAATAATATCTTACTATATAATGTAATATGATAATATAAAACTAAGTGATATATAAACAATTGTCAACAATGTTTGGCAGGCTTGGTTCATATAATGTTGTGTAGGTCCCCATATGTAATGATGTGATAATGAACCAAAGCCAAAAAAAAAATAAATAAAAGGAACGAAGTGAACCAGTTGCATATTACAAACTATTCATCTTCAAGACGAGAGAGTTGGGTGCTAAGAAGCAAGAGGGGAGGGAGGTAGAAAGCTAACATGGCCTTAGCTGTCGTGGGACTTTTGATTGGCAAAATAGTTTCCGCCCTTGAGAACGAAGCATCGTTGATTGGAGGAGTACGTGATGAACTCAACCAACTGAAGCTCGAGTTCGCAAGCATGAGATCTTTTCTAGAGGATGCCGATCAAACAACAGTCCAAACTGAAGGAGAGAAGACTTGGGTGGCCAATGTTAGAGACTTGGCCTGCGAGGTTGAAGATATCATAGACGAATACATGTATTACATGAACAAGCAAAAAGTATTTGGTAAATTCACAAGGTTCCTCCGTCAGATAGTCTATGCCCCAAAGAATCTATGGGTGAGGCATCAAATAGCCACAAAGTTACAAAAAATCAACAGCATGATCAAAGCCATCCCGGAAAGAAACCAACGTTATGGGGTCGATCGTGTAGGAGAATCAAGCTCAAGCTCCCATCACCATCAGAGGAGGCTGCCAAACCTCAGCGAGTCTTCTCTATTTTTTAAAGATGATGATATAGTGGGGATCGAAGATAGAAAGAAACAACTATTGGACTGGTTGGTGGACAAAGAAGAATCACAACGCACAGTTATTTCAGTTGTGGGGATGGGTGGTTCAGGTAAGACCACACTAGTTGCCCAAGCCTATAACAACCAAATTGTCAAGAGACAATTCAATTGCTATGCATGGATTGTCTCCCAAACATATTTAGTTGATGACTTACTTCGAAGCATGATTAAAGAATTCTACCGTGGTGCCAAGGAAGCAATTCCAATGGATTTAAGCAGTATGAGCTATAGAGAGCTCATAGAGATGATTACGAACTTCTTACGGTTGAAAAGGTACGTAATTGTATTTGATGATGTATGGAGTAGCAACCTCTGGAGGGATATACATGTATCACTTCTTGATGAAGGTCTAGGAAGTCGGGTCATACTTACAACCCGAAATGAAGAAATAGCTTCATCTTCTTTTGGGGTAAAAAGTTATGTCCATTATATCAAATTGTTGGGTGTAAGTGATGCATGGAACCTCTTTTGTATGAAAGCTTTTTCAAGCAATCCAAATAGATGTTGTCCTCAACATCTCAAAACCTTAGCTCAAGACCTTGTTGCAAAATGTAAAGGGCTTCCTCTTGCAATTGTAGCTTTGGGGGGTGTCATGTCTTCTAAATATCTGAAGTCGGAATGGATAAATATTTATAACAGCTTGAGTTGGGAATTGAGCAACAACCCTGGGCTAGAAGTTGTGAAAACTATATTGTTGCTTAGCTTCAATGATTTGCCGTACCAACTAAAGTGTTGCTTCTTATATTGTTGTCTTTTCCCGGAAGATTATGAGATTAGACGAAAGAGGCTCATTAGACTTTGGATGGCAGAAGGGTTCGTAGAAAAGGTGAGGGGCAGAACACCAGAGGAGGTAGCAGAAAGCTACCTTATGGAGCTTATTTACCGAAGCATGCTTCAAGTTGTAAAGAGAAACGAATTAGGAAGGCCCAAAAAGTGTAAGATGCATGATCTTATGCATGAACTTGCAATTTCTACATCAGAAACAGAGAAGTTTTGTGTTATATATGATGGGCGAGAGGCAAATGATGAAAAAGAAAGTGCAACAAATCGTCGCATGTCAATTCAATCAATTGGTAGAGAATTACAACCGTGGAACCGGAAGGACATGTTGAAGCTTCGGTCTCTTCTTGTATTTGTTGTTGAGGCGATAGCATTGCCACTAGGCTTACACTTGTTAAGAGTATTAGATCTCGAGGATGCACCGATCGAAGTACTGCCCGAAGAACTAGTGGATCTATTCAATTTAAGGTTCTTGAACTTGAAAGGAACTAGGGTGAAGGAACTTCCAAGATCCATTGGAAGACTCCGCAACCTAAACACTCTAGACATTACTCACTCCAAAATAGAAGTGCTTCCAGCTGGAATCACAAAGTTGCAAAATTTGCGACATCTAATGATGTACCACACTGACTTTGGGCTTTGGGGTGAGTTTCATTTTGATCGTGGTACACCAACACTATCTAATATTTGCAGGCTAAAAAACTTGCAAGTTTTGGCAGGTGTAGAAGCACAAGGAGACTTCATGAAGCGAATCAGGAACATGACACAACTTAAAAGGATTGGAATCACAAAGGTGAGAGAAGTAGACGAGGAGGACTTGTGTACTGCAATCCAAAATATGAGTCTCCTTCGTCGCTTGTCTGTGATGGTGATTGATGAGGATGAATACCTACGAATGGATGCACTCTCCTCAACTCCTCGCTACCTCATGTCGCTCATTTTAGTAGGAAAATTGGAGAAAGTGCCTTCTTGGTTTCCCTCACTTCAAAACCTTACTCTTTTGTCATTGCGATGGTCCAGACTGACAGAAGACCCTATTCCATACATTCAAGCACTTCCAAATTTGGGACGGTTGTACCTTTGTAAAGCATATGAAGGAGGAGGACAATTATGCTTCAGTGAAGGGTTCCATAAACTTAGAATATTGGACTTGTGGAATTTCCCTCAGTTAAATGAGATTATTATAGAGAGGGGGGTGATGCCAGGTCTCCAAGAATTTTATATTGGAAAATGTATGCAGTTGAAGATACTACCTCACGGCATCGAGTATCTTGAAGATCTCCAAGAATTGTATTTGACATTTGTTACGAATGAGCTCATAGAATGCATATGTGGAGAAGGGAGCGAGAATCACCAAAAGGTTCGGCATATTCCACGCATACACCATTGGAGGCAGACACCAGTTGGACAGAATTACGAACTATTATCTCGTTCCACAGGTGCAACGACACACCATTTTTTTTTTTTTTTTATGATACTTTTTACTTTGAAAGTATATCTGCTTTTATCTGCAAATTCTATAATACACACTTTAAAATATATATACCATATATTTCTTTGTGGTATTTGATTATAACTATTTGTAGTATTGGCTTAACTCATCGTGTTTGGTTATGAATTAATTATGACTTATTATAGTTGTTATTTTTGCTTTTGATCAAAGAAATCTTTGGGTATACGTATAAGTGTAGTGGTGTTTCATTATAACTTATTGTGGTATTGGTGATGACTTGATTGGCCATGACTCATTATGGTATTGGTTACAGTTTAGTTATAAGCTATTATGATTGCTTATACCTCACTGGTGATTATTCAGTACTTTCGAAGTATGAACACGTGGTACTACATAAGGTTTTGATTAGTGGAGAGGCATAAGAGCCCACAATTTATGATAGAGATGAGGAAACAACATGGGGCTAAGTAATTGGTGATTGGCCTGAAATATGGCCACGTAGTGCTCTAGGAATATTGAATAATTTTCCATAACTCAAATGACGATTGGTTATGATTTATTTTGGTTTCTTTAGTTATGACTAAAAGTAAATTTGTTACAACACTTTATGGTATTAACACTACAAAATGACTATCACAAAGTATCATAACTTGTATATGATATATATATATATATATTTTTGTAGATGTATATTATTGGAGGATCCATTTTTTAAATTTTAAAATGTTAGAATTAACATTATTTTTATTTAAAAACAAAAACATTATCGCAAACAAGTAATGCCTTCCAATTTCCAAAATAAAAAATGAAAATGAAAATAGACAAGAAGAAATGGAAGCCTTGGGGGGTAGTTTGTTACTTGTTCTCATTGTTTACCAATATTGTGTTTGATTAGGAGATTTGAGAAGAGATTTGGAAAAGGAAAAAAAAAATGTAAGTAAAATGTGAATAAAATATATCTACATTTCACCTTGTTTCACACACATTTTCCCTTTCCCTTTCCTAAATCTCTCAATCAAATATAGCATAAGGAACTGTTTGCCCTGATTCCCTAGCGTGGAGGTAAAATTGCTCTTTGCATCTTTTCAGCCACGTGGTTAAAATTTTTAGAATAAACTATAAATACATCTATGAGATTTGCTTAAAATAGATTTTATCTTATTATCATTTTTTTATTTAACTTAATTAATGGAAAAAATAAAAATTCTAATTACTTTTTTATACAATAATAAAATTATCTGAATTATTAATTGAAGTATATTTCTGACATCATTAGAAATTGTTAATTGGCTTGATGATTTATTAATGAAAGGGTCGTTATAATATTAAAAACTTGAAGGGATGGGATATAATTTTCAAAATCATAAGGAGCAAATCGTGTTTTAAGTAAACCTCAAGGATGTATATGTAATTTACCAAAATTTCTACTACTTTAATCCTGAATTTTTTTTTTTTTTTTTTTGGGCATCAGTTTTGTTTCCCCAAATCTACTAGTTTTTATGTTTTATAATTTTAGTTTATTATATTTTTGTTTTTTCTTATCTGCTCTGCTTTTCAATGTTGCTTTCCAGGTTTCTAGCTTCCTAAAGAGTATAAAGAACTAAACATAATGACCAGTTCACTTGATTAACAAAAAGACAAGTGCCCCAGTCATCTATGTTGCATGCTTGCTTTCCATCGAGGAGGACATGGTGAATGTTTAGCTTTGTAATTTCATGTGTATGAGATGAAGATTTCTTTAAGCAACCAGCAACTTTAATTAGCTTGTGGATATATGCAGAGAGTTTAGACAGAACATCTAGTGTTGTGGTGGTGAATGATTTTCGGTTTAGTGTTGTGGTTGTGGTGTTGCTGACGGATTTTTGCTGTCAAATTCATGCAGTTCGGAGTTTTCTGAGCTTTATATATGGTGATGCCTCATTGCTGTCTTGAGTGCTGGTTAGAGTTGCTGGAGTGTTGTTTGGAATTGCTGGAATTGTCTTGTTTGTAGTTGTGTCGGATTTTTGCTGTCAAATTTGTGTAGCTCGGAGTTTTCTGAGCTTTATGGTGGTGCTTCATTGTTGTCTTGATTGATGGTTAGAGTTGCTCGAGTGTCGTTTGGAATTGCTGAAATTTTCTTGTTTGTATTTGTGTTCTTTTTGTTGTGTGTTGTGGCTTGCTGTTGGAGTGGGGTTGATTTTGTTTGGCGATTCACCTTGTCTTTAGAAGGGTTGTTTGGTGTTGTTGTCTTGCCAAGTTTGTTTGGCTTGGCCTGAGTTTGGTTTATGTTTTGCTTGATGCATATGCCGTTCTAGTTGGAATGTGCATCTTTAATTGATATAATTTCGTTGTACTGCTTGTACTACATTATTCATCAATAAAATATTTTGTTTTGCCTTTCAATAAAAGAACATTTGGTGTTCTATAACATAATTAAGAAGTATGTATCTGTGGAGTGATGTGGTCATTTTCTTTACTATACCGACAATGTTGTTGATATTGTTTCAACAGCAGATTTAATTGGCTTTGTTTTTGTTGTTAATGTGTCATATACTTCAACCCTGACAAGAGCTTAACTCTGATCATCCACATTACTTCTGCATGTCAATTGTCAATAAGAGTTTTCTTCCTTTTTTTTTTTTTTTTTTCTTTTTTGTCTTTTTAATTCATTTGATTAGGGAATAGTGGGAGTACCACCAATCGATGAACCTATTTTATGTTGATCATTTTCAGTTTATCTTACCAAATAGTTCTATTTATTTATTTATTTTTCAATAGAAAATAGTGTAAAATAAGTCATTTTCCCTTGTTTAGTCACCTGTACAGTACAATACGGAATTAAAATTATAATTCACAGTCACGATACAACAAGAAAAGAATTGTTTCACTATAGTTTGAAAACTAAATAAAGCTGACATAGCTTAGCTAGTAAGACATGTACAACATGTTGATTTAGATTTCTATTTCTAAGGAGTCGAAAGTTTGATACGCTATCTTTGCATCCATCTCTACTCTCCGGTACATTAAAAAGTAAATTAACCCAAGCATTTGACTAACAAACCTTTATTCTGAAAAAAGGAAAGTTCACTTGGTGAATTGGAAAAAGATTTCTGTTATAATGGAGTTTGGGGGCTAGTGGTGCATTAGAATAAAAAATGTTGCCTTACTATCAAAATGGTGGTGGATGTTTGGGAAAGAAAAGAAACCATTATTAGTATTGAAGATATTAAAATTTATGAGTAGAACATGAGAGATGAAAGTTATGGTTACCATAGAATATATGAGTAATATGCTGTTGAAGATAGGAGATGGATTAAATTGGAAGTTCTGGACTAATATTTGGGCTGGTGACAAATCATTAAAGCAAAATTTTCCTAGGTTATTTTTCACTTTCAATGGAAAAACTTGACAGTGTAGCTAGAGTGTTTATTCATGACTGTGAAAGTAAGAGGTGGAGATTGGAATTTAGGAGAAAGCTATTTGTATGGGAGGAGGATTGTTTAAAAGAACCGCAGAGAATTTTGGATAATGTGAAATAGACATTCATAAGGAGGATGGTATTCACTGAAAAGGTGAAAAGAATGAGCTATTAATTTTCAGTAAACTCTTTTTGCATCTGTTATGAGAAGAGCTTTGGGATTGCGCTTTGACCCTACAAGGACAATCAGGACAAGTCTAGCTCCTCCAAGAATCCAATTTTTTTGTTGGCAAGCACTTTTAAGGATCTTTTAATTAATTAACATATCTTACCATTGTCTGTTAGTAGTATTTTTTTATTTTTTTATTTTTGGTGATTTAGAGGTTGAAACAACAGTTAATTTGTTGTTACTGTGTAATCAGTCATGCAAGTTTTCCAGGAAACTTACAAAACTTGATGAATTGGTGATTTACTTCACAGTAGTTGCCTAAGGTTTTTTAAGCCCTAGGCCAAACATCAAAATGAGGCCTTAGGCTCTAGGGCCTTGGACAGTTAGCGCCTTTTTGGCAAGAAAGAATTTATTGGTGTGGCTTGGACAAACTGCTAAGTTGCCTATACTGTTGAGCTGGCTCAATTACTTCAAGGTATTGTGATCTAACAAAATTAATTTGGGAGATACTATTTTCCACTATCATGTGGTCTCTATGGTTAAGCAAGAATAGGCTGACATTTAACAAGGAGGAGATCGATTGGGAGAATATAATCAAATTAGTGAAAGTGAGTTGCTTCATGGGTACAGGCAAAATCTGAGGTGTGTTTGTCACCATTGAAGACTTCCTTTACAATACCAGTGAAACTTTTGGAGAGCTTATGATTCTTTGCTGGTTTTTTAGATTCTATCTCATTGTTTTTCTTGTTTTGAATTTGGTATCCTATTTAACTGGGATTTGTGATGTTGTTGATATAGGTTATGACCTCTTATAATTCTAAAAGCATACATTTTCTCTATGATGCTTGAGTCTTTCTACCTTGAAAATTCAAAAATACTAGACAAATTTTGGGATGAAAGTTTGTTTTCCCCCAATATGATTAGGTTGAAATTTTGACTAACTTTTCAAAAATTCAAATAAATAATTTAAAAATTAATAAAGATAAATTCACTTGCATGGGTTGAATAAAGAAAAATAGGAGACTCGTGAAAGTTCTAATTTACATTACAGCTCTAAACTGATTGTAGATTCAAAATGTTATGTTTTGTATTATGCAATAAAGAGTGCTTTAGCATAAGAAAATGCTATTAGGGGTGGACATTGTATTATGTTGGACTGTGTTATTTTGGATTTGTGTCAGAATTATTTTAACATTGACTCAACCCATTTATTATTTTGACCCAATACTCCTCTTACAACACTAGATTTCTTGCTTTGACAAACAAATCTTAACCATATAGACTTACCGTTTGTCTTGTTGATTTTTTTTATAAAATTAATTATCTAATTTAATATTATTATTTTTATTAAAAATCAATCTGTGGTGAGTTCATATTAGACCCGAATTTGGCAAGTCAGGTTTGGTTTAGTTTAGTTTTCAAAAGTTTATTTTAGATTTTTTTTTAAAAAATAAAAATTAATGTTTGATCATGATTTGACGGAAATGGTGATATATCCTATTTGGTTACAATAAATAAAAAGATATAATTATTTTTTACCGTTGGATTAAAAACAAAAATAATTCGGAGAGACCCCATTCTTATAATACCACACTATTAAAAACCATAACAGTAGTATCATCAAAAAGAAAATCTGAATTTTTCAAGAAAGGCCAAATCTTTTTTAGCTTAAGTTTATTTTCCTCTAGAATATTATTGGTTGGGTACGACCAGTTAACTACCTATACAATTTAGGTTTCATTTGAGAAATGGGTTAACTTTTTGACTATTTTAGTCTGTGGCTAAAAACTTGTTTAGGTCGGATGTTTTGACTTTTTTGACTTTTGTGCGAGAAAAAATGAAATGATGGTGATTTGAATGAGACATGCTATGTTGATGTTCCCTTGTTTAAGAGGCTCTTAGCTACCGGCCCAAACAAAAGAGATCGATAAGTTGATTTAGTCCCGTTTGCTAGGCTTTTCCGAACTTCCCCATTGCCTTTCTGCCCTTGAAATCGTTCCCTTCACTTGTATGTGTACTTATTTTAGGTAAATTATAGATATAGTCACCTCCCTATACAATAATAAAATTATTAATTAAAATATTTTTATAACATTATTAAAAATTATTAATTAACTTAATATAATTTATTAATAGAAGAATTCATTTGTTATACGATTCAAAATTTTTAAAAAAATGAGATATAATTTTTAGAACTATAATTTTCAAAAAATGCAAATTCATTTTGTTCTTATTTTGCTAGTCCAATCAAATAAAATAAAGAAAATTTTAACTTGGCTCACTTCATTTTGTCTTCTGTTTTCTTCTCTCCTCAATAAGTATCCAAGCCGAACAAAGGGGAAAACAATAATGAAATATTTACTGTGTCAATCAATGGGTCCACAAGATCAATAATGTAAGATTTATCTTATGAGTCAATGGGCCAATATTTTTAATTTAAAAAATAAAATTATTAAATACATGGAGGGGTTGTAAATAATTACAAAGATAGAACTCAAAATAAGTCGCTAATTTAGAAATAAGTTGCTAGTTTAGAAATTAGGGGTACAAATATAATAAGTCTTCATCATTATTTTATATATAAACTGTTTGTTTGTGCCTTCCATTTGTAAAATAATAACGAAAGACTTTTATTAGGAGATCAGTCTTTATTTTGAATACGCACTATTTTATGATTTATGTTCTAATAAGTGATAATATACACTTGTCACGTCTTATTATATAATATGTATTGTTAGTACAGTGATACTACATGCATCAATTAATGTACACACTAATGTACCAACTAATGTTATGTTATTATTGCTGACCCCACTTATTTTACAAATTATAAATATTCAAAACTTCTAAAATTATGCCACATCATCTGTTAGTATACTAATTAGTACATTAATTGGTACATATAACATTATTCTTGTCGGTATTATCTTAGACATAAATAAGGGAGATTTACGTATAAGTCCAAATAAGTGAACTTATTGTCCAATAGGTCTTATGATAATTAATTATATTTTTCATCAAACACTATTAAGAAACGTCACTAATTATTAATTTTCAGTGACAGTTTAAAAATTCTGTCAAAAAAATGTCACTAATCATAAATTTTAGCGACAGTTTAATAAAATCTTTACAAAAAAAAAAGTCACTAATTTTTAACTTTTAACGACAATTTGAAAAATTCATCACAGAAAAATACAGTTTAGTAGCTTGCTAACATTCAATAACTTCCCTAAGATACAAGAGAAGATAAAAGGTAATGTGCCTAAGTGGGCTTTTATATGTTTGTTAATTTGTCTACAAAGATTAGCCACTAAGTATAGATTATTGAAATGGGGTATGCAACTGGACCCTATTTGCAGTCTGCGTATGAATGAAGTGGAGACTCATGAGGAACTTTCCTCTCTTGTCCCTTTACTAAGAGTATTTGGGCAAAGATGCTTAGCTTGAACCACATTGATAGAGATCCTATGGGTTGGTCTGGTGAGCTCCAATGGGCAATTTCTCATTGCAATAATAGGAATCTGAGCTGCATCATTTTCAAGCTTTCTTTGGATTGCACTCTCTATCAAGTATGGAAGGAAAGGAATGAGAGAACATTTGCTCAACTTTGAAGACAGCAGGAAGTGATAGTGGCTGAGATGGTTAAGGAAATTAGAGCCAGAGCATGTTCTATTAGAAATGTTAAGAATTCTCTGCAAAATTGGTGAGTCTGTATGAATTGGGGGCTACCTTGTTCTCTGTTATGGACCTGAAGGCCAGTTTTAGTAGTTTTCTATCTTTTGGGCTTTTGTTTTGTTGTTTGTTTTTTATTTTGTAGGAGTTTATCCCATTGTTTAGCCTTGTTTTTGTGTGTTTCTTGTGATAGGACCAGACCAAGGCATAGATTCTCTTTCAGACTCTTATCCAAAAGTTTTCTTATTTTCTGTGAGTACTCCTAGAACATTATGCACCATGAAACTATGTGATGGGTTCTCTACACTTTTATACCGTGAAACTCCAAAAAAATATGTCAAGAACTAAGCAATTGAGTATTATCATATAAAAATTTTCCCAAATCAAAATAACACCAAACTCCAATGGGGAGCAGCGGCCATTGTTTTAAGAAACAACAAAAAGACATGAAAGCAAGAAATGTGATTATAAGCTTAAAGATGGAATATGTATGCACGAAGAGAGTTTAGAATAGAACATACTATTACTTGGAAACAGGGCAACATGTTTTGGAATAAGGTATATAGGAATCAAGAACTTACAACAAAAATAAAAACAGAAAATTTATGAGCAAACCAAGAGTGAATTGGGACATATATTTCTGAAACATCATACAATGGCATCAATGACGTCTAAAGAATGTACACAAATTTGAGACTCATGAGACATAGTTTCGAGGAATTGCATAACGAATTTGTATCACTTCCCATGTGTCTACAAAAAATTGTTTGAAGCATTCGAAATATGTTTACTCATGAATTTTCTCTATATTTACGGGAGATGTAAAGATGTGTTGACACCTTGGACAAAGTGATACAAACCCTTTGGGTAGAACTTACCCACGAAAACCGGCTTGCACGGGGGTGTGTCCAAACAGACCTATATTCACAAGGTCTCTTGTGTTTTGATGTGGGATCATAACACAAGTTCCTTGAAAAAGACGTTTAAATAAGAAAATGGAATTTGATGCATCAAATTGCATTGGCCACTACAGCATACAGACAAAAGATTGCCCTGTAACATAAAGTCATTGCCCAAATCACTTAAACAGGACAAATACCAAATGGGTTTGATTATTGATGTCCTATAGTGGCCTTATATGAGTTAATTGACTCATTTCGTAAACAAAGATCATCTCCACATCATTACTCTTCACTCTTCGGAATCCTTTGAATTGTGATCTGGATGTTTGATCAACTTAAAAAATGGAGGGCCAATCCAAAAAAAAAAAACTTCGAAGATGGAAGGGGCATCAATTCAAGCCATTAAATCTGCAAATGACTCTCTTTGAGACAATTCAAGAACACCAAGAAAAAAAAGAAGAAGAAGATCAAAAAGAAAAGGAAATAGCCCATCTTTGACCAAAATTACATGCTTCAAAGTTACAATCCTTGACATATACACACAAATTCACATGCACAGACAAAATACATACAAAACACTGATGATCATGGAAAAACAGAGAGAGAGAGAGAGAGAGAGAGAGAGAGAGAGAGAGAGGGTACCTCTTTATTCAAAATTATGATGCTGCTCTTCCAAAAGAGATTGAATACCCTGAAGAACAAAATCCACAAAAACATCAAAACGCTAACCACCCAAAAAAGAAACGAGAAAGAAAACAAAAGAAGAAACAACAATTGAAAAAAAAAATTAAAAAATAAAAACAATAATCTTGAATCACGTATTGATTTTTTCTTTCAATTGGAATCACAGATCGATCAAACCTGTGTTTTCCTGGGTATTTTTTTAATCTTTGGGGAAAAATTCACCATCAATTTACCCTGAGCTACCGATCAAACCCGTGAAACTCACTTCTCCCATTTTAACCCTTAACTATAAATTAATTAATTAATCAAAAATGACTTGGACCCCCAGCTGGGGGTGCTGGGGGTCACCGTGATTTGTGGAAAAAAAAACAAATTTTTTTTTTTTTTTTTTTTTTTTGTTTTCGGCCAATCCCAGGCCGACACGTGGCACTGGAGGGGGCGGTGGGGTCGTCCGTACTGGGAGTCTGTAGCATTGTTGTTAATTAATTGTTTTTATTTTTTTTATTTTAGCAAATGCTAATGTACTAGGAATGGTTTAATGTTAAAAAATATGTAAAATAAATTGAATTTAGCAAAAAATATATTTGATTTCAATTTTCTAAATTTAATTTTTTAGAAATTGAATTTTTTATCTTTAGAAAATATTTTTAAAATTTTAAGCATTTTTTTTACCTTTTTGGATGCGCCTTATTTAGATGTATCTAAATAGTAAAATGTTTGTAAAAAAAATATTTTAAAAAATTAATAAATACACAAAAATACACAAAAAAAAAGTACTAAATTTTTGTATTTTTTTCTTATATTTTTGGTATTTAGTGAATTTTTTTAAAAAAAAATTTACAAATATTATAATTTTTAAATGTATTTATGTTAGGTGTGTCTAATTTTTTTTTTTTTAAAAAAAATTGCTTAAAATATTAAAAAAATACGAAAAATGAAAAAAATAAAATTTTCTGAAAAGTGAATTCTGAAAATAGAAACCAAACAGATAGTTTTTCAATTTTCTTTATTTTTTTTTATTTTTTTTTTTACTCGTGCCCTAGGGCACAAGTAAAAGACTTTTTTTTATTTTTGTGAAAAATACTAATTGAGGAAATTACAAATAGATGGAATAGTGGAGAAATTATTACACTATAGACAAAAAAATTTGTGGTGCAATAACATACACTGAGAACTTGCACCATTGTAGATGCCATGCCTTTTTTCCGAAGTATATGGCATCTTTCCATCCAATGTTTGTACCAAATTGTTTTAACTAATACAAAGTTGTCATTTAATTTTTATGGAGAATTAACAAACATTAACGATGAAAACTAAGTTAAAGATTTGATTTGTCATAACTAGAGATTACCAGTTCAAGAGATAAGGTACAAAAGAAGAATGTCATTAAATGAAGGCACCTCCTTTTGTCCAATCTGAAAATTGGCCTCTACTAATTCTCTATTTTATTACTTGTGATTAATTATTCATACAAGTCATTTTAAGCTTAAAACTAAGTGATTAAAATAAAAAAAGATATCATTTATTTTAGATTAAATGAATAAAATCATATATATATATTATAAAAAATGATTTTCAATTAAAAAGTGGATTTTTAATGATGCGTGGTCTTAAATATAAATTAAAATTAACAATACTTACAAAAATCATTCAAAACAACTAATTTTGCATAGAAAAACATTTAACTTGATTTATTGAAAAGGCAATGCAACCAAGAACACATATATGCTATGAAGAATAAGAAAACTTACATAGATGTCCACTCAAGTGCAATACATGCATTCATAAAATTAAATAAGATCCTAACACACAACTAAGCATGCAAATAATGATCCCAAGTCTGGTTTGAGACTATTAGCATGATGATTATGCACAAAATGCAAATAACAAATAAAAGGAGTAAAAATGCTAAAATTACATGATGATTAAATCGAGCTTAATGTATGATTTCTACATGATTAAATAAGTCTAAACATGCTGCTCTAATGAGAATAATGAAAACATGCAAGAATTGGCAAGAAAGCTAATAACATAGACAAACTACTGTAACAAGCCTGCGAGGGACCTCGCGCTACAGTTTGAACTCGATTTGTGTCACGATTCGTAATCTGAACCAAAGAGTCTAAATCCGGCAAATCGTTTTGAGAAAACAAATTTTTGAAAGAAGTGCCAAACATGGACTGTTTTGCTAGATACAAAGTCGCCATCTAAATATTTTATTTTGGGGAAATTTAGGAAACCCTGACTCGGTGCCAAAGGCCACGTGTCCGTCATCACCAAAGTTGCCTCGGCTCGAGAACTTGGGTACGATCGGGGAAGGTCAGCTATGAGCACCCCCTCTCGCCCGGTCCGAAGACCGGCCTCTACTAACCATGATATCTAATTTTGAAAATGTCACGTGTTCTTATTCCGGTTATTAGCCTAGAATTACTATGTTATGCGCACAGCAAACAAGTATAGACTAGATTGCCTAATTTGGAATGGAACATTGCATATCCGTTTGTTTAGAAAACGTTTTGGAATTTGCTACTCGCAAGTAGGCTAAAACACGGATTTCAATGAGTTGTTCCAACTCAAACAATCCAACCTTCACCCACAGGCATTCAAACAGTTTATCACATAAGCATCTAGCCACATGGTAAGCATGCTGTCATGGTAGTATTCACACGCATGCGGCATGCTAAAGCATAAAATACTTACATCGTACTCCGTGCCAAAACAAGAACGTGTTAGCAATCAATGCATGATCCAAGTCCATGTTAAGTGCCTAATGCATCGCATACAAAATGTCATTTAGAATAGGCTCGGCTAATCTTAAGGATGACATGTGAAATGCGCAAGTAGCATGTATTCAAATTTGATTTGAAATATAATGCAATTAGCATGATGTACCGAGCCCGGTGCATGCAATACTGATGAATGATGCACGCATGCATAACATGAGGTATGCTAAAGTAAACATGTCTTAATACTAACCATCAAAGCAGGTAAGTAAAAGGGAGAAAGAAGTGGGGTTTGGAAGACATGCACACACTCACCCATGCTTATTACAACTTTGCCCTCGCTCGGAGGGACCGAAAGAATATACAAATTTAATTAACCTACAAGCCAATTAAATATTACAGACCACCTAATTAACTAATAAATCAATTAAGTACTGAAAGCAGTAAAAGGCCTCGGGGAGAGGATCCGATGCATGCGCGCTCGGTTTCTCCCAGAAATCCACTACCATGCATAAGATGCCTCTGTTTTCCCTGCTCTGCTTCTCTGAGGACTGCCAAAGTCTCAAGGTTTGCTCTATGGATGCCAGGAGACACCACCGGCTAAAGGGAGACACCACCAGCCATGCAGAATGATCACCGGCCATAACTTTGATCCATCGGCCAACAATGGTGGCCGGTCGGCACTAAATGTAGCCGACCGGACAAAAATTCCTGCAGAATCTAGTTTAATAGCAGCAGAGGACAATACTTGGCATGGCAATGCATTTCAAGCAATATATGCACCAATCACATCCCATATCATGTTTATGACTCAAAGGGACATGAACCTTGGTTCTCGGACCACCAATCGTGCATTTCCATGCATAATGGCCCAAGAAACCAAGTGTGCACATTTGATATGTAATGCGATGCACATAATCAAGCCAATGGGGACTTAACCTCTATCATGGATAGTCAAGAGGCCAGGCATGCATGCCAATGCAATGCAACCTAAGCATGTTAACTAGGTATGCAATATGGCAATGCAAATGAGCATGCAAGATATGCAAGGCATAGAGCAATGCAACTAACAAATGTGCAAGGCTAATGTAGGCATTCAAGCATGTAAGCCAACATGTGACTTCATTCAATCATGTGATTTCAATCATGCAACAACTCACCAATATGCTACAACATGCAAGGAGAGCATGCAACAAACAACGGGATGGACTTAAACTAAATAAGGCAACTCTAACTAGGCCTAAAACAGTGGCCAAAAACTCAAGAAATGAGACCAAACACACATACACACATGCACATGTTAATGGGCCTATACTTAAGCAAACAAAGGCAACTTTCAAGCACATTTAAAAGAGGCTAAGCATGGACTAATGATATGCAATGTAAGCTCTGGAATCATGTTAAGATGGTGTCAAACCAAGCAAACAAGATAGGCTAAGCATGCAATAAAGGTCCAAAACTTAAGGCTAACAAACCAAAAATGCAAAGGAGCTATGCAATACATGGCAAGCATGACTCAAGCAATTTAAAACAGAGCTAAAGCATACAAAAACATGCACTAAAGCTTCACAAAGCTAGGCCTAAAATATGCTAGAACAAGGGCTTACAACCTAAGGCATATTAAGGCAACAAAATGGCATTACAAGACATGTATGCTAGGCAAGCATGGTGTACCAAAACCAACTCAACTCAATGCTATTTCATAGCATAATAAGCATAAAAAACAGCTAAGGCATGGCCAACACACACTTAAACATGGTACTCTCTCAAGAGGCAAAAATGGCCCTTTTCAAGGACAACAAGGAGAGGGGGTGGCCCTCTCCTTCTTAGCACCTCAAGGCACCATCCTCACCTCTAAAATCCCTCAAGATTTCAATGATGAGGAGGTCCAAACACTATGGTCCCGGAGGTCACACAAAAAAGGCACAAAACAAGGGCCAAACAAGGCTTAAGAGGGGTCAAACAACCCCAAAGCTTAAAGTACTCTTAACAAACTATTTAGAGGCCTTAAAAATAGAACTTTTATGTATTATATGCAAAGCCAAAAAATAGTTGCAAGATAGGTAAAAGTACTGTGCAAAAATGGGAAATAAAAGAGAAAAGTGATTACCCTTGTAGACCTTCTTCACAAATGAAGCTCCAGCAGCTTCTTGAGCTCCAAACCAGCTCCAAAATTCTAAAAACAACCCTCAAGGGCCTCAGCTCCAAGAGAAGGTGTGATAGTGTGTGTTTGTGTGCAAATCTAAGCCTAAACACACACAAGAGAGAGAGATATAGAGATGGGAGATGAACAAACCCTAACCCTAGAACTCAAACCTTAAAAAGCTGTCTAAAAATGTCTAACCTTTCAAAGAGGGAGAGAAGCCCCCCTCTTATAAACCATTCCATCTTGTAAAGCTTCCAAAGGAAGCTAAATAGAAGGAGATCCCTCCATACACGTGTATGGAGGGGAGCCAAATGCATGCCAGCTGTGGCAAAATATCTGCAAAAGTAGATGCACAGTAGTCGGCCGGCCAAAAGTGATTTTGGCCAAAACTTATGGCCGGTCGGCCAAAAATAGTGCCAGTCGGCCAAACATTTGGCCGATGGTAGAAAAAGATAGCCGGTGGCCTCAAGCCATGGCCGGTGATGTGTGGGGATGCCTAAAAAGGCATTCCCTACCCCTCAAAGGCAAGACACAAGTGTTTGGTGTCAAACCAACCACAAAACAGTTGAATCGAGAGGTCCTGAGATGAGGCGCGCTGCCAAGGCTTCCGGGAACTCAAGACGAACACAAACATGGATAATCACTGAGTGTTCAATCAGTGACGTCCAAGTCTTGAGGACGGTCAAAAATGGGGTGTCTACAGTTGCCCCTCTTTGACAGAACTCGAAAGTTATAACAATGACGGGAGTGAATGTCAAGGCCCAGAGACGACCCATTTTTGACAAGGCCGAAGACTCAGACAAAGCATACAAGCTACTGACAAAGATATGCGCCCGAAGGTAGGGGCAAAATGCAAGACAAAGCAAGAAGCCAAGCATAACTTACGATCATGCAAAGAAAAGCTGTAACGAAACACACATGCGACAGTTTTAAGCTAGCATACACCAAACTACACTACAATGCAGAGAGGATGTAAGAGAATTATGCAATTCTCGATACGTCTCACGCGAAGGATACAATACCTGTCCGGTTCGTCTGGCTCCACCAGCCGCAAATGAACCGTACATACAATATCGTGCATGTAAAGAAAACAACTTAACAGGTATGATATGGTTAGCAGTATGCATGACAATGCAAAAATGAATGCAAAATGATATGCAATATACACAAAACTATGTATAAACAATGCAAATGAAAATGCAATGCAATTGAGACAATGCAAACTATATGCAAAGGAATTGAATCATGATCCAATCATGAGCGGTTCGAAACCACACGTATGTCAAATAGATTGATGGAGGTAACAAGTCCGTCTACCATAGAACGGTCCACTGAACTATGAGTAATGTAGACGGACACAAGAACAAGTATTGGGGGGAATGACATAAGTGGGGTAACGACCCGCTGAAGAAAGAACAATGATGCCAATGCTGGATGCAAAATTACGCTACGATGTAATATATACGATGGATATGGCATGCAGCCAAACCAAATCTTGCCTAGGAAAGGCATGGACACATACAAGCCGCGGCTAACATAGAACGGTCTACTGAACTATGTTTTGACGTGAAAAGTATGGGCACATACTAGACCAAGCTCAACATGAAAAGACACAAGCCACAGATGGAAGTGATGCAGTGAATGCAGGTAATCTACAATGCAATATCTACAAATATGCAATGGAATGGAAATGCGACATAATGGATATGGCACGCGGGCCAAACCAAATCTTGCCTAGGAAAGGCATGTACACATACAAGCCGCGGCTAACATAGAACGGTCTACTGAACTATGTTTCGTCGTGAAAAGTATGGGCACATACCAGACCAAGCTCAACATGGAAAGACGCAAGCCACAGATGGAAGTGATGCAGGAATGCACGTAATCTATAATGCAATATCTACAAATATGCAATGGAATGGAAATGCAACATAATGGATATGGCACGCGGGCCAAACCAAATCTTGCCTAGGAAAGGCATGTACACATACAAGCCGTGGCTAACATAGAACGGTCTACTGAACTATGTTTCGTCGTGAAAAGTATGGACACATACCAGACTAAGCTCAACATGGAAAGGCGCAAGCCACAGATGGAAGTGATGCACTGAATGCACACAATCTACAATGCAATATCTACAAATATGCAATGGAATAGAAATGCAATATTTATAGTGGAAATGCATGACAATACATGTTTATTTTCTACGATGCATGACAATGCAATATTTACCATGTATGCATGACATATGCATGTGTGTTTTTTTTTTTTGTTTTTTTTTTTTTTAAATGCATGACATATGCAGTATTCACAATGGGATGCATGACAATGCATTTGTGTTTTTGTTGTTTGTTTTTTGAACTTTTGAAATGCATGACGCATGGAGTGCGCACAATGCAAGTCGCTTGAAATGCATGAGCTTTGTTATTTTGAATGCATGATTATGCATAATTTTGACAACGCGCTGCTTTTGAGATGCATGACAATGCATGTACTTGAAATGCGCAGCAACGCGCGGCTTTTGAGATGCATGACAATGCATGTGAACTGTGCACATCAATGCACCAAAGGTCTTGCACCTTCCAAGGATTTAAGGTCTCCTAGACCGGGATGCAAAATGTATGCGTGACAATGTATTTTGAAATGCGCGACAACGCGCAGCTTTAGGAATGCATGACAATGCAACCGAGCGGGTTTAGGGTCTCGCCAGACCAAGCGGGTTTAAGGTCTCGCCAGACCGTGTTCCCCGGGAAATGCATAACAATGCAACTGAACTTGAAATGCGCAGCGACGTGTGGCTTAAGATATGCATGACAATGCATGTTGATGCAAGTGTGAAACAACACACGTCTAATGCATATGATCTCAAATGCGCAGCCATGCGCGCCGTTTGAAATGCGTGACAATACATCCGAGCGGGTTTAAGGTCTCGCCAGACCGTGCTTACTCAAAACAATGCGAGTGAGGTGCGCAAAACAATGTGAATAATGAATGCATACCAGATGAAACGAGATGCGCAAAACAGCGTGATGCGTTTGGACAACGCAAGTGAAATGCAATGCACAAGATAGTGCGATGCGCTAGACAGCGCGATTGAATGCATGCCAAATGCACATGGGACAACTTTCAGGTTTTGTAAGAGACAAAAGGATACAGGAAGGATACACCTTGCACAAATCCGAGTGCCACATACAGAAGACACGGTTCGAGGTCAAAACGAAGGCTGGTTGAGCTTCGGAGTTGCCATTTCTTGCACTATGTTGAGCAATGAAGGCCCCAAACCACTCATCTGACCTAAAAAAGGTTGTAGGAGCGTCACCGGCCGGAAGAGAAAGCCACCGGCTGTCCATCGGCCATCAATACATTCCACCGGCCAAATATTTGGCCGACCGGCCAAAAATGTAGCCGACCGGCCAAAAGTTGCTGAGTCGGGACAGTTTGGTCATTTCACCCCGGGTCTTTTAAAATAGGGTTTTAAACCCTATTTCTTTCATTCCTCTCTAGCCGAAAATACTTCCCCCTTCTCCCTAGAGCATTTTTCTCTCCTCATTGCTTCGTTTCCTTGCGTTTCATGCCCGTTTCATCGTTCGATTCGCGTATATCTTCGCGTTTCGAACATTTTCATCCGAATATTTCTTCATTGCGGTGCTTCCTTTCCCATTTCCACCTTTTGGGGTTTATTCCCCTTGAGTTTCTCCCGTTTTCCGTGCCTTTTCACTTCCCGGCTTTTCCGGACATTTTTTGCCCTCCCGAGGGTTGACTTTTCGCCTTCTAGCCCTATTTTCATTTTCCGACCATTTCCCTCGCCACATTTGACATGGCCGACGACATTCCACAGGGCGAGACTCCCCCAGATCACGAGATGGATCCCGGGGCTGAGCTCCTACCTTTGAGCGCTCATCCCTTCGACCCAGCGACCTACCGGCCGGCGATTCACGTGCTACCTCCTGACGCTCTTCGCCAGTTCAAGGGCTTCGACAGGATGGTGGATCCGGAGCTTCTTCTGCGCGAGCCAGCGTCTCATCTGTCCTTCGGCGCCTCCGAGGTATGTTCTTTCCTCTGCTTTACTTTCCGCAATGTAGAATACAAAACTGCCGTAGTTGGTTCTGTCCTTTAATTGCTTGGCTCAGATACACTGATACACTGTAGTTGACTATGAACACACTTGCAACCGATATCTGTTTGAAACTAACACGTGCGCACACACTGCACTTGCCCTGAACCACTCAAACATGCTGACACATCACACGTTGTAGTTCATCAGAAGCACACCGCACCCAAGATTCCGCTGAATCAAAAACGTGCACACACGTTGTACTATCACCAATTCTGAATGCTTTTCAAAACTGTATATTTTATATTGCTTGGCAACTGCTTGCTTGAATACAGGGGGATTCCCATACCGTCCGTGGGTATGGGAACGTCGTCGCTCGAGACTGGTATTTGGAGTTGCCCGACGCGGTTCGCCATATCGTGGACCAGGCTGGTTTTGGTGCATTCTGTAGGGGACTGCCCCGTCTTTCCGCATGCAGGCCTCTTCTTGTCGCCCTAGCAGAGAGGTGGTGGGACACCACCGACTCATTCCACCTCTTTGCCGCGGGGGAGATGACGATGACCCCCGTAGATTTCTCGATGATCACAGGCATCAGGGTAGGGGGTGATCCGATCCCCTTCGACATTGACATGGGCGAGTGGGAGGCTGCCCAGTTGTACTTGCTTGGCACTCGGCCGCCTCTCGCTCGTTCAGGTTACGTCCGATATTCCTGGTTCGAGGTCCAGCCAGCTTTGATCTAGGAGATGGCTCCAGAGGAGGTGGAGCGGTGCGCGCGTGGCTTCCTGATGTTCTTGTTTGGGACGACCATTTTTTCCGATCGGGCGAACATTGTGCCCCTCTGCCTACTCAGCGCACTAGTGGATGTCAGGCAGATTTTCCGCTATGACTGGGGTGGCGCTGCTCTGGCCACTCTCTACGGATATATGAGCTCAGTCTCCCGTGGTAGCGGGCAGTTACTCGGGGGCTACTGGCGTGCTTGGGAGGTATTCTTCTTCTCTGCTTTACATTTTTATATTACGTTATCTGTATTCCGCATCGCACACTACACACACATTGCGTCCGCTTCCTTGTCGACTGCATTGTACCTAACACACACATACTCGCTTTTACACTAATCAGACATCGTACACATGGCACATGATACTCGCTTATTAATCGATCAGATACGGTACACACGGCACACAGATACTCTACTTTACACTGACTGTACACTGTTCACACTGTACACTCTACACAATACACGGTGCAACACACAGCTCTATCATTCTACTTTATTCAGCATTTTGCTTTATCTAATAAGCATTCTAGTATTTACTCTGCAGCTGTGGGTCTATGCCTACTTTCTGAGGCTGGTGCCAGTGCCTGACGTGGAGACCCCACTTGTCGTCCCATTCTCCAAACGCTTTGACTTTAGGTGTGTACGGAGGCCCCGGGAGACATTCACCTTCTTCCGCCGCTACTTCAACACCATTACTTCCGTGGAGGTATTGTTTAAAACTTTTAGTTCATTTAAGCTTCGCTTTGCACTGTATTTTTAATAACAGTAGATAACAAACTGCATTTCATTTTCAGATCACGTGGCAGCCTTGGGCTCCATTGCCAAACGAGATGTGGGAGCGATTCACGAACGCGGTAGAGACTGCCTGCTCAGATCCTCTGAGGGCCCTGCCGGGTGTGGTACTGGGCGAAGGCTTGCGCTGCACTGGTCTACCAAAGCAGATAGTCCCAACTCCTCCTCCTGCGAACATGAGGGAGACCGAGAGGTACACTCTCAAGCAGATGGCTGAGTACACAGTCGGTTGGGATGCGATTCGCCACAGGAGCATAGGTGACTATACGGAGTTCATCCGGACCTTCCTTATGCGGCCTTTGAGCGGTGGCCTCCGAGTTGAGAGAGAGAGACCTGCAGCGCCGGCAGCCAGGGCAGGTATAGGGGTTGGAGCAGGAGCATCGAGGAGGGCCCGGGTTCGTGGTAGAGGCGGAGCTTAGAGAGGGCAGGGGGTTGGTTGGCCCGCACTGCCTACGATGATGACATACAGAGGGCAGGGTGGGGTGACCTACCAGATCCCATTTGCCCCTCCTCCAGCTGATCACGAGTTGGTCGGTGTCCCCGACTTGCCTCCGGTATGTATTATTGCATTTCGCATCTTGCACTGTTATTTCATTTCAGTTTATTTGATATCCCGCAGAATGTTGATGCGTCTGATATATTTTTACAGGCTTTCTCCGAGTACACCCGGCAGCCATTGGAGTTGAATGCCTTCATGATGGGGATGCTACAGCAGACTTTCGATCTCCTGGCCCTCTACAGTATTCCAGTATGTTCTTTCTGACCACAGTATCAAACCATACATAAACTGCTTCACATAATCTGATGCACAACACAACACCTGATAAACTGCTCACATCATTCATACACTATATTCACACACTGTACTCATACACTGCATTCTGATAAACTGCTCACAACATTACACACACTGTATTCATACATTGCATTCTGCACTAATAAATAGCTCACGGCATTCACACACTGTACTCATACACTGCATTTTGCACCGATAAACTGCTCACGGCGCATACTGATGAATTTGCCTCTTATGTACCTTTCAGCCTCCCTTCCAGATTCCCACCGTAGAAGGTGATCCAGCTGGACCTTCTATTCCTGCTCGGGGGAGAGATGAAGAGGGCAGAATATTTCCCCGCACCAAGGCAGGGAGCACTCGTGCTAGGAGTAGCTCCCGGGCGCTAGTTCCGGACGATTATGACGATGAGTCAGAGGCTAAGGCGAAGGCAGAGGCGGAGTCAGAGTCATCGAAGGAGGGGACCGGAGACAGCTCGGACTCGGGCTCAAATGATGATGCTCCTGACGATACTCGTGGACCTTCATCCAGGAAGAGGACTAGGACAGACTCTCAGACCTGAGACCTCTTGATGTTGATACAGACTTTTGCTATTTTCTTCTTCTTTGCTGTACTTTTTCCTTTTGTTGGTAGTTAGAGTACCTTGTACTGCCGCAGGCAGATTTTTGTTTCCAAAACTATGTACTTGAAAAGATGATGAAATGAAACAAACTTTTTGTCTTGTTTGAAAAAGTGTTACATTTACATATCTCATGCATTGTATCACATTACATCATGCCACATCATATTACATCTCAATGTAAGTGAAATCGATCTGTTGTTTGAAAATTGAGCACCTGCACTGTAATAATCAGATAACAAACCAGTTAACAGCAAAACAACCCAAGCAACATACTGCTCAACCTGAACACACAGCCCATACTCTGTTGGAGATTAGTCTGCATACAGTCCATAACACAGCACTCGGTTCACTTTGCACACAGCAAACCCTGAACAAACAGCCCAATCTGACAAGACGGACTACAAAAGCTGAACCGGTTGAAGTTGAAACACACTCAGATGCCCCAAATTTTCCTCTTTTCTTATTTTGCTTCATGTAAATGCAGAGAATGGCATAGCACCCTAAATATAAATGATTTTTGAAATTAAATAAGGTTTGTTTGTTTTGTTTTTTTTTTTCCAAACCTGGCTATCGAGCCTACAACTGAACACAGCGGGAAAGACTCAGCCAAAAGAGGCATGACCAGGACACAACGAGACACGCTCGGCAAAGACTCAAAATGAAAGTTGAGGTGAACAAGAGAAAAGACACGACACACGAACGTGTTTACGAAAACAAAACACCTCAGATCTCGAGGAGCTAGTTCCTCTGGGTGTTATTCCCACCCTTTCTGATTTGTGATTCTCACATCACTCGGCCCTCAGGTTCGGTTTTTCTCTCAAAACCCTCTTTTCACTTTACTCTCGACTTACACCTCTCTATTCTTTATTCTCTCATTTTTCATCCCTTCCCAGGGTAATTGATGGGTGAATAGGAAGTCGTGGGTTCACGCCCAACACTGTTAGCTCACGGCTATTTCTTCTAGTGACATTCAGTTGAGGTTTCAGATAGGGAAAGCTTCTCCCGGCGAACAGGGTGCCCATCTGGCAAGTATGTTGACGGCAGGGGAAAGACAGAATACCTGACTCAACTGTGCCCCTAGTTCATCACTTTGACCATTTTTGTTTGTTTTTCTCTTAAAACAGTTTTGACCAAAATGAGAGTCGAATTAACATACTTGTTCAATTTCTGTTTTAAAAATCCTGCAAGTCAGGCAGTGAGCACTGAAAATTTTCCTTTTTTGGGTCCAAGAAATGGTCCAGTTTTGGAAAGGATAAAATAATTTTTGAGAAAATAATCGACCTCAGTAAAAATTTTCAAAAACTATTTTCGCAAATAGCCAATATTAAACGGGTATGAAACCTACCCTCGAGGTGCGCAACCTCGGATCGGAGGCAATGGAAAATTGCCCCTTGTCTGAAGGATATCGCATGGCAACGGAAAGTTGCCCCTGGTTTGGACGGCAACTCAGGGCAACTTATGACAACGCATGGCAACGGATGGCAACGGAAAGTTGTCCCTTGTTTGGATGATGCCGCAGCAGGCTGAAAATAGTCTTCACAAATGATGATCGAACTCTCGAATATGGAGAAGACGAAGACGGTCTGAACCAATATATGGACACAGTCACTGTGCAAGCGTCGGTGGCTGGACTTCATGAGGAAGTTGACTACGTAGTTCCGTTTGTCACAACCGAACTGTCAGATTCAAAAGAAGCAAAGGTGATCAATACCCATTACATGGACTAAGGCGCTGTGAAAGCGTTGGGGGCTGGATTTCAAGATGAAGTTGCTTACGTATCCCAAACATGAGAATCAAGCCTTATGTAGTTCCAGTTAAGGTACACTCGGGTATTTTAACCTTCACTTTTCAGGCTCTAACTTTTGCCAAGGTGCCCGATGCGGGTTTTCGACCTTGCAAGCTATATTTTTCTTTTCTTTCTTTTTTTCTTCTCTTTTTTCAATTGTTTTATTTTTATCATCTTTCTTTTGTTTTCTTCTTTTTCATTTTTTTTCTTTTTCTTTTCTTCTTTTCTTTGCTCTTACTTTTACCTGGGTCGTCCTTCCGGGTTTTCGGCCCAGCGAGCCTCTCAAAGGGTAAAAGTGTAACAAGCCCATGCCAAATGATTTTGAAATCGAAGCCCTCTGTATCCAGGAGAGTGGCTGTTGTGTTGATTTGCAGAAGAATCCATTACGGTTGCCTCACGAGCCTCTTCCGGTGAGATTTGATCTTTTTGATCTGAGTTTGGTGCCTCTTGTTCGAGGGCTGCTTCAAATTGAGCCACACGGGCCTTACATGGCGGTTGGCTGTTGAATGTTCTGAACGGACTCCAGGTCCGAAACAAATAGATTGAATCTCGAGGCTGAGAGCGATCCTAGGCTGCGTAATCTCAAGAGCAATTTCACATAGGTCTTCACAAGACCGCTCAAAACATTTTGTTTTTTGAAGGTTTTTAAGAAGGTGACAAATCGTTCGCACTGAAGATAGTGTGAAACTAATCTGGATCAAGCCAGGGTCCTTCTCAGTACTCATGCTGACAGGCATGATTTCATTCATTAAAGGCTTAGCATGCCTATCTTTCTCTCAAATATGATCAAATTTTGCAAAACTCGAGGGATTCCTTCCTCTTCGTTTTTATCACCACAGCGTTCAAAAGGGGTTTTTGAAAAACTTAGGTCATTGTAATAATTTTCAGGGTACAAAAGAGCAGGTAGAACGTACTATCGTTCCATTCACCTCCCCTGGCACAACTAGCTCAAACTGACAGCAAGCACGAAAACGAGATAGCCACAGCTGTTTCATTCAGATTTGCTGATGCAACTGGCTCCACAGCAGAGACAGACTCAAAAGAAAACAAAAACGGGTAATTACAAAGTAAAACGATGTTCGAGGCAACAACCCCGGAATCACCTGGCATTCTATACAAAGGGGACTGACTCGCTACAACAAGACAAACCCATGAGAAAAAAAAAAGGACTGACTCAAGACAATGAGACTGACTCAAAACAAAACAAAAGACTGACTCAACACCCAAGCCAGAGTTTACAAAATTAGCAATCGCAGCTGCTCAAAAATGCGTGCCAGACGCCACATCCAAAAATACGCCAAGTACCGCCCGCAGGTGGTTCACCCTCTGATTACATACTCGCAGTATATGTGTCCTCAAAATCCAATAACTGAGTGGTAACGGACTTGGCTGAGGTAGGTGGGAGGATAACCTCGTTGTCAATCAAATCTTGCACCTCATGACGGAGGCGGAAGCAATTATCAGTAGCATGATCTGTTTGCTGGTGGTACGCGCAGTACAAAGCAGCATCATGTGTAGCAGGGAGATTCTTCAGGAGGGTTCTGAGGCTCCAAGGGTTTAAGATACCCTCTTTCAGCTAGGATTTGAAGTGCCTTTGACAACGGCATGTAGAGAGCATGGAAGACCCTGCGTCCTCGGGGCAGGTACTTTGAAGGTTGAGCACTCTTGCTAGACACACTAGCGAATGGGTCGGCAGGTGCGGCCTTGGATTTCTGATCCTTCCCGGATGCAGGGTCGAGAGCGGAAGAAACTGTTTTGGTATGATGGGGCCTATCCCGATTTTCTGACCGACTTGAACTACCCTCAGGTGGAGTGGGGAAAGCATCCTCCACAGCTTTTGTTACAACTGCTGATACCTGTTGCTTGTTCATTCCCCCGGCTTTCAAAGCCTCAACTGCCCACAGTAGTTGTTTGATAGGGTCGGCATCTGCCTTCATTTTGTCCTTACCTCTGGCCTCAGCCTGATCAAGGGTTTGGGTTGATGTTGACACATCATTGCCATAGCTGGAGGCCATCTCCGGTTGGCTAAGTTCAATCACAATCCGTCCCAACAGCGGGGGCTCCTGGGGTACAAAACTCCTGGCATATGGTGCGGCTGGGGGTGAAACTGACATTCCGTAGGCGAGATCTGCCATAGACCTCTGGAGATCACCTATCATCCCCATCAGTTCAAATGTAATTGGCTCACGAGCCTGATATAGCTGAGGGGTCCAAACCGGGTGTGTAGCAGGCGACCTGGGTGGAGGCGGCATATCAACATTGGTCTCATTTTGCAAAGTGATTCCATGATCTAATGCGGCTGTCATAACCACAATCTCCTCCGAATTCTGCGTCACTATAAGTCTTGCCTCGGCAAAGGGGGAACACTAACTATTCTGGAACTCTCTGAACTGAAAGGAAAAACAAGCAGCATTTCAGTCCAAACGGATCAAACATAGGTGCAGCCGAACAACTGTACTCTACTACTGATCACTGTTCCCCAGAAATCACTATCTCACAAAACACTGAATCGAGTATCCACAGATATAACTGATTCTCATAAACTGATACTGGTGCCCCCAGGCTTGATACTCAATCTTGCTAACTGATATGTGTGTTCCCTGTAGAGACACTCTGAAAGCACATAGCAAGTAGAGAGAGAAAAAACACCCCTATATTAGGGTAGGGTTTCCCTATCCTATTTTGTCAGGAGCTAGGGTTTTACTACGCACGCAGCGGTTTCAGACAACCTAACATCAGGTAAGCAACCTATCCTAGTTTGGAATGGTCGCTATGGATTCCGAATATGCACTAGGTCGAATGGTCGAAAAGGGTGCCTCGGTAAAACCGGGGTTTGTGTTCCCATACTGGCAGAGCCCGCAACCGGTCAGCCTTATGGCATGCTTTGACAAAGTCAAGCCTCCGGCAAACTGCTCAGGAATAGCAGATGGCCATCACGGTGTCATAAGCACACCAATGCACATGCAATGCAAAGAAACACATAAGTGTAGTCAAAACAAGATATCACGAGTTCGAGTTAAGTTCTCCAAAATCCCCAGCAGAATCGCCAGAAACTGTAACAAGCCCGCGAGGGACCTCGCGCTACAGTTCGGACTCGATTTGTGTCACGGTTCGTAATCTGAACCAAAGAGTCCAAATCCGGCAAATCGTTTTGAGAAAACAGATTTTTGAAAGAAGTGCCAAACATGGACTACTTTGCCAGATACAGAGTCGCCACCTAAATATTTTATTTTGGGGGGAATTTAGAAAACCCTGACTCGGTGCCAAAGGCCACATATCCGTCATCACCAAAGTTTCCTTGGCTCGGGAACTTGGGTACGATCGAGGAAGGTTAGCTATGAGCACCCCCTCTCGCCCGGTCCGAAGACCGGCCTTTACTAACCATGATATCTAATTTTGAAAACGTTACGTGTTCTTATTCCGGTTATTAGCCTAGAATTACTATGTTATGCGCACAACAAACAAGTATAGACTAGATTGCCTAATTTGGAATGGAACATTGCATATCCGTTTGTTTGGAAAACGTTTTGGAATTTGCTACTCGCAAGTAGGCTAAAACACGGATTTCAATGAGTTGTTCCAACTCAAACAATCCAACCTTCACCCACAGGCATTCAAACAGTTTATCACATAAGCATCTAGCCACATGGTAAACATGCTGTCATGGTAGTATTCACACTCATGCGGTATGCTAAAGCATAAAATACTTACATCGTACTCCGCGCCAAAACAAGAACGTGTTAGCAATCAATGCATGATCCAAGTCCATGTTAAGTGCCTAATGCATCGCATACAAAATGTCATTTAGAATAGGCTCAGCTAATCTTAAGGATGACATGTGAAATGCGCAAGTAGCATGTATTCAAATTTGATTTGAAATATAATGCAATTAGCATGATGTACCGAGCCCGGTGCATGCAATACTGATGAATGATGCACGCATGCATAACATGAGGTATGCTAAAGTAAGCATGTCTTAATACTAACCATCAAAGCAGGTAAGTAAAAGGGAGAAAGAAGTGGGGGTTGGAAGACATGCACACACTCACCCACGCTTATTACAACTTTGCCCTCTCTCGGAGGGACCAAAAGAATATAAAAATTTAATTAACCTACAAGCTAATTAAATATTACAGACCACCTAATTAATTAATAAATCAATTAAATCGAAGCGAAAAGGCCTCGGGGAGAGGATCCGATGCATGCGTGCTCGGTTTCGCCCGAAAATCCACTACCATGTATAAGATGCCTCTGTTTTCCCTGCTCTGCTCCTCTGAGGACTGCCAAAGTCTCAAGGTTTGCCCTATGGATACCAGGAGACACCACCGGCTAAAGGGGGACACCACCAGCCATGCAGAATGGTCACCGGCCATAACTTTGATCCATCGGCCAACAATGGTGGCCGGTCGGCACTAAATGTAGCCGGCCGGACAAAAATTCCTGCAGAATCTAGTTTGACAGCAGCAGAGGACAATACTTGGCATGGCAATGCATTTCAAGCAATGTATGCACCAATCACACCCCGTATCATGTTTATTACTCAATGGGACATGAACCTTGGTTCTCGAACCACCAATCGCGCATTTCCATGCATGATGGCCCAAGAAACCAAGTGTGCACATTTGATATGTAATGCGATGCACATAATCAAGCCAAGGGGGACTTAACCTCTATCATGGATAGTCAAGAGGCCAAGCATGCATGCCAATGCAATGCAACCTAAGCATGTTAACTAGGTATGCAATATGGCAATGCAAATGAGCATGCAAGATATGCAAGGCATAGAGCAATGCAACTAACAAATGTGCAAGGCTAATGTAGGTATTCAAGCATGTAAGCCAACATGTGACTTCATTCAATCATGTGATTTCAATCATGCAACAACCCACCAATATGCCACAACGTACAAGGAGAGCATGCAACAAACAAAGGGATGGACTTAAACTAAATTAGGCAACTCTAACGCCTAAAACAGTGGCCAAAAACTCAAGAAATGGGACCGAACACACATACTGTAGACAGGCCCACGGGGGGACCTCGATACAGCTCCGACTCGATTTTGTGTCACGGTTCTTAATCTTGAACCAAAGAGTCCAAATCCGGCAAATCGTTTTTGAAAACAGATTTTTTTGAAAGAAGTGTCAAACATAGACTGCTTTGCCAGATACAGAGTCGCCACCTAAATATTTATTCTAGGAAATTTAGGAAACCCTGACTCGTTGCCTAAGGCCTCATGTCCGTCATCACCAAAGTTGTATCGGCTCGGGAACTTAGGTACGATTGGGGAAGGTCACTTCGTGAGCACCCCCGCTCGCCCGATCAAAGATCGGCCTCTACTAACCATGATATCTAGTTTTGAAAACATTGTGCATTCTTATTCCGGTTATTAGCCTAGATTTACTTTGTGATGCGCACAGCATACAAGTATAGACTGGGTCGCTTGAATTGGAACAAAACATTTCATGTTTGTTTGTTTGAAAATGGTTTGGTGGTGCTACCCGCAGGTAGGCTAAGACGTGGATTTGCCACCCTCGGGTGGGCTTTAGAAAACATGATTTTGCCACTGTCTAGTGGGCTTAAAACAAACATTTGATGAATTGTTCCAATCCAAATAACCCAACCTCCACCCACAGGCATTCAAGGCAGTTATATCATATAAGCAGTTAGCCTCATGGTAAGCATGCTATTCATGGCAGTCACTCACACGCATGCAAGGATGCTAAAGCATTAAACTCACCGAGTACTCCAAGCCAAAATAGAAACCGATTAGAAATCCATGTATGATCCTAAATATACAAAAATGCCTAATGCAACACATGCAAAATGCAACTATAGCAGGCTGGGCTATTCTAAACATGGCATATGAGATGCAACAGCTATCAAGTATTCAACTCGAAATCGAAATACAAATGTAGTTAGTGTGATGCGCCGAGCCTGATGCATGCAAAACAGATGAATGAATGCAAATATACTATCATACTGTATGCTAATTGAAACTTGCCCTAATCTAACCATCATGAGCGGGTAAATAAAAGGGAAGAAAGATGTGGGGTTGGAAGACATACATTAGACACACGCACACTTATTACAATTCTGCCCTCGCGCAGAGGGTCCGAATAAATAACACACAGTCCCGAATTGTACAGTCCAAATAAATAATACAGTCTAAAATATGTACAAATTCTTAATTAATTAACAAATTAAATAAGAAAAATAATAATTTGGCATGCAAGCCAGGGACTGTCTTGACTCCTCTTCAGATGATGAATGATGCATGCCCGGGTTGCCTTTGCGCGGAAATCCATGACGATGCCCCAATTAGCCTTTGTTTTACAGTGGTTTTTGGAAGGCGCGCCAAGCCCTGGAAGGCTGCTGATTCTTGACTTGCTACAACAGAGAGCAGAAAAGGGGCATGGCAATATATTTTCACAAATGTATGCATGCCTCGATCCTTGTGCCACCAATAACGCATATCAATGCATGATGGTGTAGACACCCCATTTTTGACCGTCCTCAAGACTTGGACGTCACCGTTGGAACACTCGGTGATTATCCATGTTTGTGTTCGTTTGGAGTTCCCGGAGGTCTCGGCTACACGCCTTGCCTCAGGATCTCCGAACTCGACCGTTTTGTGTCTGGTTTTGCACCAAACACTTGTGTTTTGCCTTGGAGGGGTAGGGAATGCCTTATGAGGCATCCCCACACATCACCGGCCGTGGCTTGAGGCCACCGGCTGTTGTTTGTGTCCATCGGCCATATATTTGGCCGACCGGCACTCTTTTTGGCCGACCGGCCATCAATTTTGTCAAAATGACAATTTTGGTCAGCCGACTACTGTTCATCTGCTTTTAGCAGATATTTTGTGCCAGCTGTGATAGCTGGCACCCACCCCATTCCCCTCTATACACGTGTATGGAGGGATTTCCCTCTTGAATGGCTTGTTTTGGATGCCTTACAAGAGGGAATTGCCTATATAGGAGAGCTTCTTCTCTTGACATTGGGGTTAGAGATTTTAGACAGCTTTTGTAAAGCTTGAGTTCTAGGGTTAGGGTTTGATACATATTCTATCTCTATAAGTGTGTGTTTTGTCCCACTTTTGCTCACAAACACACAGTAACACACCATCTCTTGGACTTGAGACCCTTGGAGGGTTGTTTTAGTGTTTTGGAGCTGGATTTAAGCCAAGAAAGGCTGTTGGAGCATTGTTTGTGAAGGAGGGCTCCAAGGGTAAGGAACTTTCCCTTTATTTCCCATCTTTGCATTGCTTTTCTACCTATCTTAGAACTATTTTTGTGCTTAGTGTATAATGCAAAAAAGTTCTATTTTTAGGCCCTCTTGATTGTTTGTTAAGAGTGTTTTGTGGTTTGGAGGTGTTTGACCACCCTTAGGCCTTGAGAGGCCCCATTTTGTGCCATTTTTGGTGAGCTCCGAGACTTTGGTTCTTGGGCCTCCTCACCACTAAAATCTTGAGAGATTTCAGTGGTGAAGATGGTGCCTTGAAGTCTCAAGAAGGAGAGGGCCACCCCCTCTCCTTGTTGTCCTTGAAAAGGGCACTTTTTGGCCTCTTGAGGGAGCATCATGCTTGAGTGTTTGTTGATCATGTCTAGGCTGTTTTCCATGCTTATTATGCCATGATATAACATTGTTGTGTGTTGGTTTTGGTACACCATGCATGCTTAGCATACCTACCATGTAATGCCTTATTATTGCCTTAATATGCCTTAGGTGGTTAGCCTTTGTTCTAGCATGTTTTAGGCTTAGCCTTGTGAAGGTTTTGTGTTCATTTTGCCATGTTTTAGGTCTGTCCATACTTTCTTGGGTCGGTCTTGGCATGCTTAGTATAGCTCCTTTGTATTTGAGCTTGTATGCTTCAAGTAGGTAAATGTGTAGCATGCATTGCTTGCATCACTTAAGTGGTTTGGAACCACCCTACATGTCATTTCAGTCCCTTTGACATGCTCATATGCTTGCCTTGGACGCCTCTTTGAAGCTTTGAAAGCTTGTCTTGCATGCTCCATGTTTTAGCATTTGTGCATGCCTTTGAATTCAAACCATTTAGATGCCATTTAAGTGGTCTTTTGGCCTTGTTTTAACATACTAAAAATCTGTTTTTAGTTGTTCAATGCATGCCATGTTTGCCTTGCTAAGTGTAGTTTAATGCATCATTAGCTTGCTTTGAATTCTTGGCCATTTTGCATGCTTTGCTTGCTTTGTTAGTTGGTTTGGCACCTCCTATAACATGATTTTCAGAGCTTGTGTTGCATGCTAATTGTCCACGTTATGCTCTTTTCAAGTGTGCTTGAGAGTTGCTTGTTTAATGCCTAAGTGTTGGTCCAACTTACTTGCATGTGTGTATGTATGTTTGATCCCAATTCCTTAGCATTTTGGCCACTGTTTTGGGCCTATTTAGAGTTGCCTAATTCATGTTTAAGTCCACCCTTTATTTGTCTTGCATGCTTGCTAGCTTGTATGCTTGTTTGCATTGCCATGTTGCATGCCTAGTTAACATGCTTAGGGTTGCATTACATTGGCATGCATGCACTACCTCTTGACTAAGTCATGATGGAGGTAGAACCCCCTTGGTTTGATTGTGTGCATTGCATTTCATTTGACATGAAAGTGCATGCTTGATTCTTTGGGCCATCATGCATGGAAATGCGTGATTGGTGGTCCGAGAATCGAGGCACATGTTCCTTTGAGTCACAAACATGATAAGGGGCATGATTGGTGCATACATTGCTTGAATTGTATTTCCATGCTATGCCTTGCCCTCTGCTGCTGTGAGTTGCAGGTTCTGCAGGCATTCTTTGTCGACCAGCAATATTTAGTGCCGACCGGCAATATATTGGTGGCCGATAGCCTCATTTCCAGCCGATGATCACATGCTGAAGCTGGTGGCCATTATACTCAGCCGATGATGATCCCCAGTATCTGAAGAAGCATCTCTCAGACTTTGGCAGTCTTGAAGGCAGAGCGAGGAAAAAGAGGATCTATGCATGGCGATGCAATTAAGTAGGACCCGAGTATGCGTTGCATCAGGCTCTCCTCCCGAGGCGGTTTACTGTTTTTCCTAGTTTAGTTAGTTGTTAACTAATTAGGCAATTTGTAATATTTAATTAGCTTGCGTAGTTAATTAATTTGTATTATTCTTTTGGTCCCTCCGAGCGAGGGCGAATCTGTAATAAGTGTGGGTGCGTGTGTGTGCATGTCTTCCAATCCCCACTTCTTTCTTCCCTTTTATTTACCTGCTTATGATGGTAGATTAGGGCATGTCTAAATTAGCATACCTTATGCTATGCATGCGTGCATCCATGCATTTGTCTTGCATGCACCAGGCTCGGTACATCATACAAACTACATTGTATTTTCAATTCCAAATTGAATACGTGATAATTGTAGCATTTCACATGCCATTTTAGGGTTAGCCGAGCCTACTCTAACTGCATCCTTGCATGTGTTACATTAGCCACTTAACATGAACTAGGACATGCATATTTGCTAACTAGTTTATTGTTTTGGCATGGAGTACAATGTAAGTATTTATGCTTTAGCATCTCGCATGCGTGTGAATGTTAACATGACAACATGATTACCATGTGGCTAAGTGCTTATATGAGATAAACTGCCTGATTTCCTGTGGGTGAAGGTTGGATTGTTTGAGTTGGAAAAACTCGTTGAAATCCGTGTTTTAGCCTACTCGCGAGTAGCAAATTCCAAAGCATTTTCAAAACAAACGGATATGAAATGCTTGTTTCCAAATTAGGCAAACTAGTCTATATTTGTTTGCTGTGCGCATAACATAGTAAATCTAGGCTAATAACCGGAACGAGAACACATAACGTTTTCAAAACAAGATATCATGGTTAGTAGAGGCCGGTCTTCGGACTGGGCGAAAGGGGGTGCTCATAGCTGACCTTTCCCGATCGTACCCAAGCTCCCGAGCCAAGACAACTATGGTGATGACGGACACGTGGCCTTTGGCACCGAGTCAGGGTTTCCTAAATTTCTCCATTAAAAAATATTTAGGTGGCGACTCTGTATCTGGCAAAGCAGTCCATGTTTGGCACTTCTTTTCAAAATTTGTTTTTTTTCTCAAAACGATTTGCCAGAGTTGGACTCTTTGGTTCAGATTAAGAACCGCAACAAACAAAAAGGGAGTCCGAACTGTAGAGCGAAGCCCACGGGCGCGTCTACAGTTTCTGGCGACTCTGCTGGGGATTTAGAGAGCTTGACTCGAACTTGTGATATCCTATTTTGACTACACTTATGTGTTTCTTTGCATTGCATGTGCATTGGTGCGCCTAGGACACCGTGTTGGCCATCTGCTATTCCTGAGCGGTTTGCTGGAGGCTTGTCTTGTCAAGGCATGACCATAAGGCTGACCAGTTGCGAGCTCTGCTAGTATAGGAACACAAACCCCAGTTTTACCGGGGCACCCTTCTTGACCATTCAACCTAGTGCATATCGAAATCCATAGTGACCATTCCAAACTAGGACAGGTTGCTTACCCGATATAGGTTGTTTGAAACCGCTGCGTGCGTAGTGAAACCCTAGCTCCTGACAAAATAGGACTGGGAAACCCTACCCCAACATAGGGGTGTATTGGCTCTCATTTACTTGCTATGTGCTTTTAGAGTGTATCTCTACAGGAACACACATGTCAGTTTGTGAGATTGGGTATCAGGTCCGAAGGCACCAGTATCAGTGTTGTTGAGAATCAGTTATGTCTGCGGGTATCCGTTCAGTTTTGAACAGTGATTCTGGGGAACAGTGATCAGTAGTAGAGTGCAGTTGATCGGCTACACCCGTGTTTGATCTGTTTGGGGCTGAAATACTGCTTGTTTTCCGTTTCAGTTCAGAGATTCAGAGAGTTGATCCAGAATAGCTAGTGTCTTCTCCTTGCTAAGGCAGGACTTAGCATGACGCAGAATTCAGAAGAGATCGTGGTCATGACGGCCGCGTTGGATCAAGGAATCACCCTACACAGTGAGACTACTGTTGATATGCCGCATCCACCCAGATCGCCGGCTGGGTTCTTGCTATATCAGGCTCGTGAGCCTACTACTTTTGAACTAATGGGGATGATAGGTGATCTCCAGAGGTCTGTGGCGGATCTCGCCTATGGAATGTCAGCTTCACCGCCAGCTGCACCGTACGCCGGGAGCTTTGTACCCCAGGAGCCCCCGCTGTTGGGCCGAATTGTTATTGAACTTAGTCAACCGGAGATGGCCTCCAGTTATAATAATGACGTGTCAACATCAACCCAAACCCTCAATCAGGCTGAGGCCAGAGGTAAAGACAAGATGAAGGCAGATGCCGATCCTATCGAACAACTGCTGTGGGCAGTAGAGGCTTTGAAAGCCGGGGGGATGAACAAGCAACAGATATCTGCAGTTGTGACAAAAGCTGTGGAGGACGCTTTCCCCACTCCGCCTGAGGGCAGTTCCAGTCAATCAGAGAACCGGGATAGGCCCCGTCATGCCAAAACAATTCTTCCCGCTCCTAACCCTGCATCCAGAAAGGATCAGAAATCTAAGGCCGCACCCGCCAATCCGTTCGCTAGTGCATCTAGCAAGAGTGCTCAGGCTCCAAAGTACCTGCCTCGAGGGCGCAGGGTCTTCCATGCTCTCTACATGCCATTGTCCAAGGCACTTCAGATCCTTGCCGAGAGGGGACATCTTAAACCCTTGGAGCCTCGGCCTCTCTTGAAGAATCTTCCTGCTACTCATGACCCTGCTCAGTACTGTGCGTACCACCAGCAGACAGGCCATGCTACCGACAATTGCTTCCGCCTCCGTCATGAGGTGCAGGATTTGATTGACAACGAGGTTATCCTCCCACCCACCTCAGCCAAGTCCGTCACTACTCAGCTGTTGGACTTTGAGGACACTGATACTGCAAGTATGTAATCAGAGAGCGAATCACCTGCGAGCGACACTTGGTATATTTTGATGTGGCGTCTGGCACGCATTTTTGAGCATCTGTGAACACTCGTTTTGTAGATTCTGGCTTGAGTGTCGAGTCGGTCTTTGTTTTATTTTGAGTCTGTCTCATTGTCTTGAGTCAGTCCTTTTTGCTCACAGTGCTCTTGTTGTAGCAGTCGGTCCTTTGTATAGAATACCAGGTGATTCCGGGATTGTTGCCTCGAACGCCGTTTTGTAATTATCCTTTTGTTTTTCCTTTTGAGTCTGTCTCGGTTGAGGAGCCAGTTACAATCAGGGAATCTGAATGAAACAGCTGCGGCTACCACATTTCAGTACTTGTTGCTGTTTAAGCTAGTTGTGCCAGAGGATGTGAATGGAACGACAGTACATTCTACCTACTCTTTTGTGCCTTGAACATCGTTGTAATGACCTAAGCTTTTCAAAAAACCCTTTTCGAACACTGCGGTGATAAAAACGAAGAGGAAGCAATTCCTCGAGTTTTGGCAAAACTTTGATCATTTTTTAGAGAAAGAGAGGCGTACTAAGCTTTTAATGAATGAGATCATGCTTGTCGGCGTGAGTACTGAGAAGGACCCTAGTTCGATCCAGACTGGTTCCACACTATCTTCAGCGCAAGCGATTTGTCGCTTTCTTAAAAACTTTCAAAAAACAAAATGTTTTGCGCGGTCTTGTGAAGACTTGTGTGGAATTGCTCTTGAGATTGTGCAGCCTAGGATCGCTCTCAGCCTCAAGATTCAACCTATCTATTTCAAACCTAGAATCCGTTCAAAACAGTTAACTGCCATGCAAGGCCCATGTGGCCCAATTTGAAGCTGCCCTCGAGTAAGAGGCACCAAAATCAGATCAAGAAGATCAGATCCCACCAGGCAAGGCTCATGAAGCAACCGTGATGGATTCTTCTGCAAATCAACCCAATTGTCACTCTCCTGGATACAGAGAGGCTTCAAACTCAAAACCATTTGGCATGGGATTGCTACACTTTTACCCTTTGAGAGGCTCGTTGGGCCGAAAACCCGAAAGGGCGACCCAGGCAAAAGTTAGAACAAGGCAAAATAAAATACAAAACAAAAAAGAAAAAAAAATGCGAAAAAAAAAACTTGAAGAAAAAGAAAAAGAAGGAAGAAAAGAAATGAAAAAATGAAGAGAAAGAAAAAAAAGAAGCTCGCAAGGTCGAAAACCCGCATTGGGCACCTTGGCAAAAGTTAGAGCCTAAAAGTGAAGGTTAATACCCGAGAGTACCTTAACCGGAACTACGTAAGGCTTGATTCCCATGTTTGGGATACGTAGGCAACTTCATCTTGAAGTCCAGCCCCCAACGCTTTCATAGCGTCTCAGTCCATGTCATGGTTTTGATCACCTGTGTCTCCTCCGAATCTGATGTCTCGGTCACAGCGGCTGGAACTACGTAATCAACTTCCTCCTGAAGTCTAACCACCAACACCTTCCAAGTGATTGTGTCCATATATTGATTCAAACCGTCTTCGTCTCCTCTGTGTCCGAGGATTAGATCGTCATCAACGAGGACTGGCTTACAGCATGCCGTGGCATCATCCAAACAAGGGGCAACTTTCCGTTGCCATCTAGTGCCATAAGTTGCCCTGAGTTGCCGTCCAAACCAGGGGCAACTTTCCATTGCCATGCGCCCCCTTTAAGCAAGGGGCAATTTCCCATTGCCTCCGATCCGAGGTTGCGCATCTCGAGGGTAAGTTCCGCGCTCATCGAGCGTTGATTGTTTGCAAAATTATTTTTTGAAAATTTTTACTAAAGTTGACTATTTTCCCGAAAACTATTTCATTTTCCAAGACCGGACCATTTTCTTGGACCCAGAAATGAAAATTTTCAGTGCTCACAGCCTGACTTGCATGATTTTCAAATCAAAAATCGAACAAGTATGTTAATCCAACTCTCATTTTTGGTCAAAACCATTTTAGAAAACAAAAAATGGTCAAAGTGATGAACTAGGGGCACAATTGAGTCAGGTCTTCTGTCTTTTCCCCGCCATCAACATACTTGCCAGAAAGGCACTCCATCCACTAGAAGAAATAGCCGCAGGCTAACGGTGTTGGGCATGAACCCGCAACTCCCTATTCATTCATCAATCACCCTGGGGAGGGATAAAAAAAAAAGATGAGAGAATAAAGAATAGAGAGGTGTAAGCGGAAAGAAAAGTGAGCAAGGGGGTTTTGAGAGAAAAACCGAGCCTGAGGGCCGAGCAATGTGAGAATCACAAATCAAAAAGGGTGGGAATAATACCCGGAGGAATTGGCTCCTTGAGATCCGAGGTCTTTTGTTTCCATAAGCACGTCTGTATGTCGTGTCTTTTGATTTGTCGGTCTCAACTTTTGTTTTGAGTCTTTTTCGAACGCGTCTCATTGTGTTCAGGACGTGCGCCTTTTGTTTTCTCCACTTGAGTCCCTCCACTGTGTTTAGTCGTAGGCTCGATACCTTGGTTGTGAAACCCCTTTTCCAAAGATTAATCGTTTGTGCTCAGAATGCCGTGCCATTCTCTACATTCATGCGAAGCAAGAGAAGAAAGGGAAATTTGGGACATCCAAGTGTGTTTCAATTCCAACTGTTTCAGTTTTGTGATCCGTCTTGTCAGATGGGGCTATTTGTTCGGGGTTTGCTGTGTGTAGAATGAACCGAGTATTGTGTTATGGGCCGTATGCAGACTATTCCCCAACAGAGTATGGGTTGTGTGTCCAGGTTGAGCAGTGATTTTCTTGAGTTGTTTGCTGGTTAGTTGGTCGGTCATCTGATTATTACAGTGCAAGTGTTCAATTTTCAGACAACAAATCATTTTCATTTACATTTGAGGTGTAATATGATGCAATACAGTGCAAGGTATGAAATGCGTAGATATAACACTCTTTTAGACAAAAAAGTTTGTTTCATTTCATAATCTTTTCAAGTACATAAGTTTTGGAAACAAAATTTGCCTGCGGCAGTACAAAGTACCCTAACTACTAACAAAAGGGGAAAGTGCAAAAAAAAAAGAGGAGAAGAAAAACAGCAAAAATCTGTATCAAATGTCAAAAACGACTCCGGGGCTGTTAGTCTGTCCTAGTCCTCTTCCTGGACGAAGGTCCAGGAGCATCATCACCAAGAGCATCACTAGGGGCATCGCCGTCTGAGCCTGAGTCCAAGCCATCACCGGTCTCCTCCGACGACGACTTCGCCTCCGCCTCTGTCTCTGCCTCAGACTCGTCATCTGGAACTGGAGCCTGCGAGCTGCTCCCGACATGAGTGCGCCCCCCTCTGGTGCGGGGATATACTCTGCCATCCCGGGTAGAAATGGGAGGTCCAGCCGGAGCGCCACCCACCGGAGGAATCTGGAAGGGAGGCTGAAAAAGCATGAAAGGCGAATGCATCAGAATGCTGTGAACAGTGAATCAGTGCAGAATACAGTGTATGAGTACAGTGTATATATGCTGTGAGCAATGAATCAGTGCAGGATGTAGTGTATGAGTACAGTGTATGTATGCCGTGACCAGTGAATCAGTATAGAATACAGTGTATGAGTACAGTGTATGTATGCTGTGATGATGTGATCTCAGGGATCACGATGTGTGAGTAGTACCGTGTATCAGATGCCGTGAGCAGTTTATCAGATGTTGTGTTGTGCATTAGATTATGTAAAGCAGTTTGTGTATGGCTTGAGGCTGTGGTCAGAAAGAACATACCGGAATGCTGTAAAGGGCTAGGAGGTCGAAGGTCCGCTGTAGCATCCCTATCATGGAGGCATTCATCTCCAATGACTGCCGGGTGTACTCGGAGGAAGCCTGCAAAAGTATCAGATGCATCAGTATTCTGCGGAATATTAAATAAACTGAAATGAAATAATAGTACAAGATGCGAAATGAAGTAATACATACCAGAGGCAAGTCGGGGACACCGACAAACTCGTGATCAGCCGGCGGAGGAGCAAAGGGGATCTAGTAGGTCGCCCCACCCTGCCCTCTAAAAGTCAGTGAAGCGGGCAGAGCAGGCCAACCGGTCCCCCGTCCTAGCTGGACTCCGCCCCTGGCACAGACTCGAGCTCTCATCGACACTCCTCTCCGGCCCTGCTCCGCTCCGGCCGCCGCAGTCTCTCTTTCTCGCTCGTGACCCGCTAGAGGTCGCATAATGAAGGTCCGGACGTACTCCGAGTAATCACCCTCGCTCCTGAAATCGCTTGCCTCCCAGCCAATGGTGTAGTCCGCCATCTGCTCGGCAGTGAATCTCTCGATATCCCTCATATGCTCAGGAGGGTGCACCGGGACTATCTGCTCTGGTAAACCCAGGGTCTGACATAAGAAACGCTCGCCCAGGTAGCAAGCCCGACAGACCGGGCCCTCCAGCAGAATCCGGAAACGCGAGGTCTCATCGGCACTGGCAAACCGATCCCGCATCACGGCTGGCAAAGGAGCCCAAGGCTGCCAAGTGATCTGAAAATGAAATACAGTTTGTTATCTACTATTATTGAAACACGCAGTGGAAAAACGAAGCTTAAATGAACTGCAAGTAAAACATACCTCTGTGGGGGTGATGGTGTCGAAATAACGGCGGAAGAAGCTAAATGTCTCGCGGGGCCTCCGCACGCACCTCCCGTCGAAGCGGCGCGAGAACGGGACGACGAGAGGGGTCTCTGCGTCGGGTACGGGAGCAAGCCTAGGAAAGTAGGCATAAACCCACAACTGCAAGATAAATACCAGTGCATTTTATCAGATAAAGCAGAATATAGAATAGAAGTAGAAATAGTAGAGCCATGTGTTGTGCAGTGTATTGTGCAGAGTGTATACCAATGTAAGCGTAGTATGTAAGTATGTGTACAAGATATATAGCAAGTATAAAGCTAGATTACAATGCGATGTCTGAAAGTATAGAACGAAATGAAAGCGAAAAAAATGTACCTCCCAAACACGCCAAGAGCCCCGAAACAACTGTCACTGCCATGAAGTGAGCTCATATATCCATAGAGTGGCGGAAGCGCCACCCGGTCGTAATGTAAGATATCCCGGCGTCCACGGTCTGGCGGCGGCGAAGAGGCACGGTGTTTGCCCAGTCGGCAAAAATGGTTGTCCCAAACAGGAACATGAGAAAGCCGCGTGCGTATCTCTCCACAGCCTCCTGAGTCATTGGGGCTGCATCAACAAGGGTGGGCTGGACCCTGAACTGCACCTCGAACCAGGAATATCGGACGAAGCCGGGACGTGCCAGAGGCGGCAGCTCGCCGAGCAAGTAGATCTGAGCGGCCTCCCACTCATCCATATCAGTATCGAAGGGGATCGGATCACCCCCTACCCCGATGCCTGTAAGCATCGAGAAATCATAAGGGGTCATCGTCATGTCCCCCGTCGCAGAGAAATGGAATGAATCGGTGGTGTCCCACCACCTCTCCACCAGAGCGGCAAGGAGAGGTCTGCATGTAGTGAGCCTGGAGAGTCCTCTGCAGAATGCGCCAAAGCCAGCCTGGTCCACGATGTGGTGAACTACGTCGGGAAGCTCGGCGTACCACTCACGAGCGACAGTGTTCCCATACCCGCGGATGGTATGGGAATCTCCCTGTTTTCAAACAAGTAGTTACGAAGCAATATAAAATGTATAGTTTTGAAGAAACAGTCAAAATCAGTGCAAATTTGGCATGAGTGCGTATTTTCAAGTTCAAATAGATACCGAGTGCCAGTGTGCTTACAGTGAACTGTAACGTGTGATGCGTCAGCGTGTTTGAGTGGTTCAGTGCAAATGTGGCATGCGTGCAAGTTTTTCAGATTCAAACAGATACCGGGTGTCGGTGTGTTTATAGTGAACTACAACATATGATGCGTCAACGTGTTTGCGTGGATCAGTGCAAATTTAGCATGCGTGCAAGTTTTTCGGATTCAAGCAGATGCTGGGTGTCGGTGAATTTGCAGTGAAATACGATGTGTGCCGTGTGTTGAGTGGTTCAAGGCTAGTGCAGTGTGTGTGCCTGTGTCAGTCTTAAACAGATATCAGTTACAAGTATGTCTGCGATCAACTACAATGCACAATGTATCAGAGCATCTGAGCTAAAGGAACTAAAGACTGTAATCAGCTATGGCAGTTGACAATTAAAAGTTCTACATTGCAGAAATTGAAACAAAGAAAAAAAAAATGCTACCTCAGAAGCGCCGAAGGATAGGTGAGAGGCAGGCTCGCGCAAGAGAAGCTCTGGGTCCAGCGCCTTGTCAAAACTCCTGAACTGGCGTAGTCCGTCGGGGAGCAGAACATGAATCGCCAACCGGTAGGTCGCCGGGTCGAACGGGCCCTCGCTCAAAGGTAGGAGCTCGACCCCGGGATCCATCTCGTGATCCGAGGGAGTCCCACCGCGTGGAATATCGTCGGCCATATCAAGAATGGTGAGAGAATAGCCGGAGGAAGGAAAATTGGGCTGGAATATGGAAAGTCAACCGAAAAGTTAACCCCCGGGAGGGTGGAAAATGGCCGAAAAAGTCGGGATGTGAGGAAGGCACGGAAATCAAGAGGAAAGTGAGGGGAACAAACACCAAAAAGATGGAAATGGCAAAAGAGGTACCGAAACAAAGATTTGTTCGGATGAAAACGTCCGAAACGCGAAGGAAATCGCGAATCCGACGATGAAACGGGCTTGGAACACGAAGAAAACGAGGAAATGAGGAAGGAAAAAGGCTCTAGAGAGAGAGAGGAATGTTTTTCGGTGAAGGGGAAGTGACAAAATAGGGTTTGGAACCTTATTTTAAGGACCCATGGTGAAATGTCGAAGTTGCCTCGACTCAGACACTTTTGGCCGGTCGGCAATATTTTGTGCCGGCCGGCAGAATATTGTGCCGATGAAACTATTTTGCAGCCGGTGGCTTCCCCTTCCGGCCGGTGGTGTTCCCAAAGCCTTGTTTAGGCCATATGAGTAGTTTTTTTGATCTTCATAGCTCAAGAAAGTGCAAGAAAGTGTATCTCTGACGCTCAACCGGCCTCCGTTTTGACCTCGGACCGCGTCTTCTGTGTGTGGCACTCAAATTCATGCAATGATGTATCCTTCTGTATCCTTTTGCCTTTTGCAAGATTCAAAAGTTGCCCCGTGTGCGTTGCACGTGTTCATCGCACTATTTCGGTGCATTGCATCGCGCCGTCATGCGCCTCACAGTCGTATTGTTATGCACGTAATACACGCGTTGTAACACGCACCCCTTGCATTGTCATGCACATCTCTCATGAATTGTCACTGCATTTTTATTACAAGCATTGTCATGCATTTCAATACATACGTCGCCTCGCGCATCGTTCGCGTTGTCGTGCATTCCCTTACCATGCATTATCATTCTTTCCAAAACACGTGCATTGTTACGCATTTAAGTCCATTTGCATTGTCATGCATTTCAAAAGGAAAACATGCGTTGTCACGCATTCGAATTCATTCACATTATCATGCATTTCATTTTACAATCCTTGAGGCATGCGTGTCTCATTTGCATCATTTTACATTCCTTTGGGGCACGCGTGTCTCATGTGCATTGTCTTGCACCTTCGAGGCATGCGTGTCTCATTTACATATCATTTTACATTCCTTCATGGCATGCGTGTCTCACTTGCATTGTGCATCGTTTTGCACAACGGTCTAGGAGACCTTAAATCCTTGGAGGGTGCGAAACCTTTACCGCATTGTCACGGTCTAGGAGACCTTAAATCCTTCGAAGGTGTAAAACCTTTATTATTGCGCATGTCTGCATGCGTTGTAGTACGCATCATCCCTTGCATCGTTTTGCACAATGGTCTAGGAGACCTTAAATCCTTGGAGGGTGCGAAACCTTTACTGCATTGTCATGCATCGCATTGTAAATACTGCATTGTCATGCATCTCATTGTAAATACCGCATTGTCATGCATCATTGTAAATACCGCATTGTCATGCATTGCATTGTAAATACCGCGTTGTCATGCATCATCGTAGGTAGTGCATATGTCATGCATTTCAAAAAAAAAAACAACAAAAACAACATGCATCATTGTAGATATTGCATATGCCATGCATTTCATCATAATATGGTGCATTGTCATGTATTTCCACTGTAAATATTGCATTTACATTCCATTGCATATTTGTAGATATTGCATTTTAGTTGCATGCATTTACTGCATCACCCTCCATCTATGGCTTGCGCCTTTCCTTGTTGAGCTTGGTCTGGTATGTGCTCATACTTTTCACGTAAAAACACAGTTCTGCATGTGTACGCGCCTATTCCACGTTGGTATGTTGGTTTGAGGGTTGCGGCATCATTTCTATGTCAGACGCGGCTTGTACGTATACATGCCTTTCCTAGGCAAGATTTGGTTTGGCCCGCGTACCATATCCATTGTATCCATCTCCATTGCATTTTAGTTGCATGCATTTACTGCATCACCCTCCATCTATGGCTTGCGCCTTTCCTTATTGAGCTTGGTCTGGTATGTGCCCTTATTTTTCACGTCAAAACACAGTTCTGCATGTGTACGCGCCTATTCCATGTTGGTATGTTGGTTTGAGGGTTGCGGCACCTTTTCTGTGTTAGACATGGCTTGTATGCATACATGCCTTTCCTAGACAAGATACGGTTTTGGCTGCACGCCATATCCATTGTAGATATTACATTGTAGTGTAATTGTTGCATCCGGTGTTAGGATCATTATTCTTTCCCCAGTGGGTCGTCACCCCACTTATGTCATTCCACCCAATACTCGTTCTTGTGTCTGTCTACGTTACTCATAGTTCTGCATGTGTGCGCGCCTATTCCACGCTAGTATGTTGGTTTGAGGGTTGCGGCACCTTTTCTATGGTAGACGGACTTGTTACCTCCATCAATCTATTTGACATTTGTGTGGTTTCGAACCGCTCATGATTGAATCATGATTCGATTGCATTGCATATCATTTGCATTGTTTATACGTAGTTTTGTATATAGTGCATATCATTTTGCATCCATCATTGCATTGTCATGCATGTTGCTAACGACGTTGTACCTGTTAAGTTTGTTTTCTTTACAAGCACGATATTGTATGTACGGCTCATTTGAGGTCGGTGCAACCGAACGAACCAGACAGGTATTGTATCCTCCGCATGAGACGTATCGAGAATTGCATAATTCTCTTACATCCTTTCAGCATTGTAGTGTAGTTTGGTGTATGCTGGCTTAAAACTGTCGCATGCGTGCTTCGTTACAGCTTTCTTTGCATGATCATAAGTTATGCTCGGCTTCTTGCATTGTCTTGCATTTTTCCCCTGCCTTCGGGTGCATACCTTGTTTGTCTTGCATGATCGTCCAAGTCTTCGGCCTTGTCAAAAATGGGTCGTCTCTGGGCATTCACATTAACTCCCGTCATTGTTATGACTTTCGAGTTCTGTCAAAGAGAGGCAACTGTAGACACCCCATTTTTGACCGTCTTCAAGACTTGGACGTCACCGTTGGAACACTCGGTGATTATCCATGTTTGTGTTCGTTTGGAGTTCCCGAAGGTCTCAACTACACGCCTTGCCTCAGGATCTCCGAACTCGACCATTTTGTGTCTGGTTTTGCACTAAACACATGTGTTTTGCCTTGGAGGGGCAGGGAATGCCTTGTGAGGCATCCCCACACATCACCGGCCGTGGCTTGGGGCCACCGGCTGTTGTTTGTGTCCATCGGCCATATATTTGGCCGACCGGCACTCTTTTTGGCCGACCGGCCATTAATTTTGTCAAAATGACAATTTTGGCCAGCCGACTACTGTTCATCTGCTTTTAGCAGATATTTTGTGCCAGCTGTGATAGCTGGCACCCATCCTATTCCCCTCCATACACGTGTATAGATGGATTTCCCTCTTGAATGGCTTGTTTTGGAAGCCTTACAAGAGGGAATTGCCTATATAGGAGAGCTTCTTCTCTTGATATTGGGGCTAGAGATTTTAGACAGCTTTTGTAAAGCTTGAGTTCTAGGGTTAGGGTTTGATACATATTCTATCTTTATAAGTGTGTGTTTTGTCCCACTTTTGCTCACAAACACACACTAACACACCATCTCTTGGACTTGAGACCCTTGGAGAGTTGTTTTAGTGTTTTGGAGCTGGATTTAAGCCAAGAAAGGCTGTTGGAGCATTGTTTGTAAAGGAGGGCTCCAAGGGTAAGGAACTTCCCTTTTATTCCCCATCTTTGCATTGCTTTTCTACCTATCTTAGAATTGTTTTTGTGCTTAGTGTATAATACAAAAAAGTTCTATTTTTAGGCCCTCTTGATTGTTTGTTAAGAGTGTTTTGTGGTTTGGAGGTGTTTGACCACCTTTAGGCCTTGAGAGGCCCCATTTTGTGCCATTTTTGGTGTGCTCCGAGACTTTGGTGCTTGGGCCTCCTCACCACTGAAATCTTGAGGGATTTCAATGGTGAAGATGGTGCCTTGAAGTCTCAAGAAGGAGAGGGCCACCCCCTCTCCTTGTTGTCCTTGAAAAGGGCACTTTTTGGCCTCTTGAGGGAATATCATGCTTGAGTGTTTGTTGATCATGTCTAGGCTGTTTTCCATGCTTATTATGCCATGATATAACATTTTTGTGCATTGGTTTTGGTACACCATGCATGCTTGGCATACCTACCATGTAATGCCTTATTATTACCTTAATATGCCTTAGGTGGTTAGCCTTTGTTCTAGCATGTTTTAGGCTTAGCCTTGTAAAGGTTTTGTGTTCATTTTGCCATGTTTTAAGTCTGCCCATAGTTGCTTGGGTCGGTCTTGGCATGCTTAGTATAGCTCCTTTGTATTTGAGCTTGTATGCTTCAAGTAGGTAAATGTGTAGCATGCATTGCTTGCATCACTTAAGTGGTTTGGAGCCACCCAACATGTCATTTCAGTCCCTTTGACATGCTCATATGCTTGCCTTGGACGCCTCTTTGAAGCTTTGAAAGCTTGTCTTGCATGCTCCATGTTTTAGCATTTGTGCATGCCTTTAAATTCAAACCATTTAGATGCCATTTAAGTGGTCTTTTGGCCTTGTTTTAACATACTAAAAATCTGTTTTTAGTTGTTCAATGCATGCCATGTTTGCCTTGCTAAGTGTAGTTTAATGCATCATTAGCTTGCTTTGAATTCTTGGCCATTTTGCATGCTTTGCTTGCTTTGTTAGTTGGTTTGGCACCTCCTATAACATGATTTTCAGAGCTTGTGTTGCATGCTAATTGTCCACGTTATGCTCTTTTCAAGTGTGCTTGAGAGTTGCTTGTTTAATGCCTAAGTGTTGGTCCAACTTACTTGCATGTGTGTATGTATGTTTGATCCCAATTCCTTAGCATTTTGGCCACTATTTTGGGCCTGTTTAGAGTTGCCTAATTCATGTTTAAGTCCACCCTTTATTTGTCTTGCATGCTTGCTAGCTTGTATGCTTGTTTGCATTGCCATGTTGCATGCCTAGTTAACATGCTTAGGGTTGCATTACATTGGCATGCATGCTCTACCTCTTGACTAAGTCATGATGGAGGTAGAACCCCCTTGGTTTGATTGTGTGCATTGCATTTCATTTGACATGAAAGTGCATGCTTGATTCTTTGAGCCATCATGCATGAAAATGCGTGATTGGTGATCCGAGAATCGAGGCATATGTTCCTTTGAGTCACAAACATGATAAGGGGCATGATTGGTGCATACATTGCTTGAATTGTATTGCCATGCTATGCCTTGCCCTCTGCTGCTGTGAGTTACAGGTTCTGTAGGCATTCTTTGCCGACCGGCAATATTTAGTGCCGACCGGCAATGTATTGGTCGCCGATAGCCTCATTTCCAGCCGATGATCACAAGCTGAAGCCGGTGGCCATTCTACTCAGCCGATGATGATCCCCAGTATCTGAAGAAGCATCTCTGAGACTTTGGCAGTCTTCAGAAGAAGCGAGCAGGAAAACAGGCGATCCACGCATGGCAGTGCAATTCCGAGCAGGACCCGAGTATGCGTTGCATCAAGCTCTCCTCCCGAGGCGGTTTACTATTTTTCCTAGTTTAGTTAGTTGTTAACTAATTAGGCAATTTGTAATATTTAATTAGCTTGCGTAGTTAATTAATTTGTATTATTCTTTTGGTCCCTCCGAGCGAGGGCGCATCTGTAATAAGTGTGGGTGCGTGTGTGTGCATGTCTTCCAATCCCCACTTCTTTCTTCCCTTTTATTTACCTGCCTATGATGGTAGATTAGGCATGTCTAAATTAGCATACCTTATGCTATGCATGCGTGCATCCATGCATTTGTCGTACATGCACCAGGCTCGGTACATCATACAAACTACATTGTATTTTCAATTCCAAATGGAATACGTGATAATTGTAGCATCTCACATGCCATTTTAGGGTTAGCCGAGCCTACTCTAACTGCATCCTTGCATGTGTTGCATTAGCCACTTAACATGAACTAGGACATGCATATTTGCTAACTAGTTTATTGTTTTGGCATGGAGTACAATGTAAGTATTTATGCTTTAGCATCTCGCATGCGTGTGAATGTTAATATGACAGCATGATTACCATGCGGCTAAGTGCTTATATGAGATAAACTGTCTGATTGCCTGTGGGTGAAGGTTGGATTGTTTGAGTTGGAAAAACTCGTTGAAATCCGTGTTTTAGCCTACTCGCGAGTAGGAAATTCCAAAGCATTTTCAAAACAAACGGATATAAAATGCTTGTTTCCAAATTAGGCAAACTAGTCTATATTTATTTGTTGTGCGCATAACATAGTAAATCTAGGCTAATAACCGGAACAGAAACACATAACGTTTTCAAAACAAGATATCATGGTTAGTAGAGGCCGGTCTTCGGACCGGGCGAAAGGGGGTGCTCATAGCTGACCTTCCCCGATCGTACCCAAGCTCCCGAGCCAAGACAACTTTGGTGATAACGGACACGTGGCCTTTGGCACCAAGTCAGGGTTTCCTAAATTTTCCCATTAAAAAATATTTAGGTGGCGACTCTGTATCTGGCAAAACAGTCCATGTTTTGCACTTCTTTTCAAAATTTGTTTTTTTTCTCAAAACGATTTGCCAGAGTTGGACTCTTTGGTTCAGATTAAGAACCGCAACAAACAAAAAGGGAGTCTGAACTGTAGAGCGAAGCCCACGGGCGCGTCTACAGATGGCCGAGGAATCGAATTGCACAACTCGATATGGAATGAATGCACATGAAAACTCAACTAAACCTAACTCTATCATGGATAATCCGGAGTGTCGGTGACTGGGAATTGAGACACTTTCCGTCACTCGGAGTACGAAACGCCCCTCGTTTCCTGTGCTCGGGCTAACTCCTATTCCGAACACAATGCGATATGCATGACATGCGTGAATGCAACTAAGATACAACCTAACATGCACAATGCTATAGAATGGCATACACAATGCACTAACACACAATCTAGCATGCGCAATGCTATGAAATGGGATGGCATACACAATGCATAATGGACTTACAGCAACATGAGTGGACCTCAGCCACACTCACATAAGAGGCCATTAGATGAAATGGAGACACTCAAAATGCGTGCACGCGTGCACGCAAACCGAGGACCGACCCGAAGGCATCGAATGCCACTCTAACAAGACATGGCAAAACATGGAATATGGCATACTAGCATGCAATTTTCAGAGGCAACAAATGATGCAAAACAGCCCCGAAAGATGACAAAATGACATCCGATGCATGGAATAGGTCCCGAAACATGAAATTAGGCATACCGAATGACCTATAACTATGCAATGCATGCATTATTTGAACATGGAATGTGAAGACAGAGTCAAGACAGCCCAAAAATAAGCATGTTTACAGTTCTAAGCAAGGTCAAACAGCGAACGCAAATGGGGCAAAACTAGTATGCAAAAACAGCCCCGAAAGCAAGATAATGAAGCAAGTGACAGTTGCTGACCCTAAACAGAGAAGGGCCCTCTACAATGTTGAAGAGAGGCCCAAAATATGATGTTTTATAGTTTACCACAAGCCACAAAAATAGACACAAGTATGGCAAAACCCTCATGCAAAAAGTGGGCCTAAAGGAGGTCAAAGAAGCAAGTGATGCATGCTAGCCCCAAACAGATGAGGTCTTTCAAAAAAAGTTGAAGAGGGACCTAAAATATGACTTTTTACAGTTTATGATCAGAGTCAAAACAGTGTACAAGTATGCTCAAAACACTATGCAAGATAAGGCTAAAAAGAGAGCTATAACACAAAGTATAAAAAGGATACCTCAAAAAATAAAAGACCCTTAATGAAACATGAATAGGGTGTCAAAATAAGGCCATTTTTAGTTCGGACCAGAGTCCAAAAACAGAAACACAAGAGGCTAACAAATCATGCAAAAATGGGGCCAAAAGAGGGATACAAAGGCAAGTGATAAAAGGGGGCCCCAAACAGTGATTATCCCTCAACAATGTTGAAGAAGGGCTCAAAATAAGCTACTTTATAGTTTACAACATACCTCAAAACAGTTTACATATAGGCCAAAAACATCATGCAAGAAAATGGCATACAAGGGAGGTAATGAAGCAAGTGCAACAAGGAGGCTCCAAACAGTGAGAGGCTCTCAATCAAAAATGGAATATGGCTCAAAATAAGCCTATTTATATTTAGGATCGGAGCCCAAATATGCAAGCAACAATGGCTTAGATAGGATGCAAAAATAAGCTTAAAAAGAGGGGAAATGTTGCTCACCCTTGTAGACCAAACTTCAACACTTCTTGGCTTGAGAAAAGGTGCCTCCTAAGCTCTGAGAAGACCCTCCAAGCTGCTGGAATGGAGTGGTGGTGTGGTGCTAGGTGGTGGTGTAGAAATGGTGTAGGGTTTAGAAGGTTTTGAAGCTTGGAAGTGTAGAGGGAGAGAGATACAATATGGGAGTTCAAAGGTGGTTTTTCTAACCCTTAAACCAAAGCTGGGAGGCTGATTTTATAGGCAAAAGAGGGGGAGAAAAGGGGGGAAAAATGGGGGGGAAATGAATTCAAGTTTCCCCCCAAAAAAAGGCCCCCCAGATACAAAATCTGGGGGGAGGAAAGAGGTTATATTTGGACTGAACAGGGTGCAAGGAATCTGGCCGGCCAGCTATTGAGGTTGCAGGTGGCCGGCCGGCCCTCTCCATGGCCGGCCGGCCAAGGGTCAAAAGGGTCAAGTGGGATTAGTGGCCGGCCACCACAGATTGGTGGCCTCCCATGTGTGCTCAACACAGCCATGTGGTCAAAAACTGGAGAAAGTGAACCAGGAGAGAGAACAACCCACTTTTCAAAGGGGTTCAAAAGGTTCAAAAGCAATTACTGGCCAGCCACCAAATATTGGTGGCCTTCCAGATGTGTACATCACAAATATGGGGGTTAGGGTTGAAGAAAATGGCCCAAGGGTGGTCAACATTGGCTTTGAAGTGAGAGAAAACGGGCGATGGAGGGCGATGAAGGAATATAACTGGTTGCTGAAAAAATTACTGGCCTCTCACCCTTCTATAACCTTCCTGGTGATGAAACAGAGGTCCTTGCCAAAAATGAACGCAAACCGATGCAAAATAAAGGTTTGGGGGCGAACGCTTGACGGGGCCCCAAAACCGATCATTAGGCACCGGGGAGTGTTCGACCACGGTTGGTCTCTCGGACCACGTGTCCCTCAAAGGAGTAAATAAGATGCATGCCAAAAAGAGCAAACGGAGGTGGTTAGGCGATCGAACCGAGGCACTCGGCCGACGGCAAAACCGGAACCAGTTCGAAATGGGCAAAATGGCCTACGACCACGAAATGTAGCCCGCGGCCACCGAGAGATGATCTATGAGACCTCTCCCTCCCTTTGGGAAGAGAAACAGAGAAAACCGAGCTTGGTTCGTAAACCGAGGCAAGGCACAGAAAAGCCCAGAAGTCCAGAGGCAAGGCTTACGGCCGAGACTCAGAAACCTCTGGACGAGAATGATATGCAACATCACCAAGCGCTCAATCGGTAACGTCTGAGTCTTGAGGTCGGTCAAAAATGGGGTGTCTACAGTTGCCCCTCTTTGACAGAACTCGAAAGTCATAAGTGACGGGAGTGAATGTCAAAGCCTAGAGACGACCCATTTTTGACGAGGCCGAAGACTTAGACAAACAGGCGAGATAAACAAAGGTGTGCCCACAGGCAAGGGGCGAAATGTAAAACGATATGCACAAGGCCAGACGTAACTCGATGTTCATGCAGTGAAGAAGTCAGAATGAAGCAAATATTATAAGCAGATGCAACAGTTTTAAGCAAGAATGCAAAGCAACAACAACATTTCATGCAGTTAGGAATGCGGAGAATTATTCAATTCTCATCGCGTCTCACACGAAGAAGATACAATACCTGCGCGATTCGTCTAGTCACACCAGCTTCAAATGAACCGTACATACAATATCGTGCCTGCAAAAAAGAGAAACTCAACAAGCACAACATACTAACAACATATGTTCAATGCGATATCGAAAGTTCGACAAGTGCGGTGTCGGTGGGTGAGTGCATCGCAATGTGGGAAGAAACGCGCGTGACAACGCGATTTTAAGCACTGAGGCTTGGTGATATCAAAGAGACGTGCATAACAATGCAAGTACGCGCATGAGAATGCAAGTTACGTGCACAACAATGCAAAACAAGCGTAAATCAGGATGCGTGTTTGTCGCAAAACGGCGAGCAAGGAAATGCGCGTTTCGGCGAGGGCGACTTGATCGCGGCCTCCGGTTCACCTCCCGGAGAAGTTACAACATGTTCAAAAAGGATACACCTTGATTTTGATGAGTAATGATGAGACACACGTCAGAAGTTTGAAGCTGAAGTTCCGGTGGAGCGATTTCGCGACAGAAAGTGCACTTCTCTTGTACTTTTTTAGGTCCCGGGGACTCCAATCCTTCTCAAAATTTGCAGAGACCTTGGAACCAACCTAGGGATCACCACCGGCCAATTTTCTTTCCCATTGGAGGCCACTGGCCACTTTTAAAAAAGGAGATGGCCGGCCTACCAGAAAAGGTGGCCAGCCGGCCACTTGTCCAAATCCGTGGGCATTTTTGTCTTTTCACCCTCTTTTCTTTAAATTCATTCGACCAAACATTTTGAACTCATAACTTCAGCTCTGAAATCATCTCCTCTACCTTCCCAAACCATTTTGCTCTTCAGATCTGAGCTCTATACACATTTTCCAACACCCCACGCAAGTTGTTTTCGCGAAAACTTTCAGTTTTAAGCACTTTGAACCAATTAAATTTTGATTTCGGTGCTTCTTTTCTCATTTTTGCCACTTGAGGTGAGTTTATCTCAACATTTGGAAGATTTTCTCGGGAGTTGACTTTTGTTGACTTTTTCATTTCCCGAGAGTTGATTTTTATTGACTTTTTCCAATTTTTGCTCATTTTTGCTCATTTTTGCAGGTTTTCTGAAATGGCCGGTCATTTTCCTCATGGTGGAGGTCCTGCGGATGCTGGAGGTGATCCTGATATCATGGCTCTGCCTCCGAGGGTTCGACCCTTCATACCCGAAAGGTACGCCCCGCCAGCACATATTCTTCCGCGAGCTGTTTTCCATCACTTCACAGACTTTGATGAGTGAGCACCCGGAGATCTGCTTCTGCGGGAGCCGGAGTATCACCTCTCTGATGAGGCACGAGAGATATTTACTTCATTTTTGCAACGTATTCTGCATTTTTTGTGCATTCTGTTTACATTCTGAACATACGGTTCAATCACTTCAGTTTCTGAACACTTAACCCATAAATTGATTATGAACACACGGCACACACTGATTGAGAGTTGAACACGCAGCCCAAACACTGATCTTCTGAACACACAGCTCAAATTGAAGGTGAACACGCGGCACACACTGATTGAGATTTGAACACGCAGCCCAAACACTGATTTTCTGAACACACAGTTCGAATTGAAGGTGAACACACGGCACACACTAATTGAGAGTTGAACATGCAGCCCAAACACTGATTTTCTGAACACACAGTTCGAATTGAAGGTGAACACACGGCACACACTGATTAAGATTTGAACACGCAGCCCAAACACTGATTTTCTGAACACATAGCCCAAGTTGAAGGTGAACACACGGCACACACTGATTGAGAGTTGAACATGCAACCCAAACACTGATTTTCTGAACACACAGTTCGAATTGAAGGTGAACACACGGCACACACTGATTGAGATTTGAACACGCAGCCTAAACACTGATTTTCTGAATAGACAGCCCAAGTTGAAGGTGAACACGCGGCACACACTGATTGAGATTTGAACACGCAGCCCAAACACTGATTTTCTGAACACACAGCCCAAGTTGAAGGTGAACACGCGGCACACACTGATTGAGATTTGAACACGCAGCCCAAACACTGATTTTCTGAACACACAGTCCGAATTGAAGGTGAACACATGGCACACACTAATCGAGATTTGAACACGCAACCCAAACATTGATTTTCTGAACACACAGTCTGAATTAAAGGTGAACACACGGCGCACACTAACCAAGATTTGAACACGCAGCCCAAACACTGATTCTCTAAACACACAGCCCAAGTTGAAGGTGAACATGCGGCACACACAGATTGAGATTTGAACACGCAACCCAAACACTGATTTTCTGAACACACAGTCCGAATTGAAGGTGAACACACGGCACACACTGATCGAGATTTGAACACGCAGCCCAAACACTGATTTTCTGAACACACAGTTCGAATTGACGGTGAACACACGGCACACACTAATTGAGATTTGAACTCACAGCCCAAACACTAATTTTCTTAACACACAGCCCAAGTTGAAGGTGAACACGCGGCACACACTGATTGAGAGTTAAACATGCAACCCAAACACTGATTTTCTGAACACACAGTTCGAATTGAAGGTGAACACGCGGCGCACACTGATTGAGATTTGAACACGCAGCCTAAACACTGATTTTCTGAACACACAGCCCAAGTTGAAGGTGAACACGCGGCACACACTGATTGAGATTTGAACACGCAGCCCAAACACTGATTTTCTGAACACACAGTCCGAATTGAAGGTGAACACACGGCACACACTAATCGAGATTTGAACACGCAGCCCAAACACTGATTTTTTGAACACACAGTCCGAATTGAAGGTGAACACACGGCACACACTAATCAAGATTTGAACACGCAGCCCAAACACTGATTCTTTGAACACACAGTCCAAGTTGAAGGTGAACACGTGGCACACACTGATTAAGATTTGAACACGCAGCCCAAACACTGATTTTCTGAACACACAGTCCGAATTGAAGGTGAACACACGGCACACACTGATCGAGATTTGAACACGCAACCCAAACACTGATTTTCTGAACACACAGTCCGAATTGAAGGTGAACACACGGCACACACTAATCGAGATTTGAACACGCAACCCAAACACTGATTTTCTGAACACACAATCCGAATTGAAGGTGAACACACGGCACACACTGATTAAGATTTGAACACGCAACCCAAACACTGATTTTCTGAACACACAGTCCGAATTGAAGGTGAACACATGGCACACACTGATCAAGATTTGAACACGCAGCCCAAACACTGATTTTCTGAACACACGGTTTACACTTTGAAATCTGAACACGCGACTCCTTCACTTTACTTTGCACACAGCCCAATCATTTGCACAGAGCTCATTTATTTTATTTGCACACAGCTCATTCATTTTATTAAAGCATGTATTCATTCTGAATGCAGGTGACTTCTCGCACTTTGCGGGGATACGGCTCCACCGTGGCTAGAGATTGCTACGCCGAGCTCTCGGAGGCTGTCCGGGATTTGGTTGATTTGGCAAGGTTTGGGCCCTTCTGTACTGGGCTTTCTCATTGTCCTACCAGGAGGACGTTGATGGCAGCTTTGGTGGAGAGATGGTGGGACACCACTAACTCCTTTCATTTCTCTGCCACGGGGGACTTGACTATGACCCCGCTTGACTTTGCTGTACTGACTGGCCTTGACGTGGGAGGTTGGCCCATTCCTAACGACGAGGATATGGGTCAATGGGAGGCCGCTTGGATATATTTGCTGGGGCTCGCCCACCTGTTGATAGAGCTTCGGGCAGAGTCCGATACACCTGGTTCTCTTCCCATTTTCGGAGGGTGGAGATGGAGCCCGGGACTCCTGAGGAGGCAGCACAGTATGCCCGTGGTTTTCTGATGTTCCTCTTCGGGAGCACTCTGTTTGCCGACAGGAGGAACACTATTGGGTTGTATCTGTTGAGCGCCTTGGTGGACTTATCACAGTCGACGGTATTATGGTGGGTGGTGCTACGGCTACCCTTTATCGCTACATGAGCTGACCTCCATGAGACGAAGGGACTTACTTGGTGGTTATTGGAGAGCCTGGGAGGTACTTTCTGCCCTCTTGATTTACATTTCTGCTCCTCATTACTTGTAAACTGCATACACGGTGTACTTTACGCAGTGTATTTTGCCTTAAGCACTTTGCATTTACATTCTGCACTGTTTTCCACAGTTATGGGTCTATGCGTACTTCTCGATATTAGCCCCAGAGATGGTGGTGAAGGGGCCCCTCATGACCCCGTACTCGCTTGTATTTGAGGGCCAGCACCGGCCAAAACCTCGGGAGTCTCTCCTTTACCTACGGCAGTATTTCGACACGGTGCGGTCGACGGAGGTATTTCAGAACTCTCAGTTCTTTGTGTTTTCATCTTTGATTTGTCTTGTACCTTCCTGATTTCTGATTGATTGGTTACCCGTATATTACATGGGAGCCCTGCGCACCCTTTGGTGAGGGTCTCCGATACCAGTTTGCTGGAGGGCGGGGTGCCTCCCAGTACAGGATTCTATTCGAGGGGCCAGTTGGTAGAGCCTGGTTTCTGGGGGAGTACTTCTTGCGTCAGGTTTGGGGCTATACTTCTCAGGACCCTCCCTCAGTACCCCCAGTCGAGATGCGGATTACTGATAGGCTCTCTTCTCAGGATGTTGTTAATGCCATCCTGGGTACTAATGCTTTGCTTTATCTTGAGAAGGGGGATTATGCTACTTACCGTCACATATACCTGATGCCCCCATTGACGGGAGTCCGTACTCCGATGATGAGGCCTGCTGGTATGCCATCTTCGCGCCAAGCCCCAGCTCGGGCTGCAGACGCTCTTTCCACCAACAAGGCTGGTACATCCAGAGGCGGGCGCTGATTCATTCCCCGATTCCCCCGACTTATCATCATCCTGGATGGCCGGATATGCCGACTGAGCTGATGGGGTGGCAATATGGGACTACCTCTCCGATTTCGATCCCGATAGAGCCACCAGTACCTGGCCACCGCTACGTCAGAGACCCTGAGTCACCACCGGTATGTTTTACAGCTTTGATTCATCACTCAAATATTTGAACGTTCATTCCTTTACTGATACCCTTGCCTTTGCATCTGCAGCCCCGTGTTGAGTACATGGATCAGGTGCTCGAGATGGTAGCCTCACTTGAGGGGATGGTCCTGCGGAGGGAGGTGCAGTTGTCCATCATGGGCTTCCAGGTACCCTTTAGTTTTATAGCACTGTATCTTCTGATCACATGCTGATTTTGGACATTTTACTGCATTAATAGGCTACTTGTGTAGAGCACATCTGACACACACCACATTTATGCATTATTCCTGCGTACATCCACTCTGTGTAGCTTGCTTGCATCTGTATCTGATATAAATGTTTTGGCTAATGTATTCAAACTGCATTTTTCATTTTCAGATGCCTCCAGTATATTCTCAGCCACAGGCCAGGCCACCTGGGCCTTCTCGGGGAGGCGGACCATCTGGGTCTTTTCGAGGAGCTGGGCCATCTGGGCCTTTTTGAGGAGCTGGGTCATCCAGGCCTTCTCGAGGAGCTGGGCCATCCAGGCCTTTTCGAGGAGCTCGAGGAGAGGGATCGTCTCGCAGACGCAGGGCACATATTATAGAGGTGGAGCCCGATGAGGATGAGGAGGAGGATGTTGCAGATCGTCAGTCAGAGACATCTGCTGACAGAGAGGAGGGCTCTGGTCTTGTCTCCGAGAGTGAAGGCGAGGCTGAGGGGGATCTTAAGGATGACAGCTCTGATTCAGACGGTGATGGGGGTGCAGAGGCTATTCCGCAAAAGAGGATGAAAAGGGCCTCTTATTCCCGCTCTTGAGAGCATTGATGCGGCTGTTCCTTGTTTTATTTACCTTTTTGCTAGTAGTTATAGCACATTGTACATTATTAGGCAGTTTTTTATTTTTTGTAAAACTTGTGCCCTTTGTTTGCAAAATAAAGCATGATGGAATGAAACAACTTTTGAACAAGGTGTTGTATTTTAAACTCTTAGCATCATATCGCATCGTTTTGCACCATAATGGGATTGAATGAAAATGTGCATTGTGCATTTGCCCAGTTAGGTAGTGAACCGACGCAACAACTTAACTTACTAAGATACAACAAAACCTTAGCAAGTTTACAACTCGATAAGCAAAATACAACAGTGTTGACAACTTAATAAACAAAACTTAACAAGAAAATTGCTTAAACAAAGAGTACCAACTCGAACACACGAAAACACGACAGCTCGACAAACAACTCGATAAGCAAAACAACAACTCGATAAGCAAAACCACAACTCGATAAACAAAACCACACCTCGATAAACAAAACAGAGTGTGCTTCGGACGATCTGGGCAACGGAATGCATCCGAAATAGAGGGAAATGGAGGCCTTTGACATACCCGTTGTATGGAAATGCTTGAAACTTCCTCCCGGGGGGTAAAACAGGGCCAAGGACACACATGGGAGCATGGCCGGCCACTTTTGGGGGCCGGCCGGCCAGCTTTTTGTATGTGGGGGGGAAAATGTGGCCAGCCTGCTAGAAAAGGTGGCCGGCCAGCCACTTATCCCGGTAGCCACCAAATTTTCGACACGTGTCCCCCTGAATAGTGCCCTACCCTCTTTAAAAGCCCCAACTTCGGGACTCATTCATTTCATCACTGCTTTGCACAAAAAATGGAGGCATTCCTCGCAGAAAACCTCACATCTTGGATCTCTTCTTTAGATGGCTCGGAAAAGTTGAACTTCCGGGGTTTCGGCTTGAATGCACTAATCACGCTGAGTCGTACTCCGCTGCACCTTCCTTTCCTCCATGCCGCAGCAAGATTCTGGAACCCAGTGACGCACGTCTTTAGCTTTGGCGGGCAAGAGGTATGTCCAACTTTTGAAGATTTTCAAGTATTGATGGAGTCTGAACGTTCGGAGGAGATCTTGCCTCAGTTCCGCTTTGGCCACGCCCAAGCTTTAGGGCGGATGTGTGGACTTACTGCACATGATGCTCGGTCTTTGATCTGTAATGGGGAACTGGATATCCTCGGTTTGATCCATCGCTTTTCTGGTGCTGGTGACCGCGGTGACCATCATTGGCAAGGTTTCCGACAACACGCCGTCTGCTTGTGCATGCTATCTCACTTTCTGCTTGCCCCAGGCCTGGGTGGACCCAACATCCGTCTGATTGAGGTTGCTCAGGGCTTGAAGGAAGGAAAGAGCTGCATTGCCATGATCTTGGCCGAGACACTGATGGGCTTGGACGCTTTCCAACGTCAGGAGACGACCAGATTTGCGGGGAGTCCACTACTGCTGCAGGTAATGTTTCCCACCCAATCTCACATATGTATTTGCTCGCATCACTCGGCCCTCAGCCTCGATTTTTCTCACAGAACCTTTGTCTCACTGTTCCCTCATCTCACATCTCTCTATTCTTTATTCTCTCATTTTTCATCCCTCCCCAAGTATGGTTGATGGATAAACTGCAGGTTATGGACTCTTGCCCTGCCTATTCAGCCCGCGGCTACTTCTTTCGGCAACGCCTGGTTGATGCGCTTGATGAGGGATGGTGGTTCAACTGGATGTGCAATTTGTCTGCTGACCGCATTGCTTGGCGCTGTCCTTGGCTCAATCTTCCGGCAATGAGCTATAGCATGTCCCGGCAGACTGGGGTCCAGCTGATTGGTCTGACTCACTGTGTGTTCTATTTTCCGTTCCGGTTCCAGCGCCAGTTTGGCCATGATCAGACTTGCCCGCCAGAGGGGATTGAGTACCCGGCTGCTTTTCCGGTCCGAGGCGCACAGCTTGCCCGATATGCCACAGCATGGAGGACTAGAGAGCTCCTGGCCCCTGTTCCCACTTTCAGTTGCGCTTTATCTGACGAGTGCTGGGATTGGCTCAATGAAAAGGCACAGATTGGGCCTAGCTTGGCATCAGAGGCTTCGACTAGCTCTGGGAGGGGGCGCAGGGACACCTGACTTGACTATGCCCCGGATTTATTGCTTTATTAGTACTTTCAAGTTTTCTTTATGAGTGTAATAAAAAGCAACTCCAATTGTATGCAAGAGCAAGAGAACTCTATTTTGAAATCAATGAAATTGAAAGTTGTGGTACTGAAAATTTTCTGCTTGGGTCCAAAAATGGTCTTAGTTGTAAAAAAGATTAATTTGAACAAAGTCAACTTTTATTAAAACTTTTCAAAACTATTTTCGATATGGATCAGAACTGGACACGTCTGAGATCTGTCACTGAGATGCACAACCCTGGATCCTAGCAACTGGAAAGTTGCCCCTAGTCTAAATAGTACTGCGGCACTGTGTGGCAACGGAAAGTTGCCCCTAGTTTGAATAGCACTGTGCCGGAGATCACGGCGAATGTTGATGGAAAAAGATGACTGAGATGATCAAAATGGACAAAGTTGATCGGAGAAAAGTTTATGGCTGAACTTCAGGATGAAGTTGCCTACGTATTCCAAAGATGGGAATCAAGCCTTACGTAGTTCAAGCTCAAGTTCGCTCGGGTATTTTCACTCTCCTTTTACGCTCTGACTTTTGCCAAGGCCGCCCTTTGCGGGTTTTCAACCTTGCGAGCTTAGTTTTTATGATTTCAAATTTTCTGTGCTCTGAGTTTTGCCTAGGTCGCCCTTTCGGGATTTCGGCCTAGCGAGCCTCTCAGGGGTAATATTTCTTCAACTTGTCCATATTGATCGGTTGCGAGAACTCCAAGACATCTAGATCCATCGAACCACGTACCACTCGTGATTGACTTGATGATGTAGGGACCACCCAATTGTCCGAACTTGCCCTTGGTCGTGGATAGGAGCTCGGTTGTCCTTGAGCACCAAATCTCCTTCTTTTAAATTCTCGGACTTAACCTTCTTGTTGAAAGCCCGTGCAATTCTGCTTGATAACCTTGGACATGGTATGCTATTTTCAAATTTCTTTCATCAAAGAGCATGAGTTCCTCAAATCGCTTCACGCTAATCCGCTTCGGCTATTTGACACTCAGCCAGTACCCGCAATGACGGAACCTCAATCTCGATAGGTAGAACGGCCTCCATCCCATAAACCAATGAATACGGAGTCGCCCCAGTAGAAGTTCTGATTGAAGTCCAGTAGCTCCACAGAGCAAACGGCAGCTTATCTGGCCAGTCCCAGTAGGTTTTCACCATCTTCTGCAGTATGTGCTTGATATTCTTGTTGGCGGCCTCAACCGCTCCATTGGTCTGCGGCCGATAGGTAGATGACTTATGAAAAGCCACATTGTATTTCTCCAACAAATCAATCACCTCCTTCTTGAAGTGGGAACCATTGTCTAAAATTATTTCGTTTGGGACCCGTAGCGACAGATGATGTTGTTTCTGATAAATTTTGCGACGTGCAAAGCCTTCAACACCGCATAAGATTGGGCCTCAACCCACTTTGTGAAATAATCTATTGCTACCAAGATGAACTCATGCCCATTCGACCCCTTCGGGGTGACAGCCCCGATCACATCGATTCCCTAGACTGAAAATGGCCATGGCGAAGTCATGTTATACAACTTTGACGGCGGAATGTTCATGCGATTTGCATGAATTTGACACTTGTGGCATCGCCGGACAAAACCAATACAATCCTCCTCCATGGTGGACCAGTAATAACCTTGTCTGAGGATCTTTCGTGCCAGCATTACCCCATTCATGTGCGCACCACATTCTCCTCCGTAGATGGCTTCCATCAGACGCTTTGACTCTTCGGCATCAACACACAATTTATGCATTCCCAAATGACCCCTTTTATACAGTTTACCCCCACAGATGATGAACTGAACGGCCATTCTTCTGATTGCCCTTTTGTCTTTGGCATTTACCCCTGGCGGGTATGCTTCTTTCTCCAAGAAGTTCCAGATGTCATAATACCAGGGGTTTTCGTCCTGAACTTCATCTATAGCGGCAATCGACTCGTAGGCAGGTGCAAATTTCTGGTCGATGATGACTGGACGCATCCGGACTCCACACGGGATGTCTATCATAGAAGATAGAGTTGCTAAAGAATCTGCGAACCTATTGTTCTCTCTTAGTAGATGAGTAAAACTTAGCTTCTCAAACCGAGGAATCAGCAAGTCCAAGGTCTAGTGATACATCATCATCTTTTCCTCTTTCACTTTCCAGTCTCCTTTAGCTTGAGACACAACCAGGTTCGAGTCCCCAATGACGTCCAACCGTCTTGCCCCTAGTTCTAGGGCTGCTTCTAGACCAGCAATGCACGCCTCATATTCTGCTTCATTGTTCGAGACTTTGAATCGGAGTTTGAAGGCTAGAGGGATACGGGAATTATCGGGTGCTATCAGCAGCACTCCTATCCCATACCCGTATTGATTTGACGCTCCGTCAAAGTCCATCGTCCAAGTTTCGTCATCGATATGCAAAATGGCCTCATCTGGGAATAAGTACTCAATTGCTTCACCCCCTTCCACTGGATGGTCGGCTAAGAACTCTGCCACTGCTCTTCCTTTGACCGACTTGCGTGTTACATACTTTAGATCAAATTCGGAGAGCAACAGCAACCAACGAGCTAGCCTACCCGTAAGTGCTAGTTTCTCGAAAAGATATTTGATGGGATCAAGTCGTGAAACCAACATTACAAAGTGAGCTAACAGGTAGTGTCGCAGCTTCCTGGTAGCCCATACCAAAGCTAAGCAAGCCTTTTCCAGCAGAGTGTAGCGGGTTTCGTACTCTAGCATCTTCTTGCTTAGATAGTAGATGGCTCTCTCCACTTTGTCTTCTGATTCTTGCGCAAGCATGCAGCCCATTGTAGTCTCAGTTACTGACAGATACAAAATCAATGGTTTCCCTGGTTCTGGCGGTGACAACACGGGCGGGTTCTATAAATATTCTTTAATCTGTTTAAATGCAGCTTGACATCGGCCGTCCCATTGGAACTTCTTTCCTTTCTTGAGGAGGCCAAAAAGTGGTTCACAAGTCAAGGTTAATTTTGAGATAAACCGTCTTATAAATTGCACTTTACCTAGAAAGCCTCGTACCTCCTTTTTAGTCCTTGGTGGTGGCATTTCTAAGATGGCCTTGATTTTGGAAGGGTCGACCTCGATGCCCCTTTGTGTAATCAGAAACCCTAGCATTTTTCTCGCTGTAACACCAAATGTACACTTCTGAGGGTTCAGCCGCAATCGGAATTCCCTGATCCTTTGGAAAAACTTATGCAATGCGGTGTAGTGGCCCTCCCTTTCTTTGGATTTGACAATCATGTCATCCACGTACACCTCAACCTCTTTGTGGATCATGTTGTGTAATATTGTAGTTGCGGCCCGTTGATAAGTAGCTCCAGCGTTCTTTAACCCAAATGGCATGACTCTATAGCAGTATGTCCCCCACGGGGTGGTGAATGCAGTCTTTTCCCGGTCTTTTGGCGCCATCACTATCTGGTTGTAGCCTGAGAAGCCATCCATGAATGAGAGCAAAGCATGCCCTGCTGTGAAATCCACCAACTCATCGATATGCGGTAGGGGAAAGTCGTCCTTCGGACTAGCTCTGTTCAAATCCCTGAAATCCACACATACCCGGATCCTGCCATCTTTCTTCGGCACTAGAACAATGTTGGCCAACCAAGTCGGGTATTCGGATACCAGCAGGAAGCCTGCGTCGATTTGCTTGGTGACCTCTTCCTTAATCTTGAGAGCCCAGTCCGGGCGGATCCTCCTGAGTTTCTGCTTGACAGGTCGGGCCTCGGGGTCAAGGGGGATCCGATGCTGTACAATCTCAGGATCGATTCCAGGCATGTCTTCGTAGGACCACGCGAAAACATCTTTGAAATCTTTTAATAAAGCGACTAAGCGCTCGCATTCCTCCGAAGACAACGTGGACCCGATCTGGACCAGCCGCGGGTCCTCCTCAGTACCAATATTCACAGTAGTGATTTCATCCATTAAAGGTTTGATAAATGTCTCTTGCTCTTGCTCAATCAAACGTTGCAAAACCGAAGGAACTTCGTCCTCGTCGTTTTCATCAAAGTTTTGAAAGTCTGAATTAATGCAATAAATCAAGGGCACAGAAAAGTACTCAGAAACCACAGTTACTTGATTCTCATTAAGCACATCCAAATTGTCCGATTCATTTACAACAGACTCAAATGAAAAGGAAAAAGACGACCTAAACAAGACTGTGGTATCCTGGTTATCATCCCCAGGATTACCAGATTCAAACTCAGTCAAGCTGGAACCTGATTCCGACTCACAAGACTCGGTGGAATCAGATTCCGGCTCACTACCTGACCGTCTTCTTTGGACAAAATCCTCCTCGTATTGCCAAGTGAGAGAGGGTGCGATAGATGCATCCAAGATAGTCGCTGGTAGGCCCGCAGCCGTTTTATCCCCAATCATGGAAACCGAAAAGTTATCCCCCAAGCACTTATGGTCGATCGGAGGATCAGAAAGTAGACATGCCAGTGCTACCCCCATTTCAAATTCTATGGCCTCAGGATTCACTGCCTTACACTGCTCAACCTCAGCTTATGGGTCTGTCTACTCTGTGGCAACGTCATCCACGGATAGTTGCAGGTCGAAGAAGATCTCGAAACCTGGCACGCACTTCTTTTTTGCGTTTAGCCATGGCTCTAGGAAGCCGCAAAATGGAAAGTCCTCCTCCTCCCGGACGAAGCGTCCGTTCAGGGTACCCTGGATGGGCCTATGCAGCAATTCAAAAGGCTTCCCAGCCTGCTTCGCTCTGGCTCTTCCGGCCATTTCTTTTCCCTTCCTCACCCAGTCCTCTTTGGTGGGCAGATAACCCAAGCCAAAGGTATGAGGGTTGTGTGGCACTTGACCCAATCTTTGCGCCTTTCGGCGCTCCTTCCTAATCCCATCCCGGGGATGTGTTGCAGCTTGTTCATGAGGTAGACGGATTGAGCACTGACGTACACCCCCTCATTCACAGCCATAATATTCTGCACCACCCGGGCCTCAGCCAAAGTGAACCCTGATAAGAAAACATCCTCTGTGCCATGCTCGATTTCCAAGACAGGTGTGGACGCTTCTGGCGGTGGATGGATTGATGAATTCCCGAAGACAATAGCCACCCCCTTCCCGTGAGGGTACTTCAACATCTGATGTAGAGTGGAAGAGACTGCCTTTACTTGGTGCAACCACGGCCGCCCCAAGAGTAGATTGAAGGTTGCGGGAACGTCCAAGACATGGAATTCAATGTCGTGTTGTCCTGGACCAACCTGGGTTTGAATCTTGACAGTCCCCATCACTTCCCTGCTAGTATTATCATATGCTCTGATCACCTGAGTAGTTGGCGCGAAGTCCGCGGGCTTCAACCCGATTGCATATGCTATTCTGGTTGGGCAGACATTGATGGCAGACCCGGTATCAACAAGTACCACCGGTATCCACTTGTCTCTACATTCCACGGAAACGTAGAGGGGCTTGTTATGATTCGTGCCCTCAGGCGGTAGTTCTTTGTCTGAAAAGGTTAATGCCGGGGAACCTCCTCCCGGAAAGACCAGCCCAACCAGCTGCTCTAGTGTAGTATCTATAGAGAGTTTGGCCTTGTCCATGGCAGATAAGACAGCTTGTCTTTGCACTCGCGACGCCATAAGCAGTCCATAGATAGAGATGTCTGCTTGTATCTTCTTCAATTGCTTGAGCACAGCTTCTTCTTCAATCTGTTTCTCTCTCTGTGTCTCAGCTTCCTTGTCTTTTCCGGATGCCTCAGGTTGGTCTAAATGCGGGGGCTTGAAATACCACCCACTTCTTGTCATATGAGCGACCTCGTCAATATACCAGGTATCATCTGGTTGATTACTTCCCCAATCCTCATCCGTGTGGGCAAGACATAAATCATCGTCTTCCCACCACATTCCGTCGGCAGCCGACAGACACCTGTCCGGCTCTGGTATGATCGTACTCGCAGCACCTTCAGTCCTCATGCCCGCAGCATTTTCTGTTCCCGTGCACACAGCACTCTCGACCCCCACATGGGCCTTAGCTTTTCTGATTCTCTCGGAATCCTCAAATCTTTGTTGTTCCAACTGCGTCAGTACAGCTGGTTGTTCAATACTCCCTGCATTTACAATGCCCAAGTTCTGAGCGAAATTCTTAGTGCCGGTGCTCTCCGGCGGTGTATTCTGACTCTCGGCCCTTCCGGCCACCACTGATACTCTCGCCCCTGCCGGGCCCTGTTCTGGTTGATATTCTACGATGTCTGGTTGATCATCTAACCATCCGGTAACTTCTGCCAACTCCTCATACTCGAACCAGTTGATTGCCGCATCCCTTGATTCTTGGTCACTGAAGAACTGGAGGTTGGCAAGGTCTTCCGCTACAGCTGTTAGATCATCCGTTCCCCGTTCAAATCTGTCCCCCTGTATTACACATAATTCTGCTCTTTCTGGCAGCCCTACACTCAGCTCAGACTGGCCCACTGACTGGATGTATTCAATTGGATCGTAGGCTCCTTCAGCAAGATTCCCAGACTGTTCAATCTCAGACTCAGCAACCTCACTTTCCTCTGAAACCTGCCCTATCCCATCTTCGGTGGTCACCACCACTGGCTTAGATTGAGTTGTGGAGATGTCCATCATGCACAAGTCAGTGCAAACAGGAAGGATCACCTCCGGCTTAGGTAGGTGGGATGGGGTGATATAGATACTAGGATCGTAAGACACGACCCCAATTTGGATGAAGTTGATTCTGTTGGGAGGAGGAGCTTGGTTATGTGGTGGGAGAGGATTTGTTGTGACGTTGGGTTTTTCGGGAGGCGCGATCACCTGCTTGTCAATAAGATCCTGGATCTCATGACGCAATCTGTAACAACGGTCGGTGTCATGACCATGCTGTTGGTGATACGCGCAGTATTTTGCCAGGTCATGAGAGGGAGGGAGTGGATTTGGCAGTGGCCTCGACTCTAGGGGCGTCAAATGCTTCTTCCTGATTAGTACCCCCAGAGCTTTAGACAGGGGCATATATAGGGGGGTGAAGGTTCTTTGGCCTCTGGGCTGGTATTTGGCAGTTTGGGTATTGCTTCCAGATGCGCCAGAAAAAGGCGTGGCTGCCATGGCTCTTGGGGGAGGGGGAATGGTGGTGACCATGCTCACCTCTGAAGCTCGTCGATTCTTGCCACTTTCGAACTGCGTTGTTATTCTGATTGAAAGTCCTTCCGGTTGCTCCCTATCTGTCGTCGGACCTTGTTTCATGGCATCCTCGATCTGTACCCCCATCTCGTGTAAATCTGAGAAAGTGGGGAAGGGGAGTACAATCATCTTCTGCATCAATTTCGGTTGGAGATTGCGCACAATCATCCTGATTTGATCTTTGTCCGTAGGCCTCAAAGTCATCATTGATGCCTTCGCCCTCCATTGAGTTACGAAGTCTGAGAAAGTCTCCTTGGGTTCCTACCTCGTCGTTTCGAGGTCACGAGTTATAATCTCGATCTGGGTATTGTACGAGTATTGTGCGACAAAGGCCTCAGCCATCTCATCCCAACTTCTTTTGACCTCGTCCTCCAACTTTGCGTACCAGATGGCGGCCACACCCGACAGGGTTCGACCGAACAGTGAAAGCTTTTGTGGTCGAGTTAGGCCCATTGGCCGCAGGATGTCTGAGAATAGCCGAAGATGGACCATGGGGTCCCCGGACCCGTCGAAGCGGTCAATTTGCGGCATCTTGAATCTGTCGGGCAATGTCACGGCCACGTCGGTGTATCCGTCCTCGATGTCCGGAATAGCCTTTACCCCTTGTGATTTCTTAAAAAGCTTCTCAAGCTTGCTCAGTTTTAGAGCTGTATGGTCCATTTCGAACTCAAAGGGAGAGTCCGAGTGGTTGGGTGTATGGGTCTTGGACAGTTGAGGCGGAAGCGGGGGCGGAGCTGGCCCCGTTGGAAGGTTTGTGTCCTCTTAGATATTTTGGACATTTGGCACAGTGTTCTGGGTGTTTGGCAGAGCATTCTGGACAGTAGGTGCCTGCTCGGGTAATGGGGCCCCTGGTAGAGGAGGAACCTGATGTGAAGCAAATGCCATATTCTCATTGCGATCTAGTGATTAGCTCGGCTCTTTGGCCATGATCGACTTCTTTGTTTGGAGAACTCCGCTTGACGGGCAGCGTCCTCCTGCATTTGTCTCATGCTCTCCTGCATTTGGCGCATCAGGGCTTCCACCCCTGACGTATTTTGCTGTTCCATCCGACTGACCGGTATGTCTATTTCTATAGCAACAATTGAGACCTCAGTCCTACTGTCCTCTGATGGAGTAACCCACTGTTCTGGCAACCTCTGTTCTGACACACTGCGCTTCCTTGGCTTTCTCCTGACAACGGGGGGTAAAGAATAGAACACTGGATGTCCGTCAACCAGATCCTCAGATTGATTGAGTCGACGACCTCGTGTCCAAAGTGCTTAGGGAATGTCTACTGGGTCGGAAGCAATGATGCTAAAACTGCCCTAGCAAAAGATAAATAAAGCGAAAAGGAAATAAATAACCAGATAAATGAACAGCATGACAGCTTAAAATAAACACACAACACACAGTCGGGCATACAACACACGGTTGATAAGCTGAAAACACACTGTCCTCAAATGCTGATCACTGTCCCTGAATCACTGTTCCCCAAAGACTGAATCCGATACCCGCAGATAACCGATTCTCAAATACTGACTGATGCCTGCAGGCCTGATGCCCAAACTCATACACTGATACATGCATTCCTGTAGAGACGCACTCTAAAAGCACATAACAGATAAGTGAGAGCCAAAACACCCCTATGTTAGGGTAGGGTTCCCTGTCCTATTTTGTCAGGAGCTAGGGTTTCACTACACACGTAGCAGCTTCAAACAACCTATATCGGGTAAGCAACCTGTCCTAGTTTGGAATGGTCACTATGGATTTCGATATGCACTAGGTCGAATGGTCAAAAAGGGTGCCCCGGTAAAATCGGGGTTTGTGTTCTCATACTGGCAGAGCCCGTAACCGGTCAGCCTTATGGTCATGCCTTGACAAGACAAGCCTCCGGCAAACAGTTCAGGAATAGCAGATGGCAAACACTGTGTCCTAGGCGCACCAATGCAAATGCAATGCAAAGAAACACACAAGTGTAGTCAAAACCAGATATCATGGGTTCGAGTCAAGTTCTCTGAATCCCCAATGGAGTTGCCAGAAATTGTAGACAGGCCCGCGGGGGGACCTCGCTACAGCTCGGACTCGATTTTGTGTCACGGTTCTTAATCTTGAACCAAAAAGTCCAAATCCGGCAAATCGTTTTTGAAAACAGATTTTTTTGAAAGAAGTGCCAAACATGGACTGCTTTGCCAGATACAGAGTCGCCACCTAAATATTTTGTTTTGAGAAATTTAGGAAACCCTGACTCGTTGCCTAAGGCCACGTGTCCGTCATCACCAAAGTTGCATCGGCTCGGGAACTTGGGTACGATTGGGGAAGGTCACTTCGTGAGCACCCCCGCTCGCCCGATCAAAGATCGGCCTCTACTAACCATGATATCTAGTTTTGAAAACATTGTGCGTTCTTATTCCGGTTATTAGCCTAGATTTACTATGTAATGCGCACAGCATACAAGTATAGACTGGGTCGCCTGAATTGGAACAAAATATTTCATGTTTGTTTGTTTGAAAATGGTTTGGTGGTGCTACCCGCAGGTAGGCTAAGACGTGGATTTGCCACCCTCGGGTGGGCTTTAGAAAACATGATTTTGCCACTGTCTAGTGGGCTTCAAACAAACATTTGATGAATTGTTCCAATCCAAATAACCCAACCTCCACCCACAGGCATTCAAGGCAGTTATATCACATAAGCAGTTAGCCTCATGGTAAGCATGCTATTCATGGCAGTCACTCACACGCATGCAAGGATGCTAAAGCATAAAACTCACCGAGTACTCCAAGCCAAAACAGAAACCGATTAGAAATCCATGCATGATCCTAAATATACAGAAATGCCTAATGCAACACATGCAAAATGCAACTATAGCAAGTTGGGCTATTCTAAACATGGCATATGAGATGCAACAGCTATCAAGCATTCAACTCAGAATCGAAATACAAATGCAGTTAGTGTGATGCGCCGAGCCCGATGCATGCAAAACAGATGAATGAATGCAAACATGCTATCATACTGTATGCTAATTGAAACATGCCCTAATCTAACCATCATGAGCGGGTAAATAAAAGGGAAGAAAGATGTGGGGTTGGAAGACATACATCACACACACGTACACTTATTACAATTATGCCCTCGCGCAGAGGGTCCGAATAAATAATATACAGTCCCGAATAGTACAGTCCAAATAAATAATACAGTCTAAAATATGTACAAATTCTTAATTAATTAACAAATTAAATAAGAAAAACAATAATTTGGCATGCAAGCCAGGGACTGTCTTGACTCCTCTTCAGATGATGAATGATGCATGCCCGGGTTGTCTTTGCGCGGAAATCCATGACGATGCCCCGATTAGCCTCTGTTTTGCAGTGGTTTTTGAAAGGCGCGCCAAGCCCCGGAAGGCTGCTGATTCTTGACTTGCTGCAACAGAGAGCAGAAAAGGGGCATGGCAATGTATTTTCACAAATGTATGCATGCCTCGATCCTCATGCCACCAATCACGCATATCGATGCATGATGGCCGAGGAATCAAATTGCACAACTCGATATGAAATGAATGCACATGAAAACTCAACTAAACCTAACTCCATCATGGATAATCCGGAGTGTCGGTGACTGGAAATTGAGACACGTTCCGTCACTCGGAGTACGAAACGCCCCTCGTTTCCCATGCTCGGGCTAACTCTTATCCCTAACACAATGCGATATGCATGACATGCATGAATGCAACTAAGATACAACCTAACATGCACAATGCTATGGAATGGCATACACAATGCACTAACACACAACCTAGCATGCGCAATGCTATGAAATAGGATGGCATACACAATGCATAATGGACTTACACCAACATGAGTGGACCTCAGCCACACTCACATAAGAGGCCATTAGATGAAAATGAGACACTCGCAATGCGTGCACGCGTGCACGCAAACCGAGGACCAACCCTAAGGCACCGAATGCCACTCTAACAAGACATGGCAAAACATGGAATATGGCATACTAGCATGCAATTTTCAGAGGCAATAAATGATGCAAAACAGCCCCGAATGATGACAAAATGACATCCGATGCATGGAATAGGTCCCGAAACATGAAATTAGGCATACCGAATGACCTATAACTATGCAATGCATGCATTATTTGAACATGGAATGTGAAGACAGAGTCAAGAAAGCCCAAAAATAAGCATGTTTACAGTTCTAAGCAAGGCCAAACAACGAACACAAATGGGGAAAAACTAGTATGCAAAAACAGCCCCGAAAGCAAGATAATGAAGCAAGTGACAGCTACTGCCCTAAAAAGAGAAGAGACCTTCTACAATGTTGAAGAGGGGCCCAAAATATGATTTTTTACAGTTTACCACAAGCCACAAAAACAGACACAAGTATGGAAAAACCCTCATGCAAAAAGTGGGCCTAAAGGAGGTCAAAGAAGCAAGTGATGCATTATGGCCCCAAACAGATGAAGGTACTTCAACAAAGTTGAAGAGAGACCTAAAATATAACTTTTTACAGTTTATGATCAGAGCCAAAACAGTGTACAAGTATGCTCAAAACACTATGCAAGATAAGGCCAAAAAGAGAGCTATAACACAAAGTATAAAAAGGATGCCTCAAACAATAAAATACCCTTAATGAAACATGAATAGGGGGTTAAAATAAGGCCATTTTTAGTTTGGACCAGAGTCCAAAAACAGAAACAAAAGAGGCTAACAAATCATGCAAAAATGGGGCCAAAAGAGGGATACAAAGGCAAGTGATAAAAGGGGGCCCCAAAAAGTGATGAGCCCTTCAATAATGTTGAAGAAGGGCTCAAAATAAGCTACTTTATAGTTTACAACATACCTCAAAACAGTTTACATATAGGCCAAAAATATCATGCAAGAAAATGGCATACAAGGGAGGTAATGAAGCAAGTGCAACAAGGAGGCCCCAAACAGTGAGAGGCCCTAAATCAAAAATGGAATATGGCTCAAAATAAGCCTATTTATAGTTAGGGTCGCAGCCCAAATATGCAAGCAAGAATGGCTTAGATAGGATGCAAAAATAAACTTCAACACTTCTTGGCTTGAGAAAAGGTGCCTCCTAAGCTCTGAGAAGACCCTCCAAGCTGCTAGAATGGAGTGGTGGTGTGGTCCTAGGTGGTGGTGTAGAAATGGTGTAGGGTTTAGAAGGTTTTGAAGCTTGGAAGTGTAGAGGGAGAGAGATACAATATGGGAGCTCAAAGGTGGTTTTTCTAACCGTTAAACCAGAGCTGGGAGGCTGGTTTTATAGGCAAAAGAGGGGGAGAAAAAGGGGGAAAAAATGAGGGGGAAATGAATTCAAGTTTCCCCCCCAAAAAATGGCCCCCCGGATACAAAATCTGGGGGGGAAAAGAGGTCATATTTGGACTGAACAGGGTGCAAGAAATCTGGCCGGCCAACTATTGAGGTTGCAGGTGGCCGGCTGGCCCTCCCCATGGCCGGCCGACCAAGGGTCAAAAGGGTCAAGTGGCATTAGTGGCCAGCCACCACAGATTGGTGGCCTCCCATGTGTGCTCAACACAGCCATGTGGACAAAAACTGGAGAAAGTGAACCAAGAGAGAGAACAACCCACTTTTCAAAGGGGTTCAAAAGGTTCAAAAGCAATTACTGGCCGGCCACCAAATATTGGTAGCCTCCCAGATGTGTACATCACAAATATGGGGGTTAGGGTTGAAGAAAATGGCCTAAGGGTGGTCAACATTGGCTTTGAAGTGAGAGAAAACGGGCGATGGAGGGCGATGAAGGAATATAACTAGTTGCTGAAACAATTACTGGCCTCCCACCCTCCTATGACCTTCCTGGTGATGAAATAGAGGTCCCTGCCAAAAATGAACGCAAACCGATGCAAAATGAAGGTTCGGGGGTCGAAACGCGCAGCCTAGGGCCCTGAAAATCGACTGTTAGGCACCGGGAGTGGTGTTCAATCACGAAGTTGGTCTCTTGGACCATAGTGTCCCTCAAAAGGGAGTAAATAAGATGTATGCCAAAAATCGGATCAAACGGAGGTGGTTAGGCGGTCCCGAACCGAGGCACTCGGCATGACGGCTCCGAAAACCGGGAACCGGGCTCCGAAATGGGCAAAATGGCCTACGACCACGAAATGTAGCCCACGGCCACCGAGAGATGATCTACAAGACCTCTCCCTCCCTTTGGGAAGAGAAACAGAGAAAACCGAGCATGGTTCGCAAACCGAGGCAAGGCACAGAAAAGCCCGGAAGTCCGGAGGCAAGGCTCACGGCCGAGACTCTGAAACCTCTGGACGAGCAGGATATACAACATCACCAAGCGCTCAATCGGTGACGACTGAGTCTTGAGGTCGGTCAAAAATGGGGTGTCTAAACATACACACATGCACATGTTAATGGGCCTATACTTAAGCAAACAAAGGCAACTTTCAAGCACATTTAAAAGAGGCTAAGCATGGACTAATGATATGCAATGTAAGCTCTGGAATCATGTTAAGATGGTGTCAAACCAAGCAAACAAGATAGGCTAAGCATGCAATAAAGGTCCAAAACTTAAGGCTAACAAACCAAAAATGCAAAGGAGCTATGCAATACATGGCAAGTATGACTCAAGCAATTTAAAACAGAGCTAAAGCATACAAAAACATGCACTAAAGCTTCACAAAGCTAGGCCTAAAATATGCTAGAACAAGGGCTTACAACCTAAGGCATATTAAGGCAACAAAATGGCATTACAAGGCATGTATGCTAAGCAAGCATGGTGTACCAAAACCAACTCAACTCAATGCTATTTCATGGCATAATAAGCATAAAAAACAGCTAAGGCATGGCCAACACACACTTAAACATGGTACTCTCTCAAGAGGCAAAAATGGCCCTTTTCAAGGACAACAAGGAGAGGGGGTGGCCTCTCCTTCCTAGGACCTCAAGGCACCATCCTTACCTCTGAAATCCCTCAAGATTTCAGTGGTGAGGAGGTCCAAACACTATGGTCCCGGAGGTCACACAAAAAAGGCACAAAACAAGGGCCAAACAAGGCTTAAGAGGGGTCAAACAACCCCAAAGCTTAAAGTACTCTTAACAAACTATTTAGAGGCCTTAAAAACAGAACTTTTATGTATTATATGCAAAGCCAAAAAATAGTTGCAAGATAGGTAAAAGTAGTGTGCAAAAATAGGGAATAAAAGGAAAAAGTGATTACCCTTGTAGACCTTCTTCACAAATGAAGCTCCAGCTGCTTCTTGAGCTCCAAACCAGCTCCAAAATTCTAAAAACAACCTTCAAGGGCCTCAGCTCCAAGAAAATGTGTGATAGTGTGTGTTTGTGTGCAAATCAAAGCCTAAACACACACAAGAGAGAGATATAGAGATGGGAGATAAGCAAACCCTAACCCTAGAACTCAAACCTTAAAAAGCTGTCTAAAAATGTCTAACCTTTCAAAAAGGGAGAGAAGCCCCCCTCTTATAGACCATTCCATCTTGTAAAGCTTCTAAAGGAAGCTAAATAGAAGGAGATCCCTCCATACAGTATGGAGGGGAGCCAAATGCATGCCAACTGTGGCAAAATATCTGCAAAAGCAGATGCACAGTAGTCGGCCGGCCAAAAGTGATTTTGGCCAAAACTTATGGCCGGTCGGCCAAAAATAGTGCCGGTCGGCCAAACATTTGGCCGATGGCAGAAAAAGACAGCCGGTGGCCTCAAGCCAAGGCCGGTGTTGTGTGGGGATGCCTAAAAAGGCATTCCCTACCCCTCAAAGGCAAAACACAAGTGTTTAGTGTCAAACCAACCACAAAACAGTTGAGTCAAGAGGTCCTGAGACGAGGCGCGCTGCCAAGGCTTCCGGGAACTCAAGACGAACACAAACATGGATAATCACTAAGTGTTCAATCAGTGACGTCCAAGTCTTCAAGACGGTCAAAAATGGGGTGTTTACAACTACATGATGGAATGATGAACTAGCACCCTAACTATGATTAACTAGTGAAAATAGGTAGTAAAAAGGTACTGAAATAAATAAAAGATAAGAGTTTACCTGCTAGTTTGAATGAATTGAAGGCAAGCGAAGAAAAGGTGCAAGAAAAATCGAGTTCCCTTACTTGCAAGCCTCCCTCAAGTAAAGGTTTCAAATTATAGTCTAAATTACAAGCTTTAGATTGTTTTTAAGTGTTTGTAGTTATTGTAATGGTGGCATTTTCAAAGCTAAGGTAAGGGGAGAAGAGATGAAGATGGAAGGCTCTAAAAAAAAATCACAAAAACTTCTCAAAAATCTAACCCTTTGCAAGGGACGATGAGGGACTCATTATATAGGTAGAGGGGAAGCTTGGGGAACACCTTAGGGCTTCCTATCTTTTTCTCTTGCCGCCTCCTTCTAACCTTGCACCAAGATTGTATTTCCAAAATAGATTCTGTCACGTTTGCCATCCATGCATGCACAAGTGCGGGGTCCCATACCGTTGACTTCCTTGTGGCCCAAGTAAACTCCAATTACTTCCCAATCAATTTTTTTTTAATACAATCGGCTATTAATTTTGGAAAATGTCATCAATCAAAATACAATCGGGCTTTCCGTTCTCTCTCTCTCTCTCTCTCTCTCTCTCTCTCTCTCTCGGTCAAAAAGTTGATTTTCAGATAAAAACGAATCTAGGGGTAAAATGATCATTTTTGCAGAAAGTTGATTTTTGGCCAAAACAGGTTCATACAACAATTTCTGTAACGCCCCCAAAATAATACAATGAATTCAACTCATAAGTGAAAGAAATAATAGAGATAATATACCCTCATTCATCAGAGTTCGTATACAAAAGATAACACATGCAATACAAATTCACAAATTGTCCATCCTGAATCTACAGCATGTGTAATGATAAGAGAACTGAAAACTAATCAGATAATTATATACCCTATAGGCTTACATCTTTCCAAGTCATTGCTTGGTTACAACAAAAGTGAGTCTACCTCAATAAAGTTAAAGCCCTTGACTATACAAAAGAATATAACAAAATAAAGAAGTTCTTCCTCCCAAAAGTCCCTCCAAACTATTGCCTTGGCGGAGGCATATCACCAATACCTGAAAATAGTTTTTCCCAAATAGGGTGAGCCAAAGCCCAACATAAACAATCTAACACAATATATGAAATTTAACAGAGATATAAGGAATATGTGCACATACAATGTCTATGACAAAACATTCACATGTTATATAATCATAAAGTGCCAAGTTCATATCTTAATCCATTTTTCTTCAACTCATTTCAAGTTAATTCATTTCTTCTCAATTCATGAGCCAATTTCACTATCTTGTAGACAACACAACCGAGACTACAACTTAGTGGTTTTCCAATCTATACAATTACTACACAAACACTTCAATCTGCCATTTTACGAAAATTTCATCCACAGGATCGGCACCCATGTATACGCGCGGTTTCAGGACTTTCACCCAGGACACTTCGGCCAATTTAATTTTGATGGAGTCCATTCCCTATCTCCTCCCAAACATGGAGTACATCCCCTTTCTCCTCCCAAACATCGTACATATACAATGTATTTAAAACATAGTGATATTCAATGATAACCAACAATAGATTAGTTTTAATTCACCTAATCCTCATGCAATTTCTACAATAATCATAGCTATCCTCCACCGATAGCCCAATGCAGTTATTTCTAAACAAATATTCAATCTCAAGACAGATAATTTATTCAAAATTTCCAAAAATGTGAGGTAATATATATCCAACTCCACCATTTATTTCAATATTCGTCTAATTTCATATTTACAACACCCATTTCATTTATTTATACAAAATAAATATTTGAATCATTTTAAGGCAAACTCTTTTTTTTTTCCCCCCAAATATCAACCCAAAGGCCAAAATCAACTATTTTGTAACCATACAACCTTATATTTAACCTCATAACCATTTTCACAACATACAATTAGAACCCCTCTTTTGATTTTACAACCCAAACCCTAGGTTTGTCCATAATACACCCATAGCCCACCATTGTTACACAATCATCGAACAACTAAGTTAAAAACCATATAAAAGTGTAGAAAATCCCTACCTCAAAGAGAGAAAATGAGCAAAGTAAGGATGAAACTCCAAAGATGCTCAAACCTAACTTTGTTCGGATCAAAATAAAGATCTTGAGACACTCTACCTTTTTCTCAAAGGCATTAGGGTAAAGATCCCAATGGATCTAGGTGAAATAGTAGAGAGAACATGAGTTTTAGAGAGAGAAACTCAAGATCTAAGGTTTTGGAGAGTTTTAGAGAGAGAAAAAAATGAAAAAGTGAACCAAAAAGTCGTCTTCACAGACTGATATACATGCAGTCCACTCGAGCGTGAAAAGTGACGCTCGAGCGTGAAAAGTGACGCTCGAGCGTTAGACACATTGTTCTGCTCGAGTGCAAGAAGTGACGCTCGAGCGTAGAATACACACTTTCAGAAGTTTTGTAGACGAAAGACATCGCTCGAGCTCAAGATTGGCCGCTCGAGCATAGAATACACTCTTCCAATACGTGCAGGTCTGCAAAAATACTGAGAGTTTGCAAAGCTCGCTCGATGGCAAGAATGGTCGCTAGAGCGGAGGAGCAAAAATCTAGGTAATAAAGGTTTGAAAAATCAAGCAACCAACCTGTTTCAAATACACAACTACAATCCAAATGACCAATCCAAGGAACAACAAGGAGAATAAGAGATGAACAACAATATTGAACCATGAAACCCGAGTCCGGAACATAATAAAATGTCAGGTCAAAACTGAAGTCGCTATAACCTTCCCCCTTAAGGAATTTCGTCCCAATGACTACAACTCAATTCCAACAATGACTATAACTCAATTCCAAGTTTCAAAACTATGTTTTAAGCAATTACCACAATGACTACAACTTAATTCCAACACCATGACCCATCTACTGGTCATTCAATCCCATCACATTATGAATATACATTTCATATTTCCAACATATTCAATGTTTATAATAAACTCATATTTCCAAAACTTAAACAACATATTCAATGTTTTCAACACATACAATACGTCATATTCTCAAAACATATGCAATGCTTATACTGAATCCATGCTTCCAAAACATCCACAACATGTACAATATCCTTGTATTCCTAAAACATATACAATGCTTTTACATTTCATTAGTATAATCAAAATCTCAATATACGTTCAAACATCAACAAATAAGTCCGGATATTTCTCATGGACTTCCAATTCATGCTCCCAAGTTGCTTCCTCAACGCCGTGATGTTTCCACAATACTTTGACCAAAGGAATTGTCTTGCCTTGCAAGACTTGGTCCTGTGTATCCAAGACTCTCACCGGTATTTCCTCATACGAGGCATCCTTATCTACCTCTAAGTCGGTCCAATCCAACACGTTCGATGGATCCGCCTCATATTTCCGAAGCATGCTAATATGAAACACATCATGAACCCCGAAAAGTTGTGGCGGTAACACCAAATGGTAAGCTACCTCCCCGATCCGCTCAAGGATCTCAAAATGCCCAATAAACCGAGGGGACAACTTCCCACTCTTCCTAAATCTCATCAAACCCCGTCTAGGTGATATCTTTAGAAAGATATAATCTCCCACCTCAAAAGACAAAGGTCTCCTCCTACGGTTGGCGTAACTTTTCTGGCGACTCTAAGCCGTAACCAAGCTCTTACGAATAAATGCCACTTTCTCCATCGTTTCCCGAACCAACTCTAGACCCAACAAAGGTGCATCATCCACCTCGGCCCAGCACACCGGAGATCTACACGGTCGGTCATACAAGGCCTCAAATTGTGCCATACCAATATTCAATTGAAAACTATTATTATAGGCAAACTCCACTAAGGACAAATGCCTCTCCCACGACCCCTTAAAATCAAAGACACAACCTCGAAGCATATCCTTAAGGATCTGAATAGTACGCTTGGATTGCCCATCAGTCTGAGGATGATACGCTGTGCTAAAAGTCAGTTTAGTGCCTAAGGCACTCTGTAAGCTCTGCCACAACTGAGCTGTGAAATGCGGATCTCTATCCGCCACAATCATCACAGGGACCTCATGTAACCTCACTATGTCCGTTATGTAAAGGTCGGCAAGATGATCTACCAAATCACTCATGCACATAGGTATAAAGTGCATTGACTTGGTTAACCGGTCAACTACCACCCAAATAGCATCACTGCCCTATTGAGTTCTAGGAAGTCCCACAACAAAATCCATCGTGACATGCTCTCACTTCCACTCGACTATCGGCAAGGGTTGTAACAAACCTGCTCGCCTCTGATGCTTGGCCTTCACTTGCTGACAAGTAAGGCATTTTGACACAAACACAGCTACATCTTTCTTCATACCTCTCCACCAAAACTGGTGACTAAGGTCGTGATACATCTTTGTGCCTCTCGGATGCATCGTAAGGCATGAATGGTGAAACTCTCAGAGTACTTCCTCTCGGCAAAACTCCGCACGAACAAACGATCACACTCTGGTCAAGATACATAGTCAAGCCTCTTTCTACCTTCCCACTGGAAACATTCTCTTGGAGGGATTCCACCTCAAGGTCACCCCCTGCGTTTCTAACACTCGGTTCACAAGTGTAGGTTGTGCAACCAGTGAAAATAAGGCTGCAAACTCAACAGACTCGCCCAGATACAAGTCAAACTCACCAAGAGTACCCAACATCTCCCATTTTTGGATGGCGATATAAGCTACACTGCTAATTGATTTCCTACTCAAAGCATCGGCCACAACGTTGGCCTTCCCCGGATGATAATATAGCTTGAAATCATAATTCTCTATGAACTCTATCCACCTTCTCTGCCTCAAATTCAAGTCCTTCTGTGTAAATAGATATTTCAGACTCTTATGATCAGAAAACACCTAAAATCTCTCACCATACAAATAGTGTCTCCAAATCTTCAAGGCGAAAATCACCGCTGCTAACTCTAGGTCATGGGTAGGATAATTCCTCTCATGTGTCTTCAACGGCCGTGAGCCATAGGCTACTACCTTCCCCTTTTGCATCAATACACAACCCAAACCTTCTCGTGAGGCATCACAATATACCGAATAGCCCAAACCCCTCTCCGGAATAATCAAGACTAGAGCAGTGGTAAGTCTAACCTGAAACTCTTGAAATGACTTCTCACAAGTCTCGCTCCACACAAATTTGATTCCTTTCCTCGTCAACCTAGTCAAAGGTGAGGCTAGCCTAGAGAAATCCTTCATGAATCTACAATAATACCCTGCCAACCCCATGAAACTACGAATCTCAAAAGCATTCTTTAGTTGTACCCAATCTTGCACTGCTTCTATCTTAGATGAATCTATAGTCATCACTTCCCCGGATACCACATAGCCTAAAAATTTAACTTCCCTCAGCCAAAACTCACACTTTCCAAACTTAGCATATAGTTTATGGGTTCTAAGCAACTCAAGCACCACTTGCAAATGTTTCTTGTGCTCCTCTTTGGAGGATGAGTAAATCAAGATGTCGTCCACAAAGACGACCACAAAACGGTCTAGGAACCCATGGAAAATCCGGTTCATCAGATCCATAAACACAGTTGGAGCATTGATTAGCCCAAATGGCATCACTAGAAACTCATAATGGCCATACCGCATACGGAATGTCGTCTTCGGGATGTCTTCCTCCCTTACTCTCAACTGATGATAACCCAATCTCAGGTCTATCTTAGAAAAGCAACAAGACCCCTTCAACTGATCAAACAGATCATCTATATAAGGCATTGGGTACTTGTTCTTAACAGTTACCTGGTTCAATTGTCGGTAATCTATACAAAGTCTCAACGCTCCATATTTCTTTTTAGCAAAGAGAGCCGGTGCTCCCCAGGGTGAAGTATTAGGGCTGATAAAACCCTTATCTAACAACTCCTAGAGTTGAATCTTCAACTCACTAAATTTAGCAGGTGCAAATCTATACGGTGCCATAAATATTGATGCCGTGCCAGGCACTAAATCAATAGAAAACTCAATCTCTCGGTGAGGTGGAAAACTACTAAGGTCCTCGAGAAAGACACCGCGGTATTCACAAACCACCCTTGGCAGTTCAACCCGGACTTCATTACACTCACTACTTAAGAAGCTAGCAAGAAGGCAACTAAGTTCACTCCATCCACGCGGATCATATACCGGCGATAAGACTCTATCAACCCAGTCCTCCAAGAAATAAAAACAATCATCGCTTAGGGTACATATAGTAACCCTTTGACGGTAGCAACCTATAATAACCCGGTATGATGATAGCCAGTCCATACCCAAAATAATATCAAAACTAGACATGTCAATCAATACAAATACAAGTGGAAGTCAATGACCGGCAATCTCTATGTCACAACCCCGACACCCCTGTTTCAAAATAACCTTACCACTGATAGGTGACTCTACACAGATAGGAGATACTAACTGAGCCAACTCTAACCCCAAAACCGATGCAAATGCAAACGAGATAAAAGAATGAGATGCACCATATCAATCAATACATTAGCAACCTGTAACAGCGCCCGCGAGGGACCTCGATGCTACAGTTCGGACTCCCCTTTTTTGTTTGTTGCGGTTCGTAATCTGAACCAAAGAGTCCAACTCTGGCAAATCGTTTTGAGAAAAAACAGATTTTGAAAAGAAGTGCCAAACATGGACTGCTTTGCCAGATACAGAGTCGCCACCTAAATATTTTTAAAATGGGAAATTTAGGAAACCCTGACTCGGTGCCGAAGGCCACGTGTCCGTCATCACCAAAGTTGTCTTGGCTTGGGAGCTTGGGTACGATCGGGGAAGGTCAGCTATGAGCACCCCCTTTCGCCCGGTTCGAAGACCGGCCTCTACTAACCATGATATCCGATTTTGAAAACGTTATGCATTCTTATTCCGGTTATTAGCCTAGAATTACTATGTTATGCGCACAGCAAACAAGTATAGACTAGAATGCCTAATTTGGAAACAAGCATTGCATATCCATTTGTTTTTTGAAAAGCGCTTTGAAATTTGCTACTCGCAAGTAGGCTAAAACACGGATTTCAATGAGTTTTTCCAACTCAAACAATCCAACCTTCACCCACAGGCATTCAAGCAGTTATATCACATAAGCAGCTAGCCTCATGGTAATCATGCTGTTATGGCAACATTCACACGCATGCGATATGCTAAAGCGTAAAAACTCACCTAGTACTCCAAGCCAAAACAGAAACTAGTTAGTAATCATATGCATGATCCTAGTTCATGTTAAGTGGCTAATGCAATGCAAGCAAGGGTGTAATCTAGACAGGCTCGGCTATCCTAAGCATGGCATGTGAAATGCTACAAGTAACAAGTATTCAATTTGGAAATTGAAATACAATGCAGTTAGCGTGATGTACCGAGCCCGGTGCATGTAAGACAAATGTATGGATGCACGCATGCATTGCATAAGGTATGCTAATTTTAAATATGCCCTAATCTACCATCATAAGCAGGTAAATAAAAGGGAAGAAAGAAGTGGGGGTTGGAAGACATGCACACCACTCACCCACACTTATTACAAATACGTCCTCACTCAGAGGGACCAAATAAATATTACAGTCCGAATAATAAATAAATTATTACGCAATTTCTATCTACTCAAAATAAATGCAATGAGATCATGGACGCAGCGCCAGCCTCGGGATCCGTGAATAATGCATGTCGATCCAACTTGCCGAAACCCGCACCATGCCACGCCTCTCGCTTTTACACGCTGCCTCCCCAAAGCCTGCCAAAGTCCTGGAACAAGTTTCCTGCACACTGTAGAATACCATCGGCTAGAGAAAATGGCCACCGACCACGGAAAATGCCATCGGCTGCTGATGAAGATATCGGCCATTCACCAATGGGCTTGCCGGTCGGCGTAAACTTCTGCAGAAACAATTTTGACAAAGAACAGAGGACAAAGCGTTATATGGCATGAATTTCTAGGCAAATGTATGCATGGACACACTCCCTATCATGTAATAGACTCAATGGAGCACGGCCCTTGACCCTCGGGCCATCAATGGCGCATTTCGACGCATGATGGCCTAAGAGGCCAAGTTTGCATTTCAATGTCAAATGCAATGCACACAAACAAACAAGGGACCCAACCTCAATCATGGTTGATCAAGAGGTGAGGCAATGCACAACAATGCACATGCAACCTAAGCATGCAAGCTAACACACAAACATGCAATGCAACTACATGGCACACACAATGCACATAACATAACATGCACAACGCATTGAAACATGGCATACACAATGCAAGATGGGCTTACACCAATAAAAGTGGACGTCAGCCACACTCACATAGGAGGCCATTAGATGAAAATGAGACAACTCGAAATACGTGCACGCGTGCACGCAAACCGAGGACCGAACCTACGGCACAGAATGCCACTCTAATGAGACATGGCAAGACATGGAATATGACATGCAAACATGTGAATTTCAGCACTGAAATGTGGGGGAAAACAGTCCCGAAACATGGCGAGATGAAACCCGATGCATGGAACGAGTCCCGAAACATGAAATTAAGCACATGAAATGGCCTATAGCTATGCAATGCATGCATGATTTGTACATGAAGTGTGAAGAAAGAAGCTAGGCAGCCCCAAAAAAAGCATGTTTACAATTTAAAGCATGGCCAAACAGTGAGTACAAGTGGGGCTAAATTAGCATGCAAAAATGGCTCCGCAAGGGAGGCAATGAAGCAAGTGGTAGATGCAAAGCCCAAACAGAAAAAGACCCTTCTACATCACTGAAGAGGGACCAAAGATATGACTACTTATAGTTTATGGAAGCCCCCAAAACAGTATACAAACACACTCAAAATGTCATGCAAGATGAGGCTCAAAAGAGGCTATAACACAAAGTATACAAAACATTCATCAAACAGCCAAAGACCCTTAATGAAACATGACAAGGGGGTCAAAATATGGCCACTTTCAGCTCTGATAAAGGTCAAAAAACAGAATATTAATAAGCTAATAAATCATGCAAAAATGGGGACCAAAGAGGGGTACAATGGCAAGTGATACATGGGGGTCCCCAACAGTGTTGAGCCCTTCTTCAATGTTGAAGAAGGGCTCAAAATAAGCCTATCTACATTTTATGACATGCTCCAAAACAGATCACACATAGGCTAAAAATATCATGCAAAATAATGGCATTCAAGAGGATAATGAAGCAAGTGCCAAAAAGAAGCTTCAAGCTGCAATGAGCCCTTAATGAAACATGGAATATAGCTCAAAAAAATGACATTTTTAGTTTTGGTCGGAGCTCAAAACAGCAAGAAAATGGGGCTAAACAATGGTACAAAATAAGGCCAAAAGAGAGGGGAAATGAACTTACCCTTGAAGACTACTCCTTGGCTGCCTTTTGAACTGAGAAATGGTTCCTCCAAGCCTCTGAGAAGACCCTCCAAGCTGCTGGAATGGAGGTGGTGGGGTGGTGATAGGTGTTGGTGTAGGAATGGAGCCAAGAACCTTATACTTTGAGGCTAAAATGGAGAGATACAAGTGGGGAGAGTGTATGTCTCCTCTGGAATTTCAGAACCCTAATTATGGAAGAGGAGGGCTTGCTTTATAGAGCCAAGGGAGTAAGACTTCTCTTAGAAGCTTCAAAACCAAGAGCCAAGATCCTCCATACACGTGTATGGAGGATCCAGTCTGTGCCCTCCAGCTAGCACAGCTGTCATCCATTCAATCTGTAGAATACTCTGGAAGGTCGTCGGCTAGCAAAATTGGCCGGTCGGCTACTTTTACTGGCCGGTCGGCCATTTATTTGGCCGGTCGGCTAAATGGATGGCCGATGGGTGGCTGATGAGATCAAAAAGTGCCGGTGGATGTCTAGATTGAAGCCCTGGAAGTTATCTTTCCAATGGCGCAAACCTTGCATTAAAATTCCTTCTGTGGAAAAAGTTATGCCTATTTTGGTGAAGCCGCGCAGATTCGATCCAACCGGGATGATGCCCACCTTCAACTGATCATATCTCCCCCACTCGGACTTGGCTTTAAGAGATTCTTGAGTGCAAAATGAAGCCCCGGAAGTAAGATTTCCAACGGTGGTGGCCCCATAGCTAAAATCCAAGTATGCAAATGAATAAGCCTGATTCAGCGAGGGCTGCTCGACCCTCTTCTACCCGGATTCATGCCGAACTTCTTCTCCAACTTGGTTTCCCCCCTCTTCTCCTCTTTTCTTCAACTTCAAACCCCTAAGTAAGGTGTTTTGAAAGATTTTTCAAAGATTTCATCTCTCTTTCATTCATCTCCACTTTGTCCTTGCTCGGTTTTAAAAAGCATAACATTTACCGAAATGCGGCGCCGAACATCGTGGGAATTTAATTTCAAAAATGTTTTGAAAGAGAGGGTTTTAAGGTCTAAAAACCATCCAAAATAATTTTGGTCCAAAATGGGGTGTGAAGTTGAGATTTCTCTCTCTCCTTGCTGAAGAAATTGAACCTTTCCCCTGCACACCTTTCATCACCGAGCAAACCATCAGTAGCGCCCAAGTCTTGAGGGTAGTCAAAAATGGGGTGTCTACACAACTGAATTGCAAAACAAGAAAGTATCTCTCACAATAGAAGGCGTTGGTACTAATTTCGGCTCAGTAATAACATATATGTGCCCCATAGGTCTGTGCTTAACTTGCTCGCCACTCGGAGCATAAGCCTGATGCACTGACTAAGCCGAAGAGGCTCCTTGATTGCCCCTCGAGGCCTAAGTTGACTGTGCCGGCTAGTGGATCTGTGTCTGCCTTGAACCAGACGCACCAGATGTACCACCCAACTATGGGTAAAATCTCTTCATGTGCCTTGCTTGCCCACATTGATAACAAGTGAGCGGTTGCCCTTTCCCCTGACTCTAGCCTTGAGAACGAGCCAAAAATGATGTTGCACGCTGCCCTCCTTCTCTCTACGGGCAAGCTGGAGACTTGTGGCCCAACTGACCACACTTAAAACAAGTAAAATCTCCCTGGCCATCCCTTCCAGAACCCAAACTCGGTACTGTATAAGTGGACCTCGACTGAGCTCTTTGGGATGACTGGGGATTAGAACCCCTTTGCCTCTTACTGTCCCCCTAACTGTCCTAGCTCCTCCTAGAGCCCCTCATCCTCTCTTCCTTTGCCTGCATAATGGTCTCAAGATGGGCTGCCACCTCCACAAGGTGCCCATAATCTCTAATCATGGACCTAGCCACTCAAAACAAGAGCCCGGTCCTTAATCGCTTTTCAAACTCCAGACAATGGCGTTCCTTAGTCGCCACAAGCTTAGGAGCAAACCTAAAGAGGCTAGTGAATGTGGCCTCAAACTCAGCCACTGGTGTGTTCAGCTGCACCAACTTGGAAAACTGGTCTCTCAACTTCTCCCTAACTATGGGAGGCAAAAACTTGTCTTGAAAGGCATTGACGAATGCCTCCCAAGTCACCCCAATGCGCCCACACACATACTTCCACCACTGACCCATATCTCCCTTCAGTTAGAAAGACGCCAAGGTCACCCTCAACTGGTCGTCCTCAATGCCAAGCATCTTGAACGTCTTCACTATTTGTTTTAGCTACTGATCTGCTTTTAGTGGCTCATTGGGATCACCAAAAAACTCATCCGGACTTGATCAAAAAAACTCTCTCTTCAAAAAAGATGGCCCTGCTTCAGCTACTTGGGCCCGGACTTGATTCTTAGCCCTAAGAATGTCCACAGATTCCCATAGTGCTACAGCCATCTTGCAGGCTAAGACCTCCATGGCCTGTTGACCAACTAGTTCAGCCACATTGGCTTGGCTAACCCCTTCTTCCTGTGCCGAAATTTCATTCGGTATGGGCACCTCATGCCTCCTAGGCCTACCACGCCTACCACCACGACCACGTCCCGACATCCTAATGAAGGTAACACAAGAGATTAGCACATTCGCAAATGTGCCGAAGCTAACTTACACACGTCCAAATACGTTGGACAATAGTAATTTACTCCATTGAAGCACATAGTCATATAAACACATACGAATTTCATTTTCAGATAGTGACCGTCCCACGGCATTGCCAGAGTTACAATTAGAAACAGCAGTGATCAGGTGTCTTTCCAATAGGACTCCTAAAAACCCATAAACTCGATCAACATTTTAGAAATTAAATCTCATACCCATATAATCATATAAGCATGTTATGACATAAGCATACATTATATACTAACGTTTCAGCTAAGCGAGACAAACCCATTGTGGTAATAACTATTTCCCACGTACTCAAAGTATTCAAATCCAGTACGCTCTAATACCAAGTTATAATGCCCCTAAAATAATAGAGATAATATACCCTCATTCATCAGAGTTCGTATACAAAAGATAACACATGCGATATACATTCACAAATTGTCCATCCTAAATCTACAGCATGTGTTACAATGATAAAAGAACTGCAAACTAATTAGATAATTATATGCTCTATAGGCTTACATCTTTCCAAGTCATTGCTTGGTTACAACAAAAGTGAGCCTAGCTCAATACAGTTAAAGCCCTTAGTTATACAAAAGAATACAATAAATTAAAGAAACTCTTGCTCCCAAAGGTCCCTCCAAACTATTGCCTTGGCGAAGACATATCACCAACACTTAATGGTTTTTCCCAAATAGGGTGAGCCAAAGCTTAATAGGAACAATCTAACACAATATACGAGATTTAACAGAGATATAAGGATAATGTGCACATACAATGTCTGTGACAAAACATTCATATGTTATATAATCATAAAGTACCAAGTTCATATCTTAATCCATTTTTCTTCAACTCATTTCAAGTTAATTCATTTCTTCTCAATTCATGAGCCAATTTCACTATCTTGCAGACAACTCAACCGAGACTACAACTCAATGGTTTTCCAATCTACACAATTACTACACAAACACTTCAATCTGCCATTTTATGAAAATTTCGTCTGCAGGATCAGCACCCATGTATACACGCGGTTTCGGGACTTTCACCCAGGACACTCCGACTAACTTAATTTTGATGGAGTCCATCCCCTATCTCCTCCCAAACATGGAGTACATCCCCTTTCTCCTCTCAAATATCATACATATATAATGTATTTAAAACATAGTGATATTCAATGACAACCAACAATATATTAGTTTTAATTCAACTAATCCTCATGCAATTTCTACAACAATCATAGCTATCCTCCACTGATAACCCAATACAATTATTTCTAAACAGATATTCAATCTCAAGACAGATAAGTTATTCAAAATTTCCAAAAGTGTGAGGTAATATATATCCAACTCCACCATTTATTTCAATATTTGTTCAATTTCATATTTACAACACCCATTTCATTTATTTATACAAAATTAATACTTGAATCATTTTAGGGTAAACTCCTTTTTTTCTTTTTTCTTTTTTTTTTTTCAAAATATCAACCCGAAGGCCAAAATCAACTATTTTGTAACCATACAACCTTATATTTAACCTCATAACCATTTTCATAGCATACAATTAGAACCCCTCTTTTGATTTTACAACCCAAACCCTAGGTTTGTCCATAATGCACCCATAACCCACCATTGTTACACAATCATCGAATAACTAAGTTAAAAACCATATGAAAGTGTAGAAAATCCCTACCTCAAAGAGATAAGATGAGCAAGGCAAGGATGAAACTCCAAAGATGCTCAAACCCAACTTTATTCTGATCAAAATGAAGATCTTGAGACGCTTTACCTTTTTCTCAAAGGCACTAGGGTAAAGATCCCAATGGATCTAGGTGAAATAGTAGAGAGAATATGAGTTTTAGAGAGAAAAACTCAAGATCTAGGGTTTTGGAGAGTTTTAGAGAGAGAAAAGAATGAAAAAGTGAACCAAAAAGTCATCTTCACAGACTGATATACATGCAGTCTGCTCGAGCTCAAGAAGTGACACTTGAGCATAGAATATACACTTTCAGAAGTTTTGTAGACCAAGGACATCACTCGAGCTCAAGATTGGCCGCTCGAGCGTCCGTCCGCTCGAGCGTAGGAAATGCCGCTTGGGCGTAGAATACAATCTTACAGTATTTGCATGTCAACAAAAATACTGAAAGTTTGCAAAGCCTGCTCGAGCACAAGAATGACCGCTTGAGTGGAGGAGCAGAATTGGATAGCCCGCTCGAGCGCAAGAATGGTTGTGAGCGGAGGAGCAAAAATTTAGGCAATAAAGGTTTGGAAAATCAAGCAGCCAACCTATTCCAAAGACATAACAACAATCCAAATGACCAATCTAAGGAACAACAAGGAGAATAAGAGATGAACAACAACAACATTGAACCACGAAACCTGAGTCCAGAACATAATAAAATGTCGGGTCAAAACCGGAGTCGCTATAATTTCAAACATTCTAAAGATGAAATAATCAACGTTTCATCATCGAAAGGCTTGTAAGCTCCAGAAATCTTTGGATTAGTCAAAATGAGGTGTCTACGATTATGCACACAGTAAAATTGCACCGCTATGAAAATGAAAATACTCCTTCATTGTCCCACTAATTTGATATTTCCACATATTAATTAGGGAAAATTAGTGAAACATCCCTCTTCAACTTTTAGTAGTAAAAGAGATTCAATATGTTTTTCTTATTAGTTAAGGTCACTCGATATTATTATTACAGAAATTTCAATTCATTACAGAAAAATTTGAAATTTCTCTGTGAAGCTAAAATTTCTTTGTGAAATTTCTTTTTGAAAAGTTGAAATTTCTTTATGTTAATGCCAAAATTTTTGTGTGAAAATGTTGAAGGACCCTAAATACTATGAAAATAGTACATATCATTTATCTTAAAAAATCTTAATATTAAGAACCTTAAACTAAAAACCACTATTAATTAGTGTCTGGTGGCATTGTTTAATATTTGTGATAAAGGTATTTAAAAAATTTACGGAAAAATTAAGAAGTATGAGTTTTTCTTATTTTGTTTCTTAGAAAATATTTTGTATTAGTTTAAAAATAATTAAAATATGCTTGTTAATTTAAGGACATATTATTTTTCTTGGATAATATTACCAATGGTCTAGTTTTATTATTCTATTACCTTCAACTGCTATTGCCACATCTTTGACCACCGACGTTAACTTTTCAATAACCATCATCGGTTATCGACAACCATTTTTTGGCGACTTTCTGTCGAAGTGAAATTTTACTAACTTGGCACACTGATATTCTCCGATGACTCTTTGGTGAACTAAAATTTCATTATACTAAGTAATGAAATTTTACTATTCAAAAAAAAAAATTTTCAATTAATTGCTAAAAAATTACAAAATCCAAAATCAATTGAATTTTCACTATATTAGAAAAGTCAGTGAAATTTCACTAACCAAAGCCAAAACAAATTTCACAAAATTACTAAAATTTCACTGATTAAATGCAATCAAAATACATATAGTGATTCTAGTTTCGACCGAACTCGTTGATGTTTTGAATTTGGGTTTCATTGTCTTATTTAGATATTCATACTGTGTTTCTCCTTATTCCTCATTGAGTTTGGTTATTGGAGTGTGTTGGTTGTGTTTGGAACAGGTTGGTTGCTAGTTGGTCCAAACTGTTGTTGCCTAGAATTTGGCATCTTCGCTTGAGCGAGTTTTGTGAGCTCCTAGTACTTTTGCAGGCCTGCAGAGATATTGGAGAGGTAGTGTTCTTCGCTTGAGTGAGACTTCTTACGCTCGAGCAATGGTCTTTTATCTGTAAAACTTTTAAGAGATTGTATTCTACGCTCGAGCGAAGATTATTACACTCGAGCGAAACAACTTATTGTGTTTGGTCGCTCGAGCGACAAGTCTTGTGCTCGAGTGAACTGTGCGTATATTAATTCGTAAAAAGGCCATTTTATATCACTTTTTCATCTCTCTCTCTTTCTCTCTCTCTCTCTCTAAAACATTTCAAAACCCTAAATTGAGACTTTCTTTCTCTCTTTCTCTCTCAAACTCACATTCTCTTTACAAATACACCTAGATCTAGGGATTTCTTCACCATACTGCCTTTGTTAAAAAGGTAGAGCTCACCTAGAGCTTTGTTTTGATCCGAACAAAGTTGGGTTTCGGCGTTGTTGAAGTTTCCTCACTCTCTCAATCATCTTCTAAGCTTGAGGTAGGGATTCTCTACACTCTTTTATGATTTTTTAACTTAGCTATTTGTCTTTATAAAACAATCTCTTGATTTTGGAGGATTTTGGACAAACCTAGGGTTTTGGTTTAAAATCAAAAGAGTGATTTTTAAATGGATGTATTGAAAATGGTTGTAGGAGTGGAAATGGGGTTGAGTTGTGATAAAATTATTGATTTTGATACTCGGAATATGTTTTGGAAGAAAATAGGGTTTTGCCCTAAATGTCTCAAATGTTGATTTTGTATACATAAATGGAATTGGTGTTAGAAATGTGGAATTTGGTAGATATTGATATGGATGGTGGAGTTAGATATGTATTATCACCCACCTCTTGAAAAATATGGAGACTTATTTTTGTTGGTGATTGTATATCTGTTTTGGATTATCGATGGAAGATAGTTATGATTGTTATAGAAATTACATGTGACTTAGAAGAATTGAAACTATTTTTTTATTCATTTGCATTGAGTATTATCTCACGTTTATACGTTGGAAGTATTATCATTTTGAGAATATGGGTGAATCTGAGAAGAGATTATTATTACATCAAATAAGTTGGTCTGTGTGTCTAAGGTGAAAGTCCCAAAAACCGTACGTATACATAGTTGCCAATCCCGTTGACAAAATTTTCGTGAAATGGCAATATTAGTGCTTGTATAGCCTACGTTTACATGGGTCCCGATTTACGGTTTCCTTCGGACTAAATTTTCAGGAAAGGTTGTATTATTTTGAAATTCTCGGAGTGTGAATCACCACCCTATTTTTTATTATAATGGAAATGATTTAAGAATCAAGACATTAACTTGGCATTTCATAGTTTTCAAAAGAGATATAAATATGTTTTGGCTAGAACATGGCATATGCATTCACTTTATAGCTTTGTTAAGATTCATTTATTGTGTTGGGCTTTGGTTCACCCATGTGGGAAAAACATTTCAGGTGTTGATGATATACCTTTACCAAGACAATAGCTTGGGAGGACTTGGAGCGAGAGCTTTTTTTTGTGTATTTATTGTATTTATTTTGTACAAACCAAGGGTTTTAATTGTATTAGATTTAAGTCCACTTTTATTGTAACCAAGAGCTATCTTGGAAAGTTGCAAGCCTTTAGGGCATTTATTTATCTGTTTTACTTTCACATCTTATCTCTTGTTGTACATATGCTATAGATTCATGGTTAGGCTTATGAATTTATATCTGCATATGTCACCTCTTGTACGAGCTATTAAGATAAATGAAAGATGATTATTGTGGATGGTTTATAGCATTTATTTTGGGGCGTTACAATACACAAAATTAGCTGACAAAATAAAGTCAGGGAAACTTTGTTAACCAAAACTAATGAAATTGTACAAGGTTAGTAACATTTCACAGGGCTTTGGTTAGAGAAATGTCATTATTTTTTAGTTTAAGTCAGTAAAATCTCACTAGCTATAGTTCACTACTAAAAAAGAGGGTTTCTAAGTCGGCAGCGTGCCGTCGCAAATAGCATATTTGCTGACTCAACAAGTTTTTGTGACGGCGCTGCGACAACAACTCGAAGGACGAAAATGGTTGGGTCATAAAAGGTTTTCGAGTCGACAAGTTGCTGATGCAAAAAGTTTCAATTTTTTGAGACGGTAAGTTGCAGATGCAAAAAAATGGTTAAATGTTTTTAAAAAATCTGACCCATGATTTCCTCATTAAGGCTCCCAAGATTCAAACGCACTTCATCCAGGTAACTTGAACCTAACGTACCACACTTAGCCCCACTGCACCAACTACTTCTTTTTTATTTTAAATGAGATATATATTATTTATAGTATATACAGTCAATATTAATATAAAAGTATATGTATAAACAAATATATTTATTAAATATAATCAAGTAAATATATATTTTGAGTATAAAAATATTTTGTTGCCACGACATTAGTTGCCGACACAAAAAGGTCTAGATTTTTGCGTTGATAACTCCATGCCGTCGCAAAAAGACTAGCTTTTGCGACGGCAAAATCTGTCGACTCAAAAAAACTGACTCAAAAGGCCCTTTAATTAGTAATGGTTGTTCCAATGATTCTATACAGAAAAATTTCACAGAGATGAGAGATGGTAAATAGAAAGTAGAATGAAAAAAACATACATAAAACAAATCAACAAATAGATAAATAAAAATAAAATATAGAATGAGAAACAACATTGAAGGCAAGCAAAATCCAAATTTAAACAAGTAAGATACATTAGAGAGAACTAAACCCAATACTTGATAGATTGGTGATGACAATGACTGTTTCGAGTGAATAAAGCACATTCGGTGCTAAAGGATGGCGAAGACTGACAGATTAATTACAGTGATTACAATTTCAAGTGGAAATAACATAGGAGATGGTGGCGGTGAATGATATTAAGATGGTGGTAGTAAATGTCAAGGGTGGCCCAACCCTTTTGGGTGCCTTAGGCAAAATTTTAAAGTGAGAATTTTTGTTATTTAAATGTCAATTATAATTTTTCATATTTTATTTTTCATCTAAAATTAATTTTTCTTGCTCTTTGTATTGAAAAATTACTAATTAAACCTTTGTAATCAATTTTTTTTTAATGTGTCTTATTCAATTTATAAATTAGCTAATCCACTTAATTATTTAAGTGACAATCAATACTAGATGTGATTTTATTAATTTTAATTTTAATTTTGTTTTGTTTTATTTTATTTTATTTTTTTTTTTTGGCAAAAGCAACTAATACAGATGTTAATAATATTTTGTAATCAATGCATATATTAAAAAGAAGAATATAATATTTTCATATAATTTTAATAAGTCAATTGATGTATTTTCTTTTTCTTAATTCGAAAAATAAATCTAAACCATCAATATCTTTAAAATTCTTACATTTCAAGAAAATTTCAAGAAATTATTATTGTTTGTTTAAACTTTTTGGAATTAAATAAAATAAAAAATGACTTTAGAGTTTTTTATTTTATTTTATTTTACTGAAATCTACTCTCAAAATGGTTTAGTATAGAAAGGAATTTTTTTACGGTTTGATTTCCGCAATCTATGCACCAGTGATTGAAAAGTTTGAATAAGCAATTCTGTTATTGATGAGAACCAGCAATGCTCTCAAGAAAGTAGTAATAAAATGGGATTTGGACATTAATCTGTCGGGGGCCAAGGGTTATTTCCCTAACTGCCATTTTCAAAATTTTACTCCTACTCTAAGATAGGTTTTTATCTTTATTTCCATTGTAGGGTAAAATGATTTCAGAAAACAATTTTTGAAAAGCCGTGTTTCGCGATTAAAATAATAATAAAACTTTTTGAATTAATTAAAAATTGTTTTGATAAAATTGTTTTTACACTAAATTTTTTTATTTATTTATATTTTCAACAGAAATATTTTTTGACCAAAAATATTTTTAATACAAAAGCGGTTTTAGAAAAGTCATTTTATAACTAAACATACGACTTAAAATTATTCAAAACTCAATTTAAAAATTAATTTTAAAACTCATAACCAAACACACAATTTAAAACTCAATTCAAAACTCTTTTCGAAACTCAAAACAAAACTCTTTTCAAAATTTTATTTGTAAAAAAAAATTAAAAATATTTTTTTATTTTGTTTTTTAAAATTATTTTTAGAATTATGATTTGAGTGTGGAGTTGTGTTTTGAGTTAATTGAGTTTTAAAAAGAGAAAATTTGTTTGATTATGAGTTTTGAAAAGAGATTTGAGTTGTATTTTGAGTTTTGAGTTGTCTTTTAAAATTTTTTAGATTTATTTTTTATAAACTTTTAAAATTTTTCTTAATTTTTTTTAGGATAAATATTTTATATTTTAAATATTTATTTATTTATTTTAATGTGAACTATATTTTATACATTTTTGTGTTGTATTTTTTTACATATTAAAAAATTGAAAAAAAATTATTTTTTATTTTAACTATATAATTTTTATTTTAAATAATTTTTATTTTTTTATTTTATTTTATAAAAATATTTTTAAATATTTTAATTTTTTGTTATGTGTTTGTTTACGATTTGAGTGTAGAGTTTTGAAAGTAGTGTGGAGTTTCGAATTATATGTTTGGTTATGAGTTTTGAAAATAATTTTTGAATTAAGTTTTGAATTATGTGTTTTGTTACGATTTGAGATTATTTTCAAAATTCAAAACTCATTTTAAAACTCATTTTAAAAAACTTTTTAAAACTCATAACCAAATAAATTTTTCTATTTAAAATTCAACTCACAATTTCACACTTAAATCATAACTCTGCACTCAAATCATAATTTTAAAACTAAACCAAACACAATCCAAAAGTTTTGAATTTATGTGGACCCAAAAAATGATAGAAAGTTTTTGTAAAATTTCAAATCCGAAATTCTTATAATTTGGTCAAATGTTCTGATTTTACAAAGACCTTCCTAAGCTTATCACACTTGCCATTTCTCACATCAACATCCAACAACACCCATGAACTTCCCCCCGACCCCCACACGCACCCAAAATTTTACCGAGAAAAGTTTAAACTTTCTTGACAGAGAAAAGGAGGAGACGGTGGAAGATCTAGGAATGTGTGTATATATAATATATGTTTTATATAATAAGTAATTGAACGTGGAATCTTGATGAGATTTGTTGGAGTATTATATGGATTATGTTCTCTCTGTTGGGATTTTCTAAGGAAACCCATCTCTGAATGTGTTTGAATTGCTATTAGGGTTATGAGGCTCCGTTTGGAGAGTTAGGTTTATAGTTAAAACTAAAAAGTCATTATAAGTTATCACATCAATTTTATTTTTTTTTTTACATTTTTTTTATAAAAAATTAATTAAAATAGCTAATTCTCAAGCAATGCCTAAGGATAGTCTTGACCTTTTATGTTAAATTTTGTCTTTATTCTTTTAAGATTTAGAATTTTAACTAGTAAACAAATTCTAGGACTCTCAAACTCTTATATAAATATCTAAAGGGATGCATCTTTAATTTTTCCGAAAAAATATATTGATTTCAAGAAAAAATACATTTAATTTAGTGAAAGGTGTCTCATATTTTTTAATTTTTTTTGTTATCTTTTCTTGTGTCATAAGGACACCTGTTAGCAAGACATTTAAAAAATAAAAAAATAAAAAAAATTATTCATAGATGAAGAGAATTAATACAGAGTTTATAGCAAACATGGATAAATTTAGGAGTATAAAAATGGCCCGAGACTCGAGAGGGTGACACAAGCTCGCTCACGGCTCGAGGTGGACCCGACCTGCTTTCAGGTTAGGTCGGGTGCGAGCTCACCAGACCTTGGGTCTAGACTTGGACCTTCCATTTGAAAACCGACCCGACCCAACCCAAAAATTTTTTTTGCCCTGCAGGCGACTTGACCCACCCGACCCTCCATCTCTAGTTTTGCCTACCAACGGTTCAATTTCAAAAAATAAAAAATTAACAAAAAGTAAAAAGCTTACAAGTTGCAACGGTTAAATAATAAATCAAATCAAATCAAATAAAGGCTTGCAACTGTAGTAAATAAATAAATAAATAAAGGCCCGGTCTTTTCCTAGCGCAGGGAGGCAGAATTGATGCTTGCCCCTTGCTTGCCGCCCTAACCCCTGCCCCTTGTTGGCTCATGCATCACATCATTGCAATTTGCAATGAATGAAAAAAAAAAAAAAAAAATTTTAAATATCTGCACCTCTCCGGACTAAAAGAGACTAAAAGAAAACAATAATAATAATAATATTCTAATTTAACGGTCATATTAACGTTTAAAACACAACAGTCAATTTTATTTTATTTTTTTTATTTTTTTATAAATTTACTTCAATCTTCCAAACTTCTATAAATATTCTCATTTTACAAAATAAATCTCAAATATTTTATTTAATGATATAAATTTTTGTAATATTTTATTTCATTTCGAAATAAAAATTATTCATTCAATAAATGTTATATAATTAATTTAATGATTGTAATATTGAAGGTTTCATTTTCATATTTATAAAATTATTCATTTCAAAAGAAAAAAACTACATAATTGCATACTTTTTTAGTTATATGTTCATAATTAAAAAAATAAGTTATACATAATTAAATTTAAATACCACCATACATGAAACATAACTAAACATCTCATTAATCTTAACTAAAATACTCTAGTATAATTTTTCTTTTATTTTTTTTATTCCTAATAAATAATCAATATAGATAATGTATTTATCGTTAAGATGAGAATTGAATTAATTAAGCATGATTCACAGTAGTATGATTCAATCTAGTGTAATTGTAAGTGGATTGAGATGAGAATTGAATTAATTAAGTGACTTTGATTTATTAATCTAAACATAGGATTAATTAGGATTTATAGGACTTATTAGTGACTGTTGGAGAGGTATACAAATCTTGAGAGCTTCAAAGAGGGAAGGAGAGAAACTCAGGGAAAACATAGAAGATAGGCTTGATCTTCACAAATCTTCAACTCAAGGTAAGCTCGTCACTTAAATTTCTTGAAATTGAAACTTCTACACTCATTATCTTCCAAGATTTCAGTTTGATTAGGATGAATTCATCGTTAAGTAAGAGTTTTGTCAATGTAATAGAAAGTTTAGAACTTACATGGCTTGATATGGAAGACTTGAAGAAATCACTTCTCAATTTTTGACACACATGGCATTCTTCATGTTCACACCCTAGTTTCTTGCATGATTTTTGAGATTTGAAGGGGAAACCTCCATGGATTTTGAGATTGGATGATGTAAAACAAGATTTTAAGAATTTTTATATTTTTAGTTTTAATATTTTTGAGATATTATTTTATTAGGATTCTTGTAATTTAGTATAAATATTTTAGAATTATTAGGTTTCCTAAATTTTATTATTTTAGAATTAAATTTTGACTAGGATTTTAAATAGTTTAGAATTTTAGTTTTCTATTCTCTTAGGTTTCTTAATTTGTGTTGATTTAAGTTTCCTAATTTATTTTAGAATTACTTTTCCTACAAGTATTATATTTCGTTTATTATAAATAGCTATGTAAACATCATGGCAAAGACAACTTTATTCATTCAATCAATAATATTGAGATATTTTTTTATCCTTGTGGATTCAAGATTCTATTTTTCTCATGGATTCAAGAGCTCCTTTCCACTGCTGGAAAATACACTTTTAGTGGCGTTTAAAAAATACTGCTATAAGTGTCAAAAACGCCGCCGATTCCTTTTGCGACGCTTAGCATCAAACGCCGAGGACGCGGCCGTCGCTATAGCTTTATGGCGTTTTAAAAACGTCGTGATATTAGTATAGGCGGTGTTTTTAAAAACGCCGCCAAATGTCCTACCAAATGCACGCTAACGTCACTGACAATATTTAGCGACGTTTTGGAAAAACGCCGTCATATCTTTTTTTAAAAATATAACCATTAGTAAGTAAGGTTTAAGAGGCGTTTGTAGAAATGCCATCATATCCCTTTTTTTTTTTTTCAAATTATGCTAATTTTATTTGATTGAACTAAAAAAATACCTGTAATAGCACTAATATAAAATAATAGCTCCCATTCAAATAGTTGTAATGAAGCATTAATTCACTTTCTCATTCAATTAATATCCAATCCCCATTACCCACAAAATTAATATATCCAAAATCCAAAAATCATGTTTTAACATTAACCACAAACTAACATATATCCAAAAATCATGTCTTAACATTAACGACAAACTAACATATATCCAAAAATTATGTCTTAGCATTAAAGTTGTAATCTTCACTGGTCTACAAGTCTGCATCAAAATATAAACTGCAGTCATATTCACCAAAATAAACACAAATTGAACAATTTGTACCCAATACTTATAAACAAATTATAGAATACAAGATCATTGAAGCTTGAAATACCCATTTAAACAAGTGTACAAGCCCAATTCAATAAAAGATGCAAATCCAACTAAATTCCTATACTTTGATTAAAAAGAAATAAATTATAGAAAGTAAAAATTATACAAAATAACGTAAAAGGAAAAGAAAAAGAAAAAACATTTTTTTTTATTAGAATGAACATTTCACCACAAAATAAGAATCCTAATTATAAGTAACTATTTTTACAGACTGTATGCTCTCCTTGAACTCATAAAGTGTGGTAGTTCACAACTGAGATGAATCAACTGCTCAGGATACACACTATGCTTGTACAATCAAAATCATACAAATATATGTGCACTTCAGACACATATTAACGAGGCCCTAAAACATAATATGAACTAACACCTTCTTGAGAATTATGTCAAGAAGTTCTGCCCCTGCTTTTGAATCAAATACCTTAGCTTGATGGCTGCTATTCCAAGAAAAAAAGAAACTTGAATTTATCTAAACTAGCAATTTACAGGGAAAAACTAGCAATTTACAACATGAAAAGTCAAGCCATGAATAATAAATGTGAAAAAGAAAACCATATTATATATCCAGGTAAAGGAGTAATCTGGAAGCAACAGGGGGAATTGTGTTGCAATTACAATAGTTGTCAGCCCAGATGAGAAATAAAAACCTTTTTTTTTAGCTTTTAGGGTGTCTTTTTAGTTCAAGATACGTCCTACTACTTGGAACCAAAGAATTAGTAGATCTATTCCGGTCAAATTGGGACTGAGCAAGGGTTTTGAACTTAAAATCTATGATCTGATCATTGAGTCAATTCCCATATTATAATTTCATTGCAGCAAGTGATTGAGTTCAGTAGTTCCCCATATATATTTTATCGACTCTAGAACATAGTAATATGTAGAAAAGAAATTGTTTCAAGAGCCAGCAGATATACCGAGAAGAAGGGAGGGAAAAACCTACCATAAAGCCACCTATCTCTGTTTGCCACCAAGTGCTAGAAATGGGGCATCTTGAATCTCCAACTATAATGAAAAACCACCTGTTAAGATCAAAAAGGAAACGTGTCATACTTCTTGTGTTCAAAAAATGTAATCCAGCAACAAAAGTAGAGCTCGTAACCTCCATGCACTAGGATTTATAGGCTCGCCTACACTACCGAGGACTCGTAAGCATTTTTGTGAATAGCGGGTGACATACTGCATGGTAAACAACATGTGGAATACAATGACAGAATGCATTAATAGAGCTCTTCTCCTCTCTTTTTTGCATGTTTAATCTTTGTTAACAATTACAAATTTATGCAAGAACATCTTCACACTTGGCCAAGACACAGAAAACTAGTGAAATAAATCAAATGAGTAGTCAACTCCAAATAGTACTATTGCAAAATATAATCTTAACTAGCTTGTCATTTGAATGTATTTAAATTACACATGCATGTAAGGTTAGAGATTTTTTTTACCTCATCTCCATCACGCATCAGAGAGCGCACCAGTGTAGGGGCAGTATAAAATATTGTCACCTTCTATTTGTCAACAATGTCCCAACATTGTCCAGCAAGTATCTCCCCGTTGTCAAGCCTGTATATTAACTGCCAAGGAAGAATAAATCAACATAATTCAGATAAAAGTAAAATAATGAGAAGCATCTAAGTGCAAGAGTATAATTAAATTCTGAAGGTAGAAATTGAAATAGAAGAATAGTTACAAAATTTTATTTATAACGAGTGAAGGAAGAGTAATAAAAGAGCCAGGTATAAGCTTGATCACATGGTTTAGATCATCACAAGAACTTGTTAATAAGAACAGAAAAATGAATGTGACAATGAGAAAGAAGACAGAAATTTTTCCCCCTTCAATGAATTAAATGTAAAAAAACAGAGAATACACCACACCAATTACACAGCTCTGTAGAGAGAAGTGAACGCAGAAGTTTGCCAATAAATCATTATTTAACAGCAACTTTTAAGTAAAGAAAAAATACATACCCATTCCCGATGCACTAATTGTTCCAAGAGAATCAATAGTTATAGTTCTTGCCCTATGGAAATGAACAACGGATCCTGCTATACAGCCTTCAACAAGGATATCCTCAACTCGGCAAATCTAAAGAAGCAGATGGATAAAGATGTTAAAATGCCTAAATAAATAAACATCAAACCCTATCAGTAAAAGAACCGATCCATAACCAGTCAGTAATTCTGGGAGGGGGAACTAAATGCTTTAAATACCCTCAAAGACAACAATAAAAAATGAACAATTATAATCAGACATCCACTTACATGGATACTATAGAACAGCAACAAAACTAGACGTTGGGCCTCAATACAATCTCCTGGTCCTGATAGGTTTAGCAAACCTTGTCCATGAACTCCCAAGTTTGCATTAGAATGTATGATAGATGATTCCTGATAAAGAAAAATAGAAAAGCATGTCATCAATGAGTGCTTATGAGTATCATAATATACACAATGGTCAAGGTTTATCACTGCAACACCCTGAGAACAACTAAGATTACTAGCTTCAACCAAAGATGTCTCCACATTTACATCTCCACCACCATCTATAAGCATTGTTGAATTCCACATTAAAAACATTTTTACATACATATGTAGAGCTCCATAAACCTGAAGTTGTAAAGCACAGTGATCAGATAGTGCATGATTACCAAATTATAAAATTTAGAAGGGAAGGGTTTGCAGAAAGAAACCTTAAAAACTATATAAACACTTCAATAAAACATAAAAACTGCAGTAGATTTGTCAAACCACCTAATTAAGCACCTAAACTATATGAGATAGTCAACAAAACAAAAACTGCACACAAATCATCATAAATATGGTTACCCATGAATGAATCCAGGAACTGAACAGGAAAATCTAGAAAGCAGCAGCTTACCTTAATTGCAGATTCACTCATTAAGAGCTCCTCTGCCAATAATTCAAATTCTGACAAAGCATAATAAACTTGACATCACCTAGAGATTAGATGTAAAATGGATTTAGTACAGAGATTAATGTCATTCATCGTGTAGAAATGAAATCAAGGAATGCTAAAACACCTTATTGTACAACCATTCAATCCATGAGGCAGACTTGCATAAACGGGATACAAGTGTCAAACCAAGTACACGCACTGTATATTTGATCTGTAATACATAACCTTGAATTAAGCAATCTAAATACCATTCTAAAACACATAAATGACACTATCACAAAAGAAACGTACAGCAAATAGAGTGAGGATGCAAGCACCAGCTGTTACCCCCATGCACATCATTGAACCAAACCTGAACAAGGTCATAGTCATTTCATCAAACATTAAGTTATAAGCATTCAACAACAACAACAACAACAAAAAGGAACTAAGTACAGCTTTAAAAGTATCGAGATTAATTTTCCCACCGTGGAAGGCTATGATTGTCAACACCTGAAGAAGATCAAAACACACATTTGATTTTTGATTTCAGCCATAAAGAAACTACATATAAGACAGTGCAGTAATAGCAGATGGACAACCAATATTTACCTGGAACATTACAACCAAAAAAATCCACATACGATGAAAACTTCAATACAAGTGAAGAAATGTTCGATGCTCAACAAAAGAGCTTTTCCCAGTCTGCCAATTCACAAACAAAATTCTAAAAAAGAGAGATGACTTGATGAAAGGAGAAAACAAATTGTAGGGTACAAGTGTTGGATCAAAGAATTATAAGATTAAAAAAAGGACAGAATTTCCCCTGTATGCAGTATTGCCAAAAGTATAAATACAGCAATAGCCAAAGATGCCAAAAAAGGAAAAAAGAAAAAAAAAAAGAAAAAAAAGAGAAAGAAAAAGACAAATAGTAAAGCTCCACCAAACATGTACCCAAATGGGTAGAATGAAAAGAAGACATACTTTCATCTTTAAGATACAACAATGACTTCATGGGAAGAACAAGAGGAAAGGAAGAGGTCAGGCTTTGAGCATGAAATTGGAAACGTTAACAGTTTTAGAGCCAGAAATAAGATTAACTTGTTTAGCCATAACGATTGAAGCTATGGTAGTAGTGGCAACAACAGTATGGAAAGGATGAAGTAGAAGAGATCACCAAGCAGTGAATTAGCACTATCTTCCTAGTAATGACCATCACATATTCCTAGGGGAACAAAAGAAGAAAAGTCTTAGTTCCATCCAGCATCACTGGTTAGGAGAAAATCTAGCAGTAGAATGGAGATAAACTACTATTTTCCAAAAGAGAGAGTGTTTACAGGACCTTCCAATTACATAATAGCCAATTTATAGGCACGCAAAGAAAACCCTAATAAGAGTTACCCAAATTAAAACAATACAATAAATAAATCTTGATTAATATTCTAATGTTGATAAAATTCCTAAAAATCAAACTTTCCAAAGTAAGCCTTTTCTTTCCTCATAACAAGGACTGATTATAATATAAAAATGTTGACTCAACCAATGATATTGAAGATATCTACTCAAAAAGTCACAAAAAGTCGCAAGCACTACTATATTGAAGATATATGCCAAAAACCAAAACAAGGAAACAACGACAACGAAACACAGAAAATGCTAAGTGTAAGAATCAAGTTTAAACATAAGAAATAGGAAGGAACAAATCTAAGAGTTACGATTTAGAGCTAAATCAGGATAGGCAAGCAGTGCTGGTTTGTATTGGTCTCCATACACAATAACAGACACAGGACCATGGGCAGTTCGTACAATATGTTCATACAGTAAAAGAAAAATAAAATTTGTGCATTAGAAACACATCAATCATGGATAGGGAAGAAAAAAAGAAGCATTAATCAACAGAGGAAGATAATTTCCAAGAATTCAAAATGGTAGAAAACTATAAAGGTCCATCAAAAATTCAAAATGAGAACACCCTTGGTATAAGCAATCATTTGTTTTGTGTATAGACTATTCAAATAAAGAAAAACTGCTGCTTACTAATCTTATTCCCAGAAAATGCTTGGCATGTGCACTGCCCCCTATAGAGCCTGATTGCTAAATCAACATAACATTTATTTCTAAAGGGAGATTAAACAACAAACCATTTCTTGATTTCAATCTTTTAATCCATAAAAAGTAATGACACTTAACAGGAAGAGCATGGGATCCAATATAAAAAATTATATGGACAAATAAACTAATTAAATAATGATTGCAACTGCTAATCAATAAAAAATTTAATTGATTAATAAAGTAACAGTCATGTTGTGTTAAATGAAAAATGAATATATATATATATATATATATAAGAAAATGAAAGATATCCCTAAAGTCTCTAGATGATTGCGAGCTTTTTTCAATGACAATAAGTGCTCAGAAGAAACGACCAAAGTTGATGAAAACAGATAAAACTCTGCTACCACATTCAGATTACAAATAGCAAAAAAATAATTCAAAAACATTAACATTAACATACACTACTAATCAAAAACATAAAAAGAAAAAAAAATCCTAAAAAATTACAGATCTGAACGGAAACTTACAGAGAGAGATCTGAACGAAAGCAATCAATCAATCAAATCCAGAGAGAGAGAGAGAGAGAGAGTTCAATATCAATCAATAGACTAAAAATCAATCGATGGATCGATCGATTTGTGTTCTCTTTAACATAAATTAGTATATATACATATATCACACAGATCAAAGATCGTAGATACAGATCTGTGTTCATATATAAACAAAATCAAAAAAATCAGAGAATGAGACTCACAAAATTAATCTTCAAATCAGATTGATTGAGAGATTTGAGCCAAGACGGAGAGAGCTGGATAGAGAGATCGTAAATCGGAGCCTACAATGCTCGATCTAGTTTCACCATAAGAAAGAGAAGAGTGACGAAGAGATAGAACCCTAGATCTATCTCAGGATGGAGAGAAATGAACAAAATGAAAAAGTGTGGGCCTTAAAAAAGGAGATATATGTTAGTAAGTAGGACACGTGTTTTTTTAAAATGAGTTGTCTGCAAAGTATTTTTAAAATCTTTGAAACGATGTTTTTTGAAAAAACGCCATAACAAAAACGTCGTTATAGGCCAATTTTCTTGTAGTGTTTGTCTACTAGAACGATATCGAGTCCCCGTTTATTCCGCTACGTCAAGTGGTATCAGAGCAAGGTTTCGTCTGGCTCGATGTCACTCATCGAATGAGGAAGCACAAGCTCTATTGACGATGATCGTAGAGAAAGATCTAATAGGATTTAAGTCAAGGGACTTGTCCAAGGCCAACCTGTTAGGCACAACGTTAATAGGAACCGCGTTATGGGATTTGCCCAAGGCCAGCCTATTAACCACAACGTCTTGAGACAATCTTCTTGTTATCAATACGATAGTAAGGATGAATTTGAAGCTGAGTTATTCGAAGATTATGGTGAATACCAGTCGGTAAGACGACAACGAAGATTCAGTGATTTGTTCAATAGCAATAATTGCATCAATCATGACTTTACAGATTATCAAGTACCATTAGAAATTCCCTATTTTAATGCTTCTTGTCATGCCGAGAATTTTATTTATTGGTTTTGCAAAGTTGACAAATTCCTTGAGTGTATGGAAATCTCTAAAGAAAAGCAAGCCAAATATGTCGCACGTAAGTTACAAGGTTATGTTTCTACATGGTGGAAACAATTGCAGTATGATCGAAGGCGACAATATAAACAACCTATTAGGATGTGGCATAAGATGATGAAGTTGATGAGTTCTAAATTCCTCTAATCAAATCATGGGCAAATATTGTATCAACAATACCAAAGAAAGCTTGAATCGAAACAATTGTTCCTAGGTAATTCTGATTCATAATAGTCTTCGCAATTCAATAATAATTATACAATTGTGAATACAGATTATTCGATAAACATTACTATGGTTCTGCAAAGTTTGGGTCAATCAAGTCTTATAGGTTAACAAATTTGTCACGCTCCACCACACATTGAAGAAGAAAAGATTTTGGGTATCTCAATGTTTCAAAATTTTGAAGACCCAAACAGACATTCAATTGAAGTAGAAAATCAAGTTGATTTCAACAATGGTAAGAACGTTGTAATTGATGAAAGAGAGGTCACTGAAATTACTTTGATCAAGAAGTTTGAAGAAGACGATGAAGAGGTGAAGCAAGAGGAAAACGTTGAAGTTAGCCAAGAGCTTCTAATGACAGAACTATTCTCTTGATTATTATGATGGTTATGAGATTGCAAAAGGAGATCAAGTTGAACTCAATGAAAAAAAAGAAATAAAAGATGAGGTAGAGAAGTTAATTGAGGATGCAATTGATGTTCGAAAGATGATAATTGAATGTCCAACTGAATCTAATATAGAGCAAAGTCTAGAGAGTATCCAACATCAACATAAAATGCGCTTCGTTGAATTTCTTAGTGTAGAGCAATTTAATTTGACTTTCAATGCTTGTCTAATTAATCTTGTCAACCAGTTGAAGCATATAGAAAATAACTTTCAGAAAGCAGACTTCTTTGCATATAATTTTTGGAAGAGGTACAAACAACTGAAGTATTCAAAGTATCTTTTTATTTGGCATGGAAGATGGCAGGTCTCTAATATGAACTCGAGGACGAGTTCTTTCAAAGAAGAGGAGCCTGATGTAGGACAAGATTTTAAGAATTTTTATATTTTTAGTTTTAATATGTTTGATATATTACTTTATTAGGATTCTTGTAATTTAGTATAAATATTTTAGAATTATTAGGTTTCCTAAATTTTATTATTTTAGAATTAGATTTTGACTAGAATTTTAAATAGTTTAAAATTTTAGTTTCCTATTGTCTTAGGTTTCCTAATTTGTGTTGATTTAAGTTTCCTAATTTATTTTAGAATTACTTTTCGTACATGTATTAGATTTAGTTTATTATAAATAACTATGTAAGCCTTAGGGCAAAGACAACTTTTATTTATTCAATTAATAATATTGAGATATTTTCTTATCCTTGTGGATTCAAGATTCTATTTTTCTCGTGAATTCGAGAGCCCCTTTCGTCTACTAGAACGATATCTAGTCCCCGTGTATTCTACTGCGTTATTGGAACTCAACATATGCATGGTTCTTGATTTTCTTCTTAAATTCAAGATTGTGATCTTGTAGATGGCAAAATGAGTTTTATTTTGAAGTTAGATTTTTGTTTGAAGTTAGAGATGTGAAATTCAAGAGGATTTTAAGAGTTTTGGGCCTTGATTTTCATAAAATTGAAGTTGGATTTGGAAAAGAGGAAGTTCTATGTTACAGCAAATTTTCGGCTATAGCGATCCTGGTTCTTCCTCCTTTGATTGTTGTATCCGGACTTAAGTTCCGTGGAGTTGGTTGTTGTATATGTCTTGTTGTCATTCTTTAAATTCCATATATTTGGGTTTTAGGATGTGTTGGGCGTGTTTTGAACAGGTTGGTTGAGCCTTTGTTCCTTTTCTTGTTGCCCAGATTTTTGGTGGTCCGCTCGAGCGGATCCCTTCGTGCTCGAGCGGAGTTTGCACACTTCTAGCATTTTGTGCCTCTGCAAAAGTACTGCAGGTTCGTTTTTCACGCTTGAGCAAATTTCCTTACGCTCGAGTGGGTCGCGCTCGAGCGGGCTCTTTTGCGCTCGAGCGGGTGTTCAATGTCTGTAAAAATACTGGAAGGGGATAATCTACGCTCGAGCGGGTTTCCTTTTGCGCTCGAGCGGGTGTGTTTTGCAGTTGTGTCTTGGCACTCGAGCGGGTATTCTTGCGCTCGAGCAGGTCCTGTTTTTGTGCTTGACGCTCGAGCGTCTTATTCTCCGCTCGGGCGGACTAGTCGTATATCAGATGGCAGCTAGGTGATTTTAAATCACTTTTCACACTTTCTTTCTCTCTTACTTTTCAAAACCTCCATTAGAGAGCACCTCACTCTAAAACTCCAACTTCTCTCTAGAGTCTGGTCTAGTAGGGGTGATCTTCTATCCTTGGGCCTCTGTAAAAGTGTGGAGCTTGTTGAGGGCTACATTTTGATCTGAAAATATTAGGGTTTGGAGCACTTTCAAATTTCTTCATCTTCTCTTTTGGGTTCCGAATTTGAGGTAGGGATAACTACTCATTTTTATGAGCTTGGACCTACATGTTGGGCTTTTTGTATAAATAGTTTGATTTGGGAAGTTAGGGTTTGAGATGTGTTATATTGGAAAGAGGGGTTTTGTTCTTTTGATTCAAACATATGTGTTTTGAGTCTAAAAGGGAGGTTATTGATTGTTGTTAATAATATTTGGACCTTTGGGTCAATGTTGAGAAAAATGAAAAAATGCCATGTTTGGATATATTTGAGTCATTAGTATAATTAATGACATTTATTATGAAAATATGAAATTGAATGGAAATAATGAAATTAGCTCATTATGAGGTAGAATGGTGGAGTTGGATTCAAGGTTGTCAAGATCGCGATCCGGATCGTAGGATCGTACGATCCTACGACTCAATATACACCATTCAATCCGACTCTTACTTTGGATCGACCCCAGATCAGGATCGTGGTGGGATCGTTCTAAGATCGGTAGGATCGCATCTGGATCGCGACTCCATGCGATCCATATTTGAAGGATTTTTTTGGCCACTTAAAAGCAAAATCGGGAGCAGAAGTGAAAGAAGTAGAGAAGCAAAGCAACAGAAGCCTCACCTACTGCGATTAGGCCAATATGAATTGGGAAAAGAGAGACTCAACATCAAACAGAGAAAAGCCTGACCTGCTGCGAGCCTGCAACTCCATCCAGGTACGCTGCTTCTTCTTCTTCTTCTTCTCTCTTCTTCGCTGCTGTTCAGACTGTCTGCTGCTCTTTTTTTTTCTTCGCTATAAGTTGTTCTTCCTCTGCTGTTCTGATTTCTTCGCTGCTCAGCAGCTCTTTTTGGTTTGTGGTAGTCATATATAACAAAAGTCCACATCAGCTTTAATGTAGCCATTTGCCTTTTTTTTTTTTTTTAAGGCTGTTTTTAGCAAATGCCAACAAAATCTTGTTGAATATTGTTTAATATTAAATTTTAAAATCAATTATAAATATGTTTCATAAGTTTACTTAAAATATAATTTATTTATATAGTTCAAAAAATTATAAAATTATAAATATTTTATTGTCAAAATTTATTATTTAACAAAATTAACTTAAAAATAAAATTTCTAACTACTCTCTCATACAATAATAAAATTATCAAAATTAGTTCTAATTAAAATAAATTTATGACATCATCAATAAAAATTGTTAATTATTTGACTTTATAATTTATTAAAAAAGAACCATTTGTTATGAAATTAAAAGTTTTAAAAGAGGAAATCTAATTTACAAAATCATAGAAAGAAAATTCGTATTTTAAAAAATATCAACAAATATATTTGTAATTTACCTTAAAATTTATATAAAAAGCGTTTTAAAGTAACAAAATTTAAATAGTTTAAATTCAATGAAAAGCGTTTTAAAACTGATGAACCTGGATTATGTTTCTCTATTTTTGGATATCCCTAGAGCACAATGAAATGAGAAAAAGAAGAATAAGATCTATGTAATGAATTTAAATGGAGTGTATTGACTAATCAAATGAATATGCAAACAAGTAAATTACAATACATTTAGTTTGTTTTGTTTTCATTAAGAAACAATGACAATGGTGTGCAAGTGTTGATATTTGGTTTTATTATGTTTTTGACTTGTTTTTTTGAAAAAAAATGTTTGAATGCTACATTGAATTGTTATATTTTCTTTTTTCGGGCTTATTATATATATATTTTGATAGTATTATTTAGTCATATAAAAATTATTACATTTTTTTATCATTTTAGTAGGATCTTACGATTCTCGATCCGATCCTACGATCCGATCCGACAGACCCCCAAAACGATCCTGTGTAAGATCCCGATCTTAACAACTTTGGTTGGATTCATTAATCACTCACCTTTGAAATTGTTGATATAATTATTATCTGTTTAGAAATAATTGCTTTGGGCTATCGGTGGAGGATAGCCTTGATTGTTGTAGACATTGCATGATGATTAGGCGAATTAAAACTAATCAATTGAATGTCATTGAATATGACGGTTGGAATAATACATCAAATTTATGTATTGATTGATTATGTATATGATATGTGTTTATATGCATTGTGTTGTGTGGGAGGAGATAGGGGATGTACTCCACTGTTTAGAAGGAGATAGGGGATGGACTCCTAAACCGGATATTATTTGGGAGGAGATAGACAATGGACTCCATTGATACAGCAAATATGTGTATCTATTGAAGTATTGACACAACGAATATGTGTATCTATTGTGAAGTATGAAAGTGTTTTATTTGAGATTGATACAACAAATCTGTGTATCATATATGAAGTATGGAAGTGTTTAATATGAGTTGTTATCTCATCTGAAATGGAAGTATTGTTGATATGAGATGTAATCTCACCCAAATTGTTTGGCCAGGTTCTGAGCCACGGTTATGAATTGAGAATTGGATAAGCAATGGAAAATGAAATGAAACGTGGACATATTGGTCATGGAATTGAAATGTGTTATAAGTTGGCATTTTTTAGTTAAACATTTATCGAATGCTAATGTTTTAGTTATTGCTCATATTATGTTTAGCATATCTCTACTAGGCGTTGGCTCACCCTATATGGGATATCATTTTCAGGTTCAGGTATTATGCCGCCTCCGAGGTCTTAGCTTGGATGGTTGTGAGAGTTGAAGACTCTCTTGTTTAGTTTTGTGATTATTTTGTGTATTACATGTAAATCAAGCCAATGGCTTATTTCGTATTTTGAGTTAGTATTCTCTTTTTGTAACCAAGCATTGGCTTGAAAAGTTGTAAGCCCGTGGGGCATTTACTTTTGATGTTAACATATAATACTTTTGTAATGAATACTCTGATAAATGAAATTATGTTTTATTCTCTTATGTCTGAGCATGTCAAGATTGTATAATTTATGGGTTATTTTGAGGGCGTTACATCGGCCTACATTGCACCCAGATTGCTCGTGCAGCTTGAGGCCCTGCACGAGCGGCCAGCCTTCCCTTGCCTCAACTTGCATTCTGCTCGCACGAGTGGCCAGAGCCACTGCACGTGCGGTCTACAAGGCAATCCTGATTTTGTTCTCTCTCTGTTTTTCCGACTTCCGAACCTCCATTCGTATGGTTTTCATGTGTATTTTAAAGTCATATACATATCATGAACATAAAAGAAATTAAAGAACAAATAGGAATGAAGTATTGAATAAACCGAGTAGGTTTAAGAACCGGCTGAAAGAATGAGACGTGTTTTGAAATGTTATGCTTGAATGTGTTGTGTAGGTCGCTTGCACGAGGAGTATCATTCGGCCAAGCACTGTGAGTAATGTCTTTGTAAAGATATTTTCGTATATGAATTACTTTAAAATGGCTAAGTCAATCTTTGAAACCTATGTTATGTTATGTCACGTTTGATACAGTAAGTGTTTGATTAAGAATGTTGGAATTGGTAAGTTATGCTTTGAAACTCTAAATTGTGAACGATACGATATGTTCCTGGAAATGAGATTTTGATAAGAATGAATGAGATTCCCCTTTTGATTATCGAATGTGACACCCATGAACACATGCTCGATTCTTTGGAAATCTCCGTTATGATTGTGTCAATCCATGATGGTCGTTATGTCTACATTAACCCGTTGTGGTTGTTTTCTCTAAGTCGATCAATTGTGGTTGTTATGTCTTTGCTGATCCATTACAATCGTTATGTATATGTTGATCCATAGTGGTCATTACGCCTATGTCCTCGATCCATTGTGGTCGTTTTGCTAATGTTCTGTTCAGTACTATTGGTTATACCATGGAATATAAGTAACTTTGATTGGTTTGATGAACTTTCCTTTCGTCGTGAATGTTTTGCATGGTATTTTGTCAAACGTTTAATAATGCTTTTGGAAATGTACCGCACTATGTGTTAAACAATGAAAGGTTTGCCGAAGGTTTGAGAAACTTTATTTATTATTGCAAGTATCTGGAAAATACTTTGATCACATTAAGAACAGTGTTTGATTTTATAAGTTATGGATCTTATTCATTTAACCTCTTTACACTGACGTTATTCACTAGGCTTTAGCTCATTATTTTATATATGTAGGTGATCAAGTGCAAGAACAGACTTAGTGGCATCAACCTAAACCCTGTTTTGTCAAGCCAAATACCAAGGCTCACCACGAGGTTCCAAATTGTCAAGCGTCATGGCTTTGTGGGTGGTTTGGAGTTCACCATTTTGATATTGTAATCAAGTGTACAGTTTTGTCTTTTGTTAATGGGATTTAATTCCTAAATCATGTTTATGTTTTATGTACCTAAGCTTGACATGGATTTGTGTATATATGTTTGTATACTGGTTTGTTTTATATAATTTAAGTTCTCACAACTCATTGGATGATTTTATTTTATCATTATTGGCTTTTGCCAGCCCTATTATTGTACTACTGTTAAGCAAGTCTTTGGTAATCTCAAATTACTGGCCGGTTACGATGCTAAACCTATAGGGACGGGTTTAGATCGTGATATGTGAGCTTAGCCCTAGGCCTTATTCTAAGTGGGCCTGGGCTTGAGTCTGGGCCACACTTTGCGACCCATGGGCCAACCCGACCCTCCAAAAAAACAAGAGCACGTGAGGCCTACTTGGGCCAGCCCGAGCTCGTGCTCAAATGGGTGGGATCGGGCCATAATTACATCCCTAGGTAAATTGCACAAACCTCTAGGTGAAATAAAATGAGGGCTTGTTTGGGAACTCATGTTTTTAGTTTAAAAAAATCACTATAAATTGTTAAATTTTTTTTAAAAACTTTTTCATATATCCTTTTATAAAAGGGCAATAAATTACTAAAAAAAGTCAATTTCCAAATATTCCTTTAGTCTCAAAATTTTAAAATATTGATATTGATTTCTCTTAACGATTTAATTTACAAAACATTTAGTTTAATTTTTATCAATAATTTGTTAATTGTATAAATAGAAAAATGATGTTACTATCTCATTTATACTGAAATGTGTATATGTATATTTTATTTATATTGTGTTTTTACACCATTTATATTTGTTTCAATCCTTCTAACTTTGTTAAAAGGAAAGTCGATATAATTATATCAAAATTATGGTGCTTGTGGTATTTTCTTCAAATCTTAAAAATATGTGAATATAATTTACCCTTTAAGCAATTATTTTTTAAATTAATTACTTTTTTCTGTATTTTGTTCAAACTTTAATAGATGTTAGTATAATTTTTCTTTTAAAGAATTATTTCTTAAATTAACGACATTAATACACTTCACTTCAAATTTGCACTATAGTAAAAGCATGTGTATCACTCTAAGCTCGGCACTCTAAGCTCGGCCCAAACGATATAGGGCCTAATCTAACCATCTCAATACCAATCCTAAAAAATACTTCTAAATTTCAAATTTATCCATTTAACGTAATAGAGATGTGCTACTATTTTTTTTTTCTTTCTAAAAGACTATTAATTATTATAAAGTTATATATTCTATATTATAAATGAGGGGCGACACAGGGTGAGGAGGGCTGTGTTATTATTATTATTATTTTTTATCTCAAACCTAATTTAAAAATCAACTCGACATTATAAATTAAATATTTTTTTTTTCAAATTACAAAATTATCATACTGACCACCCCTACTTCAAACCAGCAACAAAAAAATAATATAATTTTACAAAATAATACATGAGATAATTGTTAAAAGTTCGACCTAAGGAGAGTATAAAACATTAGATCTAGTGGATATTTTTTTACTGATGAGAGATCTACCATTTATGAAATAGTTTGGTAAGAACTCCTTTTTATTATTTTGGAGGACATTTTATTTTTAATTTTATCCCTTAATTTATCTGTTGACTTTCTATCTGTTCAAATTATTTTCTATCTATTCAAATTTTTTTGACTATCTGTTCAAATATTTTTTATCTCTTTAATTTTTTTAACTATTTGTTTAATTTTTTCCCCTTACCTATCCTAATTTTATTATTTGCTTTATTTTTTCCCCTCAATTTTATCTGTCAAAGTTCTATTTGTTTAATTTTATATTTATTTTTTGACTATCTGTTGAATTTTTTTAGCTATCTATTTAAATATTTTTTTATCTATTTAATTTTGTGGCTATCTGTTCAATTTTTTCCCTTATCTTTTCAAATATTTGTCCAAATTTTATTATTTGTTTATTCTTTCCTAAATTAATTCTATTTGTTCATTTTTTTAATTTATTTTTTCTATCTGATGAACTATCAGGCCAAACCAAATCCTATCTATTGAAATAGATAGCCAAATCAACCTCTATCTATAAACGCTATCTGTTCAGAAAAAAAATTTCCCTATACGTTCTCTCTCTCTCCCCCTATTTGTAGGTGGCTTTCTCCAAAGATCCAAATATATCATAACAACAACAATAATAATAATCATCAACAACAACAACTAAAAAAAAAAATTGAGTAACTTGTGACGTTGAGCTCTATCCTTCTGTTACGCATTTCATCGAACACTTTCTATGTAGCTCGAATAGTCCTCTAAAACCTATATTCTGGATGCAAATCCTAGATCTGGAGCAAAACAATGCCTATGTAACTGAGACTAAATTATCAACAATAAACAACGAAAAAAACACTACTACATACACACACAACAATCAATAATCAACAACAACAACAACAAAAAAGATTGTTGATCTGTTGCTCACCAGTTCAATTTTGTATGTGTATCTGTTTAACAATGTATATACGTATGTATACATGTTGTTGAATGAAGCATTGACAATCCAGATATGCGACAATTTCAGATATGGCGACATAGACTCCCACAGCTCCCAAGGTTTTCTCTCCGTCGATCGGCGGTCGACAGATCAGATCGATGTGGTTGTCCGGAGCAAGAAGTGGCAGATTGCGTCGGCATGAAGTGACGGATCCGTAGGGCTACGTTGGCAGCCTTGTTGATCCAGATCAATGGCTCCAAAACCAAATTCATGGCTCCAAAACCAGTTCACTCAGGTCGAGCTTCAAAGCTTGAAATCTCATTGCAGTTCATTATGATGAGGACAGAGAACGGTCATCTCACGCTCACCGACTTGGGGACGAAGATGTCGAGGCTGAAACACGTGGGTCAGAGAGGGAGGTGAGTGACGGAGGCGCTGGTGGAGCGGCGATGAGAAAGGAATGGAAGAAGAGCTACGGAGAGAGAGACAGAGACGTTTGATTAGGGTTGGATTGGTGAACAATAAGGTAGTTTGATTATTTTATCTATCCTATATATTAAGTATAAACTTTGTGGGAGACCTAATTTTTCAATCTAAATTTTTTGATTTTTTGATTAAAAAAAAAATCTTAATATTTATTAATTTCTTCCAATCTTCAAATCTTATTATCAAAATAATACTTTAATGTATTAAGAACAAACATAAAAAAAATTCATTGAAATACACCACATATGAATTCTTTGAAAAGTCCCAACACATATGATTATTATCCCTCATAATAACACGCATTAAGAACAAGCATAAATTTTTTTTTTTAAAATCCAACACATATGATTATTAACAAAATATTTCATTTTAATATAATATAATAAAAAAAAAGAAGACATTTAATTCTTTGAAAAGTCTAACACATATGATTATTATCAAAATATTAAACTTTAATATAATATAAAAAAGAAAAAAAAACATTTAAAAATCACAATTCATATATATAGATAATTGTAAATATATTAAGGAAAAGGGGGTTTCTAAATCCCAAGCCTTGTGGGAGCTCCAATCTCTCAATCCTAATTTTTAAAATTTTTGATTTAAAAAAGAAAACCTCAGCATTTATTGATTTGGTTAAAATTTCCTAATCATCATTTATTAACTTTTTCCAATTCACATGCCTGCATTTATTGATTTAGTCAAAATCCCTGATTAGCATTTAAAATCCTCTCATACAAATAATTATAGATACAGCCCGTGCATAGTTACTGTAGTAATTTTTAAAATTTTTCCTATACACTATGATTAGTGATAAAATTGTTAAATTATTTTTATAAAAAATCTTAAAAAACATAATTTATATATTAAAAAAAATTAAAACAAATATAAATATCTATAATTATCTCGTGTATAACACGGATGATAGGCTAGTAAAAACTTATTCTAACAGGCAAAATATTTTAAAATGTGAACCTTTAGACAAAAAATATTTAAAAAAAAATTTATGGACCGAGTATTCATATATTATATTTACACAAAATAAAAAATAATTAAAAAAAAAAAAAAAACATTTGCAATTCCCCTTCATCGATTTCCATGTTGTAGCTCCTCATTGGACACTAAGCACCATCGACATTGAATGACCGGCCACGGCCTTGTGGCCCTCGACCAACCCATGTATGTTCCCTTTTCCCTCTCTCTCTCTCTCTCTCTCTCTCTTAGATCTCCCATTTCTCTCGAATCTTAGGTCTCCCTCTCTCTAGTAACGTGTCATATTAAACAATTTTGCTATTAATTAAAAATATCAAATATATGAAAGAAATTGAAATTTTTTTCATAAATTAAATTTAAGAACACTAATTACTATTAAATGAAATTATTTATAAAAATATTTGATTTCAACTTAATGTTATTTTCTTAATTTATAAAATTTTCTAAAAATTAAGTTGTTTTTATTTTTATTTTTAGTGAATGTTTTTAATATTTTTTAAAAAAAAAATTGATGCACCTAACATGGATACATTTAATAAAATATTTGTGAAAAATTATTTTAAAAAATCAATAAATACAAAAGTGCATTGAATTTTTGTATTTTTAAAAAATTTTATATTTTTTGTAAGGATGGATATGAATACGGCAATATAACAAAATATATGGCTATGATACGTTTGTAAACATATATATATATATATATTTAAAATTATTAATAACGAGTTAGACATAAATTCAAGAATGTTAGGAAATCACACTATAATTTTATAATGTAAAATATTTATCTTAAAGAATTAGATATTAAATACATAGGCACATCCTCACTCAGGATAGAAATAACCACCTTCTTGTAAATGTTTCATTTTAATATCAAGTCTAATATGTCTATATTACAGTAATAGAATAAATCACAATTTGTCTTTATACTTTTTCCTTTTATACTGATAAAAAATATTATATACAAATTTATTTGTTTAGTTATTTATTAATATTTAATTTTACTATAGTTATATTCTCTTATTAATTATGTAGATACCAAGGGCATAAAGACAACAAGTCTTTTATTATTGTTTTATATATGACAATTTTTTGTGTTGAGAAAAAATTAATATTTTTTAATTTATACATTTTGTAATGAAAAATAGCAAAAATTGTCAATAAATCCAACTTGTTTTTGTACTTTTTTTCTTTTGTACTAGTAAAAAATATTGTATGCAAGTTTATTTGCTTAGTTGTTTATTGATATTTAATTTTACTATTGTTATATTCTTTTATTAGTTATTTAGTTATAAAGGACATACATGATGCAATCAATGATACACAAATTTGACAAAATTTGTTACTTTAAGTCACTATGTTATTATTAAGGGTGAAATACCAATAAATCTCAAATTGTTTGGTCCAACATTTTTTCTTATGGACTCAAAAATCCCATTCTATGGTGAATTACATAAATGGCCGAATATAAACATGCTTGTGTAAGGATTGAAGAAAAATTGATAAAATCGAGTCGACCGATCAAAATCGATTGAAATTTTATTTTTCAGTTTGTTTTTCATAACATATGGTTTGTTTCGATTTTAAAACTTTTTATACTGATGCAAACCGAATTGATCGAATATTATATTTAAATATTTTTATAGTATAATTTCTCAAACATTGAATGACAAGTAATTAATATAATACACTTTTGTGATAAAAATTAGGGAGAAAAACATTTATTGAGAAATTTTCATATATTTGTTTTATTTATTTTTAATGTAAAATTCTATAATCTACTATAAAACCTTTTAAAATTTCATGCAAAATTTTCTTCTACATCAAACCGACAAAACCGAATTGTAACATACGGTCTGTATCGATTTTTCAATCATAAAAACTGAAAGAATCAGTTCGGTGGTAAATATACTCTTAACACCGACCAAACCGAACCGTTTACACCCCTATGCGTGTGTTATGTATTGAGTGACAAATGTGGGTTTTCTCATAATGTTGAAATTACTAAACGTAACACTTCAAAAAAAATTCGTTAGTATACTTTTATCAAATGTAACATTCCGAAAATGTAACACTCTAATTTAATACATTAAAAAATTCCTTAGTACATTTTTCTCAACATAACATTTCACAAAATCTCCTTAGTGTATTTTTCTCAAACGTAACACTCCAATCAATATAACAGTAAAAAATTTCTTAATGTATTTTTCCCAAATGTAACACTCCAATATAACATACATTAAAAAAACTCCTTATAGTACTTTTCTCAAATATAACAACGTAACATTCCTAGTGTACTTCAAACGTAACATTCTAATTAATATAACACTTTCTTAGTGTACTTTTTTCAAATGTAACAAGGTAATATTTTAAAAAAATTCCTTAGTGTATTTTTTCCAAACATAACACTCCAATCAATGTAACACACAAAACTCTTTAGTGTATTTTTTTTTTTTTTTCAAATGTAGTACTCAAATTCAACACTCCAATGTAATGCTAAAAAACTACACTAACAAAAATGGAAATTTTCACGCTCAACAATCAACATTTCAGCCACCAATCCTCCCAAAAAGAATCTTCCACACCATATCTTTCCATTCTCATCCGAAAAATGAATCAGAAAATAAAAAAAAATAAATCACAAAGGACATTAACTTAAACTCAAATGGCACCAAATTAAATAAATACAACTTTTCAAAATAAAAATGACTAATTGGTTCATAAGAAAACTCTTAGGATTAAATGGATCAACATTCTTGCATATGAGATTTATGGATAAATTTTACTATTATCAAAAAACTAAGCAAAGTAATGAAAATTATATTCTTATATTTATCTTCACAATTATATTATATTATAATACTATGCAAGAAATGGTACATTTTTAATTTCGTAAAAGTAATACATGACTTAAAATATTTGATACTTCAAAATTAATAAAAAAATTAATTAGAAAATATCTGATACTTTTATTAAGTATCCAATATGTATCTGCGAGTATCCAAAAAGTATTCAGTGTGTTTGGTTTGAGTTTTCTGGATTAAGTTTTTTGAAAACTGATTTTTTTGGTTTTCGTGTTTTTTTGTTTTTAGTGAATATTTTTTAAATTTTAAGCATTTTTTTTTACTTTTTTAGATGCACCTTACTTAGATGTATCTAAAAAGTAAAAAAATTGTGAAAAAATATTTTAAAAAATTAATAAATACATAAAAATATAAAAAATGTACTGAATTCTTGTATTTTTTTTTGTATTTTTGGTATTTAGTGAATTTTGAAAAGATTTTTTTTACAATTTTTTTACTTTTTAGGTGTATTTATGTTAGGTGTGTCTAATAAGTAAAAAAATTGCTTAAAATATTAAAAAAATTCAATAAAAACAAAAAAATACGAAAAATGAGAAAGTAAAATTTTTTTAAAAATATTTTTTGAAAAGTGGAAATAAGCAAGGTGTTAGTATCTGATACTCATGCTTCGTAGGAGATAGTTGTACAAGAGTAGTTTGAGAATAGAAAAAGGTGTTACAATATTCAGAGGGAAAATATTTAAGATTTACAAAAACCTCTCACAATTTGACCCATAATAACGTGGCAAGATACATATGAATTTTGTATTTGCTATATACTCAATGGTGTAGGACCTACCTCTCTTACCAAATCATTGTGGATAAATTTAAGGATTTAAATTGTAGATCTCTAGCATTGCTCATATTCAGAGCAACTTAGAACATTATATAATGGAAAAATAGTGCTAGTCAAATCATAAAATTAAGCTCAATTTTCAAATTCAATGATTAATTAACCAATCACTCTCATGTGCTATTTATTTATCTTATATTTTTTTTAATTATCAATTAATAATTTTATTTACATACTATTAAATCTAGAAAATAGATCCAAAAATATACTGCCATATCATTTTGCATAATTAGAATTGATGATTTGATATAAAAGGTTCAAATAGAGACACCCACCAATGGGTCCACAACACCAATAATGAAAGATATACTGTATTGGGTCAATGGGCCAATATTTTTAATTTAAAAATAATATCATTAAATACAACGAGTAGTTGTAAATAATTACAAAGATGGACCTCGTCATTAATTTAGAAATCAAGGGCATAAAGACAATGAAAACAAAGTGCTTGACACAGGGGAAAGCTAAGCACGTATGTTAACGGTTTACTAGGAGACAAACCTAACTGCAATCTCTACAAAGATGGTCTTTTAATCCTAAATGCTACTTGGGTGACGTCCCACTTAACCTTACTCTGTTCTATCCTTATTCAGCACAAACCCAAGAATACAAACTAGCATAATACAAATATATAACAAACAAATTATAACATATATGGTCTCATAATTTACTGTTGCGATGGAGGCCTAACGGCGGCCGCCCACTCACAAATATGTTCTTGTATTTGCTTTTGTATTCTGTGAATCTGTCGATTACAGAATTCTACTGTTGGGTAGCCCAAGGCTGGAGATACGGATCATGAATAACAGTTAAATAATGATTATGACTTATTATATAATAATCTAAAACATGTAAAAGATCAACAAGAAGATTTACAGAGGGCATACATTAATAAATACTTACAATGATTAATATCTTCAAAACAGCATAAGTTTTCAACACACAATTTATATATATGAGAAATTTTATTACAAGAGAGAGCTTACAAAGGGGGAGAAAACATCACTCTTCAAATATTAAAGATATTCTACCTCAACAAGGGTGAGGTCCTTCCCTTTTATAGACAAAGAAAATAAAAAGAAAAAGATAAGGTGAGGACAGGTGGCGTGTCCTTGATTGGGTGGAGTCGATCATTCTTATCCTCTGACTAAGTGAGAATTTGCTTTTGGCCCGGCATCCTTATCTTTTTTTGGACGGATATGAGATTTTTATTTCTCTTTTCTGGATGGAAGACAAGGAATCTGCCTTTGCCGAAAGGAGCTTTGTCATTTTTTGCCGACTTTCTGGTTGATTGATTCTGGTGGGAGACAAAGCTTTATTCTTTGCCTTTTCCTTTTTTGTCTTTTTCTTTATCGATCTTCTTTGCAATCATACTGGTTAGAGAATCCCAAAAATCTCCAAAATTTGGTTCATCTTCTTCTGGTGCTTGTGACTCAGCAGCCAATACAGTAAATGCATTGGCACCTTCATCGTCGGAGTCTTCCTGTTCTTGACTGCTGGTGACAGATCTCATAGAGGAGTCATCCTTGAAGACAGTTTGGAGGAATTGCTCCTTCATGAAATCCATACTTTTAATAATTAATTCTATTTCAGACAAATTTGGAAATTTTTGTCTTAATTCTGTTTGAATCTAAACAAAGGGATTTGAATTAACTGGTTGACTGGGAAAAGCTTTAGGAATAGCATCCCAGCAGGCCTGCGTATGTGCCTTAATTTTTTGGACAGTTTCTGTTAAAGTAGGGTTCATACCCTTATCCCACCATCTTACAAAGAAAACCCTTTTAAGACGTGGGATTTTGTTCTGGTAATCACATTAAAAGTCCTATTTCCATATCCATGGAATTCCAAAACGGATAACAAAATGGACTAATGATTTACTGATAGAAATGTCCTTGTTTACTGGTAAATGGGAATAAGCAGTATGCCAATCATTATATGCTTCCCTAACTGGTACTGGTAAAATTTCAAACTGGAGCCCAAATTTATCCCACCAAACGAGGAACCAATTTGGTAGATCGTTTTTGAGAACATCAGGGCAAATTCAGATGAACCAAGAATGGTTATTAATGGGATTCTAGTAATAAAAGGTTTGGGTGAAAGCATCAATATAGTCCTAATAACTATATCGAGTTTCACAATTTCGGATATCCGACTGACGGGTTGTATGCGGATGAATGCCCCAAGTGGTAATGGGCATAATATTGCAGATAGTAATCTTACTATACTGGATAGGGCTTGCTGTTTTAGAAGAATCATGCAAACTATGCTTGATCTCGGCAGATCCTGTTTCAACAAGTATCTGTTCATATACATATCTGTACTGGTCGAAATGGGGAGGAAATTGTTGCATGGTAAGATACCTTTGCTTGATTTCCCATGGATCTGTCATCTACTTCTTATTTGCGGGTTCAATTTAAAGGACTGTTTCCTCAAAAATACTATTAGGGGTATACTATTCTTCAGGTTTAAGGAGAACATCCTTAACCGATTGACTGGTTTCACTTTTACTGGTAGAGGCATTGAGCCTAGAAAATTTTGTATGATAGGGGTTTGAACCCCTACCGCAACCTCAACGGCCTCTGCTGGTCAAGCGAAAATGTTTGCTGGACCTTGCAAATATTCACGGGTTAGAAAATCAGGTAAAGAATTCTGTTCACCTTTGATGTATTCAATATCCAAATCAAATACAGATAAAACACTTTGCCAAGTTGCAAATATCTATTTTGATGCTAAATTTAAAACATCTTTTTTGAAAATTTGTTTAACAGTTAAACAATCAACTCTTATAAGAAACTGTTGATTGAGAAGATCATCTTGGAATTTTAGAACACATTTAACAATTGCTAAACATTCTTGTTTAACAGTTGGATAATTTAAAGATGCGTCTTTCCAACTACCAGAATGAAAACGTAAAAGTTCTTCGATTGAAGTAATAGGATTAATTTGTTTTAAAATCCCACCAAATCCTTGTTTAGAAGCATCAATTTCAACAATCTTCTTCCACTGTGGATTAGGAAATTGAAGACAAGATAATTGTTTAACCTTAGCTTTAATTGTTTGTATTGCTGCTGTATGTTCCTTTGACCAAGGTGGAGGATTTTTCTGAAGACGAGTATAGAGGATGGAAGAATCCTGTGCTAACTGATAATCTCTAATATAATTGAGACTACCAAGAAATTGCTGTAATTGAGTTTTATCTTTTATCTCAGATGGGAATTTGGATGCAAACTCAATACTTTTGTTGATAGGTATAATACTTCCATTATGGATATTGTGTCCAAGAAAACGTACTGTTGTTTGGAAAAGTTTCATTTTTGGTGTAGATATAACTAATCCATTTCTAATAATAACATTCTTAAATATATTAAGATATTTAATATGCTGGTCAATGGATGAAGAGAAAATAAGAACATCATTTATATGGCAGATAGCAAATTTTGTATAAAGAGTAAATATATCATTCATGATATGCTGAAATTCTGATGGGGCATTTTTTAATCCAAATGGCATAACATTCCATTCATGGTGTCCAAATGGTACTGTAAAAGTAGTTTTATACCTGTTTGATTTAGCGATTTGTACTTGCCAATATCTGGATTTTAAGTCAAATTTTGAAAATATGACTGCATCCTGCAAACGATCTAAAAGATCTTTTTTATTTGGAATTGGATACGTGATCCATTTCAAAACATCATTAAGAGGTTTATAGTTTATGACTAATCTGAGTACACCTCTTTTAATTTCGGCATTTTTATTTACATAAAATGCTGTACAACTCGAAGGGGAGTGACTTGTTCTGATTAATTTCTTTTGTAGAAGACTTTGGATTTTTGTTTTACACATTTGTAATTATTCTTTCTTCATTTGGCTAGGACGAGCCCTGGAGGGGATGAATTTTTCATCAAAGTTTGGTTCATATGGAAGAGATACTATGTGACGCTTCCTTTCCCAAAAGGCATTTGGAATATCACTGCAAATTTCTGATTAAAATTCTTTTTCTAATATTTTAATTTTATTCTGTAAAGATGGCTGTTGTAATCTTTGCTCAGTAGTAAGAAAATGAATTTTGGTGAAGAACATTTATTTGTTTTTCTTTGAAGCTAACAAGGTCTCTTATCTGGTCCAATTTTTTAGTATAAGGTTCAATTATGAATTCAAAAATTATGGGTTGATTTCTAATGTTTGTATGGATACCTATGAAATCTATCTTTGTGATAGGCATAAGTAAACGTAAAAATGGTGTCCCTAAAATAATGTTTTGAGACATATTTTTGTCCGACAAATTCCCTGATTATAGATTAATGCTTCTGGAATTTTATATCTGATTTGCATAGAAGTTCCAATTGCACTAGTTAGAGATTGAGTAGTTTTGTGGAAGTATTGTGTTGGAATTAATTCTTCCTGAATATAATTCATATCAGCTCCACTATCTACTAAGTAAGAACAAATCGTGAGCGTACGCCCAAAGCAAAACAAAACCGTGAAAATATGCCCAAAGCAGACAATATTGTACCAAAATCATCAGAGTGCACCACAAATGGTGAGAGGACGCCCAAAGCAGAACAAAGCCGTCAAAGTACGCCCAAAGTAGATAATATTGTACCAAAATCATGAGAATACACCCAAAACGAACAATATTATATTAATGGGAGAATTGGCTGCTTCGTTTCCAATAGTAGGCGTCCATCCCACAGTCACAAAACCAGAAATAAAATAGTCAAAATTTTATAAAATTTATTAATAAAACCGATATTTAAAAAATCTTATCAATATGGAGTAGATATCTTGTTACGTTCCAAATTTTAGTGATGTCAAATCCTAATTGTTTGAATTTTCAATGTCGTCAATAGTAGAAGATTCACTAAAGTGATAGCTAACTTTAGATTTTTGTACGTAAAGCAGGGACGATGCGGATGATGTACTTGGGAAGAAGCTCAAGTGAAGCGTGGTGTGGTGCAAGACCCACGTATTGATTCTTTCGTACAAGTTTTTGGCTGGTTTATGTATCTGGACATCGAAATCCCAACATAAACTCTTTCTTTCTCCTTTTTTTTTTTCCTAACGAATTGATTTGATAAAATAATAACAAAATTTTAAACAATAATTCAGCGAACAAGTCAGCCAAAATTAAAGCCAAGCGTTGTCCAAATTAAAAAAATATCAATAATATTATTATGATTGAATTTGTAGTACTGTATTTAAATTATATTTTGAATCTTACAAAAATATCAATTAATATGTCATTGATCCAATATAAGAGGGATTTGAATGAAATCCATTGAATCCAATATACAAGATGGTATTCAAAGTTTGGGTGTTTTATTATGACTTGGTATCTTTTGTTTGCAAAATTTATGTCCATTTTTTCTCAATGCATTTCTAGTCACGTTATTGTCTTTTGTGATTCTTGTGTTCTAATATTCTTATTACATCATGCAAATAAAAGTGTATAGTAAGGATAAGAGATAGAGATTTTGGAAACAAAACATCCCGCGTGTATCACTACTATTCATGATAAATTCAGTTTTCATTTTTTTTTTATCAGCAAAATAAAAGCTTTATTGATGAAAAAAACAAGAAAAAACATGCAAAAATATATCAACAAAGCAGGGAATAGCATAGAGCATCATAGCTAACTTTAACAATCCCAACTAGGTTGGCACCGCAAAAGAAGCACAATTATGTGCAAGCACTAAACCCAAATTGGTGAGAGACCAATCAAAAAACAAAGAGAAAAAAAGGAAAACAAAAACAGAACCAGACCAAAAGAGCAGACCAACTGCTGCCTAGAACCAAACACCAGTGGCAATCTGTCCCTCACAGACCTTACTCCATAGCAGCACAGACCACCAGATCTTCCAGCAGCACAGACCAACTGCACAGAACATACACATTCCTTCACAGAAGCATTGCAGCTGTGCAACAAGAAGTCACCAAAGCAACATCACACCACACTCAGCACCATAGAGCAGCAGCAACAAACAAGAGCAGCAAGAGGCAGCTATAACAGCTGAGTAACTCCTAATCCTCAGTAAAACCTCAGACAAACAGAACAAACAGAACAAACACACCAAACAGAACAAACAGACTCCAATACAGACTCCACAACAGAACAGAATGTAGAATTGAACACAGCCCACCTCATACTAATACACACTGCAGACAAACAGAACAAACCATCTATTGAAAGCTGCTGCTGTTGCTCCAACTCAGATCAACACACCAACCCAACCGCAGCACACCCACTCAGACCAGACCACTGAATTAGCACAGATCAGCATTATCAGCAGCAACACCAACTATGCAGGACACACCAGACAGACTCCAATACAGACTCCACAGCAGAACAGAATGTAGAATTGAACACAGCCCACCTCATGCAGCAACCTGAAGCCCCTTAAAGTTCATAGGATGAGATTAAGACCTTTTGAAGTCCTTGAGCTCATTATGCTGTCATGATCTCCTCAGCAGAACCCCAAGCTTCACCTGACTCAGAGCACCAAAGCTCCTCCCAGGCACAGCCTAATCTGACTCAGATTGCAAAGAAAATTATTAATTGAAAAATTAAAGCTCTTCAGGTGTGGACTCAACCATAGGCCTATCCTGGTCTTGATCAACTCACACAACTCACCCCTATTTATACTAGCAGAGTTGAAGATGCAGTCATTTCTCAGTTTCCAAATTGACCACAAAACAGCCAGTGGAATAGCACTCCAAATTTTCCTTTCTAGCTTCGTCATCTTTCCTCCAGCCCACCATAATAGCAACTGGTCCACAGAGCCTGGTAGTGCCCCTTGCATCCCCCACCAATTCAGCAAATCAGCCCATACACTTCACACAAAGGGACAGCAGACTAAAACATGGTTTGCAGATTCAATATCAGTCCTACAAAAGACACAGAGATTAGAACCATTCATATTTAACACCCTCGCTCTTTGAAGGAACTCCAATGTCTTAACTCTCTTTTTCCAAGCTAACCAACCAAAAACTTGAGCCTTGGGAGGAATATACTTTAACCAGACCAATTTACTGATTCTGAGGGATGGACCAAGATTGGCAATAATAGACTTGTACATTGCTGCTACAGAATACTCACCTGATTTAGATGCTAACCAAAGTGGCCTGTCCAACTGTTCTGGTCTTAACACAGGGCCTGCTGGTAGATGGTTGAGAAGGTTCTGCAGATCTAACACCTCCCACTCATACAAATTTCTTCTGAAAGATAGGTTCCAAACACCAGTTGCATCTCTCCTACCACACAGATCTCTCAATGTATCACTTTGCTCTGTAGATAATTTGTGAAGGCTTGGAAACTCATTCTTGAGGGAATTTTGGTGACACCATCTATCATTCCAGAATGTAATTCTTCTTCCATCTCCCACCTTCAGCTGATAATTGCTTAAATAGAATTGATGTAACCCATTACTTTGTGCATCAGTAGCTATTATTCCTTTACATATTGCTGAATGGTTTTTGCTAGTACTAACAGATGGCAGCCAGCTTCCAACCTCCATTTTATATCTGCTGCATATAACCCTCTTCCACAGAGCTCCACTTTCACTACCAAACCTCCACCACCATTTTAGTAATAAGCATTTATTAACCTCTCTCACCTTCCTTATGCCTAACCCTCCCTGCTCCACACTTTTACATAATTCCTCCCATCTAATCATGTGGATCTTCCTCTTTAAGTCTGACCCACCCCACAATAATGAAGCTTGAAGTCTCTCAAATTGTTTAGCTATCCCTTCAGGCATTTTAAACAGAGACAAATAATACACAGGTAATGAAGATGTCACCGCTTTAACAAGAGTTAATATGCCGGCAAAGGACAGCAGCCTTCTTTTCCACCCAGCCAGCCTACATTTTACTTTATCCAAAACAGGTTTCCATGTGGTTTTCTTCCTTGGGTTAGCTCCTAGGGGAAGCCCTAGTTATGTAAAGTGGCAATGATTTCAACTTGCAATTCAGCACTAAGGCAAAACCAAGCAAGATGTCTTCTGATACCCCCACTCCACGTAGGACACTTTTATGATAATTAATTCTCAAACCTGACAAAATTTCAAAGCATCTTAGCACTCTTTTCACAGTTCTCACCTCCTCCAACTCTGCTTCACAGAATAAGATGGAATCATCTGCAAATTGGAGATGAGATAGCACCACCCCATGTGAACCAACCTTCACACCTTTAATCAATCCTAGATCCTGTGCCCTGGATAGTAAGATATTTAAACCTTCAGCAGCTATAAGCCCCTTCTTCTTAGGTTTCTTCCACCCATCTACCACCTCATTGGCTACTAATAATTCAGTTTTCATGACCCGAATTTTTTAGAAAATTATTAGGTGCTTTTGGACTAATGTTCTATACAAATTATCAATTGACATATCTAATGTTGCCTCTCAAAATATAAGTTGTGTTTGCATCATGGGTTTGGAAAGGGAAAGGAAAAACAAAAGAAAAAAAAAGAAGAAGATGACATATAGTAGAATTTAATTTACATTTCACCCACCTTTTTATTTTCTCCTTTCAAATTTATACTCAAAGTCATAATCTAAACACAACGTAATATAAGTGTGATAGATCCTACTTACTAAACCAACAAATATCAAACTAAAACACTACATAAACTTTCTCAAAAAAAACTAAATAATTTTTCTCTTTCCTAAATTTCATAAAGTCTAACATCGCCAATGTAACAAATTATACGTCTCACTAATTAAGATTTTTCATGCTATATTCCATACCAACGTAAAAATGATAGACATTATTATCTACATTAACAACTATTAAGTTGAATTATCACATAAATTTGCTTTAAAATATCGAATAATTTGTGTCAATCTAAAATGCATCACATGGGGGAGACAGTGATCAGTACTCTTTCATAGTTAGTTCCAACAAATCATCATAATATATATATATATATAAATTACTTTTTGAATAAGCATTATTCGTTGGATGTATCCACAAGTACTCCAGCTGAACGATCCAAATATATATAGTTGAATGAAAGCAGAGACATAATAATGAAGAACATTTAGGTATATAAATTTCTTTTGTAGTTGAGTGAGAGAGTCACATGAGAGATCTACACACTTCACAGGTAACCAGTGAAGCCAGTATAGATTCCAAAACCCATGCCCAATTAACATTTCATAAATTAAATTATAGGCTGTTTTCACATTACTTCAAGTCTTCAATAATTGGATTTGGCGGGTCACCATCCATGCTTTCTGTTTGCCGACACTAATGAAATGATTTGTCTGCTTGAATTGATGTGGTAAATAGAAAATGTAATATACACTAGTTCAATTTTATAAAAGATTACATTTTCTTTGATAGTTAATTAAAAAGTTAATTTATTAGATCAAAATAAGTCTACAAAAAATTAATGTCAAAAAAATCTGTTTATTTGGCATATTCTCGATTTTTTTTTTTACTTTTAAAATAAATTTTAGAGTAAGTAAAGTGGATTTTTTTAGAGAAAAATTAGTTTAATTCCTTTCTCATTTTTAGTAATGAAAGAGATCCACAATATTATTTTGTGATGTGTAAGGTCCCTCAACCCTGACACCCATATACCACAAAAAAATTTGGTTATCTCAAATCAAACCCGCCTCTCCCTCTCTTCCCCTCTCCCTGCTCTTTTCTCTCCAAAGAACTCCACCTCCATCGCCACCATTGACAACTCTTCCCTATCGTTGCCGCCATCTTCTTCCACATCTCCTCTTGTGAGGATGAGAGGCATCGGAACACTCCGCTAGTACCGAAGACAGCAACGAGAGTGATAGAGGCCACGCATGGTGTCTTGTTCAGTGGATTGGCTCCTGGTTAGGCAGATCAAGTCCCTAAAGATCAATGGATCAATTAGCTCAGAAGTTTGAGACCACCTACAACCACAAATCATGATTGACAGAGACAAAGATGTTCGTTTTACATTTTGTTTTTGTTTTCTACGGTTATCAATCTTGTGTTACTTGGAGAAGTTGAACAATTAAATATAAATTTGCCTTATATTTGAAAAAAAAAAAAAATCCACAGACACACACACACACACACGCACACATATGTATAGTGTATGTAATTCTCCCATCCACACCTTGCACTTGAATTTCTCTTTCTCTCTCTCTCTATATATATGTATAGTATTTTTATTTTTTGATGTTAATGTATTTTTGTTTTTTGTGATCTTGAAAGTGAATTTCTTTGGACTTTTATTTGGTTAAAAAAAAAATTAAAAGCTTGTTATTATAATCCAGAGAAAATTATAATTATTACAAATTTCTCTAGACTTTTATGTTTTGCTTTTTATGTGTTTTTATATTGAACAAATTATTTATCGCCTATTTTTCTTGGCAACCAAACAAAGTTTATGCTTTATGGTTTACTTGAAATCCAGAGAAAATTCAGAGGAAATCCAGAGATATTCTCTGAAAATCCAGAGAAAATCTCTAGACTAGAATCCAAAGAATTTCCCTAGCCTTCCTAGAATTTCTCTGGAGAATTTTTTTTTTTGAAAGTCTAGAGAAATTCTCTAAATATATGTATATTGGTTGTTGTTGTTTATTTGGATGATCGATTTGTGTATTGCACATCCTGAGAAATTCACTTAATCTTTTTCAATCTAAACTCTATCCAATTTTGATAATTGAAGGCAAGTAATAAGTTTTTGTGTGGGGTTCACTTCTGAATCAACCTCAATTTCATAATTTTTCTGGAAAGCCAGAGGGGAGAGATGAGAAGGAGGGTGGTGGTGGGTTTTGAAGGAATGGTTCTAGGGAAATTCACTTCATCTTTTTTCAATCTAAGCTCTCCAATTTCCAGATTTCAGAAATCAACCCATAAATTTTGAATTCATAACCGAACCTTATACAAAAAAATTGGACCTGATAAGAGATCTTGTTAGCTTCAAAGAAAAACAAATAAATTTTCTTCAAACCGAAATTCATTTTCTTACTATTGAGCAAAGATTACAACAGTCATCTTTACAGAATAAAATAAAAATATTAGAAAAGGAATTTCAATCAGAAATTTGCCGTGATATTCCAAATGCCTTTTGGGAAAGAAAGCGTCACATAGGATCTCTTCCATATGAACCAAACTTTGATGAAAAATTCATCCCCACCAGGGCTTGTCCTAGCCAAATGAAGAAAGAATATTTAGAAATGTGTAAAACAGAAATTCAAAGTCTTCTACAAAAGAAATTAATCAGAACAAGTCACTCCCTTTGGAGTTATACAACATTTTATGTAAATAAAAATGCCAAAATTGAAAGAGGTGTACCCAGATTAGTCATAAACTATAAACCTCTTAATGATGTTTTGAAATGGATCAGGTACCCAATTCCAAATAAAAAAGATCTTTTAGATCGTTTACAGGATGCAATCATATTTTCAAAATTTGATTTAAAATCAGGATATTGGCAAGTACAAATCGCTGAATCAGACAGGTATAAAACTACTTTTACAGTACCATTTGGGCATTATGAATGGAATGTTATGCCATTTGGATTAAAAAATGTCCTATTAGAATTTCAGCATATCATGAATGATTAATTTACTCCTTATACAAAATTTGCTATCTGTTATATAGATGATGTCCTTATTTTCTCTTCATTCATTAACCAGCATATTAAATATCTTAATATATTTAAGAATGTTATTATCAGAAATGGATTAGTTATATCTGTACCAAAAATGAAACTTTTTCAAACAACAGTACGTTTTCTTGGACACAATATCCATAATGGAAGTATTATACCCATTAACAGAAGTATTGAGTTTGCATGCAAATTCCCATATGAGATAAAAGATAAAACTCAATTACAGCGATTTCTTGGTAGTCTCAATTATATTAGAGATTATTATCATCAGTTAGCACAGGATTCTTCCATCCTCTATACTCGTCTTAAGAAAAATCCTCTCCCTCGGTCAGAGGAACATACAGTAGCAGTGCAGACAATTAAAACTAAGGTTAAACAATTACCTTGTCTCCAACTTCCTAATCCACAGTGGAAGAAGATTGTTGAAGCTGATGCTTCTAAATAGGGATTTGGTGGGATTTTAAAACAAATTAATACTATTACTTCAACCGAAGAACTTTTACGTTTTCATTTTGGTAGTTGGAAAGGCGCAGCTTTAAATTATCCAACTATTAAACAGGAATGCTTAGCAATTGTTAAATGTGTTCTAAAATTCCAAGATGATCTTCTCAATCAACATTTTCTTATAAGAGTTGATTGCTCAACTTCTAAACGAATTTTCAAAAAAGATGTTTTAAATTTAACATCAAAATAGATATTTCCAACCTGGCAAAGTGTTTTAATCCGTATTTGATTTTGATATTGAATATATTAAAAGTGAACAAAATTCTTTACCCGATTTTCTAACCCATGAATATTTGCAAGGTCCAGCAAACATTTTCACATGACTTGCAGAGGCCGTCGAAGTAGCGGTAGGGGTTCAAACCCCTGTCATACAGAATTTCCTAGGCTCAATGCCTCTACCAGTAAAAGTGAAACCAGTCAATTGGTTAAGGATGTTCTCCTTAAACCTGAAGAACAGTATACCCCTAACAGTATTACTGAGGAAACAATCCTCTATATTGAACCCGCAGATAAGAAGTGGATGACAGATCTACAGGAAATCAAGCGAAGGTATCTTACTACGCAACAATTTCCTCCCCAATTCGACTAGTACAGATATGTATATGAACAGATACTTGTTGAAACAAGATCTGCCAAGATCAAGCATACTTTGCGTGATCCTTCTAAAACAGCAAGCCTTATCCAGTATAGTAAGATTACTATCCGTAATATTATGCCCATTACCACTTGCGGCATTCATCCGTATACAACCCGTTAGTTGGATATTCGAAATCGTGAAACTCGATATAGTTATTGGGACTATATTGATGCTTTCACCCAAACCTTTTATTACTAGAATCCCATTAATAACCATTCTTGGTTCATCCGAATTTTCCCTGATGTTCTCAAAAATGATCTACCAAATTGGTTCCTCGTTTGGTGAGATAAATTTGGGCTCCAGTTTGAAATTTTACCAGTACCAATTAGGGAAGCATATAATGATTGGAATACTGTTTATTCCCATTTACCAGTAAACAAGGACATTTCTATCAGTAAATCATTAGTCCATTTTGTTATCCGTTTTGGAATTCTATGGATATAGAAATGGGACTTTCAATGTGATTACTAGAACAAAGATGGTGGGATAACGGTATGAACCCTACTTTAACAGAAACTGTCTAGAAAATTAAGGCACACACTCAGGCCTACTGGGATGCTATTCCTAAAGCTCTTCCCAGTCAAGCAGTTAATTCAAATCCCTTTGTTCAGATTCAAACAGAATTAAGACAAAAATTTCCAAATTTGTCTAAAATAGAATTAATTATTAAAAGTATGGATTTCATGAAGGAGCAATTCCTCCAAACTGTCTCTAAGGATGACTTCTCTATGAGATTTGCCACCAGCAGCCAAGAACAGGAAGACTCTGATGATGAAGGTGCCAATGCATTTACTGTATTGGCTGGTGAGTAACAAGAACCAGAAGAAGATGAACCAAATTTTGGAGATTTTTGGGATTCTCTAACTAGTATGATTGCAGAGAAAATCGATAAAGAAAAAGACAAAAAAGGAAAAGGCAAAGAATAAAGCTTTGTCTCCCACCGGAATCAATCAACCAGAGAGTTGGCACAAAATGACAAAGCTCCTTTCGGCAAAGGCAGATTCCTTGTCTGCCATCCAGAAAAGAGAAATAAAAATCTCAGATCCATCAAAAAGAGATAAGGATGCTGGGCCAAAAGCAGATTCTCACCTAGCCAGAGGATAAGGATGATCGACTCCACCCAATTAAGGACACGCCACATGTCCTCACCTTATCTTTTCTTTTTATTTTCTTTGTCTATAAAAGGGAAGGACCTCACCCTTGTTGAGGCATAATATCTTTTATATTTGAAGAGTGATGTTTTCTTCCCCTCTGTAAGCTCTCTCTTGTAATAAAATTTCTCATATATATAAATTGTGTGTTGAAGACTTATGCTGTTTTGAAGATATTAATCATTGTAAGTATTTCTTAATGTATGCCCTCTGTAAATCTTCTTGTTGATCTTTTACATGTTTTAGATTATTATATAATAAGTAGTAATCATTATTTAATTGTTATTTATGATCCATATCTCCAGCCTTGGCCTACCCAATAGTTAGAATTTTGTAATCGACAGATTCACAAAATACAACAGCAAATACAAGAACATATTTGTGTGTGGGCGGCCGCCGTTAGGCCTTCACCGTAACAGTAAATTATGAGACCATATATGTTATAATTTGTTTGTTATATATTTGTATTATGCTAGTTTATATTCCTGGGTTTGTGCTGAATAAGGGTAGAATAGAGTAAGGTTAAATGGGACGTCACCCAAGTTGCGTTTAAGTTTAAAAGACCGTCTTTGCAGAGATTGTAGTTAGGTCTATGTCCTAGTAAATCATTGACAGACGTGCTTAACTTTCCCCCCATGTCAAGCACTTTATTTTGGAATTTTATAGATTACAGATTAATGCTTCTGGAATTTTATAACTGATTTGCATAGAAGTTCCTCTTGCACTAGTTAGAGATTGAGTAGTTTTGTGAAAGTATTGTGTTGGAATTCATCCTTCATGGATACAATTCATATCAGCTCCACTATCTACTGAGGCGATAGCGTCTTTAATAATAAAATCGGGTTTTATTATAAAAGTAATTCTGATATACCATTTCTGGAAAGTAATTTGATTCATAAGCGTCAAATATTGATTGTCAGAATTTTTCTTCTTTTCATTTTGGTCAGATAAGGATGATTGTCCTTTATGTTTTAATTGACTATTAATCTTTTTAATGTCATTTATAATTGAATGATTGGCTGTTTGGAGATGCTTAACTTCTGTTTTAAGTACATTAATTTCCATTTTTAAATATTGAATGGTTATTGGTTTTTCAATAGCAGATGATGTTTGAATCCTGTTCACAATGTCTTTCATACTATAAGAATCTACTGGAATTAATAGAGGTTCCTTAGAATGGAGGTTCCTTAGTAGCTTGCTGGTGTTAATAACAAATTTCTAGAAATTTAATTTTCATGTATGGATCTTTGATTTGGTTAGCAAGATCTAACTTGGATTTTTGGTCATCAGTCATAACATGAATGCTTGGACCACCAAGGTCTAAACCATTCATTTCAATAATGGATTTCCAATAATTAATTTCAGAAATCTGATTCAGGTTTGTGGAACAGGGACAGGTTGGTTCTGGGTTTTCAACTTCTTCACTAGACGTTGAGGGAGCGTAAAGCTCAGCAAGTCCATCAGACTCAGAGCCGGTTTCTGATGCCTCTTCTTCTTCAAGCATTTGAAGTATCTGTTGAGCTATATGAGGATCCAAGGAGAGTTCATTAATTTTGGCTTTCAGTTTGGATCTACATCGGTTAGCATAATGTCCTGTTGTACCACACTTATAACATTTGACATCTTTTTTAGTGGTTCTCTTAGTGGGTTTTGACTTTCTGTTAGGAGAAGAAAACTTTTTTTGGTAAGATGTATGACTAGGTTTTTTATACTATTTGTGATATTGTTTAGTAAATTTCTTCTGATGGGATTTTCTAGATTTAGAAGGATATTGAATTTTTGTATCATAGGCAAATTGGTCGCAAAATTCACCTAATTCTTTTTTCCCGGTAAGATTCTATTTTCTGAGTTGATACTGTAATTTCAGGTCATTGCTTAATGAAAGACCTTTATCAATGACGACAGCAATAAGCTGGCCATAAGTTTACTGGTCATAAGGTATAGTTATACTATTATGGCGATCCCAAAGTTTTTTTTGAACTCTTTCAGCAAAAAAAGGTTGGAAGGCCATCAATAAATTTGATTTTCAATGTTCACTGTTAGCATCAGGTCACTGAACAACTTTGAGAAGAAAAACATCTTTGTACCATCAAAAATGGGTTAAAGATGGGCCATGAAGATTCTGAAGGAGTTCACGACTACGATCATTAGTGCCGGAACTGGGTCCAATAAAATGGAGGATAATTGTCTGGACAAGAGTATAAACAACATCCGCTTTTTGAGTAGGAGCATTACTAACAGGATCATATTTTATTTTAGTGGCTGTTAAAATTTCATTCTGTTGAGTGGTAGTGAGAATATTATCCCACCAACCTTTTAATATACCTGTAAATCCATTAATAATAAAACGAACAATTTGATGATTGGTATTACTATTCTGTTTATAAACGGTAGCATACATAATCATTTGATGTATGCATTAAAAAATACTGTATTCGGTAGCACCATCTATATTCCATTCATAAATGGTTTTTCCATGGTAAGAATTCTAGGCTTGAAAGTATCCTTCTTCATAAAGAATATCTTGAGGGGTAGGTCTATGGTAATAATACCTACTAAATCCTAGTAGAACATTTCTGCTGATTTCTTTAGAAAAATTAACTTCATTTACAGATTGAATATCCCGAAAATTATTCTGTAATTCCTTGTAGACACCCCATTTTTGACCGACCTTAAGACTCAGACATCACCGATTGAGCACTTGGTGATGTTGCATATTGTGCTCGTTCAGAAGTTTCAGAGTCTTGGCTGCGAGCCTTGCCTCCAGACTTTTGAGCTTTTCTGTGCTTTGCCTCGGTTTGCGAACCAGGCTCTGTTTTCTCTGTTTTCTCTTCTCGAAGGGTGGGAGAGGTCTCGTAGATCATCTCTCAGTGGCCGTAGGCTACGTTTCGTGGTCGTAGGCCATTTTTCCCATTTCGGAGCCCGATTTACGGTTTTTGAGTCGTCAGCCGAGTGCCTTCGGCCTTTGCCTAACCACCTCCGTTTGCTCCGGTTTTTGGCATGCATCTTATTTACTCCCTTTTGAGGGACACTTTGGTCCGAGAGACCAACTTCGTGGTCGAACACCACTTCCGGTGCCTAACAGTCAGTTTTCGGGGCCTCGGGCTGCGCGTTTCGGCTCCGAACCTTCATTTTGCATCGGTTTGGGCTCATTTTTGGTAGGGACCTCTATTTCATTGTTAGAAAGGTCGTAGAAGGGTGGGAGGCCAGTAATTGTTCTGACAACCAGTTTTATTCCTCCATCGCCCTCCGTTGCCCGTTTTTCTCACTTGGAAGCCAATGTTGACCACCCTAAGGCCACTTTTTCTTGCCCAAAACCACATATTTGTGTTGTAGACACTTGGGAGGCCACCAATATCACATGGCCGGCCAGTAATTGTCATTGACCCTTTTGAACCCGTCCAAAAAATGGCCTATTCTCTCTCCTGGTTCACTGTCTCCAATTTTTGACCACATGGTTGTGTTGAGCACACATGGGAGGCCACCAATTTGTGGTGGCCGGCCACTAATACCACTTGACCCTTTTGACCCTTGGTTGGCCGGCCATGGGGAGAGCCGGCTGGCCACCTAAACCCTAGCAAGCTGGCCGGCCATGATCCTTAGGGTTGGTACATTACAAATCTACCCTCATTTTCCCCTTAGATTTTGTATCCGGGAGGCCAACTTTTGGGGAAAAACTTGAATTGTTTTCCCTCCCATTTTTCCCCCTCTTTCTTCCGCTCTTTTTCCTATATAAATAGTCCCCAGCCCTTGTCTTGAGGGTTAGAAATTTTTGTGTTTAAGCCTCTTGTATTGGAGCTCTCTCTCTTTACACTTCAACCCTCCAAACCTCCGAAACCTTACACCATTTCTACACCATCACCTAGCACCACACCACCACTCCATTCCAGCAGCTTGGAGGATCTTTTCAGAGCTTAGGAGGCAACATTTCTTGGTCCAAAGGCTGTCAAAGACTTGGTCTACAAGGGTAAGTCTCCTTCTTCCTCTTTGGTGCATTTTTTTGATCTATATCTTAGCTCTTTGTTCTTGCATATTTGGGCTCCAAACCTAACTGAAAATAGCATTATTTTGAGCTCTCTTTCATATTTGTTTAAGGGCCTCTCATTGTTTGAGGCTTCCTTTTTGCACTTGCTTCTTTACCTCTCTTGTATGCCTCTTTCTTGCATGGTATTTTAGGCATATTTATAAACTGTTTTGAGCTCTGTCATAAACTGTAAAGTGGTTTTTTTTGAGTCCTTCTTCAACATTGTTGAAGGGCTCATCACTGTTTGAGTCCTCTTTTTGTCACTTGCCTTTGTATCCCTCTTTTGGCCCCATTTTTGCATAATTTGTTAGCCCCTTGTGCTTGCATTTTTGGGCTTTGTTCCAAACTGTAAATGGCCTTATTTTGACCCCCTATTCATGTTTCATTAAGGGTCTTTTGCTTTTTTAAGTTTCCTTTTTCCTCTTTGTGTTATAGCTCTCTTTTTGGCCTTATTTTGCATAGTATTTTGAGCATGCTTGTGCACTGTTTTGGGTTTGGTTATCAACTATAAAATTCCATTTTTTGGGCCCCTATTCAACATTATTGAAGGGCCTTCATCTGTTTGAGGCCAGCAACCATCACTTGCTTCTTTGTCCCTCTTTTGGCCCATTTCTTGCATGAGAGTTTAGCCATACTTGTGTTTGTTTTTGTGGTTTGTTGTAAACTGAAAAATACCATATTTTGGGCCCCTCTTCAACATTTTAGAAGGGCCCTTCTCTGTTTAGGGTCAGCAGCTGCTACTTGCTTAATTATCTCTCTTTCGTGGCCATTTTTGCATGCTAACTTAGCCCCATTTGTGTTCACTGTTTGGCCTTGTTTAAAACTGTAAATATGCTTTTTTTGGGGCTGTCTTGATTCTATCTTCACACTTCATTTTCAAATAATGCATGCATTGCATAGCCATAGGTCATTCCATGCGCTTAATTTCATGTTTCGGGATTCATTTCATACATCGGATGTCATTTTGCCATGTTTCGGGGCTGTTTTGCATCACTTTTGCTACTGAAATTTGCATGCTAGTATGCCATATTCCATGTCTTGCCATTTCTTGTTAGAGTGGCATTCGTGCCCTAGGTTCGGTCCTCGGTTTGCATGCACGCGTGCACGCATCTCGAGTGTCTCATTTTCACCTAATGGCCTCTTATGTGAGTGTGGCTGAGGTCCACTTGTGTTGGTGTAAGTCCATTATGCATTGTCTATGCCATTTCATTCCATAGCGTTGTGTATGCTAGGTTGTATATTAGCGCATTATGTATGCCATGTTACCTCGTGCATCGTGTATGCCATTTCATAGCATTGTGCATGTTAGGTTGTATCTTAGTTGCATTCATGCATGTCATGCATATCGCATTGTGTTCGGGATAGGAGTTAGCCCGAGCACGGGAAACGAGGTACGCCAGACCGAAAGTGACTAAACGTGTCTCAATTCAGCCATCGATTAATTCGGATTATCCATGATGGGGTCTTGGTCTTGTTGTGTTTATATGTGCATTCATTTCATATTGAGTTGTGCAATTCAACTCCTCGGCCATCATGCATCGATATGCGTGATTGGCGGCACGAGGATCGAGGCATGCATACATTTGTGAAAATACATTGCCATGCCCCTTTCCTGCTCTCTGTTGCAGCAGATCAAGAATCAGCAGTCTTCCGGGGCTTGGCGCGCTTTCCAAAAATTATTGCAAAATAGAGGCTAACTGGGGCATCGCCATGGATTTCCGTGCAAGGGCAACTTGGACATGCATCATTCATCATCTAAAAAAGAATCAAGGCAGTCCCTGGCTTGCATGCCAGTTTATTATTTTCTTAGTTAATTGGGTAACTAATTAGGATTTTTGTACATATTTGGACTGTATTATTTATTCGGACTGTACTATTCGGGAATGTATATTATTTATTTGGACCCTCTGCGCGAGGGCATAATTGTAATAAGTGTGCGTGAGTGCGATGTATGTCTTCCAACCCCACGTCTTTCTTCCCTTTTATTTACCAGCTTATGATGGTTAGATTAGGGCATGTTTCAATTAGCATACAGTATGATAGCATGTTTGCATTCATTCATCTGTTTTGCATGCACCGGGCTCGGCGCATCATACTAACTGCATTTGTATTTCAATTCTGAGTTGAATACTTGATAGCTGTTGCATCTCATATGCCATGTTTAGAATAGCCGAGCCTGCTATAGTTGCATTTTTGCATGTGTTGCATTAGGCATTTCTGTATAGTTAGGATCATGCATGGATTTCTAATTAGCTTTTGTTTTGGCTTGGAGTACTCGGTGAGTTTTATGCTTTAGCGTCCTTGCATGCGTGTGAGTGACTGCCATGAATAGCATGCTTACCATGAGGCTAACTGCTTATGTGATATAACTGCATTGAATGCCTGTGGGTGAAGGTTGGGTTATTTGGATTGGAACAATTCATCAAATGTGTGTTTTAAAGCCCACTAGATAGTGGCAAAATCATGTTTTCTAAAGCCCACCCGAGGGTGGCAAATCCACGTCTTAGCCTACCTGCGAGTAGCACCATCAAACCATTTTCAAACAAACAAACATGAAATGTTTTGTTCCAATTCAGGCGACCTAGTCTATACTTGTATGCTGTGCGCATTACATAGTAAATCTAGGCTAATAACCGGAATAAGAGCACGCAACGTTTCAAAACTAGATATCATGGTTAGTAGAGGCCGATCTTTGATCGGGCGAGCGGGGGTGCTCACGAAGTGACCTTCCCCAATCGTACCCAAGTTCCCCAATCGTACCCAAGTTCCCGAGCCGAGGCAACTTTGGTGATGGCGGACACGTGGCCTTAGGCAAACGAGTCAGGGTTTCCTAAATTTCTCAAAAATAAAATATTTAGGTGGCGACTCTGTATCTGGCAAAGCAGTCCATATTTGGCACTTCTTTTCTAAAAATCTGTTTTCTCAAAACGATTTGCCGGATTTAGACTCTTTGGTTCAGATTACGAACCGTGACACAAATCGAGTCTGAGCTGTAGTGAGGTCTCCCCCGCGAGCTTGTCTACAGTTTCTGGCGACTCTGCTGGGGACTTAGAGAACTTGACTCAAACTCATGATATCTGGATTTGACTACACTTGTGTGTTTCTTTGCATTGCATTTGCATTGGTGCGCCTAGGACACCGTGTTTGCCATTTGCTATTCCTGAACGGTTTGCCGGAGACTTGTCTTGTCAAGGCATGACCATAAGGCTGACCGGTTATGGGCTCTGCCAGTATCGGAACACAAACCCCGGTTTTACTGGAGCACCCTTTTTGACCATTCGACCTAGTGCATATCGAAATGCGTAGTGACCATTCCAAACTAGGACAGGTTGCTTACCCGATATAGGTTGTTTGAAACCGCTGCGTGCGTAGTGAAACCCTAGTTCCTGACAAAATAGGACAGGGAAACCCTACCCCAACATAGGGGTGTTTTGGCTCTCATTTATCTGTTATGTGCTTTTAGAGTGCGTCTCTACAGGGAATGCATGTATCAGTTTATGAGTTTGGTCATCAGGCCTGCGGGCATCAGTCAGTGTTTAAGAATCAGTTATCTGCGGGTATCCGATTCAGTCTTTGGGGAACAGTGATTCAGGGACAGTGATCAATATTTGAGGAACAGTGTGTATTCAGCTTATCAACCGTGTGTTGTATGCTCGACTGTGTGTTGTGCATTTATTTTAAGTTGTCATGCTATTCATTTATCTGGTTATTTATTTTCTTTTCGCTTTATTTATCTTTTTGCTAGGGCAGTTTTAGCACAATTGCTTCCGACCCAGTAGATATTCCCCAAGCACTTTGGACAAGAGGTCGTCGGCTCAATCGATCTGAGGATCTGGTTGACGGACATCCAGTGTTCCATTCTCTACCCCCCGTTGTCAGGAGAAGGCCAAGGAAGTGCAGTGTGTCTGAACAGAGGTTGCCAAAACAGTGGGTTACTCTATCAGAGGACAGTAGGACTGAGGTCTCAATTGTTGCTATAGAAATAGACATACCAGTCAGTCGGATGGATCAGCAAAATACATCAGGGATGGAAGCCCTGATACGCCAAATGCAGGAGAGCATGAGACAAATGCAGGAGGACGCTGCCCGTCAAGTGGAGTTCTCCAAACAGCAGGCTGCGATCATGGCCTAGCAGGCCAAGCTAATCACTAGACTGCAACAGCAAAATGCAGCATTTGCTTCACATCAAGTTCCTCCTCCACCAGGGGCCCCATTACTCGAGCAGGCACCTACTGTCTAGAATGCTCTGCCAAACACCCAGAACACCGTGCCAAATGTCCAGAACATCCAAGAGGACACAAACCTTCCAACGGGGCCAGCTCCGCCCCCGCCCCCGCTTCCGCCTCAACTGTCCAAGACCCATACACCCAACCACCCGGACTCTCCCTTCAAGCTCGAAATAGACCATACAGCTCTGAAACTGAGCAAGCTTGAGAAGCTTTTTAAGAAATCACAAGGAGTAAAGGCTATTCCAGATATCGAGGACGGATATACTGTTGTGGCCGTAACATTGCTAGATAGATTCAAGATGCCGTAGATTGATCGTTTCGACGGATCCGTGGATCCCATGGTCCATCTCCGGTTATTCTCAGATATACTGCGGCCAATGGGCCTAACCCGACCACAAAAGCTTTCGCTGTTCGGCCGAACCCTGTCGGGTGTGGCTGCTATCTGGTACGCGAAGTTGGAGGATGAGGTCAAAAGAAGTTGGGATGAAATGGCTGAGGCCTTTGTCGTACAGTACTCGTACAATACCCAGATTTCGTAACTCGATGGAGGGCGAAGGCATCGATGATGACTTTGAGGCCCACTGATAAAGACCAAATCAGGATGATTGTGCACAATCTACAACCAAAATTGATGCAGAAGATGATTGTACTCTCCTTCCCCACCTTCTCAGATTTACACGAGATGGGGGTACAGATCGAGGATGCAATGAAGCAAGGTCTGATCGACCAGGATAGGGAGCAACCCAGGAGGACTTTCAACCGTAACAACAATGCAGGCCCGAGTGGCGCTGGAACTGTACGAGCTTCAGAGGTGAGCATGGTCACCACCATTCCTCCTCCCCTTCCGAGACTCATGTCAGTCACGCCTTTCTCTGACGCATTTGGAAGCAATACCCAAAACACCAAATATCAACCCAGAGGCCAAAGAACCTTCACACCCCTATATATGCCTCTATCCAAGGCTCTGGGGGTATTAATCAAGAAGAAGCATTTGACGCCCCTAGAGCCGAGGCCACTACCAAATCCACTCCCTCCCTCTCATGACCCGGCAAAATACTACGCGTATCACCAACAGCACGGTCATGACACCGACTGTTGTTTTAGATTGCGTCATGAGATCCAGGATCTTATTGACAAGCAGGTGATCGCGCCTCCCGAAAAACCCAACGTCATAACAAATCCTCTCCCACCACATAACCAAGCTCCTCCTCCCAACAGAATCAACTTCATCCAAACTGGGGTCGCGTCTTACGATCCTAGTATCTATATCACCCCATTCCACCTACCTAAGCTGGAGGTGATCCTTCCTGTCTGCACTGACTTGTGCATGATGGACATCTCCACAACCCAATCTGAGCCGATGGTGGTGACCACTGAAGATGGGACAGGGCAGGTTTCGGAGGAAAGTGGAGTTGTTGAGTCTGGAATTGAACAGTCTGGGAATCTTGCTGAAGGAGCCTATGATCCAAGTGAATACATCTAGTCGAGGCCTTGTCTATCGTAGGGTCGCTGTAAAGAGCGTAATTATGTGTAATTCAGGGGGACAGATTTGAACGGGGAACAGATGATCTAACAGCTGTAGGAGAAGACCTTGCCAACCTCCAGTTCTTCAGTGACCAAGAATCAGGGGATACGGTAATCAACTGGTTCGAGTATGAGGAGTCGGCAGAAGCTACCGGATGGTTAGATGATCAACCAGACGTTGTAGATTTCCAACCAGAACAGGGCCCGGCAGAGGCAAGAGTATCAGTGGTGGCCGGAAGGGCCGAGAGTCAGAATACACCACTGGAGAGCGTCAGCACTAAGAATTTCGCTCAGAACTTGGGCATCGAAAATGCAGGAAGTATTGAATAACCAGCTGTACTGACGCAGTTGGAACAACAAAGATTTGAGGATTCTAAGAGAATCAGGAAAGCTAAGGCCCATGTGGGGGTCGAAAGTGCTGTGTGCACGGGAACAGAAAATGCTGTGGGCATGAGGACTAAAGGTGCTGCGAGTACGATCATACTGGAGTCGGACAGGTGTCTGTCGGCTGCCGACGGAATGTGGTAGGAAGACGATGATTTATGTCTTGCCCACACAGATGAGGATTGGGGGAATAATCAATCAGATGATACCTGGTATATCGACGAGGTCGCTCATATGATAAGAAGTGGGCGGTACTTCAAGCCCCCACACTTAGACCAACCTGAGACATCTGGGAAAGATAAGGAAGCCGAGAAATAGAGGGAGAAACAGATTGAAGAAGAAGCTGTGCTCAAGCAATTAAAGAAAATACAAGTAGACATCTCCATCTAGGGACTGCTTATGGCATCACAAGTACACAGACAGGCCGTCCTATCTGCTATGGACAAGGCCAAACTCTTTATAGATACTATACCAGAGCAGCTGATTGGGCTGGTCTTTCCGGGAGGAGGTTCCCCGATGTTATCCTTTTAAGACAAAGAACTGCTGCCTGAGGGGACAAATCATAACAAACCCCTCTACGTTTCCGTGGAATGTAGAGACAAGTGGATACCGGTGGTACTTGTTGATACCGGGTCCGCCATCAATGTCTGCCCAGCCAGAACAGCGTATGCAATCTTGTTGAAGCCCGCGGACTTTGTGCCGACTACTTAGGTGATCAGAGCATATGATAATACTAGCAGGGAAGTGATGGGGACTGTCAAGATTCAAACCCAGGTTGGTCCAGGACAACACAACATTGAATTCCATGTCTTGGACGTTCCCGCAACCTTCAATCTACTCTTGGGATGGCCGTGGTTGCACCAAGTGAAGGCAGTCTCTTCCACTTTACATCAGATGTTAAAGTACCCTCACGAGAAGGGGGTGGCTATTGTTTTCAGAAATTCGTCAATCCATCCGCCGCTAGAAGTATCCACACCAGTCTTGGAAATCGAGCATGGCACAGAGGATGTGTTCTTATCAGGGTTCACTTTGGCTGAGGCCCGGGTGATGCAGAATATCATGGCTGTGAACGAGGGAGTGTACGTCAGTGCTCAATCTGTCTACCTCATGAGCAAGCTACAACACATCCCCGGGATGGGATTAGGAAGGAGCAGCCGGAAAGGCGTCGCAGCATTGGCCGAAGTGCCACACAACCCTCATACCTTTGGCTTGGGTTATCTGCCCACCAAAGAGGATTGGGTGAGGAAGGGAAAGGAAATGGCCGGAAGAGCCAGAGCAAAACAGGCTGGGAAGCCTTTTGAATTAATGCATAGGCCCATCCAAGGTACCATGAACGGACGCTTCGTCCGGGAGGGGGAGGACTTTCCATTCTGCGGCTTCCCAGAGTCGTAGCTAAACACGGAGAAGAAGCCATGCCAGGTTTCAAGATCTTCTTCGACTTGCAACTATCCGAGGATGACGTTGCCGAAGAGCAGACAGACCCATCAGCTGAGGTTGAGCAGTATAAAGTAGGGGATGCCGAGGTCGCTGAAATTGAAATGGGGGTAGCATTGGCATGTCTACTTTCAGATCCTCCGATCGACCATAAGTGCTTGGGGGATAACTTCTCGGTTTCCATGATTGGGGATGAAACGGCTGCGGGCCTGCCAGCAACTATCTTGGATGCATCTATCGCACCCTCTCTCACTTGGCAATACGAGGAGGGATTTTTGTCCAGCAGCACCGGGTCAGGTAGTGAGCCGTAATCTGATTCCACCGAGTTTTGTGAGTCGGAATCAGGTTCCAGTTCGACTGAGCCTGAGTCTGGTACTCCTGGGGATGATAACCTGGATACCACAGTTTTGTCCAGGTCGTTTTTTTCTTTCTCATTTGAGTCTGTTGTAACTAAGAATTCGAACGATTTGGATGTGCTCAATGAGAATCAAGTAACTGTGGTTTCTGAGTACTTTTCTGTGCCCTTGATTTATTGCATTAATTCAGACTTTCAAAACTTTGAGAAAAACAACGAGGATGAAATTCCTCTGGTTTTGCAACATTTAATTGAGCAGGAGTAGGAGAGATTTGTTAAACCCTTAATGGATGAAATCACTACCGTGAACATTGGTACTGAGGAGGACCTGCGACTGGTCCAGATCGGGTCCATGTTGTCTTCGGAGGAACGCGAGCGCTTAGTCACTTTATTAAAAGATTTCAAAGATGTTTTCACGTGGTCCTACGAAGACATGCCTGGAATCGATCCTGAGATTGTACAAAGATCGATCCCCTTGACCCCGAGGCCCGACTCAGCGTAAACTCAGAGGATCCGCCTGACTGGGCTCTCAAGATTAAGGAAGAGGTCACCAAGCAAATCGACGCAGGCTTCCTGCTGGTATCCGAATACCCGACTTGGTTGGCCAACATTGTTCCAGTGTCGAAGAAAGACGGCAGGATCTGAGTATGTGTGGATTTCAGGGATTTGAACAGAGCTAGTCCGAAGGACGACTTTCCCTTGCCGCATATTGATGAGTTGGTAGATTTCACAGCAGGGCATGCTTTGCTCTCATTCATGGATGGCTTCTCGGGATACAACCTGATAGTGATGGCACCCGAAGACCGGGAAAATACTGTATTCACCACACCGTGGGGAACGTACTGCTACAGAGTAATGCCGTTTGGGTTGAAGAACGCTGGAGCTACTTATCAACGGGCCGCGACCACAATATTGCACGACATGATCCACAAAGAAGTTGAGGTATACGTGGACGACATGATTGTCAAATCCAAAGAAAGAGAGGGCCACTACACCGCCTTGCAAAAGTTCTTCCAAAGGATCAGAGAATTCCGGTTGCGGCTAAATCCTCAGAAATGTAAATTCGGTGTTACAGCGGGAAAAATGCTGGGGTTTCTGATTACACAAAGGGGCATTAAGGTCGACCCTTCCAAAATCAAGGCCAACTTAGAAATGCCACCACCAAGGACAGAAAAGGAGATGCGAGGCTTTCTGGGTAAAGTGCAATTCATCAGACGGTTTATCTCAAAATTAACCTTGACTTGTGAACCACTTTTTGGTCTCCTCAAGAAAGGAAAGAAGTTCCAATGGGACGGTCGATGTCAAGCTGCGTTTGAACAGATAAAGGAATATTTACAGAACCTGCCCGTACTATCACCGCTAGAACCGGGGAAACTGTTGATTTTGTATCTGTCAGTAACTGAGACTACAATGGGCTGCATGCTTGCGCAAGAATCAGAGGACAAGGTAGAGAGAGCCATCTACTATCTGAGCAAGAAGATGCTAGAGTACGAAACCCGCTACACTCTGCTGGAGAAGGCTTGCTTAGTTTTGGTATGGGCTACTGTGAAGTCTGCGACTACCTGTTAGCTCACTCTGTAATGTTGGTTTCACGACTTGATCCCATTAAATATCTTTTCGAGAAACCAGCACTTACGGGTAGGCTAGCTCGTTGGTTGCTGTTGCTCTCCGAATTTGATCTAAAGTATGTAACACGCAAGTCAGTCAAGGGAAGAGCAATGGCAGAGTTCTTAGCCGACCATCCAGTGGAAGGAGGTGAAGCAGTCGAGTACTTATTCCCAGATGAGGCCATTTTGCACATCGACGACGAAACTTGGACGATGTACTTTGACGGAGCGTCAAATCAATACGGATATGGGATAGGAGTGTTGCTGATAGCACCCGACAATTTCCGTATCCCTTTAGCCTTCAAACTCCGATTCAAAGTCTCGAACAATGAAGCAGAATATGAGGCATGCATTGCCGGTCTAGAAGCGGCCCTGGAACTAAGGGCAAGACGGTTGGACGTCATCGGGGATTCGAACCTTGTTGTGTCTCAAGCAAAAGGAGACTGGAAAGTGAAAGAGGAAAAGATGATGATGTATCACCAGACCTTGGACTTGCTGATTCCTCAGTTTGAAAAGCTAAGTTTTACTCATCTACTAAGAGAGAACAACAGGTTCGCAGATTCTTTAGCAACTCTATCTTCTATGATAGACATCCCGTGTGGAGTTCGGATGCGTCCAGTCATCATTGACTAGAAATTTACACCTGCCTACGAGTCGATTGCTGCTATAGATGAAGTTCAGGACAAAAACCCCTGGTATTACGATCTCTAGAATTTCTTGGAGAAGGAAGCATACCCGCCAGGGGTAAATGCTAAAGACAAAAGGGCAATCAGAAGAATGGCCGTTCAGTTCATCATCTGTGGGGGTAAGCTGTATAAGAAAGGTCACCTGGGAATGCATAGCTGTGTGTTGATGCCGAAGAGTCAAAGTGTCTGATGGAAGCCATCCATGGAGGGGAATGCGGCGCACATATGAATGGAGTAATGCTGGCACGAAAGATCCTCAGACAGGGTTACTACTGGTCCACCATGGAGGAGGATTGTATCGGTTTTGTCTGGCGATGCCACAAATGTCAAATTCATGCAAATCGCATGAACATTCTGCCGTCGAAGCTGTACAACATGACTTCACCATGGCCATTTTCAGTTTGGGGAATTGATGTGATCGGGGTTGTCTCTCCGAAGGGGTCGAATGGGCATGAGTTCATTTTGGTAGCGATGGATTATTTCACAAAGTGGGTCGAGGCCCAATCTTATGCAGTGTTGAAGGCTTCGCATGTCGCAAAATTTATCAGAAACAGCATCATCTGTCGCTACGGAGTCCCAAACGAGATTATTTCAGACAATGGTTCCCACTTCAAGAAGGAGGTGATTGATTTGTTGGAAAAATACAACGTGGCTTTTCGTAAGTCATCTATCTATCGGCCGCAGACCAATGGAGCGGTTGAGGCCGCCAACAAGAATATCAAGCACATACTGCAGAAGATGGTGGAAGCTTCATCGACCGGCCAGATAAGTCGCCATTTGCTCAGGCTACCGGACTTCAATCAGAACTTCTACTGGGGCGACTCCGTATTCATTGGTTTATGGGATGGAGGCCGTTCTACCTATCGAGATTGAGGTTCTGTCATTGCGAGTATTGGCTGAGTGTCAAATAGCCGAGGCAGATTGGCAGCGGAGCAGATTTGAGGAACTCATGCTCTTTGATGAGAGGAGACTAAAAGCACTGTACCATGTCCAAGGTTATCAATGTAGAATTTCCCGAGCTTTCAACAAGAAGGTTAAGTCCAGGAATTTAAAAGAAGGAGATTTGGTGATCAAGGACAACCGAGCTCCCATCCACGACCCAAGGGGCAAGTTCAGACCCAATTGGACTGGTCCCTACATCATCAAGTCAATCTGGTCAGGTAGGGCTGTGGTTCTGATGGATCTAGATGGCTTGGAGTTCTCACAACAGATCAATATGGACAAGTTGAAGAAATATTACCCTTGAGAGGCTCGCTAGGCCGAAAACCCGAAAGGGCAACCTAGGCAAAACTTAGAGCACGAAAAATTTGAAATCACAAAAACTGAGCTCTCAAGGTTGAAAACCCGCAAAGGGCGGCCTTGGCAAAAGTTAGAGCGCAAAAGGAGAGTGAAAATACTCGAGCGAACTTGAGCTTGAACTACGTAAGGCTTGATTCCTATCTTTGGGATACGTAGGCAACTTCATCCTGGAGTTCAGCCATAAACTTTTCCCCGATCAACTTTGTCCATTTTGATCATCTCAGTCATCTTTTTCCATCAGCGTTCATCGCAATCTCCGGTACGGTGCTATTCAGACTAGGGGCAACTTTCCGTTGCCACACAGTGCCGCAGTACTATTCAGACTAGGGGTAACTTTCCAGTTGCTAGGATCCGGGGTTGTGCATCTCAGTGACAGATCTCAGGCGTGTCCAGTTCTGGTCCATATCGAAAATAGTTTTGAAAAGTTTTAATAAAAGTTGACTTTGTTCAAATTAATCTTTTTACAACTAAGACCATTTTTGGACCGAAACAGAAAATTTTCAGTACCACAACCTTCAATTTCATTGATTTCAAAACAGAGTTCTCCTGCTCTTGCATACAATTGAAGTTGCTTTTTATCACAATCATAAAGAAAACTTGAAAGTACTAGTAAAGCAATAAATCCGGGGCATGGTCAAGTCAGGTGTCCCTGCGCCCCCTCCTAGAGCTAGTCGAAGCCGCTAATGCCAAGCTAGGCCCAATCTGTGCCTCTTCATTGAGCCAATCCCAAAGACTCATCGCATAAATGCAACCGAAAGTGGAGAGGGGCCAAGAGCTCTCTAGTCCTCCATGTCAGAATGCCGCAAGTCAGGCGCCGGATCGAAAGCAAATGCACTAAATCCTCAAGGGCAAGTCTGATCATGATCGAACTAGCGCAAGAATTGGAACGGAAAGTAGAACACGCAGTGGGTCAAACCAATCAACTGGATCCCAGTATGCCGGAACATGCTATAGCTCATTGCCGGAAGATTGAGCCAAGGACAACGCCAAGCAATGCGGTCAGCAGACAAATTGCACATCCAGTTGAACCACCATCCCTCATCAAGCGCATCAACCAGGCGTTGCCGAAAGAAGTAGCCGCGGGCTGAGTAGGCAGGGCAAGAGTTCACAACCTGCAATTTATCCATCAACCATACCTGGGGAGGGATGAAAAATGAGAGAATAAAGAATAGAGAGACGTGCGATGAGAGAACAGTGAGACAAGGGTTTTGTGAGAAAAATCGAGCCTGAGGGCCGAGTGATGTGAGCAAATACATATGTGAGATTGGGTGGGAAACATTACCTGCAGCAGTAGTGGACTTCCGCAAGAACTCGGTCGTCTCCTGACGGTGTAAAGCGTCCAAGCCCATCAGTGTCTCGGCCAAGGTCATGGCGATGCAGCTCTTTCCTTCCTTCAAGCCCTGAGCAACTTCAATCAAACGGATGTTGGGTCCACCTAGGCCCAGGGCAAGCAGGAATTGAGATAGCATGCACAAGTAGAGGGCATGTTGTCGGAAACCTTGCCAATGGTGGTCGCCGCGGTCACCAGCACCAGAAAAGCGATGGATCAAACCGAGGATATCCAGTTCCCCATTACAGATCAGAGACTGAGCATCATGCGCGGTAAGTCCACACATCCGCCCTAAAGCTTGGGCGTGGCCAAAGCGGAATCGGGGCAAGATCTCTTCATGACATTCAGATTCCATCAAAACTTGAAAATCTTCAAAAGTTGGACATACCTCTTGCCCGCCAAAGCTAAAGACATGCGTCACTGGATTCCAAAACCTCGCCGCGACATGGAGGAAAGGAAGGTGCAGCGGAGTACGGCCTAGCGTGAATAGTGCATTCAACCCCAAGCCCCGGAAGTTCAACTTTTCCGAGCCATCTAGGGAAGCAATCCAAGATGTGAGATTTTCGACGAGAAACGCCTCCATTTTGTGCAAAACTAAGATGAATTGAATGAACCACGGAGCCAAGGCTTTTAAAGAGGAGAAAACCCTATTCGGGGGACACGTGTCAAAAATTTGATGGTTGCTGAATTAAGTGGCCGGCCGGCCACCTTTTCTGGTAGGCCGGCCAGTTCCTTTTTCAAAACCTGGCCGGTGGCTCCCCCTTTGCAATAAAGCTAGCCGGCCGGCTCCCAAAAGCGGCTGACCATGCTCCAATGTGTGTCCTTGGCCCTGTTTTACCCTCCAGAAGGAAGTTTCAAGCATTTCCATGCAACGGGTGTGTCGAAGACCTCCATTTCCCTCTGTTTCGGATGTGTTCCGTTGCCCAGATCGTCCGAAGTACACTTTGTTTTGTTAAGTTAAGTTTATCGAGTTGTTGTTTTGCTTATCGAGTTGTTTGTCGAGCTGTCGTGTTTCGTGTTTTTGAATTGTTACTCTTTGTTTAAGCAATATTCGTTTGAGTCTTGTTTATTGAGTTGTCAACACTGTTGTGTTTTGCTCATCGAGTTGTAAACTTGCTAAGGTTTTGTTATATCTTAGAAAGTTAATTTGTTGCGTCGGTTCACTACCTGACTGGGCAAATGCACAATGCACATTTCCATCCAATCTCATTATGGTGCAAAATGATGCGATAGGATGCTAAGAGTTTAAAATGCAACACTTTTTCAAAAGCTGTTTCATTCCATCATGCTGTGTTTGTTACAACATTTTACAAACAAGGGCGCAAGTTTTACAAAAAATAAAACTGCCTAATAATATACAATGTGCTACAACTACTAGCAAAAAGGTAAATAAAACAGGAAACAGCCGCATCTGTGCTCTCAAGAGCAGGAATAAGAGGCCCTCTTCGTCCTCTTCTGCGGAAGAGACCCTGTGCCATCACCACCATCAACCGAATCAGAGCTGTCATCCTCGGGATCCCCCTTAGCATCACCTCCACTCCCGGAACCAAGACTGGAGCCCTCCTCTCTCGTGAGATGTCTCGATCGACGATCCGCAACATCTTCCTCCTCATCCTCATCGGGCTCCGCCTATAATGTGTGCTCAAGGCTCTGCGAGACGACCCTCCTCGAAGGCTTGGATGGCCCAAAAGGCCTAGATGGCCCAGCTCCTCGAAAAGGCCTAGATGGTCCACCTCCCCGAGAAGGCCTAGGTGGCTTACCATACCGAAAGATATATATCGAGGCATCTGAAAATAAAAAATGCAGTTCGAATACATTAACCAAAACGTGCATATCAGATACAGATGCAAACAAGCTACATATGGTGGATGTACGTAGGAATAATGCATGAAGGTGGTGTGTGTCAGATGTGCCCTACACAAGTAGCCTATTAATGCAATAAAATGTCCAAAATGAGCATGTTATCAGAAGTACAATACCAGAAAACTGAAGGGTACTTGGAAGCCCATAATGGACAACTGCGCCTCTCTCCGCAGGACCATCCCCTCAAGTGAGGCTACCATCTCGAGCACCTGATCCATGTACTCAACAGGGGGCTGCAGATGCAAAGGCAAGGGTATCAGTAAAGGGATGAACGTCCAAGTATCTGAGTAATGAATCAAAGTCAGAAACGCACGGTGGTGATTCAGGTCTCTCGACATATCGGTGGCTGTGCATCGGAGGCTCTATTGGGATCTAATCGAGAGGTAGTCCCATGTTGCCACCCTATCAGCTCAGTCGGCCTATCCGGCCATCCAGGATGATGATAACTCAGGGGAATCATCGGTTTAAATCCGCACCCACCTCTGGATGTACCAAATTTCATGGTGGAAGGGCGTTCTGAGCCTGAGCCTGGCTCGAAGATGGCATGCCAACAGGCCTCATCACCGGAGTACGGACTCCCGTCAATGGAGGCATTAGGTATATGTGATGGTAAGTAGCATAATCCCCCTTCTCAAGATAAAGTAAGGCATCAATACCCAACATAGCATCAACAACATCTCGGGAAGAGAGCCTATCAGCAGTCCGCATACCAACTGGGGGTACTGAGGGAGGGTCCTGAGAAGTATAGCCCCACACCTGACGCAAGAAGCGCCCCGTAAAACCAGTTCCCTACCAATCGCCCTTCAATAGGATCTCAGATGGAGGCACCCTGCTCTTCGGCAAACTAGAATCGAAGACCTTTACCTAAGGGCGCCCAAGGTTGCCATGTAATCTGCGGATAACCGATGCATAAACCAATCAGAAATCGGAAAGTACAAGACAAATCAAAGATGGAAACAGAAAGGACTAAGAGTTCTGAAATACCTCCGTCGACCGCACCGTGTCGAAGTACTGCCGTAGATAAAGGAGAGACTCCCGAGGTCTCGGTCGGTGCTAGCCCTCAAATACAAGTGAAAACGGGGTCACGAGGGGCCCCTCTACTACCAACTCCGGGGCTAATGTCGGGAAGTACACATAGACCTATAACTGTGAAAAACAGTGCAGAATGTAAATGCAAAGTGTTGAGGGCAAAATACAGAGTGCAGAGTGCGCCGTGTGTGCAATGTACAAGTAATGAGGAGCAGAAATGTAAATCAAGAGGGCAGAAAGTACCTCCCAGGCTCTTCAATAGCTGCCAAGTAAGTCCTCCCGTCCGCGGGAGGTCGCACAAATGTAGCAGTAAAGAGTAGCCAAGCCGGCGCCACCCCAATCATACCGTCTGACCTGTGATAGGTCCACGAAAGCACTCAACAGATATAGCCCAACGGTGTTCCCCCTATCGGCAAACAAAGTAGTCCCGAAGAGGAACATCAGAAAACCACGGGCATACTCTGCTGCCTCCTCAGGAGTCCCAGGCTCCATCTCCACCCTCCGAAAATGGGAAGAGAACCAGGTGTATCGACCGCCTCAAGATCTATCAACAGTGGGCGAGCCCCAATAAATATATCCAAGCGCCTCATCGCCCATGTCCTCGTCGTAAGGGATGGGCCAACCTCCCACGCCAAGGCCACCAATACAAAGAAAGTCTGGGTCATAGTCAAGTCCTGTGGCGTAAAAATGGAAGGAGTTGGTGGTGTCCCACCATCTCTCCACCAATGACCATCAATGTCCTCCGGCAGACAACGAGATAGCCCAGTATGGGCTCAACCCCACCATGTCAACTAAATCTTGACAGCCTTTTGGAGCTCAAGATACCAATCTCGCCACTCGAGAGCCATATCCCAAGACAAGGCGAGAAGTCACCGTGATTCGTAATGAATACATGTTTCAGCATAAATGAATAAACTGCGTGCGAAAAGAATGAATAGGCTACGTGTAAAGTAAAGTGAGTGAGCCGCATGTTCAGAATCAGTGTGTGCTGCGTGTTCACCTTCAATTCGAACCGTGTTCGTAAAATCGTGTTTGGGTCGCGTGTTCAACTCTCAATCGCAGTGTGTCGCGGTTCACCTTCAATTCGAACCGTGTGTTCGTAAAATCGGTTTGGGCCGCGTGTTCAAATCTCGTAATCGGTGTGCCGCGTGTTCACCTTCAATTCGGACCGTGTGTTCAAAATCGGCGTGTTCAACTCTCAATCAAGGCCGCGTGTTCACCTTCAATTCGGACTGTGTTCGTAAAATCGTGTTTGGGTGCGTGTTCAACTCTTAATCAAGGTGTGTCCGCGGTTCACCTTCAATTCGACCGTGTGTTCGTAAAATTAGTGTTTGGGCTGTGGTTCAACTCTCAATCAAGATGTCGCGGTTCACCTTCAATTTGGACCGTGTGTTCGTAAAATCGGTTTGGCGCGTGTTCAAATCTCAATCAAGCAGGTGCTGCGTGTTCACCTTCAATTCGACTATGTGTTCGTAAAATCGTGTTTGGGCCGCGGTTCAAATCTCAATCGCAGGTGTCTTGTGTGTTCACCTTCAATTTGACCGTGTGTTCGTAAAATCGGTGTTTGGGCTGGTTCAAATCTCAATCGCAGGTGTGCCGTGGTTCACCTTCAATTCGAGCCGTGTGTTAAGAAAATCGCTGTTTGGGTCATGTGGTTCAAATCTCAATCAAGGTCATGCAGGTTCACCTTCAATTCGGACCGTGTGTTTAGAAATCGGTTTGGGTCATGGTTCAAATCTCAATTAGTGTGTGTGGTGTTCACCTTCAATTTGACTGTGTTCAAAATCGCTGTTTGGGCTGCGTGTTCAAATGTCAATCAGTGTGTGCCGTGTGTTCACCTTCAATTCGGGCCATGTGTTCGGAAAATCAGTGTTTGGGCTGCGTGTTCAAATCTCAATCAGTGTGTGTTGCGTGTTCACCTCTAATTCGGGCTGTGTGTTCAGAAAATCAGTGCTTGGGTCGTGTGTTCAATTCTCAACCAGTGTGTGCCGTGTGTTCACAATCAATTTATGGGCTGAGTGTTCAAAAACTCAAGTGATTGAACCGTGTGTTCAGAATGCAAACAGAATGCATGAAAAATTCATAATATGTTGCAGAAAGGGTGAAAACGAAGTAAATACCTCTCGTGCCTCATGGGAGAGGTGATACTCTGGCTCCCGCAGAAGCAGATCCCCGGGTGCTTGCTCATCAAAGTCAGTGAAGTAATAGAAAACAGCTCGCGGAAGAATATGTGCCGGTGGGTCATACCTCTCAGATATGAAAGGTCGGACCCTCGGAGGCAGAGACATGATATCGGGATCACCTCTGGCGTCCGGAGGACCTCCACCATGGGGGAAATGACCAGCCATTTTAGAAAATCTGCAAAAGGGGTAAAAAATGAGCAAAAATGAGCCAAAATTGGAAAAAGTCAACAAAAGTCAACTCTCGGGAAATGAAAAAGTCAACAAAAGCCAACTCCCAAGAAAATCTTCCAAATATTGAGACAAACTCACCTCAAGTAGCGAAAATGAGAAAAGAAGCCCCGAAATCAAAATTTAATCGGTTAAAAGTGCTTAAAACTGAAAGATTTCGCGAAAACAACTTGCGTGGGACGTTGGAAAACGCGTATAGAGCACAAATCTGAGGGTTAAAATGGTTTGGGAAGCTAGAGGAGATGATTTCGGAGCTGCATTTGTGAGCACAAAGTGTTTGGCCGAATGGTTTTAAAAAAAAGAGGGTGAAAAGACAAAAATACCCATAGATTTGGCAAAGTGGCCAGCTGGCCACTTTTTCTGGCAGGCCGGCCATTCTCTTTTCAAAAAGTGGCCGGTAGCCTCCCTCTCCCAATAAAGGTGGCCGGTGGTGTTCCCTACATGCCCCCCAAGGTCTCTGCAAATTTTGAGGAAGATTGGAGCCCCCCGGGACCTGAAAAAGTACAAGAGAAGTGCACTTTCCGTCGCGAAATTGCTCAGCCAGAACTTCAGCTTCAACTTCTGACGTGTGCCTCATCATTACTCATCAAAATCAAGGTGTATCCTTTTTGAACGTGTTGTAACCTCTCTGGGAGGTGAACTGGAGGCCGCAATCGAGTCGCCCTCTCCGAAACGCGCATTTCCTTGCTCGCCGTTTTGTGACAAACACGCATCCTGATTTATGCTTGTTCTGCATTATCATGCACGTAACTTGCATTCTCATGTACATACTTGCATTATCATGCATGTCTCTTTGATATCACCAAGCCCCTGTGCTTAAGCCCGCGTTGTCACGCGCGTTTCTTCTCGCATTGCGATGCACTTTTCCGTCGACACCGTGATTGCCTGCATTCGGTATCACATTGAATGTATGTTGTTAGATATGTTGTGCTTGTTGAGTTTTTTTCTTTTGCAGGCACGATATTGTATGTATGGTTCATTTGAAGTTCGTGCGACCAGATGAATCGCGCAGGTATCGTATCTTCTCCATGTGAGACGCAATGAGAATTGAATAATTCTCTGCATCCCTAACTGCATGAAATGTAGTTGTTGCTTTGCATTCTTGCTTAAAATCGCAGATCTATTTGCGAATACTTGCTTCATTACTTTTGTCAGATTTGCATGATCACCAAGTCACATCCGCCTTGTGCATACCATTTTGCATTTTGCCCCTCGCCATGGCATGCCTGTAAGCACATCTGTTTATCTCATCGGTTTGTCTAAGTCTTGGCATTGTCAAAATGGGTCGCCTCTAGGCTTTGACATTCACTCCGCCACTTATGACTTTCGAAGTTCTCACAAAGAGAGGCAATCAGAGACACCCCATTTTTGACCGACCTTAAGACTCAGACGCCACCGATTGAGCACTTGGTGATGTTGCATATTGTGCTCGCGAAGTTTTAGAGTCTCTACCGCGAGCCTTGCCTCCGAACTTCCGAAGCTTTTGCTTTGCCTCGTCAGTGAACCAGCCTGCTTTCTCTGCTTTCTTCTCAAGGGAGGGGAGGTCTCAGAGATCATCTCTCGGTCAGAGGGCTACGCTTCATGGTCGAGGCCATTTTTCCCATTTCGAGTCTTGCTCTTGCTCGAGTCCAAGCCGAGTGCCTCGGTTCGGGACTGCCTAACCACCTCCGTTTGCTCTGGTTTTTGGCATGCATCTTATTTACTCCCTTTTGAGGGACACTGTGGTCCGAGAGACCAACTTCGTGGTCGAACACCACTTCCGGTGCCTAACAGTCAGTTTTCGGGGCCTCGAGCTGCGCGTTTCGGCCCCGAACCTTCATTTTGCATCGGTTTGGGCTCATTTTTGGCAGGGACCTCTGTTTCATTGTTAGAAAGGTCGTAGAAGGGTGGGAGGCCAGTAATTGTTCTGACAACCAGTTTTATTCCTCCATCGCCCTCCGTCGCCCGTTTTTCTCACTTGGAAGCCAATGTTGACCACCCTAAGGCCACTTTTTCTTGCCCAAAACCACATATTTGTGTTGTAGACACTTGGGAGGCCACCAATATCACATGGCCGGCCAGTAATTGTCATTGACCCTTTTGAACCCGTCCAAAAAATGGCCTTTTCTCTCTCCTGGTTCATTGTCTCCAGTTTTTGACCACATGGCTGTGTTGAGCACACATGGGAGGCCACCAATTTGTGGTGGCCGGCCACTAATACCACTTGACCCTTTTGAACCTTGGCCGGCCGGCCATGGGGAGAGCCGGCCGGCCACCTAAACCCTAGCAAGCTAGCCGGCCATGATCCTTAGGGTTGGTACATTACAAATCTACCCTCTTTTTCCCCCAGATTTTGTATCTGGGGGGCCAACTTTTGGGGGGAAGCTTGATTTGTTTTCCCCCCTCTTTCTCCCCCTCTTTTGCCTACATAAACAGCCCCCAGCCCTTGTCTTGAGGGTTAGAAATTTTTGTGTTTAAGCCTCTTGTATTGGAGCTCTCTCTCTTTACACTTCAACCCTCCAAACCTCCTAAACCTTACACCATTTCTACACCATCACCTAGCACCACACCACCACTCCATTCCAGCAGCTTGGAGGATCTTTTTAGAGCTTAGAAGGCAACATTTCTTGGTCCAAAGGCTGTCAAAGACTTGGTCTACAAGGGTAAGTCTCCTTCTTCCTCTTTGGTGCATTTTTTTGATCTATATCTTAGCTCTTTGTGCTTGCATATTTGGGCTCTGACCCTAACTGAAAATAGCATTATTTTGAGCTCTCTTTCATGTTTGTTTAAGGGCCTCTCACTGTTTGAGGCTTCCTTTTTGCACTTGCTTCTTTACCTCACTTGTATGCCTCTTTCTTGCATGGTATTTTAGGCCTATTTATAAACTATTTTGAGCTCTGTCACAAACTGTAAAGTGGTTTTTTTTGAGCCCTTCTTCAACATTATTGAGGGGCTCATCACTATTTGAGGCCTCCTTTTGTCACTTGCCTTTGTATCCCTATTTTGGCCCCATTTTTGCATGATTTGTTAGCCCATTGTTCTTGCATTTTTGGGCTTCGGTCCGAACTTTAAATGGCCTTATTTTGACCCCCTATTCATGTTTCATTAAGGGTCTTTTGCTGTTTGAAGTTTCCTTTTTCCTCTTTGTGTTATAGCTCTCTTTTTGGCCTTATTTTGCATAGTATTTTGAGCATGCTTGTGCACTGTTTTGGGTTTGGTTATCAACTGTAAAATGCCATTTTTTGGCCCCTATTCAACATTGTTGAAGGGCCTTCATCTGTTTGAGGCCAGCAACCATCGCTTGCTTCTTTGTCCCTCTTTTGGCCCATTTCTTGCATGAGAGTTTAGCCATACTTGTGTTTGTTTTTGTGGTTTGTTGTAAACTGTAAAATACCATATTTTGGGCCCCTCTTCAACATTGTAGAAGGGCCCTTCTCTAGTTAGGGTCAGAAGCTTCTACTTGCTTCATTATCTCTCTTTCGGGGCCATTTTTGCATGCTAACTTAGCCCCATTTTTGTTCACTGTTTGGCCTTGTTTAAAACTGTAAATATGCTTTTTTTGGGGCTGTCTTGATTCTTTCTTCACACTTCATTTTCAAATAATGCATGCATTGCATAGCCATAGGTCATTCCATGCGCCTAATTTCATGTTTCGGGATTCATTTCATACATCGGATGTCATTTTGCCATATTTCGGGGCTGTTTTGCATCACTTTTGCTACTGAAATTTTCATGCTAGTATGCCATATTCCATGTCTTGCCATGTCTTGTTAGAGTGGCATTCGTGCCCTAGGTTCGGTCCTCGATTTGCGTGCACGCGTGCACGCATCTTGAGTGTCTCATTTTCACCTAATAGCCTCTTATGTGAGTGTGGCTGAGGTCTACTTGTGTTGGTGTAAGTCCATTATGCATTGTGTATGCCATTTCATTCCATAGCATTGTGTATGCTAGGTTGTATGTTAGCGCATTGTGTATGCCATGTTATCTCGTGCATCGTGTATGCCATTTCATAGCATTGTGCATGTTAGGTTGTATCTTAGTTGCATTCATGCATGTCATGCATATCGCATTGTGTTCGGGATAGGAGTTAGCCCGAGCACGGGAAACGAGGTACGCTCCGTACTCCGAGTGACGAAACGTGTCTCAATTCCCCAGTTACCGACACCCCGGATTATCCATGATGGGGTCTTGGTCTTGTTGTGTTTATATGTGCATTCATTTCATATTGAGTTGTGCAATTCAACTCCTCGGCCATCATGCATCGATATGCGTGATTGGCGGCACGAGGATCGAGGCATGCATACATTTGTGAAAATACATTGCCATGCCCCTTTCCTGCTCTCTGTTGCAGCAGATCAAGAATCAGCAGTCTTCCGGGGCTTGGCGCGTTTTCCAAAAATTATTACAAAATAGAGGCTAACTGGGGCATCGCCATGGATTTCCACGCAAGGGCAACTCGGACATGCATCATTCATCATCTGAAAAAGAATCAAGGCAGTCCCTGGCTTGCATGCCAGTTTATTGTTTTCTTAATTAATTAGGTAACTAATTAGGATTTTTGTACATATTTGGACTGTATTATTTATTCGGACTGTACTATTCGGGAATGTATATTATTTATTTGGACCCACTGCGCGAGGGCATAATTGTAATAAGTGTGCGTGAGTGCGATGTATGTCTTCCAACCCCACGTCTTTCTTCCCTTTTATTTACCAGCTTATGATGGTTAGATTAGGGCATGTTTTAATTAGCATACAGTATGATAGCATGTTTGCATTCATTCATCTGTTTTGCATGCACTGCCTTCGCATCATACTAATTGCATTTGTATTTCAATTTCGAAGTTGAATACTTGATAGTCAAGCATCTCATATGCCATGTTTGGAATAGCCGAGCCTGCTATAGTTGCATTTTTGCATGTGTTGCATTAGGCATTTCTGTATAGTTAGGATCATGCATGGATTTCTAATTAGCTTTTGTTTTGGCTTGGAGTACTCGGTGAGTTTTATGCTTTAGCGTCCTTGCATGCGTGTGAGTGACTGCCATGAATAGCATGCTTACCATGAGGCTAACTGCTTATGTGATATAACTGCATTGAATGCCTGTGGGTGAAGGTTGGGTTATTTGGATTGGAACAATTCATCAAATGTGTGTTTTAAAGCCCACTAGATAGTGGCAAAATCATGTTTTCTAAAGCCTACCCGAGGGTGGCAAATCCACGTCTTAGCCTACCTGCGGGTAGCACCATCAAACCATTTTCAAACAAACAAACATGAAATGTTTTGTTCCAATTCAGGCGACCCAGTCTATACTTGTATGCTGTGCGCATTACATAGTATATCTAGGCTAATAATCAGAATAAGAGCACGCAACGTTTTCAAAACTAGATATCATGGTTAGTAGAGGCCGATCTTTGATCGGGCGAGCGGGGGTGCTCACGAAGTGACCTTCCCCAATCGTACCCAAGTTCCCGAGCCGAGGCAACTTTGGTAATGACAGACACGTGGCCTTAGGCAAATGAGTCAGGGTTTCCTAAATTTCCCAAAAATAAAATATTTAGGTGGCGACTCTGTATCTGGCAAAGCAGTCCATATTTGGCACTTCTTTTCTAAAAATCTGTTTTCACAAAACGATTTGCCGGATTTAGACTCTTTGGTTCAGATTACGAACCGTGACACAAATCGAGTCCGAGCTGTAGCGAGGTCTCCTCCGCGGGCTTGTCTACATTCCTGAATTAAGGAAGGGGTGATTCGTTCACTATAATCTTCTGGTGGATCATTCTATTGGGGAATAGACATCATATGAATAGAACTACTACTTTCTGGAGGTGGTACTCTTCTTAGATTTAAATTGGACATTTTCTTTAAAAGAGTTTCCATAAATTCATTATCCTGTTTGTCAAACGTAACTTAAAATTAGTTACTTCTAAAGGTGGTTTTACATTAACAGGTTGGATAACAGGTTCTGTTGGTATTAATTGTCGATCCTCAAATTTTCAATTGATTTTTCAATTCTGGTTAATTGTTTACCAACTGTTTGCAAGTACAAGTTAGTATAATTATTTTGTTTCAGGATTGGTACCATATCTTTTAGCTGAAGTTGTAGACACCCCATTTTTGACCGCCCTCGAGACTTGGGCACTACTGATGGTTTACTTGTTGGAGAAAGGTGTGTAGGGCGAAGGTTCAATTTCTTCGGCAAGGAAAGGGCCAAATCCCAACTTCACACCCTATTGTGGACCAAAGCTATTTTGAATGGTTTTTAGACCTTAAAACCATCTCTTTCAAAACATGTTTGAAATAAAGTTCCCACGATGTTCCGACGCTCGCATTTCGGTAAATGTTACGCTTTTCGGTAAATCGAGGAAGGACAAAGTGGAGATGAATGAAAGAGAGATGAAATCTTTGAAAAATCTTTCAAAACACTTTACTTAGGGGTTTGAAGTTGAAAAGAAGAGGAGAAGAGGGGAGAAACCAAGTTGGAGAAGAGGTTCGGCATGAATCCGGGTAGAAGAGAGTCGAGCAGTCCTCGCTGAATTGAGCTTATTCATCTACATACTTGGATTTTAGCTATGAGGCCATCATCGTTGAAAAGAAGACTTCCGGGGCTTCATTTTGCACTCAAGAATCTCTCAAAGCCAAGTCTGGGTGGGGGAGATATGGTTGGTTGAAGTAGGGATCATCCTTGGATCGAATCATGCGGCTTCACCAAAAGGGCATAACTTTTGCATAGGAGGAATTTTAATGCAAGGTTTGTGCCATTGGAAAGATAACTTCCGGGCTTCAATTTGGACATCCACCGCACTTTTTGACTCCACTGCTACCTACGCCATCCATTTATCCGACCAGCACAAAGATTGCCTACCGCCAAAAGTGCCCAAAACTCGATTTTTGACAGATATTTATCATCCAAATGCTATAATAATCGCATCGATATTTTCAATTGGGATATTTCGACCAAAAGCTCTTATTTTGCAATATATAGAGCCATATATCTCATATTTGGGGGGTTAGAACAAAAAAGCAAGTTTTGGGAGCTTCTCACTCTAAAAGACCCCTCTCTCTCTAGAAATTCCACAACCAAATCTCAACCCTCCATCTCTCTCTCTCTATATCTCATTCCTTTGCCTCCAAAACTCCATAGTTCTTGGCCTATTGCACTACAACCCCTAGCACAACACCACCATCATCCATTCAAACACCTTGAGGCTGATCTTCAGAAGCTAGAAGCTCAGATTTTTGGACCAAAAGGTTGCTAAAGACTTGTTCTTCAAGGGTAAGCATCTATTTCCCTTAAACTAGTCTATCTTTGTTTCATTTCTAAGCCTTTCTTGCAAGCATCTTTGGGCTCCGACCCTAACTGCAAGTAGTAATATTTTGAGACCTTCTTCATTTTTGTTTAAGGGTGTTTACCTGTTTGAGGCTTCCTTCTTGCACTTGCCTCTTTGCCCCTCTTGTATCCCTCTTCCTTGCATAGCATTTTTGGCCTATATATAATCTGTTTTGAGGCATGATGTAAACTGTGAAGTTGCTTATTTTGAGCCCTTCTTCAACATTGAAGAAGGGCTCAACACTGTTGGGGACCTCCATGTATCACTTGCCATTGTACCCCCCTTTGGTCCCCATTTTTGCATGATTTATTAGCTTATTAAGATTCTGTTTTTCGACCTTGATCAGAGCTGAAAGTGGCCATATTTTGACCCCCTTTCATGTTTCATTAAGGGTCTTTGGCTGTTTGATGAATGTTTTGTATACTTTGTGTTATAGCCTCCTTTGAGCCTCATCTTGCATGACATTTTGAGTGTGTTTGTATACTGTTTTGGGGGCTTCCATAAACTGTAAGTAGTCATATTTTTGGTCCCTCTTCAGTTTTGTAGAAGGGTCTTTTTATTTTTGGGCTTTGCATCTACCACTTGCTTCATTGCCTCCCTTGCGGAGCCATTCTTGTATGCTAATTTAGTCCCACTTGTGCCTACTGTTTGGCCATGCTTTGGACTGTAAAAATGCTTATTTTGGGGCTTCCTTGCTTCTATCTTCTCATTCCATGTACCAATTATGCACGCTTTGTATAGCTGTAAGCCATTTCATGTACCTAGTTTTGCATTTCGGGAGAGATTCCATGCATCGGATGTCATTTCGCCTTGCTTCGGGGCTGTTTTCCCCCCTCATTTGCTACTGATTTTTTCATGTTTTCATATCATATTCCGTGTCTTCTCCATGTCTCATTAGAGTGGCATTTCGGTGCCCGAGGGTCGGTCCTCGGTTTGCGTGCACGCATTTCGAGTTGTCTTGTTTTCATCTTATGGCCACTGATATGAGTGTGGCTGAGGTCAAATTGTATTGGTGTAAGCCCATTTTGCATTGTGTATGCCATGTTACAATGTGTTGTGCATGTTATGTTGTTGCATTGTGTCATGCCTTGCATGCTTGTTCGCATACTCATATTGCATACTTAGCTCGCACGCTTAGGTTGCATTTGGCATGCATCCCTTGCCTCTTGATCGAGAATGATAGAGGTTGGGGCCTTTGATGTGTTTTGTGCTTGCATTTCATTTGATATCAAAGTTGCTAACTTGGCTTTTGGGCCATCATGCATTGAAATGCGTGATTGATGGCCCGGGGGTCGAGGGCCATGCTCCCTTGAGTCCATTGCATGATAGGGAGTGTGTCCATGCACACATTTTCTTGAAATTCCATGCCATACACACCCGCTCTCCTCTGTCACAAAAACTATTTTCGTCAGAAAGTTTCGACCGGCAACATACAAAGGCCGACCGCCAGAATTTGTAGCCGATAGATCAAAATGCAATGGTGATCATCCCTTCGGTGGTGTTCTCACCGGTGGTGTCCCACAGAACTCAAAGAAGCGACCCTGAGACTTTGGCAACTTTCAGAGGAGCAGGCGTTGTAAAGGGCAGAGGCAACAAAGGTTATGGCAAATGAAGTTTCCGGCAAGATCGATCGAACATGATCATTCACAAGATCCCGAGGTACGCGCCATCTCTATTCTCGTGATTTAATTTGTTTAAATTAGAGGGTCAGTAATAATTAATTAGCTAGGATAGTTGATTTATTGTTTGGCCTGTATATTTATTTGGACCCTCTGAGTGAGGGAAATTGTGTAATAAGTGTGGGTGAGTGTGTGTATGTCTTCCAACCCCAATGCCTTTTTTCCCTTTTATTTACCTGCTTATGATGGTAGACTAGGGCATGTTTAAATTAGCATAACAGTATGATTACAAGCATGCATCCATACATTTGTTTACATGCACCAGGTTCGGTACATCACGCTAACTGCATTGTATTTCAATTTCCAAATTGAATACGTGTTAGTTGTAGCATTTCACATGCCATGTTTAGGATAGCCGAGCCTGTCTTGATTGCATCTTTGCCTGTGTTGCATTAGCCACTTAACATGAACTAGGATCATGCATATGATTACTAACTGGTTTCTGTTTTGGCTTGGAGTACTAGGTGAGCTTTTTATGCTTTAGCATACCGCATGCGTGTGAATGTTGCCATAACAGCATGATTACCATGAGGCTAGCTGCTTATGTGATATAACTGTTTGAATGGCTGTGGGTGGAGGTTGGATTGCTTGAGTTGGAAAAACTCGTTGAAATCTGTGTTTTAGCCTACTTGCCAGTAGCAAATTCGAAAGCATTTTTCAAAACAAACGGATATGCAATGCTTATTTCCAAATTAGGCGGTCTAGTCTATACTTGTTTGCTGTGCGCATAACATAGTAAATCTAGGCTAATAATCGGAATAAGAGCACATAACGTTTTCAAAATTGGATATCATGATTAGTAGAGGCCGGTCTTCGGACCAAGCGAGAGGGGGTGCTCATAGCTGACCTTCCCCAATCGTACCCAAGTTCCCGAGCCGAGGCAACTTTGGTGATGATTTTACACGTGGCCTTTGGCACCGAGTCGTGGTTTCCTAAATTTCCCATTAAAAATATTTAGGTGGCGACAGATTCCGCAAAGCACCATGTTTGGCGCTTCTTTCAAAAAATCGCTTTCCAAAAACGATTTGCGGATTTGGACTCTTTGGTTTAGATGAACCGTGACAATTTGAGTCCGAATCAGAATTAGTGAGTTCTCATGACCAAGTATAGCTTCGCAACTCATTGGGATTTTAGAGAGCTTGATTCGAACTCGTGATATCCTGTTTTGACTACACTTATGTGTTTCTTTGCATTGCATGCGCATTGGTGCGCCTAGGACACCGTGTTGGCCATCTGCTATTCCTGAGCGGTTTGCTGGAGGCTTGCCTTGTCAAGGCATGACCATAAGGCTGATCGGTTGCGGGCTCTGCCAGTATGGGAACACAAACCCCGGTTTTACCGGGGCACCCTTTTTGACCATTTGACCTAGTGCATATCGGAATCCATAGTGACCATTCCAAACTAGGACAGGTTGCTTACCCGATTAGGTTGTTTGAAACCGCTGCGTGCGTAGTAAAACCCTAGCTCCTGACAAAATAGGACAGGGAAACCCTACCCCAGCATAGGGGTGTTTCTGGTTCTCTCTTACTTGCTATGTGCTTTTAGAGTGTATCTCTATAGGAACGCATATATACCGCTTATAGTTTGGGCATCAGTGCGGGCACCAAGATAGTATTTTTGAGAATCGCTTATATCCGCAGTATCATATTCAGATTTGGGGCAAGAATTATGTTGATCAAGAATAGAATACGCTTGTTCAAATTTTGCTCAGATCCGCTCCAGTGAAATTGAGCCGAGATGTCATTGTTTTCTTTTGCTAGGGGTAGTCCTCGAATCATAGCTCGTAGGCTCCACTATCTCTCGGGTACATTGGACTAGTGCCGATAGACTTTGTTAGATCGAAATTCAATTCAAGGGCAACCGTTGTTCTTTTTCACGAGGCAAGGCAAAGAAAGGCCGCTTAGGGCTCATCGGTTCATATGATCCGACAATACCAAATACATCATCGCCAGAATTCGTGATGGCACAGGTTCAAAAGAATTTGTGGCCGTGATAGCAAATTAAATCGTGGAACCGCCATGTGCCGAGACCAGATTGAAACGCAGCGCCCATTTAGGCATTCGCCTCACATCCAAATTTCGACCCCAAAACTTTGATCCACTTCCGCCAGTTGAAGATTTACAGGGTTCGAATCCCCAAGAAGGGTTGGCTCAAGCTCGAGTTGTCAGGCCCCTGGTGTAGCCTATTGAGAGGTTTCAACCCTTTCATGTTGATGAGATCAATCCGACTGCAGCGAAAATTACGAGCCTTGAGAAGCAATTCAAAAAGGCACAAGGCCTTAACTCCATTTCCGACATTGAGGATGGGCACACTGAGTCTGCCGTGCGGCTCCCAGACATATTCAAAATGCCATATATTGACCGTTTCGATGGGTCTAGAGATCCAATGGTACATATCCGACTTTTCTTGGATGTCCTGAAGCCGATGGGTCTGACTAAGCCACAGAAACTCTCTCTGTATGGAAGAACCCTGTCGGGTGTAGCAGCCACTTGGTACACTAAGTTGGAAGATAAAGTGAAGCAAAACTGGGAAGAACTAGCCGAGGTCTTTGTCGATCAGTATTCGTACAACACCCAAGTTGAAATGACTATCCAAGAGCTTGAAGCAACCCGCCAGAACCCAAAAAAGCCTTTTGTGGAATTTGTTACCAGGTGGAGAGCAAAGGCAACACAGATGACGGATCGTCGCCCTTCGGAGAGGGATCAAGTACAGATGATGGTGCGAAACCTCGAGCATGATATGTTGCAAAAGTTGATAGTCGCTTCGCTATTCACTTTCAAAAGTTTACATGAATTGGGGTTCAGTCGAGAACGCTGCTCAACAAAGGGATCATTCCCAGAACAAGTGAACCGACAAGGAGGGTGATTTCAGGGAATACCAATGCTCGTAGTAGCGTTATTCCCAAACCCACCGAAATCAATACAGTTGCCACAACCGACCCTTTTGCCAAACCAAGCCTAGAACCAGCCGACCTAACCCGAGCTCAGGGCAGAACTTTCACCTCCCTCTATATGAGCTTGACTAGCGCACTAAAAGCCTTGATGGAAAGAGGGCATCTCAAACCCCTCGATCCTCAACCTCTTCCCCGACTCCCAAAGACATAACCCTCCAAATCAGTGTGTACCATCGCCATTAGGTCATGGCACCAATCGTTACTGTCGCTTTCACATGAGATCCAAAATCTCATTGACAACCTAACCATAGCTCCTCCTTCAGACTCCAATGTCCAACTTCCTCATCCACATCTCAATCTCATCCACACACCGCCATCCTTAACCCCAGATACATCACCCCCCATCTGCCCAAGCCTGCGGTGTTCATTCCAGAAAGCACGGATGTGTGCATGATGGATGCACCTGAATCCCAATCATCTCAAACCTGTGAGCCCACTACTTCTGAGCTGATGAGGATGATCGAAGATCTTCAGAGAACTGTAGCAGATCTAACCTTTGGGGTTTTGGCTCCGTCATCAACCACATCACATACCAGGGAGTTCATGTCAAAAGGCTCCCCAACCTTGGGACAGGTTGCGTCGAAAGAAGGCTAATCTTTTAGCAAAGTGGAGGCCAGTGATAAGAACTAGCCAGGGGCAAGCATTAGTCCCCATGAACATCTTCAGTGGGCTGTTGAGGCTTGGAAAGCCGAAGGACTGAACAAACAGCAAGTACTAGCAGTCGTTACAACGATCGTGGATGGCACTTTTGCCGTTCAGAGTGAGAGCAATTTGAATCAAGGGGCAAGCCGGGAGAAGGGCCTTTGTACCAGGAATGTTCCTTTTAGCCCTAATCCCGTGCTCGAAAGAGATCAGCAAACCCAGTCAATGCCTGCCAATCCCTTTGCTGGTGCATCCAGCAAAACTCCACAAACCTCAAAATACCCACCTCGAGGCTAGAGGGTGTTCGCACCATCAGACATGTCTCTATCGCCAGCTTTGAGGGTCCCGACAGAGAGGGGATTTGAAACCCTTGGAGCCGCGACCATCGCCAGATAGACTTCCTCCCTCCCATGATTCCCAAGCATCAGGCCTTTCATCGAGAAGTCGGCCATGTCACCGAGAGTTGTTTCCGCTTCGCCACTTAAATACAAGATCCGATTGATAATAAGGTCATCGCCGCACTAACTCAAAGAAAGTCTATCAAAGACTCGATCGCTGAACTTATGGGGGATAATGTGATGTGATCGGAGATGAACCACCTGGATGGCGCCGACGCATTTCCAGATGTGGCATTTGGCACGACTGCTTTGAGCATTTGCGAATGCTAGTTTTGTAGTTTCGACTTGGGTGTTGAAGTCGGCTCAGTAGTTTTGTTTTGAGTTTGTCTCGCTTTGTTGTATCGAGTCTGTGGTACAAAGGTCGGGTGATTCCGAGGATGTTACCTCGGGCATCACCCTTTTGTTTTGCGTTTGTCTTTTCATTTTGTTTTGAGTCTATTTCTGCCTGGAGCCAGTTACACCAACAGATTTGAATGAACAGCAGTGATTTTCACATTCTTGTGTTCGCTTCTGCCTTGTGCCAGTTGTACCAGAAATTCCAAATGAGATGACAGTATTTGACTAAGAACTCTGTCTTTTCTGTGCCTTGAAGTCGTTGTAATGACCTGAGTTTTTCAAAACCTTTTGAACACTTTGGTGAAAACAAAGAGGAGGGAATTCCTCGGGGTTTGTAAAAATTTGATCAATTGAGAGAAAGAGAGACATGCTAAACCCTTAATGATTGAGATCATGGTTGTTAATGTGAATATTGAGAAGGATCCTGGCTTGATCCGGATTGGCTCCACACTATCTTCAGCGCGAGCGACTAGTTGCTTTCTTAAAATTTTTCAAAAAATGTTTTGCGCGGTCCTCAAGACATGTGGAATTGTTCTTGAGATTACAAGAATTTTAGATCGCTTCAAATTTCAAGACTCAATTCTTTGCTTTCAAACCTTGAACTTGGATTCAGTACGTTCAAAGGTCAATCATGATGTGAGGCCTGTGTGGTCAGATTTGAAGCAGCTCGCAGACTAAGGGCGAGAAAAGTCAGATCAAGAAGCTTGCGAAGCTAGATCAGGAGCACTCCTCAAACTAAAGAAAAAAAATGTCAGATGCACTCGAAGAGTCAAAGATGAGTCACCAAGTTCCTATCCACAACACTAGGGGCAAATTCGCCCCCATTGATGGACTCACACCGCCAAGAAACATCATCCATTCTCCTGGATTTAGATGACTTTAGGATCTCAAAGCCATTTGGCATGGACTTGTTACACTTTTACCCTTTGAGAGGCTCGCTGGGTCGAAAACCCGGAAGGGCGACCCAGGCAAAAGTTAGAGCAAGAGAAAATACAAAAAAGAAAGAAAAAAATATACAAGGAAAAGAAAAAAAAGAAAATACAAGAAGAAAAGAAAAGAATGCAAAAAGAAAAAAGAAAAAAAATGAAAAGAAAAGAAAAGAATTGAAAAGAAAAGAAGAACAAAGTTCACAAGGTCGAAAAACCTGAACGGGCGCCTTGGCAAAAGTTAGAGCCTAAAAAGGAGAGGTTAAATACCGAGTGTACCTTAGACCCGAACTACGAAGGCTTGATTCCATGTTTGGGATACGAGGCAACTTCACTCAAGTCCACCAGAAACAATTCAAATTCGACTATGTCCATGTGATGGTTTTGATCATCTTTGCCTTCTCAGATCCGAGAGTCCGGTCGTGTTCGCCGCCGAGGATCGACTACAATGTCCGCGACATCATCCAAAACAAGGGGCAACTTTCCGTTGCCATTCAAAATGCCGCAGTGTCATTTCAAACAAGGGGAAACTTTCCGTTGCCATGCAACTCTCTTCGAACAAGGGGCAATTTTCCATTGTTATGGATTCGAGGTTGTGCGTCTCAAGAGTAGGTTCCATGCTTGTCAAGCATTGGTCGTTTGCAAAAATAGTTTTTGAGAATTTTTACTGAGGTTGACTAATTTTCTCAAAAATTGTTCCATCTTTTCCAAAACTGGACCATTTCTTGGACCCAAAAAAGGAAAATTTTCAGTGTTCATGACCTAACTTGCATGATTTTGAATCAGAAAATTGAACAAGCATGTTAATCTAACTCTCATGTTGGTCAAAATTGTTTTAGTAGAAAGCAAAAACAAAAATGGTCGAAATGAAGAACTAGGGGCACAGTTGAGTCAGGCTTCCTGTCTTTCCCCCATTTTCACCATACTCGCCAAGAAGGGCACTCTACCTGCCAGAAAGGGCACAGCGGAAGCTAACAGAAAAGGGCTAAAAGCTCACTCACCCTTCAAGCAGCGAGGTATCAAGTCAAGTGCGAAGCACGAGCTGGAATGGAGCAAGATATTCCACTCCATCATCTGGATCAAGATCTTCCACTCCATCATTTGGATAGATCTGATCATACCCAAACTCCCTAGTAGAGCATCATCAACCGATGCCAATCGCAGACCTGCTGCACATCCAGTCGCATCATAACCCCTCTGTGGGGGAAGTTCACTGTTGTGAGCAGAAGAAAAAGAATCTAGCTGAATGCTAGGGGCAAGAGCCCACAACTTCCTGTAGTTCCAAATCAAGTGACTGTAGTTCCAAACATTTTGGCCTGTGGCCCATTCGAATTTCCATTCATGTCAAAATGGCCTTCGGCCCATTGATTTATGTCAAAACGGCCTTCGACCTATTCATTTCTGTCAAAATGGCCTTCGACCCATTCGTTTATGTCAAAACGGCCTTCGACCCATACATTCATGTCAAAACGGCCTTCGGCCCACTCATTCATGTCAAAACGACCTTAGCTCCATTCATTTCTATCAAAACGACCTTGGGTCCTTTCATTTCTGTCAAGACGACCTTTGGTCCACTCATTTCTATCAGAACGACCTTTGGTCCATTCATTTCTATCAAAACGACCTTTGGTCCATTCATTTCCATCAAAACGACCTTCAGTCCATTCATTTCTATCAAAACGACCTTCAGTCCATTCATTCGTTCATGTCAGACTTTTGTCCACAATCCCAATTAGCAACTCATAAAGCTTATAAGGGAATAAACAGTTGGACATTGCTAAGCTTTCAAGTGTCGATATTACTCACAGTGATCGGCTTGTGGATTTGCCTTGGAGCTTGACCCTGCACATTCCATGAACACAAAAGGGTCATTAACAATTCAATCCGTTCCTTAATTCACATATTCCTCTTTAGGCTTTATTCTTATCTCATTAATTCATTTACAATGCTTAACATATGCCTAAGAGTGCTTACAAGTGAAAGAGAACGGAAAACGAAACACAGAACGCATGAACAAAATTTCAGAAAATAGGGTCCCCGCTCGAGCGAACCCAAGAGGCCTGCAAAAGTACTGGTTACCTCAAAATTACGATCGAGCGTGAGTTAGGGTGCTTGAGCGGAAGGCCTATCTATAAAAGCCCCCCGCTCAATCGTCAACTTCCTTGCTCGAGCGGGAACCATGTCAGCAAAAAGTGCTGGGAGCACTATTTTCCCACTCGAGCGGCACTTCCCCCGCTCGAGTGGACATAAAAAATCTGGGTTTTCCAGATTGAGTTCTTGAGCTCCAATTCGATGTTCAATCAACAAATCATGCATGTTATGGCTCAATTCTCAAATATAAGTATGCTAATATGATGTAAACTCCAAATCTCAACCCAAGGGAGCTTAATTCACAATTAATTCACATGTATGCCCCAATCTCCCATCAAACTCATTCTAACAAAACAATTTCATACATTAAGCTCATATCTTCATAATTTGTACATGCATGTGATGAATTAGCCACATTCTCAACTTAGACAATACAATTGGTGATCAAACATAAGTTTCAACCAAAAACTCTACATGAATCATGTATTTCAAGCTTAAACATGCAAATTCAAAGTAGTTTCTTATATGCATGAGTTCTAAGACTTCAAACTCAACAAAATCAACTCATTATATGTTCTGATCACAAACAACCCTTGAACTTACAAGATCACAATTTGACTTATGAATTCAAGATCAAATGCTTACCTAGAGGCTCAATCTTCCAAACTATAGCAATTTCTTGAGTTTGATCCTTCAATTCTTCACAAATTTGAGCCAAACACCCAACTCTCCTCTTTTCCTCTCTCTAGCCGACTCCCTTGTCTATTTTTTGAGTTTAATTCAGCCAAGAAGAATAACAAGGAGGGCATTTGAGTGTATAGTGCCCCACTAAGTCATAATATAATAATATAGAGTAATTGGGCACTAATTCATTAATTTAATCAACTTAATCTGGTCCGAATCAATTTTTCAATTAAACTTCACCGTAGGCTCTAAAAATTACGCTAATCACAATGGCGTAATCAATTTTGGGATCTGTGGCCGATAAGGCTTCCAATTTAATTTCTAAAGCAGATTATTCAAACAGATATTCCTATGGTGAACAGATAGAACTTCAAAATCACATATATTCACAAACTGGCACATAAAAACATGCTAAACACATAATCATATGCAAATTAAGGACCAATTAACATACTACGGAACGGGGGTATCACAATGCAACTCTACAAAAGCATTGAAAGGATGAAATATGGCATACAATGACACATGTCCCAACTCTGAAATGACATACAAAATGGCTCCGAATCATGCAAACAACTCACACAATGCATGTTGAAAAGCTCAAGTACCGAAGCTAGTGAAACACATTACACTAGAGGCATGCAAGGCGATGCTCAAATGAAAAAACCAACTCGAAACAGACCTTAAGCAGGCCCAAAATAGTGGCAAAATGAGCCAAGATGGTGGCTTGAAAGACATAAGAATGAAGCTCAATGCAAAGGCTCATAAATGGGGTATAATGATGCAACTCTCAAACACATTGAAAGAGTGACAAACATAAGAATATGGCCAAGAAATAAACTCTGAAATATCATGCTCAATGATGTTAAAACATGCAAACATCTCAAGTTAAGCATGCAAGGGGATTCCAAACTCAAGGCTAAGCAAGGCTATTATACTGCAACCATACATGGCAAGCATCATTCGACCAAGAGACCTTTGAACAGAGCTAAGGCAGCCCAACATATGAACAAAATCGCTTTGGAGCATGGCCAAAATATGCTAGCATAGAGGCCAAAACAACATGCATTATAAGCTAGTGAACATGATTTACACTACAAGTCAGACGTCCCGGGAGGGAAATCCTGCTTTGTTCATTGGGCTTACTATTCAGACTCAAATGTCACGGTTTCAATCTAATCTCACAGAGTGCAATGTGAGACCGATAAATCACCAAAGAGTCCAAATCCAAAGAAATCGCTTTTGAAAATGATTTTTTGAAAGAAGGGCCAAACATGGACTACTTTGCCAGATACAGAGTCGCCACCTAAATATTTTATTTTGGAGGAATTTAGGAAACCCTGACTCGTTTGCCTAAGGTCACATATCCGTCATCACCAAAGTTGCCTTGACTTGGGAACTTGGGTACGACAGAAGGTCACTATGAGTATTCTCGCCATTTTATCAAAGATCGGCCTCTACTAACCATGATATCAAGTTTTGAAAACATTATGTGTTCTTATTCGGTTATTAGCCTAGATTTACTATGTGATGCACAAAGATACAAGTATAGACTGGATCGTTGAATTGGAACAAAACATCTCATGTTTGTTTTGAAAACGGTTTGCTACTATAAGTAGGCTAAATGTGGATTTGCTACCCTCGGTGGGCTTAGAAAACATGATGATTTGCCACTCTCAAGTGGGCTTAAAACTCACAAATAATACATTATTCCAATTCAGATAATCCAACCTTCACCCACGTATTCAGCAGTGCTTATATCACATAAGCACATAGCCTCATGGTAAGCATGCTATCATGGCAATCACCACACGCATGCAAGGATGCTAAAGCATAAACACTTATGTAGTACTTCAAGCCAAAACAAAACTATGTTAGAAATCCATGCATGATTCTAACTATAAATGCCTAATGCAACACATGCAAAAATGCAACTATAATAGGCTCGGCTTATTCTAAAATGGCAAGTGAAATGCAACAGATAGCATGTATTCAATTTGGAATTGAAAATAAATGCAATTAGTATGATGCGCGAGCCCAAGGCATGCAATACAAATGAATTTGTGCAAATATGTTATCATAAGTATGCTAAATAAAACATGCCCTAATCTCACCATCATAAGCTAGTAAATAAAAGGGAGAAAGTGGGGTTGGAAGACATACACACACTTACGCATTAACTTATTACACAATTGCCCTCGCTGGGGTCCGAAAGAATAATATGAATCAATGAATAATTAAGTACTCTAGCTAATTAAATATTACAAACCCTTAACTAATTAACAAATTAATTAAACTATTTAGAGCAAGAAATGGCCTCAGAAGAGGGATACATGCAAGCTCGGATTGGTTTCACCGAAATCCATTGCCATGCCACTATTGCCTCTGCTCGACTGCTTTTGCATCTCTGAAAATAGCGCCACCTCTATGACACTTAACTACCTTAGAGACATGCTAAGAGGTCATCGACCAAATGGAAAGGCCACCGACCATCATCAGAATCGGTCATCGACCATTAATGAAGCCACCGGTTGATTTTGGTGGTCACGGCACCGCAAGTAGCCAACCGCCATTTCTTCCGCAGAACACCGTTTTACTTGCAATAGAGGACATAAAGGCATGGCATAGGATTTTCAAAGCAAAATGTTACCACCACCCTCCCCATCATGTTATGGACTCAAGGAGTGTGACCCATGACCTCGGCCACCAATTATGCATTTCGATGCATGATGGCCAAAGGAACCGAAGTATGCAATTTCAATGTCAAATGGAATGCACACAAAACACATAAAGGACCCGACCTCTATCATGTTTGATCAAGAGGCAAGGCATGCATGCAAAATGCAATGCAACAAGCATGCCAAACCATGCAATATAGCTCAAGCATGCAACAACATGCAATATGGCTAAGCATGTGCCAACAATGCAAACAATGAGCATGCAAGACACAATGCAACCAAAGTACGCAAACATGAAGCAACGTAACAACATTTGAGCAGCATGCAAAGGATGGACTTAAACTAATATGGGAAGCTCTCAAGCATGCCAAAATCAGTGGCCAAACATGATGAAAACAAAGCTCCAAAAACTCATGCAAACATGCACAATGCAATGGCTCCAAGCCTAAGGCACGAGATGCAACTCATGAGATACTATGGCATACATTCCAGCTCTGAAATAGCATACAAAATGACTCTGAAATGATACAACAACTCATACAATGCATGTTAGATGGGTTCAAACACCAAAGACTAGTGAAGTGCATTACACTATAGTCATGCAAATCAATGTTCAAATGATGAAACCAACCCCAATGAGACCTTATGCAGTTGTGAAACAAAGGCAAAATGATATGAGATGGTGGCTCGAAATGCATTTAAATGAAGCTCATGCAAAGGCTCATAAATGGGGCATACAAGCATAACTCTCAAACACATTTAAAGCATGGAAAATATGGGAGTATGGCACAAGTATAAGCTCTGAAATATCATACACAATGATACTAAAACATGCAAACACCTCAACATGAGCATGCAATAGGCTTCAAAACTCAAAGCTAGGCATGGCTATTACACTACAAGCATACATGGCAAGCACCAATCGACCAAGAGGCCTAAAAACAGAGCTAAGGTAGCCCAAAATATGAACAAAACAAGTTTAGAGTGTGGCCAAAAGGTGCTAGAATAGAGGGCCAAAACAACATGCAATGTAAGCTAGTAAGTATGATTTACACTACAAGCCTATGAAGCATGTGAGGGGTGTAACAATACCGCTGCGGGGACCCCGATGCATACCGACTCCTTTTTTGGCGGTTCGTAATCTGAACCAAAGAGTCCAACTCTGGCAAATCGTTTTGAGAAAAAAACAGAAGGCCACGTGTCCGTCATCACCAAAGTTGTCTTGGCTCGGGAGCTTGGGTACGACGGAAGGTCGACTATGAGCACTTTCGCCTGGTCCGAAGACCGGCCTCTACTAACCGTGATATCCGATTTAGAAAACATTATGTGTTCTTGTTCCAATTATTAGCCTAGAATTACTATGTTATGCACACAGTAAACAAGTATAGACTAGATTGCCTAATTTGGAAAAAAGCATTGCATATCCGTTCGTTTTGAAAGCGTTTCGGAATGTGCTACTCGCAAGTAGGCTAAAATACGGATTTCGACGAGTTTTTCCAACTCAAGCAATCCAACCTCCACCCATAGGCATTCAAACAGTTTATCTCATATAAGCATTTAGCCACATGGTAATCATACTGTCATGTTAACATTCACACGCATGCGATATGTTAAAGCATAAATACTTACATCAGACTGTGCCAAAACAATAAACCGGTTAGTAAACATGCATGCCCTAGTTCATGTTAGAGTGACTAATGCATTGCATGCGAGAATGTGATTAGGATAGGCTCGGCTAACTCTAAATGGCATGTGAAATGCAATCATTCGCACGTATTCAAGTTAGATTTAAATATAATGCGGTTTGTATGATGTAAGCGGTGTATGTTTAACAAATGCATGGATGCACGCATGCATTGCATAGGGTATGCTAAAATAAACGTGCCCTAATCTACCATCATAAGCAGGTAAATAAAAGGGAAGAAAGAAGTGGGGGTTGGAATACACATCACTCACGCACGCTTATTACAAAATTGCCCTCGCTCGGAGGGACCAAAAGAATATACAAATTAACTAACTATGCAAGCTAATTAAATATTACAAATTGCCTAATTAATTAACAAATTAACCATGCTAAGAAAAATAGTAAACCGCCTCGGGGGGAGGACTCAATGCATGGGCACTTGGATTCCGCTCGGGATTGCACTGCCATGCCTAGCCTGCCTCTGTTCTCCCTGCTTTGCTTCTTTGAAGACTGCCAAAGTCTTAAGGATGCTTCGATACTTGGGAATCACCACCGGCTAAGTAGAATGACCACCGGCAATGAATTTGTGGTCGTCGGCACAAAATGAATCCACCGGCCATCGATTGACTGCCGGTCGGCACTAAATACTGCCGGCCGGCAATGAGTTCCTGCAGAACCTGCAACTCACAGCACCAGAGGGCAGAATCTTGCATGGCAATGCTATTCAAGGTATGTATGCACCAATCACACTCCCTATCATGTTAATGACTCAAGGGAGGATGTGCCTCGATTCTCGGACCACCAATCGCGCATTTCCATGCATGATGGCCCAAAGAATTGAGTGTGCACTTTCAATTTCAAATGCATGCAAACCATATAATCACCCAAGGAAGCCTAACCTCTATCACACTCACTTCAAGAGGCCAAGCATGCACAATGCAATGCAATCCTAGACATGTTGGCTAGCATGCAATATGGACAATGCAAGGCACTTATACAAACATACAAGCAAGCATGCAAGGCAAGCATGCAAACCAAATAAAAGAGGGACTTAAACATGAATTAGGCGACTCTAAATAGGCCTAAAACAGTGGCCAAAGTGCCCCAAAAATGAAGGCTAAGCACACACACACGCATGCACATGTTAAGGCACAAACCGAAGCATTAAACAAGCAACTCTCAAAACACACTTGAAAGAGGCTAAACATGGACAATTGGCATGGAATGAAAAGCTTTAAAATCATGTCAAATGTGGTGCCAAACCAATCCAAATGAGACAAGCATAAGCATGCAAGCATGGTCCAAGTGCTTGAGGCAAGTCATGAAGCTTTGAAGCACATTTAGCATAACAAACATGGCATGCATTAAACAACTAAAAACAGATTTTTAGCATGTTAAAACAAGGCCAATGGACTACTTAGATGGCATCTATGGCTCAAATTCAAAGGCATGTACAATGGTTAAAACATAGGGCATACAACACATGCTCTCAAAGCAACAAAGAGGCAACTAAGGCAAGCATATGAGCATTCCAAAGGGACTAAAATTACATTTCGATGGTTCCAAACCACCAAAATGATGCAATCAACACATGCTACATACCACATACTTGAGGCATACAAGCCCCACAAGCCACAAATGCAAAGGAGCTATACTAAGCATGCCAAAATCGATCCAAACAACTATGGACAGACCTAAAGCATGGTAAATAAGCACAAAACATTCACAATGCTAAGCCTAAAACATGCTCGAACAAAGGCTAACAACCTAAGGCATATTAAGGCAATTACAAGGCATTACATGGTAGGTATGCTAAGCATGCATGGAGTACCAAAACCAACTTAAAACCATGTTATATTATGGCATAATAAGCATGAAATGCCGCCTAGACATGATCAACACACACTCTAACATAAGCTCCCTCAAGAAGCCAAAAATGGTCCCTTTTAAGGACAACAAGAGAGGGGTGGCCTTCCCATTTTGGAGACTTCAAGGCACCTCTCCACCACTGAAATCCTCAAGATTTCAGTGGTGAAGAGTGCCCAAACACCAAAGTCTTGAAACTTGCACAAAATAGCACAAAATGAGGCCTTTCAAAGCCTAAGGGTGGTCAAACACACCCAAACCACAAAACACTCTTAACAAACAATCAAGAGGGCCTAAAAAGAGAACTTTTTTATGTTATACACTAAACACAAAAACAGCTCTAAGATAGGTATAAAAAGGATGCAAAAATGGGGTAAAAAGGACTAGTTTCTTACCCTTGTTGACCTTCTTCACAAAGGGAGGACCAACTACCTCCTTAAGCTTCAATCCAATCAAAAACAACAAGAACAAGCCCTTAGAACCTCAGTAGCCAAAGGAAGGTGAAGCACTAGGTGCTTGTGTGCAATATTATGGACTAAAACACACACAAGAGTAATATAGAGATAGGATATGTATTGAACCCTAACCCTAAAACCAGAGCTTCCTCTGTATTTTCTAAGCAAAAAGCTCTAATTTTTCTAACCCTTTTAGCAAGGGAGAGGAGGGCTCCCCTTATAGAGGAGCCAATCTTGTAAACTTACAATGTAAGCTAACAAGAGGGGCATCCCTCCATACACAGGGAAGCAAATGCCAGCCAGCTATTTCAAAATATCTCCAAAAGTACCGGTAAAAGAGTCACGCCAAAAATGTCATTTTGACAAAATTGATCACGATCAAGTAACATACATTGCCGGTGGCAACAAAATCCAATCGGTTTCCTCTAGCTGCCGGTGGTGTGTGGGATGCCTCACAAGGCATTCCTGCCCTCCAAGGCAAAACATAAGTGTTTGGTGCAAAACCTAGACACAAACGGTCGAAGTCGGAGATCCCGAGACAAGGCGCGTGGCGAGACCTGAACTCCAAACTAACACAAACATGGATAATCACCGAGTGTTTAGACGGTGGCGCCCAAGTCTTGAGGGCGGTCAAAAATGGGGTGTCTACAAGGGGCCACCAAACTAGTCAAAAATAGGATCATGGCATCCCAAAATATGACCAAATACCCACTGAAATGTGTCCAATACATGCAAGAATGAGGTGCTCCTTTGATAAGCCATGAAAGGGGTTACTCTACACATGCAAGAAGCAAACAAAATGGGACCAAACCAGCCATGGACAGAGGCTAGATAGGTCCCAAAACTCACCAAAAAGTGCCTAAAATTGGCCTCCAAATGATATAGACATATGCTCCTTTGATAGGCCAAATATGCTATTAAACAAGACAACAAAGGAGAGGATCACCCCTCTCCTTCTTAGGACCTCAAAACACCATCCCTACCATCAAATCCCTATGGATTTTTAGTGGTGGAAGGCCAATACTGTCTAAGGTGGTCCTGAAGCTCACAAAAGGCACAAAAATGAGGCCAAATAAGGCCTAAGAGGGGTAAACAAATAACCCCAAACACAAAAGGTCATTCTAAAAAAACTTCAAAAGAAGCTCAAATAAGACTTTTTAGTTTATGACAAAGCTCAAAATGTTTTACAAGTATGGCACAAAAGATGAAGCAAGATAAAGACCAAAAGAGGAGTAAAGTGTGTTACCCTTATAGCTTCAGTGCAATAAAACCAAATAAGCCTTTGAGACCCAAAAAACCAGACCTTCAACCTCTGAAAATGGCCTCCAAGATCCTTTTTCGTTGATGATGGAGGTGTGTCCAGGCTAAGAGTTGGTGTGCAAAAGGGCCAAGAACCAAGCAATTTGGAGCTCTCAAAGTAGAGAGATATGGAAGATATGTATGTCTCTTGCCTTAGCAATTTTTCTTCAACTCCTTCTAAAGTGAGAGAGGCCTTCTTATAGAGGAACAAAGGGAGTTCTAAGCTTCTCCAAGAAGCTAGAGCAAATGTTCAAGCTTCTTGGACGAAAGCTAGGGCAAAAGGTGCAAGCTTTCCTTACAGAAGCTTAGAAGGGTTCAAGCTTCTCTTGAAGCTAAAAGCAAAAGAGTCCAAGCCGTTTCTTGAGGAAGCTAGAAAGATAGGGTCAAGCTTCCTCAAGAAGCTAAGAAAGGTTAAAAGATTCAAGCTTCCTCAAAAAGCCAAAACAAAGGGTTCAAAAGGTTCAAGTTTCCTCAAGAATCTAAAACCAAAGGTTCAAAAGGTTCTAAAAAGCTTCCTCAAGAAGCCAAAACAAGCAAGGTTCAAAAGGTTCAAACCCTCAAGAAAAGGTCTGGAAAACTGAGAAAAAGTGGCCGATTGACCAAAATCGATTATGGCCGTCGACCAAAACAAAATGCCGACCAACCATCGATTAAAATAATTGAAGCCATTACCATATCACTCAATATTTCATGTAGCAAAAGGAAACAAGGGTTTCGGTGGCCTCAAGCCATGGCCCCGGTGCATGAGGTGTAAGGATGGCCAACAAGCCATTCCACCGCCTCCAAAGCAAAACCAACAAGTGTTTGGTCCGACCAAGCACAAAAATAGTCAAGTTGAGAGATCACCGAGAGGTATGCATAGCCGAGACTCAAAGGAACTCAAAAAACAAACATAAGCATGGATGATCACCGAGTGTTCAAAGCGTGTGACGCCCAAGTCTTGAGAGAACGGTCAAAAATGGGTGTCTACACAAGCATGTGAAGCATATGAGAGGCTACCAAACCATTAAAAAAAGAATCATGGCATGCCAAATGATGGCACAAAAACCCAATGAAACATGCAGAGACCAATACACAAGAATGAGGTGTTACTTTGATAGGCTATGCAAGGGATTGTTCTACACATGTAAAGAGGCAAACAAAGGTGATCAAACCAGCCATTATGGGACAGCAGTCTAGATAGGTCCTAAAAGTCACACTAAAAGGGCCTCCCAACCAAAGCAGCTAGGAAGTGTGGAAATAGATGCTCCCTTGGAGAGCCAAAATGTGCAAGCAAACAAGGCCAAAATGAAAGAGGGTCACCCCCTCCGATTTTTTGGCCTCAAAACCATATAGCCAACCATCCGGTAAAATCTTGGATTTCAATTGGGCATAAAGGGCCAAGCAAAGCTCAATGGTTAGAAAGGTCTCAGTGGCATGGCTCAAAACAAGGCTAAATAGAGCATGCAAGAGGGTAGATGACCCCCAACACAAAAGAGCCTTAAACAAACATGAAAATCACTTAAATATAGAACCTTTTTCAGTTGAAAACAAAGCTCAAATAAGCATGAAAATGAGGGCTAAGAGAAGGATCAAAATAATGCTTAAAAGAGGAAAAAATGATTACCTCTTGAAGCTCAAAGAAACCAAATAAACGAGGGGAACAAAAACCAGCTTCTTAACTCTTCTAAAACAACCTCCAAGAACCTCAAATCAATGGTAGGAAGGTGTATGGCTACATATTGAGTTCAAAAACAATAGTGTGAGTGCACAATAGGTCAAGAACAACACACTTTTTGAACCCAAAATGTAGAGATATAGAGAGATATATATTTTGCCTTAGCAAATTTTAGAACCCGGTCTAAGGAGGTGAGGGCCTCTCTTATAGACAACAAGGCCAAAGCTTCTTCAAGAAGCTAAAAAGCAGCTCAAGATCCTCCATACATGTGTATGGAGGATACAACAGGCCTTCTAGTTGGCATAGCCGCACCCACTCAAACAGACAAACAGTGAGGGAGCTACCCGACTAGAAAAGGTGGCTCTGGCCGACCAGAAAGGTGGTCGGCCGATCAGGGTAGGTGGTCTCCCACACAAAGTGATCGGTGGCTCCATTTGGTGGTCTCCACTTTGAAAGCAAGCTAGTGGTGTGGTGGGAGACCAAAGAATGTGGCTCAAAGACCAAGAAACCAAATTTTCCCGACAAGAAAATCAAGAAAGGGGAGAAAGTGGTCTCCAAGGAGAAAAGGTGGTCTCCTACCTTGTACTCACCTCCCAAACAAGGACAACAAGGTTCATGCCAAAAATGAACCAAAACGGATGCAAGATGAGAATTGGGCAAAGCACGCGTCGGTGCCCCAAAATCGGGCCGTTGAGCACCAAAGTGGCGATGGCCACAAAGTGGTCTCTCGGACCACAAGTATCCTCTAGATAGAGGAAACAAGGTGTGTTCCAAAATCGTAAGCCAAACGGAGAATGTTAAGCGGTCCCGAGCCGAGGTGCGCGGGCCGACGGCTCAAAACTAGAAACAAGTCTCCAACGGGAACAAAGGGCTCTACCACTAAAAAGTAGCCTATGACCAATCGAGAGATAGCCTACAAGACCTCTCCTCCCTTCGGGAAGAGAAAACAAGACTTAGTTTGCAGCATCGAGTCAAAGCCCAAAGAGTTCGGAGATCGGAGGCAAGGCTCTCCCAAAACTCCAAAGCTCAAACGAGCACAACATGCACTATCACCGAAGGCCAATCGATGACGCCTCGGTCTTAAGGTCAAGAAAATAGGTGTCTACATCCGGGCAACAACCATTTTGGAAAACTAACCCCAACTGCTACAAACACAATCAAGACACTCTAATAACCCAACTCAATGAGGAATAAAGATAATAAGACATGAACAACTATATACAACAATGAAACCCGGATCTAGAATGACAAATGGGTCAGGTCTAAACCAGAATTGCTATAACCTTCCCCCTTTAACGAATTTCGTCCCCGAAATTGAAAATCAAAAGTCAAAGCCAAGTTTAAACCAATTACAACAATGATAATAAATCAAATTTATCACTATGACCCATACACCGGTTATTTATTCTCTTAACAATGATAAACAAGTTCTCGATACTGAATATAAAATTCACATTTCCAAACATATACAATGTTTATATTACGTTTACATAACAAAGTCTTCAATATAAGTTCAAGCATCAACAAATAAGTCCAGATACTTCTCACAGACTTCCATCTCACGCTCTCAAGTGGCTTCTTCAACCACGTGATGTCTCCACAACACCTTTAATAAAGGAATTGTCTTACCACGCAAGACTTGGTCTCAAGTATCCAGAACTCTAACCGGTCTCTCCTCATACGAGGCATCCTCATCTATCTTAATTTGGCTCTAATCCTACACGTGTAATGGATCCAATTCATACTTCCAGAGCATACAAATATAAAACACATCGTGAACCCCAAAAGCTATGGTGGCAAGGCCAAACGGTAAGCCACCTCCCCAATTCGCCTAGGATCTCAAAAGGCTCAATAAATCTAGGAGACAACTTTCACTCTTCCTAAACCTCATCAAACTCCGCCTAGGTGATATCTTCAAGAAGACATGATCTCTTATCTCAAATGATAATGGTCTCCTCCTTCGGTTGGCATAGCTATTCGACTACTCAAACGTAATTAACCTCTACGGATAAGCGTAACCTTCCATGTCATTTCCCCAATTAATTCACGACCTACTCATAGGTGCATCACTTACCTCAGCCCAAACACAAGAGATCTACATGGTTGGCCATACATGGACTCAAATAGTGCTATGTCAAGATTGACCGAAGCTATTGTTGTAGGCAAACTCTTCTAAAGACAAGTGCCTCTCCAACGACTCCTTAAAGTCAAGAACACAATCCCAAAGCATATTCTCCAGGATCTGAATGGTACGCCTGGATCAGCTGGTCACCAAGATGTTAGGCCGCATTAAAAGTCAATTCCATCGCCTAAGGCATTCTCAGAGGCTCGCCACAATCGAGCCATTAAACACGGATCTTTATCCAAACTATAGTCACAGGGACCCCTATGAAGTCATACTATGTCCCTAATATATAGGTTATAAGATAATCCATCGAGTCACTGTATAGGGTACAAATTAGTTAAGTAGTCAACTATCACCCAAATGGCAACATTACCCCATTGAGTCCTTGGAAGACCCATAACAAAATTCATCGAACATGCTCCCACTTCCATTCTTGCTATAGGCAAGGGTTACAACAAATCGCCGGTCTTCGATGCTCAACCTTAACTTGTTGACAAGTAAGGCATCTTGATACAAACATGGCTACATTTTTTTTTTTTTCATCCCTTCCACCAAAATTGACGATTTTAAGGTCATGATACATCTTTGTACCTCTCGGATGTACCGAAGGTGTGAATGGTGAAACTCTCAAGTACTTCCTCTCGACAAGACTCCGCACCGAAAAGATGTCAAGGTATCTAACACTCAAGTTTGAGTATTATCGCTCAAGTCCTTTCTCTACTTTCCACTAGAGATCTTCTTCCAAAGGGTTTCTACTTTAAGATCACCCTCAGGCTTCTATAACCCGGTTTACAAGGGTAGGTTGTGCAACTACAAGAAAAAAGTTATTGACTCAACAGATTAGCTAAGATACAAGTCAAACTCACCAATGGCACCCAACATTCCCATTCTGGATGGCAATACTAGCTACATCACACGGATTTCTACCATAGGCGCCAACCACTACGCTGGCCTTTCCTGATGATAGTGCAACTCAAAATCATTGTCTTCCATAAACTCTATCCACCTTCTCGCTTCAGATTCAAGTCTTTTGTGAAAATAGATACATCAAACTCTTGTGATCGTGAGAACGCCTCAAACTTTCTCACCGCATAATGTCTCCAAATCTTTAAGGAAGAGATCATCATAGCTCTAGGTCATGGGTAGGATAGTTTCTCTCGTGTGTTTTCAATCGACGTGAGTCATAAGCTACTACTTTCCTCTCTACATCAAGACATAACCCCAAACCTTTCGACATCACAATACACCTAATAGTCAAACCCTCCGAAATAATCAACACCGGAGCAAAGGGTAAGTTTAACCTTAAACTTGGAATGACTTCTCACAAGTCTCATTCCATACAAACTTGATTCCTTCCTCGCCTGGGTCAAAGGTGAGGCTAGTCTAGAGAAATCCTTCACAAATCGACAGAATAACCGCCAACCCAAAGAAACAACGAATCTCAAGGCATTTTAGATTGTTCCCAATCTTTCACTCAAGCTTTCTATCTTAGAAAAGTCTATAGTCACTCCTTTCCCATACCACATGGCCTAAGAACTGCACTTTTTTAACCAAAATTCACATTTTCTAGACTTAGTATACAATTTGTGGTTTTCTAAACAATTTAAGCAATACTTATAAATGTTGCTCGTGTTCCTTCTAGAGAGTGAGTAAATCAAGATGTCATCAATAAAGACAACCACCTAAACGGTCCAAGAACTCAAGATTCGGTTTATCAAGTCCATAAACAAGGTAGGTGCATTGGTTAACCCAAAAGGCACCACTAGGAACTCATAATGGTCATATCATGCATGTAATGCCATTTTTTGGATATCCTCCTCTTTAACCCTCAACCGGTGATAACTTGATCTCAAGTCTATCTTAGAAAAGGAACAAAACCCTTTAACTAGTCAAACATATCATCTATACGAGGTAGTGGGTACTTGTTCTTACAGCTACCCAGCTCAACTTTCTTTAATCAATACAAAGTCTCAAAGGCACCATCCTTCTTTCTTGGCAAAGAGAGCTAGTGCTTCCCTAAGGTGAAGTACTAGGGCGATAAAACTTATCTAACAATTCTTGGAGTTAAATCTTCAACTTACTCAACTCGGTGGGTGCAAATCTATATCGGTCATAGAAACTGTACCATGCCAAGCACTAAGTTAATAAAGAACTCTATCTCCGTGAGGTGGTAAACTAGTAAGATCCTTAGAAAGTTATCCAGACCGTAGTTTCTTTACTACCCTCGATAACACAACTAGGACCGTAGCTCTCTTAATACCCAAGAATGTAGCAACTTGGAGACTTTATCAACTCTATCTCAAGAAGTGTCACCACGCAACTAGCCACAACAAGTTGGATCTGCCGAAAGTGAAGAAGTTTGTCGCTGAGGGAAGAATACAAACTCAGAAATTTTGCAAACAGAAGACCACCGCCGAGCTTAAGAAGGACCGCCGAGCGAACATCGCTTTAGTGCAAGAAGTTTCATTCGAGCTAAGAATGCCAACTCTAGTATTCTATAGACCTAAAAATTATTGGAAGTCCATAAAGACCACTCAAGAGAAAGAAACGCTACCGAGCGAAGAAGCCAAAATCCGACAACAACCATTTTGGGAAACTAACTCGACTTTGTTCCAAAACACAATCAAGACACTCTAATAACCTAACTCAATGAGGAATAAAGAGAATAAGGCTTGGAACAACTATATACAACAATGAAACTCGGATCCGTAATGACAAATTGCTTGTCTAAACCGAATCGCTACACTTATCTTCCCTTATTTTTTAGTGCTATTATTAGCACATCATTTATTATTTTAGACTTTTATTTCTTTTAAACTCTCATTTATAAATTTTAAAACCCTTAAAATTTCTTTTCCTCTCCCAAATAATATCAAAATTATCTTTATGAAAGTTTCATCCCTACTCAAATGCAATATACTTACACTCCTAAAAATCATTATCTCTTAAAACCCTAACAAAAAGAAAAAAAAGAAAAAAAAAGGGAAAATCAATAGTCCAGAGTTTAATTTTTTCATTTTGGTCCCTATTGTTTCAATTTGCTCAATTTTTCCTTTAATTTTAATGACCAGGTCATATTAGTCAAAGACATAACGAGCTAAGTTTGATGGCCAAAAAAATCAAATGATGTGTCAATTTGGTCCATGTAGTTTACAGATGTGTCAATTTGGTTCACAAGTTTTGACTTTCCCGGTAGAACTACAGGACCAAATTGACACATCATTTGATTTTCCGTCCATCAAACTTAACCGCCATTATTTATTGACTAATTTGACATAATCCGTGAAAATTAAGGGCAAATTGAGCAAATTGAAACAACAGGACCAAAATAAAAAAGGTAAACTACAAGGTTCCCAAACAATAACTAATGTTCTAGCAAAGGTTCTTAACTTGATAAATGAAAACTCTTGCAAATATGAACAGCTTTTAACCCTTCAAAGAGTATCAAATTTCATGTTCGATTTGTATTCCTAACAAATAACCAATGTTTAAAATCAGATTCTCAAAAAATAAGCAATGTTCAAGCTTGTTTTCTAATTTGGTCATAAATTGAATTCAATAACGAAAAATATGAACAATTTTCACTATTTTTGACGTGTTTTTCAAGCAACTTACTTACAAGGCCAATCTCCTCCGAGCCAAGAACACTATCAAAGCTATGAACCCTTCTAAACTTACATTATTGTATTGCTCTCATTTCATTGTTGTGGTTGTTGAAAAACTTCTACGAGTGCCATTGCTTAACAAGTGTGTGTAATCAAATGGTTACCATTATTACTATCTAATATCACTCACGGAGGGTTCTTAATATTTTGAGGGTGGATTTGGAGAAGATGGATGGGTGGTGATGAATGTGGGTGCTCTCATAAACCTATCTCATAATTTATGTGTAAGCCCAATTGTAAGATGGGTATTCCAAATGAATGATATCCTCTTTAGTAATTTCATTTAAAGTTATTATTGTATTAAAAAAAAGGATCAAAAATGGGGTCCAAAATAATAAATGGAATGTTAATAGAAGTACTCTTTTTTTTTTTTTTTTTCTTGGTAAATTACAATTACACCTTTGAAATTTGCTTAAAATACTAATCATTTGTGATTTTAGAAATTACAACTTGCCCTATTAAGTTTCTAATTTCATAGCAAATGACCTCTTTATTAACAAATTATCAAGTTAATTAATGCTTTTTAATGATGTCAATAAATTTATTTTAATTAATAATTTAGATAATTTTATTATTGTATAATAGAGCACTAAAATTTAATTTTTAATTAATTATGTTAAATAAAAAATTTTGACAAAGGAATATTTGTAATTTTTCAAATGACAGGAGACAATATGTATTTTAAGTAAATATCAAGGATATATTTATAATTTACCCTTCTTTTTCTGCTTTCCCTTTCATTCTTTTCTTCTTTCTTTTTTTTCCTTTTTTTTTTCGTATTTTTATTTTATGTTGATGATTTTGATATATTATTTACAAATTTTATTATATAAATTTAGTTTAAAAAAAAAAAAAAATTAGCACAATTAAAAAATTGATCATATCTTTAAAATGAAACTAATATTTAATATATAAATTAAAAATAAAAAATAAAAATTATATATTTTGATTAAAAAAAATTACAAATGAGATATATTGACTCTATTTGATTTTGTTTTCAAAATTTATTTTAGAAATTAAAAAATAAAAATAAAAATAATAAAAAAATACTTATCATTTTTATATAATTCTTTCTTTTAGATGGTAGAAATAATTTTTAAAATTAAAAATGTCTTTTTGATGTTTATTTTTATGTTCTTAAAAATAATTTGGGAAACTCAAACCAAGCATATGACCATCATTTCGACTAACACGACAACCTCTACTACAACTTTCACCACTAGGATCTATTTCAACACGACATGTACCATCATGAATTTCCACTACAATGATCGCCTAGATGAATTCTCTCTCTCTTGTGGTTTGTGTTTGGCAACAAGCTTGAGTGTGTGGGATTGGGTTGGGGGTTAGAGATAGGATATGGGCTTGAGGTGGAGACTATGTTAAAGCCAGTCAATCAGATTTTAAGTAAACTTTAGAGGAATATATTTGTACCCATCTCTCAATTCTCTTCTTGTTTCTTTCCTTTCTTTTCGTCCTGCTTTCTTTTCCTTTCCTTTTTTTTTGTATTTTTATTTTATTTTGATGATATTGGACAAATTATGTACAAATTTTAGCATATAACCTGCTTTTTTTAAAAATCAAATTAAAGGCACAATTAAAAAAAATTGATCATATCTTAAAATGAAACTAGCATGAAATATATGTGTAAGGTAAATGAAAATGAAAAATAAATAAAACAAAATTACATATTTGGTTAAAAAATACAACAATGAGATATATCAAATTTCATTTGATTTTGGCTTTTCAGAAATTAAAAGAAATAAAAATAAAAGCACAATTTTTATATAATCTCTTTTCTTTTGGGATTGTAGAAATAATTTTAAAAAATTTAAAATATCTTTTGATATTTATTGTTGTCATATTAATTTTTTATTTTTAAAAATAATATAAAATAATTTCGTAAACTCAAACCAAACATATGATCATCATTTCTCACTAAATACCACTTAATGAGACTCCACTCACAACTTTCACCATCATAATCTCTTTCAAACATGACATGCACCACTGATGACCTCCACTTACAATGATTGTCTAGATGTATTTTCTCATCTTTGTGGTTTGTTTTTAAGGCAATGGTTGAGGTTTGAAAAAATGTAAAACCCCTCAAGGTATTAATTTGTGATTATGTTTCAATTTGTAAACAATACAATAATAATCTTAATCAAACAATCAAAGATAAATCGGACACAACGATTATATTATGAAGCTTTACAATTGAGTGCTGCCTCCAATTGTGATAAAAAAAAAAAAACTATGTGCCAAATAGCCACAAACAATCCACTAAGAAAGCAAAAGGAATTGCACAAGTGTACTTTCTCTAATTACCTAACCTAATCCACGCCTTCATCAATTGAACTCGGAATCCGCCTTTTAGAAAAGGGGCTTGAAAAGAAGGCCTCACAGCTTTGGACGCATTTGGTGGTTTCTCAATCTAGTCTCATAAGTACAATGTGGAACCGATACACACCAAAGGGTTCAATTCGCAAATCATTTTAGAAAAATCAATTTTAAATCAAATAATGCCAAAATTGGACCGCTCATGGTCGATTACATGAGTCACACCTAAATATTTTATTTTTGGAAATGTAAGGCCCTTTTGAAATATGTATTTACTTCTAGACCCTTCAATGATGATTTATTTTTCTTAAACCCTAGTTTACTTGAATCAATCTTAATCTTGGACACGCTTAGTAATTGCTAGTTTTATTTTTTATCCAAACAGAAATTCCCTAACCTAATTTAATTCTACCTAGGGTTAGCATGTATTTAACTCCAAGCCCTCACCCTTTTAATTAAATTCAAAATTTGCCCCCAAAAACTAGTACTTGTACCTTGTAAAAATTCTTGAAGTACCATCAATCGTGTAATATATATATATATATGTATACATCTTGAAGGGAAAAATTCTATACATAAAATAATAAAAGAATTTGCCCTCCACATCTCTCCCTATGGCTACCTCTTCCTTGCAGAATGAGAAATCAAATTCCAAGAAACACCATCATGAGATTCTAGGAAAATGCACAACCCAGTGACTCCAGACCTAGGGTTGCAAATTTCAAAACTCAGCCCATTTTAACTATGTGTGGCCTAAATCAATGAACAAGCTGCCCCAAAAGCCTTTTATTTTTTAGAATTCAAGCAAATCTCCTTAACTTTTCCATCCAATTCCAACTAAAGGGCTTTTTACATGTCCTTTTTACCCCCAATTCTGCCTATATATACCACTTACATCTCTTCCATAGTTTGCAAACATACACACAACACACTCACTCACACATTTTGGTTAGAGAGAGGGAGGAGAGCAAGGAAGAGAAATCTAGAGTGAGAAGAAGGGAGAAGAAAAGAGAGTTTCTTGTGCAAAGCTTTTGAGGGTGGCGCACCAACACAACCTCTCTCTTCATTTCCTTTTCTAATGCATGTTTTAAAGATTCTAAATAAAAGTTTCAGATCTGTTATTATCAAGTTCGTGATGTTGAAAATACTAAGATTTGAGTATTGTTTCCATCTCTCTCATGTATTTTACCCATTTTAAGGCACAAAACCATCTTTCTTTTGTACACATCTCTCAATCCTTTCGTCATGGGTACTCTTTTCAAACAAATTTTTCTGAGTTAAACATGTGATAGTTAGCATATTTTCTTCACAAAAGAAATGAAATCTCTCCTCATGGTGGAACCCCTTTTATAAATTTCCTTGTTTTGGGTGCATTCTCACCTTTTAAAACTTATTTTTTCAGTCAACTTAAAAAAATTCCAGAAAAATTGTATGCAAAATATTCTGAACTCCTCTATTTTGTACAAACCTTCCTTAAGAAGTTAGGATTTCAATCTAAAATTGGTTTCACTGAAAAACATTATGGTTTCAATAAGAAAATCAAGTTTTCGCGAATAATGAATAAGATTCAGCAGTGATTCTGGACAGATTCTCGAACAAAGGTGCTAGACTATTCGCTTTCTAAATAACTTAAAATCTGGAAAGTAATCCCATTTCCGAAAATGTCCTAGAAACTAGATCAAATTTCACTTTAATGTAATCATAGGAAAATCGAGTCCGTGGATTTAACCTAAGTAGTTCCCTTCCATATTAACCTTCATGGTGGATGTTAAATCTGGAAAATTGTTATGTTTTGATGTTTTTATGCCCTTGTATTCATGAAAAATGTTTAATGGCTTATTATCATCGCTATCTTGGCATCTTGGCATGATGTTTTATGGTGGTTATGTTATGTTATTTATCTTCTTATCTTGAGGAGGCAGCATGCTTATGGATTTGGATTTCATCGCTTGTTGACTAACCTTGACTTCTTAAAAAACACTTAATTCAATCTTGAAAAACCCAATCTGTGGGTATTGGGTTTCTTTTAACACTTCGAGTAATGAAAAAGATGAGTGGAAAATGTACGATATATGGTACAGGATGTTTTATTCGAAAGGTTAAATTCATGAAGTGGTTTTCGGACCCTTGAACCTGGGAGTTGCTGTATTCAATTCCCTAGGTGGTTTGGTGTAAGGAGGATTCGGACAAGGCCCCTGCTTTTACTGGCTCTTTTGAGGTCTTTATGTGAAAGTGTTTACATAAGCGTAGTATAACCGCTGGTAGGCATCCGAAAGTTAGTTCTGCAACAACAAAGTAGCAAAAGAGGGGCAGTATGTCAAATAACTCTCGGCTTTCTCATTCGTATGGCAAGAGGACTTAATCTCTTTGGGGATTTCTAGTTACTAACATCCGACTCAACTCTTAATGTATTTATTTACGATTGAGTATCATGCCACTACTTGATGCTATTACATGTGATTGTGTATTGGATCAAAAAGGGTGCCGGTGGGGTAGGTGTGTTTATCGGCATTCAAAACTCATCAAGCAAGATCATGTCAGTGGACGAAGCGGAATTTATAATGGAGACGACGCTTGAGTCTGAAACCTTCAAGACTTTTGGTTATCTTAGGAAAGCTAGAAATTTCTTTTGTTATTTTGTAAGAACTTCATGTGAAGTTTTAAACCTTTCTTGGATGTAATGTAATGGAACAATCTTTTGAATTAAGTATACCATGGTTATATGTATTTATAATCCATGTATGAACCTTTACTGCTGCTTGCGGAGACCTTAGCACAATACCTCTAAGATCACAAAGGGTAGCGCACGGCCGCCTAAGAAAGTTGGACTTAGAAGGAGGCTATTTTTGACTCCTCCCATGATCTCGGGATCTTACTTCAAGTTATTCACCATAGGATTCTGTATAGTGACTCTCCTTGACCGGCAACCACATGGTGGTGAATCGGGCATGCCACAAAATGGTATCAGAGCTTAGGTTCAACCTCCTACCATCGCTAAGCTTTCACCCCAAGGGTTGGAGACTACCTTTGCCTTTAACTCATGTTTCTTGAATCTTTCTTGACCTATCTTAGGAATTTCTTTTGAATTTCTAGCAATACCAACATCAACCTCCCAAAGAGGGACTCTACTGATCATCGACTGGCGAAATGGTTTTAACCTTGGAGGAGGCCTCACATCACAAAGCGCAGGGTACTATTAGGTTCCCACGATCTTCTATCAATTGGTCGCATCTTCATCTTGTGTATTCATAACCTTATTCAATGTCATCCTTTCCCAAGATTAAGTCTCTTTGTCCATCCGGGTCCTCGCTTTTATATACTCACTATTTGTAACTGACCTGACCTTTTGACCTCTTTGATTATTTTATTTATACTTCCAAGACTTTTGTAAATAATTTGATTTTCTTTTACCTCTAAGGATGAATTCTGGATATTCATTTGAAACGCTTGATGATCTCAATGCAAAGCTTCAAGTTAAATATCTAGCTTTAGTCACTCACATCTATAACCTTGATCACGCGTGAAGTTTTGGAAACCATAACATCATACCATTCATCCATATTTTTAGTTAATCCCGATGTTATCACCATAATCTGCTTTCAGAGTGCCTTCGCTCTCCACACTTCAATCCAATTTAGAATCTTGTAATTTTTATTATGTATATATGAAGTTGTGCTTGTAATTAAATCTCTAACTTAAGATTAGTTGCTTTACCCAGTGTTAAGGAATTGTCTCTCAGAAGTTAGAATTTGACTCTACGCCTCACCCCATTCAAAGGACAACAAATGGTGGACCATACTTTAGATCAAGTAATAACATGAGCTATAAGAAATAATAGAATGTGGTACCAGGAAATCGAATCTTAAGAATGGACTAATAAATCAGAGTTAAAAATCCCGAACCCCATCAAGAATCAAATTTGGAGGAGTTCACTATCTTTGTGGAAATAATCGCACAACATTGACTTGTAATTTAGGGCGAAGTAGAATCCAAGAGGATTTGAGCTTGTGAGCAAAACCTAATCATGAGGGATGAAGTGAGCAACTGTATATAATCGCAAGAGTCTTTGGCTTTGCAAAAAATATACAAAACCCATTCGTAGACTGAGGGTAATTGAGTTATACAATTTTGGGTGCATGTTTTATTTGATAGGTACCATTTTTCATATCCTCACTTGGTGCTAAGTCGCTAGAACTTGGGTATAAAAAGAAATTCTTTAGAAACTCACTTTAAGAGAATGCCACCATGTGAGGATGTATTCGGGGTAGGATTTCGATCTCAGAAGATTGTAAAATAGAATACAACTCACGCTTTATCATGACCCGTTTATGAAAATGTTAGACTTTTATATCATCTTGCAGGACTCTGTCCGCCACGAGCAAATGATCGATCGCCGTCAGAAGAAAGCAGAGTTCACGCCATAAGATGCTGAACACGTTTCCATTAAGGGGATAGACAAGACCCCATCGCTT